>CM022303.1:554349979-555565414 GCA_011799875.1 Thinopyrum elongatum | reverse complement strand
GGTCGTATGCCCTCTAGGATTGGAGGTGCAGAAGATACATGCATGCCCTAATGACTGCATCCTGTACCGCGGGTGCGTACGAGGATTTGAACGCATGCCGGTATGTGGGCCCGGTAGTGGTGCAATTGCGGTATAAGATCAGACGAGATGACCCTGTTGATGTTGACGGCGAGCCCCCCAGGAAGAGGGTTCCTGCAAGGTGATGTGGTATGCTCCTATAATACATGGTTTGAAACGTCTGTTGAAACAAAGAGCATGCCAAGTTGATGCGATGGCACAGAGAGGACCGTAAGAAAGACGGGAAGTTGAGAGCACCCGCAGCGGGTCGCAGTGGAGAAAAATCGAGAGAAAGTACCGGGCTGAGTTTGCAGGTGACCCAAGGAACGTATGATTTGGTTTAAGCGCGGATGGCATTAATCCTTTCGGGGAGCAAGCAGCAATCACAGCACCTGGCCCGTGACTCTATGTATCTATAACCTTCCTCCTTGGATGTGATGAAGCGGAAGTTCATTATGAGCAGTACTCATCCAAGGCCCTAAGCAAACCGACAACGACATTGATGTGTACCTAAGGCCATTAGTTGAAGAACTTTTACAGCTATGGAATGAAAACGGTGTACGTGTGTGGGATGAGCACAGACAGGAGGAATTTGACCTGCATGCGTTGTGTTTGAACCATCAATGATTGGCCTGCCTCTCGCAACCTTTCAGGAAGACAAAAAAGGGATACCACGCATGCACGCACTGTTTAGCTTACACCAAAGTATATACCTGGACAAATGCGAAGAATGTGCACCTGGGGCATCGTTGATTTCTTCCGACCAACCATCAATGTCGAAAGAAAGGCAAGCATTTCAAAGGCAGGCAGATCACCGGAAGAAGCCCGCCATGCGTACCGGTGATCACGTACTTGCTATGGTCAATGATTACATGTAATCTTTGGAAAGGGTCCCGGCGGACTATCTGTTCCGAATGACGCTGAGGGACGCGCTCCCATGTGGAAGAAGAAATCTATATTTTGGGACCTACCCTACTGTAAAGACCTAGAGGTCCGCTCTTCAATCGACGTGATGCACGTGACAAAGAACCTTTGCGTGAACCTGCTAGGCTTCTTGGGCGTGTATGGAAAGACAAAAGATACACCGGAGGCAGGGAGGACCTGCAACGTTGGACGAAAAAGACGGATGCCTCCACAAGCAGTATGAAGGTCCTGCCAGCTACGCTCTTACCAAGAAGAGAAGAAATCTTCTTAATGCCTGCTCAGTATGAAGTCCCGTCTGGCTTCTTGTCGAATATAAAGGGATAAATAAATATGGTAGAGAAAAAGTTCCAGAATCTAAGTCTCATGACTGCCACGTGATTATGACGCAACTGTTCGGTTGCATTGAGGGGGCTTCTACGGAAAACGTTCGATTAGCCATTGTGAAGCTCATGTGCATTCCTCAATGCAATCTCTCAGAGGGTGATCGATCCAGAAATCATACCAAGGCTAAGGAGTGATGTGGCGCAATGTCTTGTCAGTTCGAGCTGGTGTTCCCACCATCCTTCTTCAATATCATGACGCACGTCCTAGTTCATCTAGTCGACGAGATTGTCGTTCGGGCCCCGTATTTCTACACAAAATGTTCCCCTTTGAGAGGTTCTTGGAGTCCTAAAGAAATATATCCATAACCGCGCTAGGCCAGAAGGAAGCATCTCCATGGGCCATCAATCAGAGGAGGTCATTGGGTTTGTGTTGACTTCATTCCTGACCTTAAGAAGATTGTGTCTCCCTCAATCGCGGATGAGGGGAGACTGACTGGAAAAGGCACGCTAGGAGGGGACTCAATAATATGCAGGGATGGCATTCTTGGTCTCAAGCACACTACACAGTTCTACGAACTCTATCTTGGTGACCCCGTATGTCGATGAACACAAGAACATTCTGCGCTCCAAACACCCGGAGCAGGTGCGACTGGATTACATTGTGAACACATCAGGACTTTCGGCAGTTGGTTGGAAACACGTCTCAGAGGTGACAACACTGTTTCTAATGAGCTGTACTCGTTGTCCAGGGGACCATCTTCGACTGTATTGACTTACAAAGGGTACAGATAAATGGGAATACATTTTACACGATCGCCCAAGATCAAAAGAGCACCAACCAAAACAGCGGTGTCCGCTTTGATGCAGCAACCAAGAGGGGAAAGGACACATATTATGGTTACATAGTGGACATATGGGAACTTGACTACGGACATGATTTTAAGGTCCCTTTGTTTAAGTGCAAATGGGTCAATCTGTCAGGAGGCGGGGTACAGGTAGAGCCACATTACAGAATGATAACAGTGGATCTGAACAATCTTGGGTACACAGACGAACCATTCGTCCTAGCCAATGATGTGGCGCAGGTTTTCTATGTGAAGGACATGTCTACCAAACCGAGAAAAGAAAAGATAAGGAAGCGAATACATCATACGATGAGCCAAGCGCCACATAGTTCTTTCAGGGAAAAGAGACATCAGGAGTGGAGGGTAAACAGACTGTCTGAAGAAATGAAAAGTTTCATGAAATTCCTCCCTTCAAAGTCAAGGCTGACCCAGCACCCTGTTAAGCATGAAGAATATCCATGGTTACGGCGCAATAAGCAAGGACACAAGCGAAGAAAAAGTGAAGACAGATGAAGTCAGAAAGGGTTGAAAATTGATTATGTGGCTTTGAATGGTTCATTTTGAGCACACAAAAGTCTGGAGTTCAAATAAGTTCAAAAAAATGAAATCCCTTTGTAACAGATGAGTTTTTGTCCGAAACCCTGATACTTCGAAAGAGATTGTCCATTTTGTACACGAAGTGCATCCAGATTTTGCCGTAACCCTCTCAACTTTTTAGCACATGCTATGTGGGTGAAATGATGATATCATGCCAATTTTCAACCTCTTCAGAGTTCATTTGAAGTGCTTTTCAATTTCAGGGTCATTTAGCTCAAAAAAATCAGTAATGCATGAAAAATAACAGATGAACTCAGAAATGGTTGAAAATTGATGATGTTGCTTTGAATAGTTCATTTTGAGCACAGAAAAGTGTGAAGTTCAAATAAGTTCAAAAAAATGAAATCCCTTTGTAACAGATGAGTTTTCATCCTAAACCCTGATACTTCGAAAGAGATTGTCCATTTGTACACGAAGTGCATCCAGTTTTTGCCGTAACCCTCTCAACTTTTTAGCACATGCTATGTGGGTGAAATGATGATATCATGCCAATTTTCAACCTCTTCAGAGTTCATTTGAAGTGCTTTTCAATTTCAGGGACATTTAGCTCAAAAAATCAGTAAATGCATGAAAAAAAACAGATGAACTCAGAAAGGGTTGAAAATTGATGATGTTGCTTTGAATGGTTCATTTTGAGCACACAAAAAGTGTGGAGTTCAAATAAGTTCAAAAAAATGAAATCCCTTTGTAACAGATGAGTTTTCGTCCGAAACCCTGATACTTCGAAAGAGATTGTCCATTTTGTACACGAAGTGCATCCAGTTTTGGCCGTAACCCTCTCAACTTTTATGAAACTCTAATAGCAAAAATAATAAACTAAAAGAATGAACTAGAAAACTTTAATGAAACTCTAATGAAAAAAGAATGAACTAGAAAACTTTATGAAAACTCTAATAGCAAAAGGAATCACTAAAATTTATGCAACTAAAATTAGCAAAGTATTTTCTGTTCAAAACATTAAAGCAAAAAGAATTTTCAAAAGAACTTTTTTGTTAGAAACTTTAATAGCAAAAAGAATTAATAAAGATTTTTTTTTAGAAACTAAAATAACAAAAATTGTTTTTGAATATAATGATAAAACATAGTAATATTAAACAGTAGTAAAAAGAATCACTCAAAAATCTTTTTTTATAGTAAAGTTAATCACAAACTAGTGATTCACACAAATTTCAAAGAATTCAAATTTAAACTATTCGAATTGGAAAACTAATGGCACTAACAGAAAGTTTATAATATTATTTACCTAAAAGCAAAAAGAATTAAAAAATAAAGCAAAAAACAAAAGAAAATAAATAAAGCAAAAAACAAAATAGAAAAACTAGAAAAAAATAGATTTTTTTTTGTGTGAATCACTAAAAAATAACAAAAAGCAAAAAGAGTTTTTTGTTTGAAACTAAAATAACAAAAACTATTTTTGAATATAATGATAAAACATAGTAATATTAAATAGCAGTAAAAAGAATCACTCAAAAATCTATTTTTATAGTAAAGTTAATCACAAACTAGTGATTCACACAAATTTCAAATTTAAACTATTCGAATTGGAAAACTAATGGCACTAACAGAAAGTTTATAATATTTATGACCTAAAAGCAAAAAAATTAAAAAATAAAAGAAAATAAATAAAGCAAAAAAAACAGAAAAACTGGACAAAAAATAGAAAAAAATGCCACCTACTGGGCCACCACGGCCTGAATACGACTAGAAACCCAACCACGGGCCAGGATTCAGGCCCGCAGAAGGCCCAGTAGGCCCACAGGCAGAGGAGAGTTAGGTTAGGCCCGTAAGCCTGCATTTGAGAGGAGCTCGAGAGGGCAGCGGCAGTGGGGTTTATAAACCACTCCGCGCCCCTCTTAACTAGCGAGGTGGGACTAAACTTTTGGCCGCGGGCAGCACAAGGCCTTTGGTCCCGGTTGATGACACCAAACCGGGACTAAAGGGGTGCAATGGTACCGGTTCGTGGCACAAACCGGGACCAATGCCACCCTTTGGTCCCGGTTCGTGCCACCAACCGGGACCAAAGGGTTGTGCTTCCCGCCCTTTCGCCTAGCCAAAACAGACCTTTGGTCCCGGTTGGTGGCACGAACCGGGACTAAAGGAGGCATTGGTCCCGATTGATGCCACGAACCGGACCAAAGGCTTTCCTATATAGTGGCACTTAGGAATTTTTCAGCAAGTTCTCACATTCTCTCCCCGACGCCCGCCGCCCAACGCCCCACAACCGACGCCCTGCTTCTCGTAGCTATCGCCGTCGCCGCGTCCTGCCCGTCGCCGCCCGCTCCTCGTGCGTCGCCGTCGCCGGCCCTGCCTCCTCGTCGCCGTCGCCGTGCCCTGCACCGACACCGTCGTTGCGCCCTGCCCCGAGCCCGTCCTTGTCATCGCCGCCACCGAGCCCGCTCCTCGTCGCCGACGCGTCCTCGCTGTGAGCGCCGCCCCGATCCCCTCCTCCTACTCCTATTCCTCCCCTGTACTGGCCGCCGTCGCCGCGTCCTGCCGCCGACCCCGACGCCCGCCGCCGACTCCGATGCCATGCGGCGAGCCACTGGCCAGGGTGTCCAGTGTGGCGACACCGTGTGGGATAGAGGAAGATGAGGAGTGCATGGCATCGATTCCCCCCTCTGTCCAAATTTTTCTGAATTTACTGAATTTTTTGACAGTGCTAAACAGTGCACATCAAGTGTATGATGAAATGCAAAAGGGCTCTAGGAATTTTAAGAATTTTTGAGAATTTTTGTGGTGAGGTGTTGATGCACAAAAGAGAGTCTGGCAAAGTTTGAGAATTTTTTGTCCATATTAAATTGCGCTTTGACCATGGAGTTTGAATCTGGTCCAAATTTGAACTGAATGATATTTGAAATTTTGAACTATAGAACCAAATGTTTTGGCGGAATGGGTTGTGGGTACTGTCAAATAGATGGAGTAATTTTTTGTGTGTGCAAAAGAATTGGGGAGAATATAGCTCCTTTGCAAATCAAAGGAAATATGAATAATTGAAATTCCAACTTTGGAATTTATTAATATAAGAAAAATATTTACATAGTTAGAGATATTTGCACAGTTAGAGATATTCATGATCAAAGTCAGTTTTTTAGAGAAATTTGCATAGAGATTTTTTTTAGAGAAATGGTGGAGTTCACATATAATGTATATATGTTGATATTTTTTATATGATGAAAATTGTTTTGTTCATATTAAATGTATATATATATATATATATAATATATATATATATACATATGTATGTGGCTATGTATGTATGGATGTTCATAAAATTGTTTTGTTCATATATGTATTAATTGTTTTGTTCATAGCATTTTTTAATATGATGAATTTTTTTTTCATAGCATTTTTCATAGCCATATATATGTATGTGGCTATATGTATGTATATATGGATGTTCATAGAGTTTTTTTTATATGTATGTGGCTATATGTATATGTCGTTGTCGATATAGCCCCTCCCCGATAAACTCCGACCTGAGGGGGGGGGGGGGTCAATATACCCCCTCCCTGATAACATTTTTTTATATGATGATTATTTTTTTCATAGCCATATATATGTATGTGGCTATATGTATGTATGGATGTTCATACAATTTTTTTTATATGTATGTCGTTGTCGATATAGCCCCTCCCCGATAACTTCGACATGAGGGGGGGGGTCGATATACCCCCTCCCCGATAACATTTTTTTTCTAAGTTACTAAGGTAAAATGTTCACCCCCCTCTCGATATACCGGGCGACCAACTCTCGAGGCCACCCAAACCCTAGAAAAAAAGCGTTGTCGATCTCCTACCCCCTCCCGCCCCTACCCGACAAACTCTCGAGGCCACCCAAACCGCTAGAAGATAACTCCGGTAACTTCGACATGAGGGGGGACGTCGATCAACCCCCTCTCGCCCGAACCAAGTCTATGTATCATTTTATATCGCGGTGGACATATATCAAGTTTGATCATATGTCAAAGTTTGAATTTTGACATATGCAACATTTGATCATATATCAAAGTTTGAATTTTGACATATGAACATTTGATCATATGTCAAAGTTTGATCATATGTCAAAGTTTGAATTTTGACATATATAGATTTATCAAGAATGCCCCCATTATGGATGTGCACAAGTTGATCCAATTTTTTTCTGATCTCATCTATATATATATTCTTCTATATGTCACGTTGTCTGTCAAAGTATTGAAGAAATCCATGGCTTCATCATTAGCCGGAAGTAACAGGCGTATGATGCTATGAAGCTCTTCAAAGTTGTTTTGGAACGGAGTTCCGGATAGAATAATTCGCTTTTTGGTATGAATTTCAGCAAAGGCCTTCCAAATAGCGATATTCGGAAGGCTCTTGCTGAACTTTGTACCAAAAAGCGAATTATTCTATCGGGAACTCCGTTCCAAAACAACTTTGAAGAGCTTCGTACCATTATACGCCTGTCATTTCCGGCTAATGATGAAGTCATGGTTTTCTTGAATTCTTTGACACGACAACGTGACATATAGAAGGGTAGATGAGATCAGGAAAAATATGGACATTTCCTGCACATCCGAATGGCGTCATTTTGTTAAATCCTTGTCGGTCCAGACGTCGGACATTCATGAGAGAGGCGGTCCGACCCAAACCCTAGAAGCGTTGTCGAGGCCACCCCAAACCCTAGAAGCGTTGCCTAGGCCACCCCAAACCCTAGAAGCGTTGTCGAGGCCACCCCAAACCGTAGAAGCGTCGAGCTAGCTAGGTCTACGTTTGCACTAATATATCCATCTGTCATGTTTGTATATTAATTGCCATGTTGTAATATTTGCAGAAACTATGGAGCACCGAGACATTGAAGCAGAACAGTTGTTGGGGGACATAATCCTCGGTGGAGGTGATGTCTTGTCGTTTCTCAACGACACCGGTGGTATGGAAGGAGAGGGTGAAGCAGGCTCCGGTGATCGAACAATGGAGGTGGAAGGACATGATTATGATGGCTCCGGTGACGGAATGCTGGTGGAAGAAGGAGACCGTGATGACTGCTCCGGTGAGCGAACGGAGGAAGGAGATGTTGCAAAGTCCGGTGAGGTATATATATTAATTAAGCCTGTGCTGACTAGCTAATTGATGCATTAATTATTTTGGTATGTACACATATTAACTCTCTTCTTTCTTCTTTTCTAGCCCTCCGGATCGAGCCAAACTTCAGTAACGAGATGAGGCCCGAAGAAAAGGTTGCGCCAGGATGAAAGGTTCACGATCACAGCAATCAAGGGCGATGGCCAACCGATTGAACCCAGCCAGACCAAGGAAACATTTTCTGCTCAGTGCGGGGTTCTTGTTAGGGACATGATCCCGATCAGCATCCACCAATGGAATAAGCCTAAGAGCGAAGACCCTCAAGTGTCTTTTGTCAACGATAGACAGAAAGATGATCTTTGGACCGCGCTGAAGGCAAATTTCCACCCTACGCCAGAGGAGGATCCGGATAAGCCAGTTATAGAGCCATTGGTCAAGGCTCATGCTCTTAAGAAGATGGCAGATCTATTCAGGAGGTGGAAGAATGAGTTGAAATCAACGTTTGTCGACAAAGGGAAGACTCCAGAATTCACCGACCAATTTGAGAAGATAAGAGATCACTGGCCCGCATTTGTGGCCCACAAGACATCGGAGAAGAGTAAGAAGATGTCAGCGACAAACAAGTTAAATGCTGCAAAGAAGGAGCATCACCATCGCACGGGGTCAGGTGGCTACCTCAAAGCCCGGCCGTTGTGGGACAAGGCTGAGAAGGACCTGCTTGATAAAGGGGTCGAACTAGAGACATTGAACTAGCCAGACCGTTCAAGGACTTGGTTCTTCGGGGTTGGGGGAACCTTGGACCCTGAAACAGGGAAGTGCCGTTGGACGAAGGAGCAACTTGAAATACCCGTCAAGAAGTTCAGAAGTATATCGCCGCAGCGCAGGAAGGGACGTTCATTCCTGACAGAGAGAACGACGAGCTCACACAGGCCCTCGGGAATCCTGAGCACCCAGGACGAACACGAGGCATGGCAGGCTCCGTTGCGTGGAAGGTTGGGTTTCCCAGCGCAGGCAGTTACAAAACCCGGGAGAGGAGGAGGAAAGTGGAGCAGACCGAACTGCAGAAGCTGAATGCAAGGGTACGAGCGCTAGAGGAACAAGCACTACTAGTTCAGAGCCAGTGACCTGCCGGAGCTACCCCAGAAGCTACCCCACCATCTCAGCGGAGAAGCAGCTCCCAGCTACCCCGTGGATGCTATCACGGAGGCTCAAGATTCCCACCTTATGACGCAATGGCAGCACCTCAAAGTCAAGGCGGCTGTCGGCTCTGTTGCACCTCCTCAACCCGGCGCAACTTTTCACTGCCTTCCGATTCCACAAGGCTATACTGTTGTGATGGTCGATGAAATAACGGAGGGATTTGAGGAGCTCGAGCTTGACCACCCTACCGATGAAGGGGGGACTCAGCTGGGTCTTGCTCTTAAGACTCCATGTCTATGGCGGAAGGAGCTCATCAACCTTCCGAACTGGACGCCTCCTCCTCCTCCTCCGGCGAGTCAGGGCACTCCGCCTCCTCCTCCGCCTCCTCCTCCGGCGAGTGATCAGGGCAGTCCGCCTCCTTCTCTGGCTGCTCCGGCGCGTGGCGGCACTCCGCCTCCTTCTCCGCCTGCGCCGACGCGTCCGAGCAGCCCGCCTCCTTCTCTGCCTCGTCAGCAATAGCGGAAGACAGCCGCCGCCGCTCCGGCTGCTCCGGCGCGTCGTAGCACTCCGCCTCCTTCTCCGCCTCGTAAGCAATGAAGGAAGACAGCCGCAGCCGCTCCGGCTGCTCCGGCGTCTAGCAGTACAGCCAGAGGCGGGAGGCAATACATAGTCGGTCCATCTCTCAAGCCTCTAGAGGAAGTTACCATACGAGATGACTGAGGAGGAAAACGCGGAGATCTGTCAAGCCCAAGTGAAGGACTTTTTTGCAAAGAAAAAATCCACCTCCGGAGGAGAAGATAGATCCGGTGAAATTGAAGCGTACTTTGAAGAACCTGAAGCGACCACCACCGCCTCCGCCGGATGACAACCATGTCCGCGCTCTTAAAAAGGCAGTGGAAGGAGCGCGCCGGTCGGGAACTACTTCAAGTGACAAAAGGTTACAAGAACGAAGAAGTGGGAACAAAATTCTCCAGCTCGGCGAACAGGCAAACCAATCGTGCCCCCCGCTCAAGGTGTCTAGCGATATCGTCGCAAATCTGCCGGGGATGGTGCCCGGTACCAATCTTGGTGATTACCTGCTCGACGATGCACATTTTGATACAATGGAGGTGGACGAACACAAATACCAGTACGGGAAGCCTCTCGTCAGACCTGGTGATCCTCCTCTAACAACGATGATGTGAAGATTCCATAAGTGGTACATGGACACCTGCAAGTCTGGGAAGGATATTTTGACGCTGAGAGTTAAAGAGGAGCACGACCTCGTTGGAATTGATCTGTTGTCTGTTCCATTTGAGGAGTTCTTCCAGTTTTTCAATCAAAAGGACCTCGATAAAATAATCATCACTTGCTACTGTCTGTAAGTACTATACTTCTGTAATTAAGTATCTATATATAGCTCAGCTCTTTCATTGCATGTATATATAATTAACCTCACTATATTATGCAGATTGAAGATCGTCGAATGCAGAAATGACAAATCTTGATTTGGGTTCATTAACACAAATCTCATAGATGAATGGACGGTTAAATATAATGCGAAAGAAACCGAGGCCAACTTGCTACAATCGTTGCTTAAAAATCAAAACAAAGATAAAATACTCTTTCCTTGCAACTTCAAGTGAGTGTTACTGTCTTCTGTATATTCGGTTTCCATTATTACTCGAGGTTATTGTAATGTAATTGATGAGTTATGCATGCGTGCGCAGCTTCCACTTTATTCTCCTAGAGATTAAGCTTGAGCAGGGACTAGTAACCGTCTTAGACTCAAGACGAAAAGATCCCAAGGAGTATGCGGCCATGACTGAAATGCTTCAGAAGTAAGTTCAATCAATCATTATCGCACCATATCGGCAACTTTGTTCATTTCCTGATATCAAGTAATTATTTTCTTTGTCTCGCAGGGTTTGGAAAGTGTTCACCGCAGAAGCTCCGGGACTGCCGGGGGAGCTGCGATTTACACACCCGAAAGTAAGTACTACTAGCTAGTTCCGCGCATCTCCCATTGATTCTAGCTAGTTTCATCAATACCATTTATAATGCTTAATTATCAGTTTGATTGACCTCTATTTCTCGTAAAGTGGTTGTGGCAGGAAGGCGGGAATAATTTTTGTGGATACTACGTTTGCGAGTACATCTACAACGCGGCGACCTCTAAGCGGGGCTACTCTGAAAAACAATATGAAGTGCGTAAGCAATAATATTCACAATTTTATTTTATTACCATCATTTGTGTTGAGTTTCGTTCATATATATGTATTGACCCCCTTCTTCAAATTAGATTTGGCAGATGCGGGATGAACTACTACCACAAGATCGCATAAAAGCAATTCAAGAGGAATTGGCGGATTCTTTCTTGACCACAATCAATCCAGCCGGAGAATACCATGTGGAACTTGACATCAGATGTTAGGGATTGTAAGAGATCTTATATTGTATATATGTAGCTAGTAGTGTCGGATAGATATATGAAAACTTGTTGTTCGACCAATCTCTCGGAGAAGGAGGAGGTCGATCACTTCTCTCTGTATATGTTCATGACGATCTTGTGTACTTAATGGTTTCCTTCATTTGCTTACTAGCTAGCGTGTCGAGTCCTCTCTATACGTATAGTACGTAGCGTCGACCAAGCACGGAGATAAGAGAGGACACTTCTCTCTAGCTATTAGCTAGCTAACACAATATATGAAACCCCTAAATTAACCCTACAAACCCCCAAACCCCCCCCCCCTTCAAAAAAAACCCCCAGCTCGAGCTGCTGACACGTGGATGATCTTTGGTCCCGGTTGGTGTTACCAACCGGGACTAAGGCCCTCCTGCCTGGGCTCGCCGCAGCGGCCACGTGAGGCCACATCTGTCCCGGTTCGTAAGCGAACCGGGACTAAAGGTGTTGGGCTTTAGTCCTGACCCTTTAGGTCCCGGTTCCAGAACGGGACAAATGGGCCTTTTTCTACTAGTGTCTGGTCAACTAAGTGGATGTCGATGGTAGTGCACGGGGGGAGTGGGGGCACGGGGCCCTGCATCAAAGGAGAACAAGAGTATGCGGTCAGGTGGCACCGGTGAGCGAAGTGGGCAAGTGGCGCATGTATAGGGGATGCATGGGAGGATAGAGATAGTAGTAATGGTGAGAACATGTGAGAGGAGGGGGCCAAGATGATGATGCATCCTTTTTCTTAGGCTGGCGTGTTTTAATGGTGATTGAAGAAGATGAAGAGGAAGAGGGGCTGCCATGGAAAAATCAGGAGGCTGCGATGGGGAAGCCGGGGGAGGTGCTGCGATGGAGAAAATAAAGGGCATTACCATGGAGGAGAAAGAAATATAATGTTCCATTTTTTGAGAGATGAATAGTATTCTATGAAGAAAATCCTTTTGGAAAAAAGACCAAAGAAGTCAGCCAATGTACATTCCCATAGGTTTGGAATGTTCTCCCATATAAACAACAAAAAACCCCTATTTCGACAAAAAAAATAAAAATCCCACGTACGTGGCTTCATACAACCCAGCCGTAGGAAATCATCATAGGTAACATACACGACTCTGCTGTGAGCAAAAAGGATGATGTGGATGCACGAGAATGCATTAAAATCAGGTAGTGAGGGCTCACAGTGGATAACTAAGTTGTGAATTCGTTACATGGCACGCAAGAACAAATAATATGTACTAGGGTAGTTTTCATGGGCTACGTCGAACAAAAAAGTGATTTATACAAACAAAAGTATCATTAGTTGAGATAGGCACTACTCTCCTAGCGTATATAATATGCAATGGAAAGGTAGTTACTAAAGTTGTATCATGCACTATTCTACTAGTTTATGATACTATGGGTGTGTTTGGTAGTTATTCTCATCCTAGCATGGTTGTTCCCCGTGAGACATGCTGAGTGTAGGCATGTCGAGCATATGCATTTGCTGTTGTTTGGTAGCGGTGTACGTGTGAAGACATGCTGGGATGGGACATTGTTGCTAGCTTGTATTTGTTTAGACATGATCTGTTGAGACTGTGTTTGATAGTGTGTGTGTGTGTGTGTGTGTGTGTGTGTGTGTGTGTGTGTGTGTGTGTGTGTGTGTGTGTGTGTGGTAGTTGTGGTTACCTTCTCCTGAGGTGGCGAGAGGATACCACGTAGTTACAGACACAATATTTCACGAACATTTCAACAATAATAGTACAATATCCAAAATAAATTCATATTGTATAGCATGTTTCTAATTTCAAACTATGACAAGCATTACAAAAAAGGGATGTTTTTTTTTTCTCAATTGCAGCAACTACCGGCAACTGAAATAAGATTGGAATTCTTTTGCAAGATACACTTGAACAATGCTTTGCTGACAGCAACCTCTATCCTTTTTGGAGCTACGAGGCAAGCTCATACACAACTGGATGCCATGGTATTTTTCCAAATCATCATCTAAACAAATAAAAAATAAATATGATGCTTCATGTTTGAATTTATTGAAAAGAAATAGTGAAAGATCTTCACACCAAAATCCCGACAATGGAACAATCTTTATAATGAGCAGATATGAACAAATACATTTTTGTTAAAACGTGGTCACACATTGAGTAATGACTAATGAACAGATATAGTAGGGGTCAGTCAGTCTGTCCCCATGTCCATGATCAGATGAAACTAAACCTACAGAATTGCACAACTAACAACAACTAATTAGTTATTGTTCTCACTTAATACACTAAAGAACCGATATGTCTCGATTGAGATTTCACACATATCAACACCCATTAATTACCCAAAGAAGGTAGACATGAGAAGAGCCTTGGCGGCGTTTAGAATGGGGAGGAGCGCAGGCCTTCGTTGGTGTTGGAGATGGGCAGACGTGAAGATAGGGAGGTAGAGCAGACCTCGGTTGTACCTTCAGTGGCGTTGAAGATGGAGCAGCATGCCAGCAGGCATTCAGAGGCAGCTACCGCTAGGTCTAGGGGACTACGTTGGGCGGTGGGATGTGAAGTAGATGGACACAAGAAGCAGAGTGGCTTCTTCTCCTACTTTGATGAGTGAACCCAACCATGCCGACTCGAGTCACCTGCGGACCGCCGTGGTGTGTATAAAGTTATGATTCAGAGAATCTTGTAGTTTTTTGGTCTATCTTGCTTTTCATTTCCCTAGTGTAGTGCGATTCATTTAGTGTGCTTTGTTCCATGAAGAGAACATAGATCTTTCCTTTTTCTTACAAATTTATGTTAAATCTTTATCTTTAACTTTACCTAATATTAAAGGGAGGAGGCTTTCATAGTTCTCCATATATCACCCTTTTATATCTGTTAACTATTAAGATTAACGGCTGAGATTTAATAGATTAAGTTAACACCCTTTATGCCACCTATAAGTGATTTCATGGTTCACCTTCAGTCGCTTCTTTATATCCGTTAGCCACAAAGATGGACCGCTGAGATTTAAAAAAAACCGTCATGTACTTTTGCCCCTCGAACAAAATAAAAATCTCTCTCCTCTTGCTCGGTTAGCTCACGTTTCCTTCACGAGCACGGTGCCTAGCCTGGGCCAATTGGATCTCCTCTTCTGCTGCCTTGCTGCTGACTCTTATTTGATCATCCCCTTCCGCTGGGCCGGTGAAAACAACAAAACCAGATAACTGTCGAGCGTAGTCGCCCAGACGAACGAGCTCACAAGCACGTTCAACCTGTAGGACTACATCAGCGTGTCCAAGGACGTGCAAGGCCTCGGCTAGCGCTTGGACGCCATGCACTGCAGGTTTGAGGTCATAATGGAGATGATACTCATGGCGAGGGACGTAGGGCGTCAGCAGCAGTGGGAGAACAACGATACCGCCCGCGAGGGGCAAGGGAAGGATATTCTGGACATACTCACATGCAAGAAGTTGGTGCCGTCGAGATGCAACTCACCAAGGACAACATCAAGGCTTTCATGCTGGTATTACTCGATCAATTGCTCGATCTGTGGATCCACGATGCAGCGAATCGAGGTACTGCTTAAAAATCATTAATTGGTGTAGGACATCTCACGAAGCACTACCGGAATAACCTTATATGCCTACGGCCTTATCTATGCCGACGGCTGCTGTAGGCATAGATAGAGCTATGCCGTCGGCATAGAAAAGCCGTCGGCATAGCTCCATCTATGCCTACGGCAGCCGTAGGCATAATAAGGCCGTCGGCATATATCGATCTATGCCTACGGCAGCCGTAGGCATAGTTAGGCCGTCGGCATAGAGATGGCCCTGGTGGCCCGGGGACAGACGGCGGGCTGACGCCGTCAAATCTATGCCGACGGCCCTGACGGTGGCCGTCGGCATAAATATCATCTGTTTTTTTTTACTAGGAGCTGCCACGTCGCAGAGCTATGCCGACGGCAAAGCCGTAGGCATAGTTTTCCATATATGCCTACGGCAAGGCCGTAGGCATAGCCCCGCCACGTGGCGCCTCCTGGTAGCCCCGAGAACTATGCCTACGGCATGGTCGTAGGCATAGATATCATCTGTTTTTTATTTTAAATTATTTTTATTTTTTCAAAGTTAAAATTTGAATGATTTAAATCTAACTTATCTAAACTTAAACATACACAAATTATACATCGACTTGGGGTAGAATTTTTCATGGATTATGAATATCCAGTTTGTTTTTGTTTTTTATTATGTTAGAAATGTGACCTCATGTACTTCTGCATATAGGTCTTTATACTTTGTTAAAATCATAAGTAATTGATACTTGGATCGATTTTGACGAATTTTATATGGGTTTTTATCAGAATCTTGAAAGGATTCTGTTGCTATGCTATGTTTCAAATTTGAACAAACTTAAATTATGTTTGCTTCAAATTTACAGAAAACACCCTTTTGTTTTGAATTTTTTGTATATTTTTCATTCCTTGGCCAATCGAGACAAATTTTATATCTACATCCATCAGATTATTTCAAGGATTGTGGTGGTAGGCGCAAACACCCGGCAACCGGCTCCGGAGTGTGACCCCTTCATGGACGATGATGCCGTCGGCACTTGAAGGGGGAAAACGGCCACGTTGGGTCGACACGGAGGGAATCTTATGGTGGGTTTGGCCCAAACCTTGTTCTCAAGTGTTCCTATGGGCTGACCTATCACAACCAGGTGAAAACGTCCATTGGTCAAATCCCGTCCAGCGAAAGTCAAAGGCGTAGATCTCTGGGTCAACTGGTCCAGGGTTAGGCCGGCCGGGGGCCTTCGGGGGGTAGCAATGCCACCAGAGCATCGCGCTGGGTCCTCGTACATGTCTTAAGGTGTGGTGTCATGTCTGAAGAGGCAATTCGCGGCTCGTGTGAGCCCCCCCCCCCCTCACGGACGACAATGAAATCGAAGTAATCCCTCTGCGGTTTTGGCGTTGCATGAATATTTCTGAACACTCGGAGCATGATCAATTCATGAAATTTTTACACAGTGCAGACACATGTGATATAATAGGCGTGGCAATTTCTTATATTTTTTAAAGATGCAAGAGTATGTGAAAAAAATGCCCCACTACGGATTGTTCTTCGCGTGTCTACGAGTGTGGCCAGGGGCCTTCGGGGGCTAGCTATGCCACCAAATCTTGCGCTGGGTCCTCTTACATATTGGAAAGTGTGGTGTCAGGTGCAAACACCCGTCATGCGGCTCCAGAGTGTGACCCCCTTCACGGAAGGTGCTTCCGCTGGCACTTGGAGGGGGGAAACGGCCGCGTCGGGTCGACACGAGGGGGATCCGATGGTGGGTTGGGCCCAGACCTTGTTCTGAAATGTTCCTATGGGCTGGCCTATCACAACCAGGTGGAAAAGTCTGTTGGTCAAAGGCCGTCCGGTGAATGTCAAAGGCCTAGATCTCCGGGTCAACGGGGCTACGGTTAGGTCGGTCGGGGGCCTGGGTAGCAATGCCACCAAAACATGCATTTGTGTCTTAATTTATGTATACAAGTGTGATGGAGGGTTGAAATAGCCAACGGAGCAACGGGCAGCACACTTCCTTCACAAAACCGGACACGTTCTCTCTCGATAACCAGATACTACCTTAGAGATGGTGTAGTTTACAAGCGGCCTCCGGTCAGGCTTCTGTGAAACATGCTCAAACTTTTACCACACCCTACAAGGGCCAGATGACTACACCATGCCAGGTCCCGAGGATTTCCGGCATCGTATGGTTTCCCGTGGATTTTAACGGCTAGATCTGGCATGGCGCCGAGGTACATTCGCCTCCCGGTGGTGGGGCATGCCCCTCCTTGGGTTGCACTAGGCCTACACATACTGCAAAGACATCATATATGATTTGACAAACCACTTCTGGACATCAGTTCAGGTGCCCGCCTTGCAGATCTGCAATTTCCTGCATTTGACAAACCACGGAGGTGCAGTTTACAAGCGACCTCCGGTCAGGCTTCTGCGAAACGCGCTAAAACTTTCACCGCACCCTACAAGGGCCATATGACGACACCGTGCAAGGTCCCGAGGCAATACGCAGCTCCGGAGTGTGGCCCCCCTCACGGACGGCGATGACACTGAAGTAATGTTTTGCAGTTTTGGTGTTGCATGAATATTCTTGAACACTCAGAGCGTGCTCAATTCAGTGTCATCCCGCACGCAGCTTCGGAGTGTGACCCCCATCACGGATGGCACTGCCGCCAGCACTTGGAGGGGGGAAACAACCACGTCGGGTCGACACGGGAGGGAATTTTGTGGTGGGTTGGGCCCGGACCTTGTTCTGTAGAGTTCGTATGGGATGACCTATCACAACCAAATGGAAAAGAACGTTGGTTAAAGTCCGTCCGGCGAAAGTCAAAGGCCTAGATCTTCAGGTAAACGAGGCCAGGGTTAGGGCGGTCGTGGGCCTTGGGGGGTAGCAATGCCACCAAGTGTGGTGGGATATTTAAATAGGCAATATGCAGCTCCGAAGTGTGTGGATCCTCTTACATGTCTGAATGTGTGGTGGCAGGTGTGACCACCTGGCACGCGACTCCGAAGTGTGACCCCTTCATGGATGACACTGTCGTCAGCACTTGGAGGGGGGAAATGGCCACGTCGGGTCAGCCCGAAGGCAATCTTGTGGTGGGTTGGGCTAATACCTTGGTCTGACATGTTCACATGGGCTGAGCTATCACAACATAGATTCCGAGCCGGAAGAGGCCCACAACATGCATATCTCGTGGAACAGTGTACTCGCCGTGCATCACCCACCCATCGCGGAGGAAGATCTATGATGTTGACTGTAACACCCCGAGTGGTTAGCCACAGTAATCCCATTTTGATAATGCCAAGTCAGCATGATTAACAGTGCATGATCATCATTAACATCATATTGCATTTCAACTCCTAACCTCAAATTCAAATTTAAATGAAAGTGGAAAATAAAAGTTGTCCAACATAGAAACTAAATTGTTCATTAAATAGCAAATAGATCAGAGGCAATTCAAAAATTGAAACCAACATCATTGGAGTTGGATAAGTGACTCAGTCATCCTCAAACAGTGGCTGAAAATAATATTTAGTAACCTTTTAATTTATTTAAAACAAATAAGAAATGATGTTTTGCCCAAACTAATTTTAGGTGTTAGGGAATAAGGCACTGGTATTTATGGACTAGGTCTCCCTTTTTACAAAAGTCATTTGTGTGCCAAACAATTAGCCAAGACAGAAAAGAAAAAGAAACAGAAAAAAAGGAAAAGGGGAAAAGGCCTAAAGAACTACTGTGCACTAAGCCTACTGCTACAGCCGCGGCCCAGCCCACCCCGCGCCGTCTCCCTCCTCCCGCACTGCTCACGCGTGCCCGCTGTCGAACACACAGCACGCACGCACGCCCGCACCCCGGCCCCCCTCTCTTCCGCTCGACAGCGCGCGCTCTCGCTCGCCGTGGATAAAGGGCAGCGCCCAGCGCTTCCCCGGCCCCCCTGGCCACTCCCCACCTCTTTCCCTCTCTGCTTCCCCCTCACCCGAGCGCCCCCGTCGCCGTCGATCGCCGTAGCCGTGGCCACCGTCTTCCGTTCGTCGCCCCGGCAAGTCCAACAGCTCCGCCGTGGTCCTCTGCTTCCCCTACACCACTGGATCGAGCCCCGGAGCCCCTCGCATCGCCGCATTCTTCTTCTTCTCCGGCTCGGCCACCGCATCGTCCTCGCCGTTGATCTACGACGCCGGTCCTCCCCGAGCCCTCTGCCCAGACCCCACGCCCCCCCGATGAGCCTCTGCGCCGGATGCGCCCTCCCCTGCCTCCTCTGATCGCCTGTAGCGCCCGTTCCACGCTCACCCGAACGCGCCGCCGCCTGGCCTCGTCGCCGGCGTGGCCACGGCGACCGTTGGGTCCCGTACGAGCCACTATCGCGCTCATCGCGCCCCGTAGACCCCGCCCAGCCCCTCGCTTCGCTCGCTGTCATGCTGCAACGCCGTTTGCCACCGCACCCGAACGCCGCCGTCCGCCTCCGTCGTTGCCGGCGCCGTTTCCGGCGACCCTCGACTCAGCCACCGCCACCATCGCATGCGGCGTGGTCCGGCCGTTCGAACAGGCCAAGCCACGGCCCCGGAGACGCCCTGAGGGCGAAACCCGAGCTCGCCACCGCGTCTGGGCACTCCGGCGCGACTCCGGCGGCCGGTCTGACGTGGCACCACGGGCCCCATGGCCCAGCCACTGACTCTGGGCCCCACTGGGTCCCGTTGACTTAGTCCACGCTGACTGGGCAGGCCCAGTCTATGACAGCTGGGACCCACTGGTCCTGACGTCATGCTGACGTCATGCTGACGTCAGCAAACACTGTTTCGGATAATGTTAATTTAAATAATTAATTAAATTCCAGAAATTAATAAAAACTTTAGAAAATCATATCTTTTAATCCGTAACTCCGATCGAAAAACTTTATACATGAAAGTTGCTCAGAACGACGAGACGAATCCGAATACGCGGTCCGTTCGTCCGTCACGCGTCCCTAACTATCCGAACGTGCAACCGTTCCCCTCTTATCGTCTGTCCGATAATTACAAAGACCCGGGAAATATCGTCAGATATTCTCCCGCTCTGTCTGATACTTGTAGTACAGCGTTAGACTACTCCTAGCACCGTGTATCGTATTTGTCATGCTCATGTTTGCTCTATATTTATACTGTTTCCTCCCCCTCTTCTCTCTCGATAGAGCCGGTACCGACGCAGCTCCGGAGTTCGACGACCCCTGAAGACCTTGCCCTCGCCGCTGAGCAACCAGGCAAGCCCCCCCCCTTTGATCATCCCGATATCGCCCATTCTATTTCTCATGCTTGCATTAGAATTGCTGCTGCTGCTGCTGCTTTACCTATTCTGATGCATAGCCTGTTCATTGTAACCTGCTGTTGATAATTACCTGCATATCATAAACTGTTTAGTCTAGGCTGGGTAGAGACCTATCAGTGACCCCACTTATCCCGACTGCCGCGCTGGATCGTCAGAAGACCCGATCAACGGGAATTGAAGACCAGGACCCGACACCGCACATCACCCCCCTTAGTTGTAACGACACTGCAGCGTTACTATCGAGTGCCGAGGGTGAAACCTCATGTAGCACTTCTGATGTTAACTCTGTAGAGTAGCTATTCGGTCGTGGTCATCGAGGGTGATTCCTCCTTCGCCACTTCCGGTAACGACGCTGTCGTGCAACACATCAAGTGTGAACCCATCGAGGGTGAATCCTCCGAGTTCACCTTGACAGACACATCGAGTAGGAATTCAACGAGGGTGATACCTCGGATTCCCCTGATGTTATGGACACACGGATACTTGGACTTTACACTTTTCCTTGGATAGGCAGGTCGGCCCTGAGGGGTACCCGTGTGCGCCTGAGAGGCGAGTGTTGTGAAGACGGGTGCCTGTGTGGTGCCCGAGTGGTGAATACGAGGCGCGGCCGGGCATTCTTAACCCTTGCAGCAAGTCCTCGAGACGGGGCGACGGGGTCACATCTTTCGTGAGTCTCTGCTCGTTACCACAAGCCCCTAGTCCTAACGATTTGGATATTTGATCCGAGCAGGCCTCTGGTCTGATAGCACTAACCATCACGTGAGCATAGTATGGGCGTTCTGCATCGTAGCATCAGCCGACAGTTCTGTCAGACGTCCAGTTCAGCATTGTGGCACGGTCGGATCGTACCGACCCTCCGAGGCGGTGCTGGTATCCACCCTGCACACACCGACCCGGAGTGCACAGGGCGATGGCCCAAGACCCCTGAGTGCTTAGGATATAGACCGGCGGGGACCTCTCTGCTGAGCTTTAGGTAGGGCTGCGGTGTGTCGTTTGGCCGAGGCCGGGCATGACCCAGGAAAGTGTGTCCGGCCGGAGTTAATCGAGCATGTTGGGTAAGTTGGTGCACCCCTGCAGGGAAGAATACTTCTATCGATAGCCTGTCCTACGGTAACGGACACTCGGAGTTGTATCCCGATCGATACAACTAGAACTGGATACCTGTGATGAGACCTGTATGTATGGCTCTGGGATTGCTTCTCGTAGGGAGTCGAGAAGGGATCTCCTGACGAGGTTGATGACTGTATGGCTCTGGGATTGCTTTCTCGCAGGTAGTCGAGAAAGGATCTCTGGGTGAGGTTGAGACTTAATGATACTGCTACCTTATATTGAACTGTTCTACTCTCTTCTACTGCTGCAAGACCACTGAAGATGCTAGTCTTCGATAGGACTAGGTCTTCTCTCTATTCTGGCATTTCTGCAGCCCAGTCCACATATACAGCCTCCCTTTGAAAATGTTGCATATGTAGTGTAGATCCTTGCTTGCTGAGTACTTCTGAGTACTCACGGTTGCTTTGTTTTCCTTTTTCTCCCCGTATCAGTTTGTCGTGCCCAGAGGACGGAGCCCCCCTGAGACAGATGCCCCGTCGATCGTCTACTACTACTACCCAGAGGATGGATACCACTACGAGTTGACTGACGACCAGGAGTAGGATCGGAGGGTCCCAGGCAGGAGGCCTGCGCCTTTCGATCGTAGTGTTTTATTTTGCCCCGCCTTTCTAAAGGCCTTTCTGTTTCCCTTTTATATCTGTACTCAGATATCTGATGCTTCCGCTGACGCTTGTATGCCATCGAGCTATGTATTCGAGCCCTCTGGCTTGTAATATAAAGCTTGTATGACTTTATTTATGTTTTAGAGTTGTGTTGTGATAACTTCCCGTGAGTCCTTAGGCTTGATCGTGTGCATTTGCGTGTATGATTAGTGCACGATTGGGCCGGGGGCGTCACAAGTTGGTATCAGAGCCGACTGCCTCTAGGAATTCCCCTTCCTAACTCCTTGGCCGAAGTTGAGTCTAGTAATCGAAAATTGTTTTACTAACTTGGCTGTGTGGCTTACGGGCCCACGTCGCCAATTGGGTGGTATTAGTATCTTTTACTCCTCGACCTTTACTCTGGGCCTCTGACCTCTCGTCTATTCGGGTTAAAATTTTACTAACTCCAACATTAGGATCTCGTAATTCTCGTCCACCCGGAGAGCTGGATATCTGTGCGATTTCCCTGACATTGATCTGATTAGTCTGATAATCATTTTCCTTTCCATTGTTTTGTTTAACCTTTCTCTCCGAGATCGGTTATACTTCTCCTTGTCTTTTGACAATCATGAGTTTCCTCTGTTTCAGATGGATCGTTTGTTTCCACCACACCCTGCGACGCAGCTACCAGCTGTTCGAGCAGGGATACATCCAGAGTACATTCTTTATCCACTGGGGCAGATGTCAATCCGTTACAATACCCCAGTACTATCTCCTCCAGATACCCGCAAAGACTTTGTGATTTATTGTGACGCATCCCGTGAAGGATTGGGCTGTGTCCTAATGTAAGAGCGTAAAGTGATTGCCTATGGCTCTCGTCAGTTGCGCCCACATGAAGAGAATTATCCGGTACATGATCTAGAACTAGCTGCTGTCATTTATGCACTGCAGTTGTGGCGACATTACCTCCTCGGTAATCGCTGCGAGATCTACACGGATCATAAAAGTCTGAAGTACTTGTTCACTCAACCATCCCTAAACCTCCGTCAGCAAAGATGGATGGAGGCCATTGCGGACTATGATTTGGGTACTTCCTATAGCCCTGGCAAGGCTAACGTGATGGCTGATGCCTTAAGCCGCAAGTCCTATTGCGACAACCTCATGGTTAGGCGAGCTCAACCTCGTCCTTTTGAAGAATTGTGCAAGCTGAATCTGTGTATTGTTCCACAGGGTTCTCTTAATAACCTTGTGATACAACCAGATCTTGAGAAAGCTGTTAAGAGTGCACAAGCTAAAGATGCTGAAATTGATCTGATGAAGAAAGACCTTCACCTTGTAAAGTACAGGGATTTCTCGCTGTCTGAAGATGGAACCTTGTATTTCAGAAACCGCATTGTCGTACCTCGCTTCGAGCTTATGACTGACAAAGTCATGAAGGAGGCACATGATACCCCGCTGTCTATTCATCTGGGTAGCACCAAGATGTATCGTGATCTCCGTCAAAGGTACTGGTGGTCTAAAATGAAGCAGGACATTGCTCGATATGTTGCTGAATGTGATGTGTGTCGTCGCGTTAAAGCAGAACATCAGAAACCAGCTGGAATTCTGCAACCACTTCCTATTCCTCTATGGAAATGGGATAAGGTTCAGATGGATTTCGTTACAGGACTTCCCAGGTCACAGAAGGGTCACGATGCTATTCTTGTCGTCGTCGACCAACTCTCTAAAGTTGCACACTTTCTACCTGTCAAAGAGACTATCACTGCTAGTCAGTTAGCAGAGTTGTATATCTCCAGAATTGTTTCACTCCACGGTATTCCGAAGGAGATTAGTTCGGACCGTGGCGGTCTTTTCACTTCCAAGTTCTGGGAAAGTTTCCAAACAGCTATGGGAACTCATATTACCTGGAGTTCAGCTTATCACCCCCAATCCCAAGGCCAAGTCGAATGAGTCAATCAAGTGCTTGAAGACATGCTTCGGGCTTGTGTTATTTCATTCGGCAAGAAATGGGAAGAATCTCTCCCGTATGCTGAGTTCTCGTATAACAACAGCTATCAAGCCAGCTTGAAAATGGCCCCCTTCGAAGTACTATATGGACGTAAGTGTCGAACCCCTCTGAATTGGTCAGAAACAGGGGAACGACCGCTCGTGGGTCCGGATATTATTCAACGCACCGAAGAACAAGTTCGTATTGTTCGGGAAAATCTCAAGGCGGCTCAGGACCGCCAGAAGAGCAACTATGATCGCAAACGATGGGGTTTGACTTATCAACCTAGTGATCAGGCTTATCTTCGTGTCACTCCTATGAAAGGCACTCACCGTTTTGGAATCAAGGGCAAGCTAGCTCCACGCTACATTGGTCCTTTCCGCATTATTGCTAGACGTGGTCAGGTGGCGTATAAATTGGAGTTGCCGCCGCAATTCTCCCATATCCACGACGTCTTCCATGTGTCGCAACTTCGTAAATGCTTCAAGGAATCTCCACACCGAGCTGTGGATCACGAAGTGCTCGAATTGCAAGATGACCTTTCTTATAAGGAGCATCCGATCCGCATTCTCGATGAAGCTGAACATCGGACCCGTCAGAAGGTTACCAAGTTCCTCAAAGTGCAGTGGTCAAATCATACTGAAGATGAAGCCACTTGGGAACGCGAGGATAATCTTCGTGCGGAATACCCCGAACTTTTTCCTTCTACCTCTTAATTCTCGGGACGAGAATTCTTGTTAGTAGAGGAGATTTGTAACACCCCCAGTGGTTAGCCACAGTAATCCCATTTTGATAATGCCAAGTCAGCATGATTAACAGTGCATGATCATCATTAACATCATATTGCATTTCAACTCCTAACCTCAAATTCAAATTTAAATGAAAGTGGAAAATAAAAGTTGTCCAACATAGAAACTAAATTGTTCATTAAATAGCAAATAGATCAGAGGCAATTCAAAAATTGAAACCAACATCATTGGAGTTGGATAAGTGACTCAGTCATCCTCAAACAGTGGCTGAAAATAATATTTAGTAACCTTTTAATTTATTTAAAACAAATAAGAAATGATGTTTTGCCCAAACTAATTTTAGGTGTTAGGGAATAAGGCACTGGTATTTATGGACTAGGTCTCCCTTTTTACAAAAGTCATTTGTGTGCCAAACAATTAGCCAAGACAGAAAAGAAAAAGAAACAGAAAAAAAGGAAAAGGGGAAAAGGCCTAAAGAACTACTGTGCACTAAGCCTACTGCTACAGCCGCGGCCCAGCCCACCCCGCGCCGTCTCCCTCCTCCCGCACTGCTCACGCGTGCCCGCTGTCGAACACACAACACGCACGCACGCCCGCACCCCAGCCCCCCCTCTCTTCCGCTCGACAGCGCGCGCTCTCGCTCGCCGTGGATAAAGGGCAGCGCCCAACGCTTCCCCGGCCCCCCTGGCCACTCCCCACCTCTTTCCCTCTCTGCTTCCCCCTCACCCGAGCGCCCCCATCGCCGTCGATCACCGTAGCTGTGGCCATCGTCTTCCGTTCGTCGCCCCGGCAAGTCCAACAGCTCCGTCGTGGTCCTCTGCTTCCCCTACACCGCTGGATCGAGCCCCAGAGCCCCTCGCATCGCCGCATTCTTCTTCTTCTCCGGCTCGGCCACCGCATCATCCTCGCCGTTGATCTACGACGCCGGTCCTCCCCGAGCCCTCTGCCCAGACCCCACGCCCCCCCGGTGAGCCTCTGCGCCGGATGCGCCCTCCCCTGCCTCCTCTGATCGCCTGTAGCGCCCGTTCCACGCTCACCCGAACGCGCCGCCGCCTGGCCTCGTCGCCGGCGTGGCCACGGCGACCTTTGGGTCCCGTACGAGCCACTATCGCGCTCACCGCGCCCCGTAGACCCCGCCTAGCCCCTCGCTTCGCTCGTTGTCATGCTGCAACACCGTTTGCCACCGCACCCGAACGCCGCCGTCCGCCTCCGTCGTTGCCGGCGCCGTTTCCGGCGACCCTCGACTCAGCCACCGCCACCATCGCACGCGGCGTGGTCCGGCCGTTCGAACATGCCAAGCCACGGCACCGGAGACGCCCTGAGGGCGAAACCCGAGCTCGCCGGAGCTCGCCACCGCGTCTAGGCACTCCGGCGCGACTCCGGCGGCCGGTCCGACGTGGCGCCGCGGGCCCCACGGCCCAGCCACTGACTCTGGGCCCCACTGGGTCCCGTTGACTTAGTCCATGCTGACTGGGCAGGCCCAGTCTATGACAGGTGGGACCCACTGGTCCTGACATCATGCTGACGTCATGCTGACGTCAGCAAACACTGTTTCGGATAATGTTAATTTAAATAATTAATTAAATTCCAGAAATTAATAAAAACATTAGAAAATCATATCTTTTAATCCGTAACTCCGATCGAAAAACTTTATACATGAAAGTTGCTCAGAACGACGAGACGAATCCGATTTCGCGGTCCGTTCGTCCGTCACGCGTCCCTAACTATCCGAACGTGCAACCGTTCCCCTCTTATCGTCTGTCCGATAATTACAAAGACCCGGGAAATATCGTCAGATATTCTCCCGCTCCGTCTGATACTTGTAGTACTGCGTTAGACTACTCCTAGCACCGTGTATCGTATTTGTCATGCTCATGTTTGCTCTATATTTATACTGTTTCCTCCCCCTCTTCTCTCTCGATAGAGCCGGTACCGACGCAGCTCCGGAGTTCCACGACCCCTGAAGACCTTGCCCTCGCCGCCGAGCAACCAGGCAAGCCCCCCCCTTTGATCATCCCGATATCGCCCATTCTATTTCTCATGCTTGCATTAGAATTGCTGCTGCTGCTGCTGCTTTACCTATTCTGATGCATAGCCTGTTCATTGTAACCTGTTGTTGATAATTACCTGCATATCCTAAACTGTTTCGTCTAGGCTGGGTAGAGACCTATCAGTGACCCCACTTATCCCGACTGCCGCGCTGGATCGTCAGAAGACCCGATCAACGGGAATTGAAGACCAGGACCCAACACCGCACATCACCCCCCTTAGTTGTAACGACACTGCAGCGTTACTATCGAGTGCCGAGGGTGAAACCTCGTGTAGCACTTCTGATGTTAACTCTGTAGAGTAGCTATTCGGTCGTGGTCATCGAGGGTGATTCCTCCTTTGCCACTTCCGGTAACGACGCTGTCGTGCAACACATCAAGTGTGAACCCATTGAGGGTGAATCCTCCGAGTTCACCTTGACAGACACATCGAGTAGGAATTCAACGAGGGTGATACCTCGGATTCCCCTGATGTTATGGACACACGGATACTTGGACTTTACACTGTTCCTTGGATAGGCGGGTCGGCCCTGAGGGGTACCCGCGTGTGCCTGAGAGGCGAGTGTTGTGAAGACGGGTGCCTGTGTGGTTCCCGAGTGGTGAATACGAGGCGCGGCCGGGCATTCTTAACCCTTGCAGCAAGTCCTCGAGACGGGGCGACGGGGTCACATCTTTCATGAGTCTCTGCTCGTTACCGCAAGCCCCTAGTCCTAACGATTTGGATATTTGATCCGAGCAGGCCTCTGGTCTGATAGCACTAACCATCACGTGGGCATAGTATGGGCGTTCTGCATCGTAGCATCAGCCGACAGTTCTGTCAGACGTCCAGTTCAGCATTGTGCTATGGTCGGATCGTACCGACCCTCCGAGGCGGTGCTGGTATCCACCCTGCACACAACGACCCGGAGTGCACAGGGCGATGGCCCAAGACCCCTGAGTGCTTAGGATGTAGACCGGCGGGGACCTCTCTGCTGAGCTTTAGGTAGGGCTGCGGTGTGTCGTTTGGCCGAGGCCGGGCATGACCCAAGAAAGTGTGTCCGGCCGGAGTTAATCGAGCGTGTTGGGTAAGTTGGTGCACCCCTGCAGGGAAGAATACTTCTATCGATAGCCTGTCCTACGGTAACGGACACTCGGAGTTGTATCCCGATCGATACAACTAGAATTGGATACCTGTGATGAGACCTGTATGTATGGCTCTGGGATTGCTTCTCGCAGGGAGTCGAGAAGGGATCTCCGGACGAGGTTGATGACTGTATGGCTCTGGGATTGCTTTCTCGCAGGTAGTCGAGAAAGGATCTCTGGGTGAGGTTGAGACTTAATGATACTGCTACCTTATATTGAACTGTTCTACTCTCTTCTACTGCTGCAAGACCGCTGAAGATGCTAGACTTCGATAGGACTAGGTCTTCTCTCTATTCTGGCATTTCTGCAGCCCAGTCCACATATACAGCCTCCCTTTGAAAATGTTGCATATGTAGTGTAGATCCTTACTTGCTGAGTACTTCTGAGTACTCACGGTTGCTTTGTTTTCCTTTTTCTCCCCGTATCAGTTTGTCGTGCCCAGAGGACGGAGCCCCCCTGAGACAGATGCCCCGTCGATCGTCTACTACTACTACCCAGAGGATGGATACCACTACGAGTTGACTGACGACCAGGAGTAGGATCGGAGGGTCCCAGGCAGGAGGCCTGCGCCTTTCGATCGTAGTGTTTTATTTTGCCCCGCCTTTCTAAAGGCCTTTCTGTTTCCCTTTTATATCTGTACTCAGATATCTGATGCTTCCGATGACGCTTGTATGCCATCGAGCTATGTATTCGAGCCCTCGAGGCCCCTGGCTTGTAATATAAAGCTTGTATGACTTTATTTATGTTTTAGAGTTGTGTTGTGATAACTTCCCGTGAGTCCTTAGGCTTGATCGTGTGCATTTGCGTGTATGATTAGTGCACGATTGGGCCGGGAGCGTCACATTGACCATCACACGTGTTCATGTTCGGCCTCACAACCCCCTCCGAGATGCATGTGTAGCAGTTGTGAGGACGACGACGATGAACGCCGGTTCTTCCTCGACCTCCACGACGCGAGCCGATAGTTAATTTGAGTTTCGTGTTTCGAAAGCCGAACGAAACGTGTGGGCTCTGCTCGACACCATGCCGTGTTCCAAAAGCCAGACGAAACATGCACACGATGCTTTCGAAACCCAGCCCATCGGCCCGCCAACCATATATTATTTCCTTTTGTTTTCACCGGGAAAAAAACAGCCCGCGAATGAAATCAGAATTAGAAAAAAAAAAGAAAAAATAGTCAAGAGAGAGAGACCCACACACTCAATTTCAGTTTCACTTATTCTCATTGGTGGATCCATTTGTGCCACGGATCGATGACCTGGCTCACATCCTACCGTCCATTTGTGCCCAGGAATCCCACAATCCCACATACATCCATCCATCCGACCCACTGAACGCACCACCACACACACTCTCTCTCGCTCCAACCCACCCAAACCCTCGTCGCCTCCTCTCTCTCCCCCCGAACCCCTCTCTCCCTCGCCGCCGCCGCCGCCACCCACGCGCCCGGTTCAGGCGAGCTTCGGTCGCGCGCAACACGCCGGCGAGATCCCCTTGGTTCGCGTCTGCCTTACCTCCGTGCAGATCCGCGGCTCCCCCACTGGCTAGGGTTTTGCATCCCGTTTTGTTCGCCGGGATCCACCACGGCAGGCCACGGCGAGGCCAGAGGTGACCGGATCCAGCACTGGTAAGCCCCTCCCCCTCCTTCTTCACCCACCATCTCCTCCTCACCTCACCTCACCTCATCTTCTCTTCCTTCTCTGCAGATCGCCATGGGCGTGCCGGCGACGACGGCAGGAGGGGCGCACCTCCGTGGGGCGGGACGCCGCCATGGAGATGGATTCCCTTGTCCCCCACCGCGCAACGGCCTCATGGAGCCTCCAAGCGCCCCAAACCCTAGCTGAGAGAGAGGAGCTGCTCCTAGTACAGCACGCCATGGAAGGTTTTTTTTTGGGTCTTTTTTTTTGCTATTTCTCTTCCTGATCTAAACATGTGGAAGGCCCTTTTCCTCACCATGATTTATTCATCTCCCCTTCCTCTGTTTTGTGCAGGTTGCTCTAATGGCGAAGCTTCTGCTGCAGGACGCCCTCCACCCCTCCCCTGCATCCACCTCCTACCCCCATACATGGTGAGCTACAACCTCTCTTTCTAGCCCTTGCAAATCTGATCTGAAGTGGACATAGCAATTGTCATGGACACTACATAACAGCAAGTATTGGTTCAGTTTTTGTGTGAAATTCGATTGTCATTGTGCTTTTTGATGCTTGCTTCAGAAAAATAAAATCATGGATAGATAGAAGATGGAAATAGTGAGCTTCCTTTCAAGTTAGTAATACTAAAAATCATTTGGCTCATCAATTTTTCATGTCTTGTGTTAAATCCGCTCCATTGCAATCTGGCTATGTATGGATGGTTTGGTACAGTTTGCCATGGATGAGTATACGTAGTTACGTACACATGTGCTCTGCAGTTTTAGTTCTTCTTGGGTTGCTGCACTTAGTCTAGAGATACAACAACATTAGTTAGGTCCATGGATAGATGGATCAACACATACAGCTAGCAGTGCTAGCAACAACAAAAAAAATAACCTTGTGATTGATTCTGTTGACGCTAGCATGCTCTGTTAGTTTTGGAGCCCAACCATGGACTGTACGTACTAAGCTAGCTCAAGCACACACACAGGCAGCTTGATTTATTTCTGTAGATACTAGCAGCAGCACGTGTGTCTCCTATACTAGCTTGCTTAATTTCTGTACTAGATCAACGACACTAGCACGCACTTGTTTGTTATATTCGGAGCAGCATGCATCCTCCATGGACGATGACGACAACCAGGTCATCCACTGCCACGAGTCCACGACGACGCCCCGCACATGGTCCAACTCGACTACAACATCCTCCACCGCGTGACGGCGACATGGTCGTGTGCGGCATCGACTACAACCTCCTCTCCTGTGAATCCATCTCCTACCTCTAGCTCCCTCTCTTGTGCTGCTATATTAGTACCTTGCTCTGTTTCATGCGCATGGGTGATTTTGTTTGTGCTTGCCGTGCTTGTGTCATGGAAAAGATCATTCCTATTTATTTGTGCTCTTTCTTTATTATCACGAGTTGCAAAATTAGTAGTGGGAAGTAAACTTTTGTTAACTTGTTGGTTGAACCAATGGAACTACTGTTATATTTGATTTGTCGCTTAACTAGTGCTGCAATGATGGGATCGAATGATTGCATGACCCTACTGTTGGTCTATCATTGCAATTATCTTGGTCTTATAGATGTTATTGTTCCTGTCATATAGCACATGCTAGTTTCTTTATTGGCTGGCTGCTGGTTTTGTTTGTTCATATGCATAAGTGCTACTGTTTCTTTGTCATCTTATAAAGGATATAGTCCTTCATTTGTATATAGCTGTAACTCTCTTATTGATCAACATATACTGATTCATCTCTTTACTGCAATTACTCTGTAGTTCATGATTTGCTCCTGTAGTGGTATAAAATTATAGTTTCTCTTTCAAGCTGGTATCTGTGTTTGATATATACTAGTCTTTATCTAAATACCATGTATTGGTATTTCTTGTATGGTTTAGTACATCATCTACTGGTGGTTTAGTTATATGGTTTAGTCCTGATGGTTGCATGTAGTGATAAACCAAGCTTAATTGAGGGATCCCCTAATCATGGAGTTAGTGCTAATTTGAGTTGATTTTTGGGTTTGGCTTTGATCCATACTTTGCTGGCTCTACTTCTGTCTTGGGTTATTCCTTGCTGCCAATTGAACCTGTTCCTTTTGGCCTTGCTGGTTACTGTTCCATTGGCCCCATTTACATAGTGTTGGCTCTCTTCTACTGTTTCTTTGATCAACTTAACCTGATTGGGGTTTGACTAATGTTTCCAAACTCCTAAGTGCTAGCTCCTACAGCGAAGGCATTTCCCTTAGGGGAATGCTACATTTTAACCTTAATCAAGTTTTTCCTGTTTGTGGTTTCTTGTTTTGCAGGTTAATGAACTGGAAGAAAGAAGCAGAAGATGAAGAACTAGATAGTTTAGTGTAGGTTTAGTTTAGGACTTTTCCTTCTTTTATTTCTTTTTCCTCAATTGTAATTCCTGAATGCTTGTAATTGACATTTATAATAATAAAAGTCTATTGTTTCTTATTCAGACCAAATAATTTTAATGTTTCATTTATTATGAATGTAATTACTTTTATTCAATTTTTGCAATATCACTTGTATTATTTATTTATGAATATAGCTTCGAGCTATGCCGACGGCTTAGCCGACGGCATAGATGTGCTACTAGCTCATACATGCCATGTGGCAGCTCTTGATAGCTCCTGGTCGAGGACTATGCCTACGGCAAAGCCGTCGGCATAGTTTTGCATCTATGCCTACGGCAATGCCGTAGGCATAGTCCACGACCACGAGCAACCATGAGCTGCCACGTGGCATTCTATGTCGACGGCAAAGTCGTAGGCATAGATTTGCATATATGCCGACGGCAAAGCCGTAGGCATAGCATGCCACGTGGCAGCTCATGGTTGGTCGGACTTCGCAATGGCGCCGTCAGCTGCCGTCTCGTCCTTTTTTTGGCCGACGGTGAATCTATGCCGACGGCCGTACGGAAGCCGTCGGCATAGGCGTCTATGCCGACGGCTTTTCTATGCCGACGGCATCCCGGGGTACGCCGACGCATATGTTGCCGACGGCCCTATGCCGACGGTGGCCGTCGGCATAGGCCTATCCCGACGGGAAACTGGCCTATGCCGACGGCCTGGGCCGTCGGCATAGTAGGTCATTCTGGTAGTGATTCCAATTCTACTATTTAGACAAGAGCTTTGTGGCTAATCATACTTCTCTGCCTGTAGGTATGGGTTTCACATTTTTATCAATTTCCATATGTTTTACATGGTCAATAATGCTTCAGAGTGATCCGAAAAAAAAAATGCTTCAGAGTGCAAATTCTACTCAAACTGCTGCTATTACGTATCAGTTGTAATCTTATTTATGCTTGTCATGCATAAATTATCTTCATTCTTTCTAGAAAAGTTACTGTCTTCCTCTTTGAAAGATAATCACCCTTTTCTAATGCTCAGCTTTGATAATGCTGGCCGTGTCGGTGCACAGAAATTGTTTGGAGATTTATGAATGTGAGATTAGACGTACATCTTTATGTATTCACCTTCTGTCAATTGACCTGCTTTCTAAAGAAATTCCCATAATACATGCCCGGAATAAGAAGCACAATGGAAAATACTCCAATGGCATCAGCAATCATTGTCCCATAATCCAGTTCTTCGAGCCGATGGTCGTAAAGCGATGGCGGTAATGAGCAGTAGTGGCAGCACAGATGGGTCGCTTGAGACATGAGGATTTGTTATTAATTCCGTTGCAACGGGCGAGTACAACAACGGCTCTGTGTGTGATAGAAGAACATAATCAGGATGATGAAAAACCATCCTTGGCAACGTTGCCAATGATACAGCCTCCTCATATGCACTACATGTTTGGCAACGTAAAGAAAATGATTTGTGTGAATGAATAATAATAATAATTTTATTACGGATTACTAAAGATATTTGTGATAAATGTTCTCAGACTTTTGGAGGCAAACGAAAATATCATATGCACGATGTTCAGATCATTACATGTTTGAACATAAAATAAGAGTTATGTGTACTATAATGCTTATTCCATTTTTGGTTACTAAATATAATTGTGATACTATTTGGAAGGAATTATCTTTTGCTGCATACATTCAGTCCAAATGCAGAAAATGATGTAGAGAACCAGGAGCTCAGGCGTGCATCACACACATCTTTATATTTATATACAAACAAATATGGCTAGCCTTCAACAGTCTATGTAAAAAGAAGCATATAATTTTGTCTCGTGCTTAATTATATATATTTCTATGATAAGTCGCAGAAAGGACATATATGAAATTGGTTCCTAATTTTGACATGAACATGCATGCAAGTCCTGTTGGTTGTTCGGGCAATTTAAAACATGGTCAGGCTGATATTTTCATCGTTCATATGATATTTTCATCTGACTCCAAAAGTCCGAGCACATTTATCACAATTATCTTCGGTAATCACAAATAAAATTAGTATTATAATACACATAAATCATTTTCTTTACGTTGTCAAACATGTTACGATTGAAACATCGTAAGTCCGATTCTCCTTTCCCAGAGGTTGTGTTCTTTCAATAAGAGGATGCATGTATTTTTTTTTCCGTTGCAACGCACGGGCATATGTGCTAGTGATCTTCAAAGAAAATGAAATGACAACCGGCTGGGTCCTTGAGTACCCACCGTCTATGTTCACACCTGGGGATCCTGAAACATATTTTTCTTATTTTACAATGTGGTTCTTCAGCAGTCAGCACATGTCGAATTGATGCCAAATTGTCAGCAATGACGTAGACAACCTGATTGAGTTAGTAGATATTAAAAACAGAAGGAGCATCGTAGCTTCGCTCTTTGGCATGAGTTACGGGTTGTCCCAACTCAAGTTGTGTTCCACAACGACATGTGCAGAGATGCTACTGTACATTAATTTGGAGGGTTCTTCTAGCAAATGGTTTATTACTCCATCACGCTTGTGGGACGCTGAGCACCGCCGGCCCGAGCTTCCACTAAATCTGCGAGTTGGACGACCTGCCGATTTGCCGCGGTGATGGATGATGCCGCGGTGCACGTTCTCGTGTTCCCTTGGCCGCGTCAGGGACACATCAACCCCATGCTCCATTTCGCCACCGCCCTCGTCGACGCCGGCGTCCAAGTCAGCTTCCTCCACACCGAGCGGAACCTCCGTCGTCTTGCTCAGGCGCCTCCGCTTGCTGTCCATCCCCGACGGCCTGTTAGATATAATTTTGATGTCTTATGTATCTGCATTTTACTTTCATTTCTGCATGTAGTAGCGTGTCAGTATAGAGTGTGCAGACATACGTGTGATGCATATGAGCAGGTGGTTTCAGCCAAGGGAGATCATGCACGGTGAGAAGCCGATGTGCCGCGTGAAGCTGGCACTCCCGTGTGACGCGGTGGTGCATGCAAGTGATGAAGCCAACGGGCTGCACAAGTTATCTAGTCAAGATAGTATGCATGTCGGTGTGTGTTAGTGGCAGAATAATAGGTCATGGAGTTAGTTGGTTAGTGGAGAGTCGTTTGTGGCACAAGAGCCGGGCAGGTTGTTGCCTTGGCTGTGTGTGGGTGTTAGCTTTACTTAAGGCATTGTAACTAGCTGTTTTCATAAAGAGAATAGAGAAAGAAAGAAAAGGCCGGCGGCTGTGTGAGGCAGCTCGGCACCAAATACTTGTCTCCATTTGTGTGTGTGTTGTGAGAAGCAACACCGAGAGGGAGAAGAGGGGTTGAGAGATTCAGCCCCAACAATTGGTATCGGAGCTAGGTGATGACGAAGACGATGCCGCGTGACTCTTCAGCGAGTGGAGAGTTGGCGCCGAGCGACTCGGCGGCAATGGCGGCTGCCGCGACGGCGGCGGGGAAGCTCCCATTCCCGCTGCTCACGAGGACGAACTACGCGGCGTGGGCGATGAGGATGAAGTACCTCTTGCGCGCCAACGGCGCGTGGGTTGCCGTTGATCGCGAGGCCTCGTCCTCGGAGGTCGACAAGGGCAAGGAGGAGATGGCCATGACGATCATCTCCCAGTCCATCGACGACTCGACGCTGCTGCGAGTTGCGGAGAAGGAGACCGCGGCCGATGTGTGGGCGGCGCTACGCTCCATGCATGTGGGCGTCGAGCGAGTCTGAGAGGCGAGAGTTCAATCCTTGCGCTCGGATTTTGATGGCCTCAAGATGGGTGATGCGGAGTCCGTGGATGACTTCGCAGCGAGGTTCACGACGCTCGTGGGGCACATCCGTGAGCTCGGTGATCCGATGGAGGAGAAGTACGTCGTGAAGAAGCTGCTGCGAGCCGTCTCCAACAAGTTCATCCATGTTGCTTCGTCGATTGCATTGTTCGGCGACACGAACAAGATGTCCATGGAGGAGGCCATTGGTTCACTCAAGGCGCACGACGAGCTCGTCAAGGGGCGGGAGACGGCACGTGAAGAAGAGCAGCTCCTCATGGCGAGAGGGCATGACTCATCACGAGGACGCGGCCATGGTGGTCGTGGCCGTGGCCGTGGACATGGCCGTGGTGGAGGGCGCAGAGACAAGAGCGAGGTACAGTGTTATAACTGTGATGACTTTGGACATTTTGCTTGGGAGTGTCCAAGAAGAAGAAGGAGAACGAGAAGAAGGCACTGCTGGCCGGCTACGGCAGCGACGGACTGGCTCTCCTTTGAAGTCTCTGCGTGAAGAATGGACATCAAGATTAGGGGGTTGAATGTTAGATATAATCTTGATGTCTCACTATCGGAAAAGGGAGCTACCCCGACGGCCAAAACAATGCCGACGGCCCCCGTCGGCCTGTTCGTAGCTATGCCGACAGCCACGTCCTGGCCGTCGGCGTATCCGGGCCGTCGGGCTACCCCGAGCTAAGCCGACGGCAACCGTCGGCATCCTAGTTGGCTCGGCGACCCCGCGAGTGACGGGCGGCTAACGCCGTCAGAGCTATGCCGACGGTCGTGACGGTCGGCCGTCGGCATAGGTTCGCTTGCCACGTCACCGATCCTAGGCGCACCGTCCAGCACCTATGCCGACGGCTGCCGTTGGCATATCTGCCACGTCAGCGATCCGCGGCACGCCGCCCGCCTAAACCTGGCCGTCTCTATGCCGTCGGCATAGTTAGATTTTTTTTCATTTATGCTTTTTTATGTATTATTATATTAACTAACATGTAGCATGTGTAAATATGAACATACATATGAATATATATGTAGTTTGTATTTTTTTCCATAGATTATGAATATATATATATAGTTTGTATTTTTTTCGAGCACGTTAATAATGTGCCGTCATGTTATTTTGAATATAGGTCCTTATATTTTATTAAAATCAAAAACAGCTATGCCGACAGAAGTTTTATGGCGGTTGCAAACGCCCGGCACCCGTCTGCGGAGTGTGACCCCCCTCACATCCGCGGTGTGCCCCCCTCACGGACGGCGCCGCCGCCGGCACCTGGAGGGCGGAAATAGCCGCATCGGGTCTATACGGAGGGGACGTTGCTCCCAAGTGTTTCTATGGGATGACCTACCACAACCGGGTGGTGTTGTGGCATGTCCGAAGAGGCGGCACGCATCTCCGGGGTGTGGCCCCTCTCACGGACGGCGCCACCGCCGGCACCTGGAGGGGGGGAAACGGACGCGTCGGGTCTACACGGAGGGGATGTAGCTGTGGGTTTGGCCCGGATGTTGCTCCCAGGTGTCCCTCTGGGCTGACCTGACACAACCGGGTGGAGAGGTCCACTAGTCAAAGCCCGACCGTGGAAAGTCAAAGGGCTAGATCTCGTGGTCAACCGCTCCACGGTTAGGCGGGACGGGGGCCCTGGGGGGTAGCAATGCCACCGGAGAGTCGCACTCACCTGACCAACTAAGCTCCAGATCGAGCACGCGAGGCGGCGGCCATGGCGCTCCCATACCCGCGACCAGGCCACGGCCTTGGCGGACGAAGCTGCTCGAGTTCGGCGCCTCCCCTCCCCTCCCCTCTGTGTGGTTCCGGGAGAGGAGAGGGCCGAGTGGTTAAAAAAATGAAAAAATCTATATGAAATAATAATACATTAAAAAACATTAAAAAAGAAAAATATAACTATAAAAAAAATTAAAAATCTATATGAAATAAAAAAGGAAAAATATAACTATAAGAAAACATTAAAAAATCTATATAAAATAAAAAAAGGAAAAATAAATCTATGCCGACGGCAGCGGCCATACGGAATGTGGTACGCGGATCGGTGACGTGGCTAATAAAAAAAATTAAAATTAGTAGTAGATTTATTTTAAAATTTTAAATTTGTTGCTAATAAGAAAAAAAATTAAAATTAAAATTAGTAGTAGATTTATATTAAAAATTTACATTTGTTGCTAATAAAAATATATATATATATGCCTACGGCTAAGCCGTCGGCATAGGTGCCACGTGGCATCAAGACCTATGCCGACGGCTTAGCCGTCGGCATACCTTCCCTTATCCATCCACGGGTCGTCCCCCTCCACTCATTCCACCCTCACCTCACTCTCTGTCCCGAGCTCGCCGCCGCACCACGACCCCCGTCGCCGCCGTCGCCGCCCAATCCCACCCCGCCGCCCCACGACCCAGCCCCTCCTCGCTCCAGCCGCAGCCGCCCCACGACCCCCAATGCCCCCGCCCCTCCCTCGTCCCGACCTGCCGCCCCCGCCCCTCCCCGCTCAGCCGCCGCCGCCGCCCCACGACCCCCAACCGCGCCCCCGCCCTCCCTGTGCCGACCCGCCCGCCCCCGCCCTCCCTCGCGCAGCAAAGGCCGCACCCCGCCTCGGCCTCCTCGACCCCGGCCCGCCCTGCGTGGACGCCGCCCCGGCCGGCCCACGCCCTAGCCTGGCCGGCCCCCTGCTGGTCCGACCGGCCGACCCCCTCTGCTCCGGCGACCGCCCCCTGCTGCTCCGGTGGTCGTCCCCTGCCCCGACCTGAACCCCTTCACCATCCCCTGCGCAACCGCCCCCTGCTCTGGTAAGAACAATTTTTTTTTTACATTTTTTGTGTAGTAATGTTGTAGATGAATGCATATATATAGTAATAGATGATTAGATAGATGGATGTTAGATAGATGAATGAAATGGAAGAGAGTATAAATGTGAAAAAAATTAAGTGCACAATGTGAGATAGATAGATGTTAGATGAATGGATATTTGTGTAGTTTTATTACGTTTTTAGATACATACTCAATGTTATAGATATATGTATTGTGAAGATGAGATGAGAGGGAAGAGTACACTTTTTGTGAAGATAGATAGACGAAAGTTAAAATTTGGATATGATGAGTGGTTACTTCATCATGTTGATCTTGCTAAAAAAAAGTCTGTGATATGATGTGATGTGTGATGATGCTTTATATGTGATGTGATGACCTAATTTTTTTCATTTGGTGGAATTTAGAGGATTTCTGGTGTTGCCTTCGGTGGAGTGATCGTTGACGTTGGAGCTCTTGGTCTTCGATTGTCCCTTCGCTGATCGACTACATCATCTACATCCGAGGGTGAGCTACAAATCCATCACCTCATACGTTCTTTTAATCATGTCACTAGATTAAATTTTCACATCAAGTCGCGTAACCTAGGTCTCCCGTCCGAAAGGGTTGCATCGATAAATATGCATTCAATTGCATATTTATCACGGCAGCTCTTTCGGATTGTCCAGCGCTTTCCACGGACAGCCCGAGGATGTGTAGATTGGGTACGTTGTTCATGCTCTACCCCGTTCCAAGACAGGATTTCGGCGGCGCCTCCCTGTTGTTCTCCGGATGCACATTCTCTCGGCATTTTGCCGAGACGTGTATTTGGAGAACAGCGGGGAGGTGCTGCCGAAATTTTGTCTCGGAATGGGGTAGAGCATGGACAACGTACTCAATCTACACATTCTCGGGTGGGATTAGGACCCATCTTTACCTATTAGAGATGTAGGTGGATTAAATGTCGTTTCTCGTCAACCTTATAAAAAATAAAATATTGATGTGAGTAATTTAAATGAATCCTTAATTTTGTTGTGTGGCTTCCAATAAAGCAGAGATGGCAGATAATCAGTGCATGTATAGTGGGTTTTTCCGTCGGAATCAAGTAACAACAGAGTGGGTCGAGAAAACTGATGTGTTTTTGAAAGAGATATTCCGTAGTCCAATGAGGATGGTGCCAGAATGCCCGTGTGCCAAATGTAAGAGACGTATGCGCAGAGATAAGAGTGAGATGACTAAGCACCTTTGCACGCATGGATTTATGCCCAACTTTAATATGCCGATAAACTTTGCCCAGCAGGACCGTGGTAGAGAGGAGGTGATACGACAACGCGTCGCTGGTTATGAGGACGATGGGGTTAGAGACATGCTAGATGATGTCTTTGCTGCACAGCCGACACCTCCGTCACATTCAGCGAATGAACCGGAGGAGCCGGAGGAAACCGCAAAGGCCTTCCTGGATATCTTGGCCTCGTCAAAGAAACCTCTTTATGAGGGTGCCAAGCTGTCTGTGCTGGATGACATCTCGCAACTGATGGCAGTCAAGGCTGAGTACGGCTGTAGCCGAGGTTGCTTCGAAGCATTTCTTGGAGTATGGGCTAACAGCCTGCCTGAGGGCCATGAACTGCCGAAAACCATGTACGCTACAAAGAAAATCATGAAGGCGCTCTCCATGGATTATGAGAAAATACATGTTTGTCCAAAGAATTGCCTTTTGTTTAGGCATGAGTATGCGGATGACAACTACTGTAGGAAGTGCGGTTCCTCTCGGTATATTGAGGTGGTCGATGAGCATGGTCAGAAGCAGCAGCTAAAAATCCCTGTGAAGGTTCTTCGGTATCTTGATTTTATAAAAAGACTGCAGCGCCTTTTCATCACCGAGGAGTCTGCCAAAATGATGAAGTGGCACAAGGAAGGGAAAAGGTACAACCCAAAAAAAATTGTACATCCATCAGAAGGTGAAGCATGGAAGTCATTTGATATAGAGTACCCGGAGGAAGCAGCCGAGCCTGGGAATGTCAGAAATGCTATATCAGGTGATGGGTTCAATCCATATGGTATGTCGTCTAATCCATACAGCTGCTGGCCCGTATTTGTTATTCCGCTCAATCTCCCTCCCGGCGCCATAATGCAACGCAAGACCATGTTCCTGTCGCTTATAATTCCGGGGCCTGAATATCCGGGGAAGAATTTGAGTGTGTTTATGCAGCCGTTGGTGGATGATTTGCACCATTCTTGGTACTTCCCGAGGTTGACATACGACCGGCATCTGCAGAAAAATTTCTTGATGAAAGTTTGGCTACAGTATTGCATGCATGACTTTCCCGGCTATGCCCTGTTCTGCGGATGGTGTACAAGTGGAAAGATGCCTTGCCCAGTGTGCATGCAGGCCTTGATTTTCATTTGGCTGAAGAAGGGTGGCAAGTATGTTGCCTTTGACTTGCATCGATAGTTCCTCCCTCCAGACCATCCTGATAGGGAAGACAAGAAGAACTTCACAAAAGGCAAAGTTGTCCATGAAGTAAACGAGATTCCAACGTTTTCTGGTGCGGATCCTTCACGGAAAGGGCCGTAAACCGAACGGCCTTATCACTGTCCTGTTGAAGGAGTTTTGGCCGGGCCTATTCTGCCCGCGGCCAGACAGGGACCCGCAGCTGCGGGTTTTGGCCACGAGCTGGGCCCACTACGAGGCTTACAGCCACGCGGAGTACGGGACGGCCGCTAAGGCCGTGATCACCAAATTTTGGGTAAGTTCTCTTCTGAATCACTTGTCTTCAGTTTCGTTCATAGTTTATCATTGAATCACTCAACTCATGCCTTGTTTGCTTCTGGTTTATGCATGATTGCAGCAACTCTATAGAGTTCTTGACGAGCACAAGGCCAGAGCCGACGTGGTCTTGCTTGCGGCTGCGAAGAAGAAAGCTCGTCAGTTGCAGTACGAGGTGCGCTGGGTTGCCGTCTCGCAGTACTACCACATCTACCTTCATCAAAAGATGACCAAAACTCAAGCGCAGAGGCAACGACTTACCTTGAGCAGGGAGCAGTTCATGAAGGTAACTATTACTGACTTTTCATTGTTTCAAGCAGTCAACTATATGTTTCATGCTCACATGTCATGCTTCCAAAATTTGCATAGGTTGTTCCTCGTTGGTGCTATGGAAGGGATGACGGATGGGCAAGTTTGGTGGATAGGTGGCTCGGCGACGATGCAGAGTTTGCTGCCAAGAGCAGCAAGGCCCGGGCTAACCGTGGAAAAGACGGGACACACGGCCAAGGAAACAGGAACCACTGGGGCTTCAAGGCCATGAAGGTATATCTATATGCATGATGCATTTTTGTTCTTCTTTACTGTCATGTTCTTATGTATGGCTAACTTCTGTTTGACGTTGCAGGAGGACAAGTTGAAGAGGCCGCTCTCAGACATTGAGTCGTGGAAGCTGGCCCGCGAGCGGAGTGATCGCAAGGACGGCGAGAGCCAGTACTACGGCAAGACCGAGGAGCACCTGGAGTCTTACACTCAGCACTTTCAGAGTTTGCATCCGGATGTTCCTGTTCCTGATGTCGCCCAGTCTCAGATCGATGACACGGCGGTGGTGGCCATCCAGGGGAAGTCCCATGGCCGGTATCCGTGTTTCGATGGCTTGATCACTCCTTCGGTCTCGTACACACGGCTTCGGGCTACCAACCCGAGCCCGTCAGAGAGTACGGGGCGTTCGCAGCCTCCCTTAGCCCGCCAGCATGCTGTAAGTACTTCCCCTTTATCTTCTTTCTCTCTAACATTCTCAGTTTATTTTCAGCATTGCTCACTTAGAAACAACCTAAATTATGTAGGCATATAAGGCCTTTGTCGAGCATAGGAATCTCGAGGTGCGGGAGTACTTGCAACGAGTGAAGACAAACGATGATTACAACCGTCAGATGATGACGGTTAGTTTTGCCCTCTTAAAACCAGGCTAAATTTTTGCACTTTCATTCCTTCTGACCTTCTAGTTTGCTTGTTTAACTAACATCCAGGCTATGTTGGCGTCTTGGAGTAACCGCACGGATCCACCACAAATGGGACCCCCACCACCACCTGCGGGAGAACCCCCACACGTGCCCACGTTCGATGAATGGGTGGCACTAGGCAGTGATAGTCCGGTTAGTACATTTGCCTAACTACTGACAAACTAGTTCACGTTCATTCAACACTATCATATCATATTTACAGTTAGAATCTTCTCTCAAACATGTAGGGGACCAGTGGCTCGACTCCTGCTTCGTCGACCCCAGTCACTCCGATCTGGCAGAGTGGTGGTGGTCTTGGCGGTGGCGGTTTTGGCGGAGGTGGTCTTGGCGGAGGTGGTCTTGGCGGTGGTGGTTTTGGCGGCGGTGGTCTTGTTTGATGTCGATGATGATACCACCCGTGCATGTGGCCGTCGTGCCATACCTTTCATGTTCCTACTTGTTACTTTCTTTAGATGACGATGATGATGTTCCATGTCTTGCACTACTTATGTTCATGAACTTTCACCGATGATGATCTTTAGATGATGAACTTGAGTATGTTTAAATGATGATGATGAACTTGAGTATGTTTAGATGATGAACTGTCATATTTCTGCATAATCCCATATTTTCTGGTTTGAAATGCTGTCAAAATGAATTGAAACAGAGAAAACAGGAAAAATAAAAAATAAACAACACAGATCTATGCCTACGGCAAAGCCGTCGGCATAGATATGCACAGGGCTTCCCAGGGTCTGCCACGTGGCAGGGATATGCCTACGGCAAAGCCGTCGGCATAGGTGAAAATCTATGCCGACGGCTTTGCCGTAGGCATATCCCTGCTGACAGGAGTCACCAGAGACCGCCACGTGGCAGAGGTATGCCGACGGCTTTGCCGTAGGCATACCTCTGCCACGCGGCGGCCCGTGATTCGTCAGCGCTTTTGACGGCGCCGTCCGTTGCCGTCAGGTGAAAATCACTGCCGACGGCTAAACTATGCCGACGGCCGGAAGGAAGCCGTCGGCATAGGCCTCTATGCCGACGGCTAAACTATGCCGACGGTCTGACAGGACTACGCTGACGTGACCTATGGCGACGGGGATATGCCGACGGCAAATGTAGGCATAGATGTATGCCGACGGGAAATGGCCTATGCCGACGGCCATCGGCATAGGTGGCGAGTCCGGTAGTGTCTTCTGTATCTGCATTTTACTTTCAGTTCTGCATGTAGTAACGTGTCAGTATAAAGTGTGCAGACATATGTGTGATGCATATGAGCAGGTGGTTTCAGTCAAGGGAGATCATGCACGGTGAGAAGCCGACTGGCACTCCCGTGTGACGCGGTGGTGCATGCAAGTGATGAAGCCAACGGGCTGCACAAGTTATCTAGTCAAGATAGTATGCATGTCGGTGTGTGTTAGTGGCAGAATAATAGGTCATGGAGTTAGTTGGTTAGTGGAGAGTCGTGTGTGGCACAAGAGCCGGGCAGGTTGTTGCCTTGGCTGTGTGTGGGTGTTAGCTTTACTTAAGGCATTGTAACTAGCTGTTTTCATAGAGAGAATAGAGAAAGAAAGAAAAGGCCGGCGGCTGTGTGAGGCAGCTCGGCACCAAATACTTGTGTCTCCATTTGTGTGTGTGTTGTGAGAAGCAACACCGAGAGAGAGAAGAGGGGTTGAGAGATTCAGCCCCAACACGGCCAACCCGACGGTCACCCTCCCGGCTTCTTGGAGCTCCTGGAGTCCATGTCCACGACCGGCAGCGCGGCGTACCGCGCCCTGCTCTCTGCTGCCGATGCGCCGGTGACATGCGTTGTCGCCGATAGCACCATTCCGTTCGCCTTCGACATCGCCGAAGAGCTCGGCATCCCATCGCTCGCCTTCGTCATGCACAGCGCGTGCAGCTACCTGGCGATCCTGTCTATGCCCAAGCTCGTCGAGCTCGGCGAGACCGCCTTCCCTGCAGACGACCTGGTGCGTGGCGTTCCGGGGATGGATGGCTTCCTCCGGCGACGAGATCTCCCACGTGGACTCTGCTGCGCTGAAAGAGGCGGCGAAGACCCATTGGTGCTCAAGATCGCCGAGGTGACCGCTCGTACCAGCAAGGCACGTGCACTCATAGTCAACACCGCAGCGTCCATGGAGCGGTCTGCTCTCGCCCACATCGCGTCGTGCACATGCGACGTCTTCGCCGTAGGCCCACTTCATGCGAGGTCGAGGTTCGCCGCAAGCGCGAACCTGTGGCAGGAGGACGACGGGTGCTTGGCGTGGCTGGACGGCCACGAGGACCGGTCCGTCGTGTACGTGAGCCTGGGGAGCCTCGCCGTGATCACGCATGAGCAGTTCACTGAATTCCTCTCCGGCCTGGCAGCCACCGGATACGCCTTCCTCTGGGTGCTCCAGCCGGACATGGTCCAAAACTCCAAATGGCCAGCTCCGCGCTCCTCCGAGAAGCCGTCGGGTCAGCTGAAGCCGGCAGAGGGCGCGTCGTCGAGTGGGCTCCAAAGCGCGACGTGTTGCGGCACCGGGCGGTGGGCTGCTTCCTGACACACGCAGGATGGAACTCGACGCTGGAGTGCGCCGTCGAGGGCGTGCCGATGGTGTGCTGGCCCTTCTTCCTCGACCAGCAGACCAACAGCCGCTTCGTGGATGCCGTGTGGAGGACGGGGCTGGACATGAAGGACATCTGCGACAGAGGTGCCGTGGAGAGGATAGTAAGGGAGGTCATGGTGTCCGACGAGATCTGGGGGGTGGCCCAAGCCATGGCGCAACAGTTGAGGCTCGATGTCGCGGAGACGGGGTCGTCGTCCTCTGATTTCGAACGGCTCGTCCGCTTCATCGGGGAGCTGAAGCACTGTGTGAAGTGAAGCCTAGCTCAGGCTGGACAATGCAGTCCCCCGCGACGGCAAAATTTTGTGTTTTAACCCTTTTGGGTAACTTCAGCAGGATCTGACCCCAGTTGCAAAAGTTTTCGTGATCTGATCATTTTCCTACTGTTAGGGTCCATGGCAGTAGGATTAAACAGGCTACCGCCGTGGCTCCCAGCGGTAGGTTGACGGCAGCCCCCGCTTGTCCCCGCCAAGCAGCCATTACTGGGCTGACATGTCCTAACTGCCCTACCGCCGCAACAGACAGCGGTAGGGTGGCTAACGCTACCACCGCTGGGGGTGGCGGTAGGGTGTGGGGCGCCTGCGTGCCCGGCAGCGTTCTGTGACATAAAGTGTGGTTGTTTCTGCGGTAGGGTTTCACACCCTACCGCCACGCCCGACGGCGATAGGGTGCGGCAAGCGCGGTAGAGTTCTGTGACTGAAAATAAGGGGTTTCGTGCGGTAGGTTTACACAGGCTACCGCCAGGGTACCTGGCGGTAGGCTGTGAATACCTACCGTCGTGATTCCTGGCGGTAGGCTCCTCTCTGGCTTTTTTTACAATAACTTGACCATTTGAATTAAAAACTGATAGATAAACACAGCAGCAAAAAGTGTTTGCATATGAAAATATGATAACCTCACACTTATAGATAGTAAAATCGATGTATCCATTAAGTTCAACATATCAAATAGGTTCAACTAGTAACATAGGTAGCAATAACACGACACCGAGTAGTTCAACATAACACAACTACTTTAACTTAGCAACTTCAACATCACTAGTTCCTCCCCCTCCCCCTCTTGGCGGCATGCTCCTCGTTTCTCTTCGAGCGGCCCTCGTCCGGCTTCTTCGGGCGACGACGAGGAACCGGTTTCTGAAACGGTGATGGGCTCAGAACATCCTGGTGCGGATGAGATACCCTCTTCGCCTGGGTTGGCTGAGTCGGTTCAGGTCCGTCATCATCGTCGTACTCCTCCTCAGCACCTTGTTCGTCGTCACCTCCTTCCTCTTCTCCCTCTTCTTCCTCTTCCTCCTCGTCCTCTTCCTCTTCTTCCTCGGTCTCGTGAACAAGGCGAGACGATGAGGCGGCATGGCTCGAGGAACCTCCGCCGGTGTGGCTTGATAAAGCTAGGGCACGTGTCGACCCACCTGGAGGAGGAACATGCATGTCAACCGAGGCAGCGCACCCAAGCATGCCCGCTAGCCTACGGCAACGGTTCATGATCTTCTGCAATAACAAATATAGAAGAGAATGGCTTGGATCAGTTTTAGGGTTGCAAATAAGTAAGAACATGGCATGGATCAAATTTGCGATTGCTCGAATAGAATGCTATGAGGCTTAAAGTTACCTTCATTACTTCCCTCAGCTTGTTGTCACCCTCCACGGTTCCGGGGTCAGAACTTAGCGCATTCGAGCCGTCGAAAATGTTTCTGTTCAGCTCTGCGGCCTGCAAATCCAAGGATCCTTAAAAAGTTAGCGAGAATGACCATGTCATCATCATTAGCACTTAGCTCGAATGCATTTCAACAAAACTTACCACTCTGTTCATCAGGGGTGCATACTCCCTGAAATCACCTTGCATATCTCTGAGGTTTCTCTTGTATGCTTCATCCTCAGAGTCCTCCCCCTCCTGCAGTGATGCCATGTCCGCTTCCGTCCACCGTGGCCTCAGACGCAGACGAAACTTGATGCCATCGTCATACCAATTCATGTGCCTCTCATACACATTCCAGCAAATGCCTGACCTCTCCACGTCTTTGTGGAACGTCCTCTCGTCCTACATTGTCACAAAAGACTTGTGCTCTTCGGCCCAGTCCACTATCGATTGAGAATACTGCATGCTCTTCCTGCATAGGGGCATAGCAAACAAGAAAACACAAAAGACCATAAGAACGTCAAACTTAAAGAAAGCGCGGTAAAGAGATGGCAGCACATACTTGTGAAGGTCGTAACCGCCGGTGTCGTGGGGCCTTGCCGGTGGTGTGTGTTGCAATACGCCAAATTGCGTGGCCACGCGCTGTGGTAGGTGCCATTCGACGGCGTACACGCATATCAGCGGGACAATGCACCGGAAGAGAATGCGGTCCCGCTCGCACATCTCGTTCAGCTCGAACCCCCAAGTTCTATCATGGTACGGCCACCAGTTAACCTATACAAAGACTGTTTAGCAACCGTGAAAGTATAAACATTAAAAACTAGCTCGCTCGTTGGTATACCTGAAAAGATGTCAGGTTGTCCAGCTCGTTGGTGAAGGCCTTGTACATCGCACTTCCCTTGCCCGAGAAGACTTTAACTGTGTCCCAAGAGTAGGCGACAGTAGGGTATCGAGCACTGTCGCCATCCTCGCCATACTCCGTCCACTCTGTTTGTGGCAGTTTCTCAGGGCGACCAACCGGCAGCCGCTCCCAACTCCAAATCGAGAGGGCCCAGACACACCCACACATCCCAGACGTTTTCTCGGTCCTCTGCGTTGTGCCATCCAGCTACAAACAACAATTGATGATCAGATGACATAATTTAAAGCAATTTAAAGCAGCACGCACATAAGTGAGATATATGATGTCTTACCGAACGGTAGAGGTACACGAGGCCGTCGGACCCCCAGCTGTACCCTGCATCCCAGTCAGCCAGGAAGTCCAGGTACATCCATAGGGCGTTGTCCCCCGAGCAGTCAGGAAAGACCACCTCTTTGAGAAGAAACCACAGGTAGGCCCTTGCATACTGCTCCACGGTCCTCGGATCCGCATCTTGCGGGCATTCGGCCCGGTGGGTTAGGAGCCACGGCAGTGCTACACCGGATGTTCGGTTACTCTTGATGGGAGGGCAGTCGCCGATGAGGGCGGTAACCCTGTCCGGCCAGTTCTTCCTATCCACGCGCCCAATGAGAGCATGGCCCTTGATCGGTAGGGCCGTGATCATGGCGAAGTCCTCGAGCGTCACCGTCATCTCACCACATGGGAGATGGAAAGAGTGCGTCTCGGGCCGCCAACGGTCCACCAACGATGTGAGAGCCGTGTGGACAAGCGTCGGTGGCGTACGCTTGAACTAGAGCACGAAACCCAAGAGCCCGGCTCTCCTGTAATATGGCTCGTAGTGGTTGTCGTACTTCATCTCTTTGACCTTGGTGTGGCCCCTCATACGTAATGGCGGAAGCATCCACTAGTAGAAAACAGGGCTTTGGTCCAGGCCTGGCCAGCCCATTAGTCCCGGTTCAGTGACGAACCGGGACCCATGGGGGCATACGTCCCGGTTCGTGCACCCAGGGGGTCGGCCGGGCCTCGTGGGGCATTGGTCCCGGTTCCAGACACGAACCGGGGACCAATGGGCCTCGCTCCTGGCCCACATCCATTGGTCCCGGTTCATGGCTGGAACCGGGACCAAAGGAGGTCCTTTAGTCCCGGTTTCAGCCACCAACCGGGACCAATGAGGTGCCTATATATACCCCCTCGCCCGCAAGCAGAGCACTCCACTGCTCTGTTTTTCCTGGCCGGCTAGGGGAGGGCTTTGTGGTGCTCTAGCTCAGCTCCTATGCACATGAGGTGTTCGATGAAATGCCCGAGCCACACTACTTAGCTTTCTTCTCTCCAAGCTCGACCTCCAAGCTCCATTTTCCTCAAGATTTGTCTAGGTTTAGCGGTCCGTCATGTCCCGTCCCCGTCTTCACCGCCGTCGATCGCCCGCGCCGATCTCGTCGCCGGCACCACCGTTGTGAGCCTCTTGTTCTTATCTTCTTTCTAAAAGATAAAAATTCTTACTTGTATGATTTAGATAGATACTTGTATAATTTTCTTACTTTTATTATTGTTTGTTATTATATATTGCGATGGTTTTGGTATCCGCCCCCGTCGGCCCTCGTCCTGTCTATGATTCGGATGTGGTATATATTATATTTTATAACTATTTGGTTCATTTATTGTTTATGACAATTATGCCGACCAACGTGACATAGATTTTTTTATCTAGGAGGTATGTGAACCGGAAATTCCAACCGACCCTATTGTCGAGAGGTTAAATTTAGTTGAAGAAGAAAACAATTACTTGAAGGAAAAATTGAAAAAAAATTGAGGAGGAGAAGATGATATTGGAGTTGCATGTTGCGGATGTCGTCGATGATCACAAGATCAAGATGGATGCAATGCGCTTCAAGATTAGAAAGTATAGAAAATATGCCATTCATACCGAGGCTTGGTATCATTATGCCGTTGGATCAATTGTTACCTTGGTTGCGATTATGATCGCATTTGTTGTTGCATTGAAATGTTTTACTTAGTTTCAATGTATGGTTTAATTAGATGCTCTGGAGAGCTATATGTTGTTCAATGAGAACTATGTATGTACTTTGGTTTTAATGTGATGATGAACTTCTATTAATTTGGTCACTTATCTATTCATGATGTTCTGTAATGGTTTTTGACACACTTAATTATATATAATGCAAGCAGATGAACCGGCAATGGATGTACGGTGACAGACGCACCTCCGAGTACATTAAGGGCGTGCATAATTTTCTCGAAGTGGCTGAGGCAAACAAGCAGAATGGTTTTATGTGTTGTCCATGCCCTATATGTGGGAATACGAAGTCTTACTCTGACCGGAAAATCCTTCACACCCACCTACTTTATAAGGGTTTCATGCCACACTATAATGTTTGGACCAAGCACGGAGAAAGAGGGGTTATGATGGAAGACAGCAAAGAAGAAGAGGATGATGGCAACTATGTGCCCCCTGAATACGGTGATGCTGCAACGGGGGAAGTTGAAGATCAAGAGGAACCAGACGATGTGCCCGATGATGATCTCCGCCGGGTCATTGTTGATGCAAAGAGACAGTGCGAAAGTGAAAAGGAGAAGCTGAAGTTCGACCGCATGTTAGAGGATCTCCAAAAAGGGTTGTACCCCAATTGCGAAGATGGCAACACAAAGCTCGGTACCGTACTGGAATTGCTGCAGTGGAAGGCAGAGAATGCTATGCCTGACAAAGGATTTGAGAAGCTACTGAAAATATTGAAGAAGATGCTTCCAAATGATAACGAATTGCCCGACAGTACGTACGCAGCAAAGAAGGTCGTATGCCCTCTAGGATTGGAGGTGCAGAAGATACATGCATGCCCTAATGACTGCATCCTGTACCACGGTGCGTACGAGGATTTGAACGCATGCCCGGTATGCGGTGCATTGCGGTATAAGATCAGACGAGATGACCCTGGTGATGTTGACGGCGAGCCCCCCAGGAAGAGGGTTCATGCGAAGGTGATGTGGTATGCTCCTATAATACCACGGTTGAAATGTCTGTTCAGAAACAAAGAGCATGCCAAGTTGATGCGATGGCACAGAGAGGACCGTAAGAAAGACGGGAAGTTGAGAGCACCCGCTGACGGGTCGCAGTGGAGAAAAATCGAGAGAAAGTACTGGGAGGAGTTTGCAGGTGACGCAAGGAACGTATGGTTTGGTTTAAGCGCGGATGGCATTAATCCTTTTGGGGAGCAGAGCAGCAATCACAGCACCTGGCCCGTGACTCTATGTATCTATAACCTTCCTTCTTGGCTGTGCATGAAGCGGAAGTTCATTATGATGCTAGTACTCATCCAAGGCCCTAAGCAACCCGGCAACGACATTGATGTGTACCTAAGGCCATTAGTTGAAGAACTTTTACAGTTGTGGAATGGAAACGGTGTACGTGTGTGGGATGAGCACAGGCAGGAGGAATTTGACCTACATGTGTTGCTGTTTGTAACCATCAATGATTGGCCTGCTCTCAGTAACCTTTCAGGACAGACAAACAAGGGATACCACGCATGCACGCACTGTTTAGCTGACACCGAAAGTATATAGCTGGACAAATGCAGGAAGAATGTGTACCTGGGGCATCGTCAATTTCTTCCGACCAACCATCAATGTCAAAAGAAAGGCAAGCATTTCAAAGGCGAGGCAGATCACCGGAAGAAGCCCTCCATGCGTACCGGTGATCACGTACTTGCTATGGTCAATGATTTACACGTAATCTTTGGAAAGGGTCCCGGCGGACTATCTGTTCCGAATGACGCTGAGGGACGCGCACCCATGTGGAAGAAGAAATCTATATTTTGGGACCTACCCTACTGGAAAGACCTAGAGGTCCGCTCTTCAATCGACGTGATGCACGTGACAAAGAACCTTTGCGTGAACCTGCTAGGCTTCTTGGGCGTGTATGAGAAGACAAAAGATACACCAGAGGCACGGGAGGACCTGCAACATTTGCACGAAAAAGACGGCATGCCTCCAAAGCAGTATGAAGGTCCTGCCAGCTACGCTCTTACCAAAGAAGAGAAGGAAATCTTCTTTGAATGCCTGCTCAGTATGAAGGTCCTGTCTGGCTTCTCGTCGAATATAAAGGGAATAATAAATATGGCAGAGAAAAAGTTCCAGAACCTAAAGTCTCATGACTGCCACGTGATTATGATGCAACTGCTTCCGGTTGCATTGAGGGGGCTTCTACCGGAAAACGTTCGATTAGCCATTGTGAAGCTATGTGCATTCCTCAATGCAATCTCTCAGAAGGTGATCGATCCACAAATCCTACCAAGGCTAAGGAGTGATGTGGCGCAATGTCTTGTCAGTTTCGAGCTGGTGTTCCCACCATCCTTCTTCAATATCATGACGCACGTCCTAGTTCATCTAGTCGACAAGATTATCATTCTGGGCCCTGTATTTCTACACAATATGTTCCCCTTTGAGAGGTTCATGGGAGTCCTAAATAAATATGTCCGTAACCGTGCTAGGCCAGAAGGAAGCATCTCCATGGGCCATCAAACAGAGGATGTCATTGGATTTTGTGTTGACTTCATTCCTGGCCTTAAGAAGATTGGCCTCCCTCAATCGCGGTATGAGGGGAGACTGACTGGAAAAGGCACGCTAGGAGGGGACTCAATAATATGTAGGGACGGGCATTCTTGGTCTCAAGCACACTACACAGTTCTACAGAACTCTACCTTGGTGACCCCGTATGTCGATGAACACAAGAACATTCTGCGCTCCAAACACCCGGAGCATTGTGACGACTGGATTACATGTGAACACATCAGGACTTTCGGCAGTTGGTTGGAAACACGTCTCAGAGGTGACAACACTGTTTCTGATGAGCTGTACTCGTTGTCCAGGGGACCATCTTCGACTGTATTGACTTACAAAGGATACGAGATAAATGGGAATACATTTTACACAATCGCCCAAGATCAAAAGAGCACCAACCAAAACAGCGGTGTCCGCTTTGATGCAGCGACCAAGAGGGGAAAGGACACATATTATGGTTACATAGTGGACATATGGGAACTTGACTACGGACATGATTTTAAGGTCCCTTTGTTTAAGTGCAAATGGGTCAATATGTCAGGAGGCGGGGTACAGGTAGACCCACAGTACGGAATGACAACAGTGGATCTAAACAATCTTGGGTACACAGACGAACCATTCGTCCTAGCCAATGATGTGGCGCAGGTTTTCTATGTGAAGGACATGTCTACCAAACCGAGAAAAAGAAAAGATAAGGAAGCGAATACATCATACGATGAGCTAAAGCGCCACATAGTTCTTTCAGGAAAAAGAGACATCGTGTGATTGGAGGGCAAGACAGACATGTCTGAAGATTATGAAAAGTTTCATGAAATTACTCCCTTCAAAGTCAAGGCTGACCCAAGCACTCTGTTAAGCGATGAAGAATATTCATGGTTACGGCGCAATAAGCAAAGGACACAAGCGAAGAAAAAGTGAAGACTTTCTCTCCACAACTATTATGATGATGCCTTTGATCTAGAATATCACTGCAGTTACATGTGAAGAAATGAAATTCCTTTTGTAACAGACGAGTTTCCGGGAACCCTGATACTTCGAAACAGATTGTCCGTTTTGTACACGAAATGCATCCAGTTTTTGCCGTAACCCTCTCAACTTTTTAGCACATGCTATGTGGGTGAAATGATGATACCATGCCAATTTTCAACCTCTTCAGATTTCATTTGAAGTGCTTTTCAATTTCAGGGTCATATAGCTCAAAAAAATTAGTAAATGGATGAAAAATAACAAATGAAGTCAGAAAGGGTTGAAAATTGATGATGTGGCTTTGAATGGTGTATTTTGAACACACAAAAAGTCTGGAGTTCAAATAAGTTCAAAAAAATGAAATCCCTTTGTAACAGACGAGTTTCTGTATGAAACCCTGATACTTCGAAAGAGATTGTCCGTTTTGTACACGAAGTGCATCCAGTTTTGCCGTAACCCTCTCAACTTTTTAGCACATGTTATGTGGGTGAAATGATGATACCATGCCAATTTTCAACCTCTTCAGAGTTCATTTGAAGTGCTTTTCAATTTCAGGGTCATATAGCTCAAAAAATCAGTAAATGCATGAAAAATAATAAATGAAGTCAGAAAGGGTTGAAAATTGATGATGTGGCTTTGAATGGTGCATTTTGAACACACAAAAAGTCTGGAGTTCAAATAAGTTCAAAAAAATGAAATCCCTTTGTAACAGACGAGTTTCTGTATGAAACCCTGATACTTCGAAAGAGATTGTCCATTTTGTACACGAAGTGCATCCAGTTTTTGTCGTAACCCTCTCAACTTTTTAGCACATGCTATGTGGGTGAAATGATGAATCCATGCAACTTGAGCCAACTTTCAACCTTTTCAGAGTTCATTTGAAGTGCTTTTCAATTTCAGGGTCATATGCTCAAAAAATCAGTAAATGCATGAAAAATAACAAAATAAAGTCAGAAAGGGTTGAAAATTGATGATGTGGCTTTGAATGGTGCATTTTGAACACACAAAAGTCTGGAGTTCAAATAAGTTTAAAAAAATGAAATCCCTTTGTAACAGACGATTTGTTCCGTATGACCCTGATACTTCGAAAGAGATTGTCCGTTTTGTACACGAAGTGCATCAGTTTTTGCCGTAACCCTCTCAACTTTTCAGCACATGCTATGTGGTGAAATGATGATACCATGCCAACTTCAACCTTTTCTGAGTTCATTTGTAGTGCTTTTCAATTTCAGGGTCATTTAGCGCAAAAAGAATGACAATAGCAAAAAGAATGAACTTAAAATAATCAATTAAAATATTCTTTTACGATCAACTAAAACAAAACTATAATATTCTTCAATAGCAAAAAGAATCAACTAAAAAGCTTTATAAAACTCTAATAGCAAAAGGAATCAACTAAAAAGCTTTTATAAACCTCTAGTATTTTTAAACTAAAATTATAAAAAAATTATGCAACTAAAATTATCAAAGTATTTTAGTTCAAAACATTAATAGCAAAAAATAATCATAAAGAATTTTTTTGTTAGAAACTTTAATAGCAAAAAGAATTATCATAAAGAATTTTTTGTTAGAAACTAAAATAACAAAATCTGTTTTTGAATATAATGTTAAAACACAGTAATATTAAATAGCAGGAAAAAGAATCACTCAAAAATCTATTTTTATAGTAAAGTTATTCACAAACTAGTGATTCACACAAATTTCAAAGAATTCAAATTTAAACTATTCAAATTTGAAAACTAATGGCACTAACAGAAAGTTTATAATTTTTGTGACCTAACAGCAAAAAGAATTAAAAAAATAAAGCAAAAAACAAAAGAAAATAAATAATGCAAAAAACCAAACAAAAAAACTGGAAAAAAAATAAAAAAATGCCGCCTACTGGGCCACCACGGCCTGAATACGACTAGAAACCCAACCCGGCAGGTGGGCCAGGATTCAGGCCCGCAGAAGGCCCAGTAGGCCCACAGGCAGAGAGACACATTTAGGCTAGTAGGCCTGCAATAGAGAGGAGTTCGAAAGGGGAGGCACATCCGCGCTTATAAACTGGTGCCGAAGCTCCTCAGCTAGCGAGGTGGGACTAAACATCCACCGCGGCTGTGCTAGGCACAGGCTATTGGTCCCGGTTGGTGGCACGAACCGGGACCAATGCCCACCTTTGGTCCCGGTTCGTGGCACCAACCGGGACCAATGCTACCCTTTGGTCCCGGATCGTTCCACTAACCGGGACCAAAGGTCTCTGCTTCCCGCCCTTTGGGCTGACGAAAAGAGACCTTTGGTCCCGGTTGGTGGCACGAACCGGGACCAAAGGGTTGCATTGGTCCCGGTTCGTGCCACAAACCGGGACCAAAGGTGTGGGTATATAACCCCACACTTAGAGAAATTTCCCCCCACCCTGCCATTCTTCTCTGAACGCCGCCAGGCTGCCCCTGCTTCCTCGACGCCGTCGCCGCCCCGTGGTCGCCGTCATCGTCGCCGCCCGCTCCTCGACGCCGTCGCCGTCGCCGCCCGCTCCTCGTCGCCGTCGCCCCGCGCTCCTGCCCTGCCCCGACGGGTCGTACGGCCCGTGCCCCCTGCCTCGACGTACACCGGCCGCCCCGTGCTCCTTGCCTCGACGCCGGCCGCCCCGTGCCCCTGCCCCGACGCCGCCCCGCGCCCCCGGCCTACCCCGACCACGCCGCACCTCTCCTCGCCGTTCGGTCCGGCCGGCCTCCTCCTCTCTGTTTTTTTTAATATGATGATTTTTTTTGTTCATAGATGATATATATGTAGTGTATATGATGATATGTATGTGTATATATATGATGATATGTCATGTTTTTTCATAATTTTTTTGTTCATAGATGATATATATGTAGTGTATATGATGATATATATGTATGTGCATGCAAAAGTTACATTTAAGAAAAAAAGTAAATGTATGTATTATGTTCATATGCAAAGAATATGCAAAAGTTAGAATTTTTGTTCATATATGTATTTTTTTTGTTCATATGTGTATTAATTTTTTTGTTCATAGCATTTTTTTGTTCATATATGTATTTTTATAGCATTTTTTTTCATGTATATATGTATGTGGCTATGTATGTATAGATGGATATCATTTTTTCCATGTATGTATGTCGTTGTCGATATACCCCCTCCCCGATAACTTCGACATGAGGGGGGGAGGAGTCCTCGGAACATATCAAGTGCACTTTATAAATTCATATGTTGAGTTAGTTGATTTAGGTTAATGCATTTTAGGTTAGTTGATTTAGTGCATTTTAGGTTAGTTGTATTGTTAGTGCATTTTAGGTTAGTGGAGAGGAAAAAGGAAAATAAGGAAAAAGAAGAAAAGAGGAAGAAGGAAGATGGAAGAAGAAGAAAAAGAAGTAGAGGAAAAAGGAAAATAAGAAGAGGAAGAAGGAGCAGAAGAAGGAGAAGAAGAGGAGAGGAAGAAGGAGGAGAAGAAGGAGAAGAAGAGGAGAGGAAGAAGAGGAGAGAAAAATAAGAAGAGGAAGAAGAAGAAAAAAAAGAGGAGAAGAAGAAGGAATAGAGGAATGGAAAACTAACTTCTTCTCCTCTATTCTATTCCTTCTTCTTCTCCTCTTTTTTTTTTCTTCTTCTTCCTCTTCTTATTTTTTATCGGGAACGAGGGTGTCGAGGATCAATGAGCGGTCGATGGTCGGGAACTAGGGTAGAGGGTCGAGGGTCGCCGAGGGGTTGAGGTTCGAGGATCGCCGAGGGGTCGAGGGTCGAGGGTCGTCGAGGGGTCGAGGGTCGAGATTTATCAAGAATGCCCCCATTATGGATGTGCACAAGTTGATCCAATTTTTTTCTAATCTCATCTATATATATATTCTTCTATATGTCACGTTGTCTGTCAAAGTATTGAAGAAATCCATGGCTTCATCATTAGCCGGAAGTAACAGGCGTATGATGCTACGAAGCTCTTCAAAGTTGTTTTGGAACGGAGTTCCGGATAGAATAATTCGCTTTTTGGTACGAATTTCAGCAAAGGCCTTCCAAATAGCGATATTCGGAAGGCTCTTGCTGAACTTCGTACCAAAAAACTAATTATCCTATCCGGGACTCCGTTCCAAAACAATTTTGGAGAGCTTCGTACCATTATGCGCCTGTTACTTCCGGCTAATGATGAAGCCATGGTTTTCTTGAATCCTTTGACACTGACAACGTGACATATAGAAGGGTAGATGAGATCAGGAAAAATATGGACCATTTTCTGCACATCCAGAATGGCGCCATTTTGTTAAATCCCTAGTTTGACATTCATGAGAGAGGCGGTCCGGACGTCGGACATTCATGAGAGAACTCCGGTAACTCTTCAACATGAGGGGGGACGTCGATCAACCCCCTCTCGCCCGACCAAACCCTAGAAGCGTCGAGGCCACCCCAAACCCTAGAAGCGTTGCCGAGGCCACCCCAAACCCTAGAAGCGTCGAGGCCACCCAAATTTACCAAGTTAAAAGAGCGTTGTCGAGGCCACCCCAAACCCTAGAAGCGTTGTCGAGGCCACCCCAAACCCTAGAAGCGTTGTCGAGGCCACCCCAAACCGTAGAAGCGTCGAGGCCACTAATTAATATTCCTTTGTTGTGATTAGCTAGCTAGGTCTATGTTTGCCACTAATATATCCATCTCTCATGTTTGTATATTAATTGCCATGTTGTAATATTTGCAGAAACTATGGATCAACAAAGAGACTTGGAAACAGAAGAGTTGTTGGGGGACATCATCCTCGGCGGAGGTGATGTCTTGTCGTATCTCAACGACACCGATTGTCTGGAAGGAGAGGGTGAAGGCTCTGATGATCGAACAATGGAGGAGGAAGGACATGATCATGATGGCTCCGGTGACCGAATGCCGGAGGAAGAAGGAGACCATGATGAAGGCTCCGGTGATCGAACGGAGGAGGGAGCTGTTGCAAAGTCCGGCGAGGTATATATATTAATTAAGCCTGTGCTGACTAGCTAATTGATGCATTAATTGTTTTGGTATGTACATATATTAACTCTTCTTTCTTCTTTTAAAGCCCTCCGGATCGAGCCAAACTTCGGTAACGAGACGAGGCCCGAAGAAAAGGTTGCGTCAGGATGAAATGTTCACGATCACAGCAATCGCGAACGATGGCCAGCCGATTGAACCGAGGCGGATCAAGGATGCATTTTCTGCTCGGTGCGGAGCTATTGTTAGGGACAGCATCCCGATCAGCATCCAGCTATGGAATAAGCCTAAGAACAAAGACCCTCAAGTTTCTTATGTCACCGATAGACGGAAAGATGATCTTTGGACCTCGCTGAAGGCAAATTTCACCCTACCGCCAGAGGAGGATCCGGATAAGCCAGTTATAGAGCCATTGGTCAAGGCGTGTGCTCTTAAGAAGATGGCAGATCTATTCAGGAGGTGGAAGAATGAGTTGAAATCAATGTTTGTCGACAAAGGGAAGACTCCAGAATTCACTGGCCGATTTGAGAAGATAAGAGATCACTGGCCCGCATTTGTGGCCTACAAGATATCGGACAAGAGTAAGAAGATGTCAGAGACAAATAAGATAAATGCTGCAAAGAAGAAGTTTCACCATCGCACGGGGTCAGGTGGCTACCTCAAAGCCCGGCCGCTATGGGACAAAGCTGAGAATGACCTGCTTGCTAAAGGGATCGAACCAGAGACATTGAACTGGCCAGACCGTTCAAGGACTTGGTTCTTCGGGGTTGGGGGAACCTTGGACGCTGAAACAGGGAAGTGCGTTTGGACGGACGAGCAACTTGCAATACTCGTCAAGAAGCTTCAGAAGTGTATCGCTGCAGCGCAGCAAGGGACGTTCATTCCCGACAGAGAGAATGACGAGCTGACCGAGGCCCTCGGGAATCCTGAGCACCCTGGACGAACACGAGGCACGCCAGGCTCCGTTGCGTGGAAGGTTGGGTTTCCCGGCGCAGGCGGTTACAAAACCCAGGAGAGGAAGAGGAAACTGGAGCAGAGCGAACTGCAGAAGCTGAATGCAAGGGTACAAAAGCTAGAGGAACAAGTTGAGAGCCAGCGAGGTGCCGGAGCTACCCCAGAAGCTGCCCCGCCATCTCATCGGAGAAGCAGCGTGGCTTCCACCGAGCTCGTTCAGCAGCCTGACTTCACAGCTCCTAGCTACCCCGTGGATGCTATCACGGAGGCTCAGCATTGCCTGCTTATGACGCAATGGCAGCACCTCAAAGTCAAGGCGGCTGTCGGCTCTGTTGCACCTCCTGAACCCGACGCAACTTTTCATTGCCGTCCGATTCCACAAGGCTATGATGTTGTGATGGTGGATGAAGTAGCGGAGGGATTTTAGGAGCTCGAGCTTGACCACCCTACAGGTGAAGGGGATACTCAGTTGGGTCTTGCTCTGAAGACTCCATGTCTATGGCGGAAGGAGCACATCAAGCTTCCGAACTGGACGCCTCCGCCTCCTCCTCCTCCTCCGGTGAGTGATCAGGGCACTCTGCCTCCTTCTCCGGCTGCTCCGGCGTGTGAGGCCACTCCGCCTCCTCCGGCGCGTCCGAGCAGTCCGCCTCCTCCTCTGCCTCGTCAGCAACGGCGGAAGACAGACGCCGCCGCTCCGGCTCCTCCGGCACATCGGAGCACTCTGCCTCCTTCTCCGCCTCGTAAGCAACGGCGGAAGAGAGACGCCGCCGCTCCGGCGGCTAGCAGTACAAGCAGAGGCGGGAGGCAATTCAGATACGGTCCATCTCTCAAGCCTCTAGAAAAGTTACCATATGAGAGGACCGACAAGGAAAACGAGGACATCTCTCGTGCCCAAGTGAGGGACTTTTTTGCAAAGAAACCTCCACCTCCGGAGGAGAAGATAGATCCGGTGAAAGCGAAGCGCACTCTCGATGCCCTGAAGCGACCACCACCGTCTCTGCCGCAAACCAACTATGAGCGCATTATTGAAAGGACATATCAGGAAGCGGAGCGGTTGGGAAGTACTTGCAGTGATCGAAGGTTAGCAGAACGAAGAAGTGGGGAAAAAATCCCCAGCTTGGCGAACAAGCGAACCAATCGTGCCCCCCGCTCAAGGTGTCTAGCGATATCGTCGCTAATCATCTGGGGATGGTGCCCGGTACCAATTCTGCACATTACCTGCCCGACGATGCACATTTTGATATAATGGAGGTGGACGAACACAAATACCGGCACGGGAAGCCTCTCGTCAAACCTGGTCATCCTCCTCTAACAACGATGATGCGAAGATTCCATGAGTGGTACATGGACACCTGCAGCGAGTCTGGGAAGGATACTTTGACGCTGAGAGTTAAAGAGGAGCACGACCTCGTTGGAATTGATCTGTTGTCTGTTCCATTTGAGGAGTTCTTCCAGTTTTTCAATCAAAAGGCCCTCGATAAAATAATCGTCACTTGCTACTGTCTGTAAGTACTACTTCTGTAATTAAGTCTCTATATATAGCTCAGCTCTTTCATTGCATGTATATATAATTATCCTCACTATATTATGCAGATTGAAGATCGTCGAATGCAGAAAAGCACAAATCTATGATATTGGGTTCATTAACACAAATCTCATAGATGAATGGACGGTTAAATATAATGCCAAAGAAACCGAGGCCAACTTGCTACAATCGTTGCTTCGAAATCAAAACAAAGATAAAATACTCTTTCCTTACAACTTCAAGTGAGTGTTACTGTCTTGTGCATATTCGGTTTCCCTTATTACTCGAGGTTATAGTAATGTAATTGATGAGTTATGCATGCATGCGCAGCTTCCACTTTATTCTCCTAGAGATTAAGCTTGAGCAGGGACTAGTAACCGTCTTAGACTCGAGACGAAAAGATCCCAAGGAGTATGCGGCCATGACTAAAATGCTCGAGAAGTAAGTTCAATCGATCGTTATCGCACCATATCGGCAACTTTGTTCATTTCCTGATATCAAGTAATTGTTTTCTTTGTCTGGCAGGGTTTGGAAAGAGTTCACCGCAGAAGCTCCGGGACTGCCGGGGGAGCTGCGATTTACACACCCAAAAGTAAGTACTACTAGCTAGTTCCGCGCATCTCCCATTGATTCTAGCTAGTTTCATCAATACCATTTAGCACGCTTGCTTATCAGTTTGATTGACCTCTATTTCTTGTAAAGTGGTTGTGGCAGGAAGGCGGGAATGATTTTTGTGGATACTACATTTGCGAGTTCATCCGCCACACAACCTGTGAGCGGGGCTACTCTAAAAAACAATATGAAGTGCGTAAGCAATAATATTCACAATTTTATTTTATTACCATCATTTGTGTTGAGTTTCATTCATATATATGTATTGACCCCTTCTTCAAATTAGATGTGGCAGATGCGGGATGAACTCCTACCACAAGATCGCATAAAAGCAATTCAAGAGGAATTGGCGGGATTCTTTCTTGACCACATCATCAATAAAGCCGGAGAATACCATGTGGATCTTGACATCATATGTTAGGGATTGTAAGAGATCTTATATTGTATATATGTAGCTAGTAGTGTCGGATAGATATACGAAAACTTGTTGTTCGACCAATCTCTCGGAGAAGGAGGAGGTCGATCACTTCTCTCTGTATATATATGTTCATGACGATCTTGTATACTTAATGGTTTCCTTCATTTCCTTACTAACTAGCGTGTTGCGAGTTCTCTCTATACGTATAGTACGTAGCGTCGACCAAGCACAGAGATAAGAGAGGTCACTTCTCTCTATTAGCTAGCTAACACAATATATGAAACCCCTAAACTAACCCTACAAAACCCCCAACCCCCCCCCCTTTCAAAAAAAAAAAAAACAAAAACCCCAGCCCCTGAACTGCTGACGCGTTGATGCTTTTTGGTCCCGGTTGGTGCTACCAACCGGGACAAAAGGCCCTCCTGCCTGGGCAAGCCGCAGCGGCCACGTGGAGCCCCATCTGTCCCGGTTCGTAGGCGAACCGAGACTAAAGGTATTGGGCTTTAGTCCCGAACCTTTAGTCCGGTTCCAGAACCGGGACAAATGGGCCTCTGGAACCGGGACAAATGGGCCTTTTTCTACTAGTGATCTGTCAATGTGCACACGAAAATAGTTAGAAAAAACTTTTGAGAAGGCAAAATTATGATGCAAGACGTTGATCAGTGCTATTTACCACTCCGTTCTCGATGTAACGGGCGCGATGACCGTTGTCGAATGCCGGGTCAAGCATAGTGTAATTAGTGCCGATCGCTGGACCAATGGGGGGCTTCCTGAAACAAGAACATTTTGTTATCAACATATAATCATATCATATTAAACCGTTCAACTAACATCAAACATATCATATTCAACAAATGTAAAAAAATACTATGAATATGAACTATGGTTCATCTTCAAACTAGTTAATCTATCCTTTCATTCCATTATATCACATTAACCAATCATATTCAACCATTCAACTAACATCAATCAGATCAGGAGGCAACAAGGGTAAAGAGAGAGTAGAGAGATAGTATAAGAGGATATATAGAATAAAATAACATGGTTCATCTTCAAACTAGTAACAAATCCAACATATAAACCACATCACCACATCACCCACAATCATATTCAAAACATTAAACCACATCAAACAGCAAGTGAAATAATTCAAAAAAAATTTAACATGAACTAGGGTTCATCAACTATATAAAATAGGCTCTATCATAGTCAACTTCAACCACATCACCGCATCAATCATATTCAACCACATCACCACATCACCGCATCAATCATATTCAAACATTTTTAACCACATCAAACATTAATAAATTATTTAAAAAAAATTAACATGAACTAGGGGTCATCAACTATATAGGATAGGCTCTATCATATTCAACTACATCAAACATCGTATTACTCCTAACTAAACAAACCTAAAAACAACAAAAATCAAAATCTACTAGATGAAATAGGGTTCATCTTGTGCCAAATAATGCGTCGAATCGAAAGCTTCTTAACTAGAATAAATTGGAGGGATTGAGAGATCTTACTTTTCTCGTTTCGGAGCCATCTCGATCCGCAAAAACTGTTGACAAACGAAGAATATCGGATAGGGGGAGTGGAGGGGATGAGAGAGGGCTTCCCCTCTCTGTTCTTGCGGGCGGCGGCAGGGGAGAAGAAGATGGGGGCTGGGTTCGTGGGTGGGCCCCACGAGCCGGGCCCCGCGGGCTTATAATGGTTCGACACTTACCGCCAAGGACTTTGGCGGTAGGGTTGCACCACCTATCGCCGGGTGACCTGGCGGTAGGATCGACGGCAGGAAACGGTAGCCGTTTGGCGAGGGTGACGTGGATAAATGGGCTACCGCCGGTTCCCACGGCGGTAGCCTGTTCAAGCCTACCGCCATGGTCCCTGGCGGTAGGAAAAAGGGTCAGATCGCGAAAAGTTTTGTAACTAGGGTCAGATCCTGCTGAAGTTACCCAAAAGGGTCAAAACATGAAATTTTGCCCCCCACGGCTGCCTCTAGGTGTAGGGCTCATAGGCGTACATTATGGATGGAGCAGCTGTGGCCAGGATTTCTGACACACAAGTGTCAGGGCACTCGTGTCCCTGGTGTTTGTTTTCTATTTTGGCTTTTGATTTTCAAATTATTATATTTTTTAACAAAAATTTAAATTAAATTCTATTTTCGTATTCTTGTTTTCCGTGACCAACGCTTTTAAATAAGATTCATTTTAAATATGTTTTAATCATTTCTATAAAAATGTGTTAAGTTTCAATGTTGAAACAACTTGAACGAGCGATCGTTATATATATACACACCCCTCTAAAAACACGAAAAGGACGAGAACCAATTCATCACGTCCATCCAATCCTGTCATCTGATGGTCTACATCAGATCAACATACTAAACATATTTTATGCTTTAATTATCCATCATGCCATTATGTTCAGGACGGTGCTAAAATCCGACTAGTCACTAGATAGCGACATATCCGAGGGGATTCTCGATCAGTTGTTCCACCCCGCGATTAAACTTTCTTTTCCCAGCCCCACGATTCACTCCCTGAGTTTATGAAAAGTTGATCTACTAATTGCCCTTAATTAATCTTAAGTCGCTTCCGAATTGACTTAGAGCATCTCCAACAGACGCGCGATTTTAGCGCCGCGTTGGAAAAATCGCCCTTTTTGCACGCGTGCAGTCTTTCCTGACGCTTCAGCGGACGCGCAAAAAACGCGCGCGCTATAGTTGGTTCAGCGCACGGAGCAAAACGGCATCGTGCGCCGCTTATTTCATGCGCCCGCTCCCGCGCGCTGGACAGCGACGACTCGCGCGTGACTCCCACTAACCGCCGGATCCAGCCGTTGGCGCCGCCGCCCGCACCTCCCCATTTACTCCGGCAACCCGACGACGCTTTCCCGGCCTATCCCCACGCGCCGCCGCTGCTTCCTTCACCTCCTCTCGTCGCCGCCGCCCCTCGAGCGCGCCATTCCTCCGACGGACAGCGCCCGGCCGCCCACTGCCGCTCGGCGCCCACAAGGTGTTTGACAAAACGCCTGCAAGATATGTATTGCTTCAACTTCATATTTTGTAGATGAATTTGGTGCATGTTGTTTGTAGTTTTATAGACTAGTTTAATTTCAATATTGTAGATGAGTTCGTCATATGATTCTTCCGACGAAGAATTTGATATTCAAGAGGAGGAGGACCTTGCAATGATCATAGCTATGCACGTCAATAAAAAGCCGAAGCACGGTGGTTCGGTTATGGATCGTCAGAAAATTTGGAGGGATAAGATCGATGCCGACAACAGATTGATGAGGCACTATTTTGTGGAGGATCCCACATACCCCGAGTCGTACTTTCGGCGCCGTTTTAGGATGAGCACTCAAATGCATTGCAAAGAAACTGGCGAGCTATGATCAGTTTTTTCAACAAAGGAGGATTGTCGCCGCAGAACTCAGGCATAGCACCTTTCAAAAGGTGACAGCCGCTTTGCTTATGTTGGCATAAGGTATTCCGGCTGATCTAGTTGATGACCACTTGTCCATGGATGAGAGTCAAGCCATCATGTGTGTCAAGCGCTTCGCAGTCGGAATTGTGCAAGTGTTTAGTCAGGAGTATTTGAGAGCTCCCAATGCTGAAGACACCGCAAGGCTTTTAGAGATGAACAAAGCTCGCGGGTTCCCAGGTATGCTTGGTTCAATAGATTGCATGCATTGGAGTTGGAAGAACTGTCCTAAGGCATGGCATGGACAATTCCACGGCCAGAAAAAGGGTTCCACTATAATCCTTGAAGCAGTGGCCGATCAAGAGACTTGGATTTGGCATGTTTTTTTTGGAATGCCTAGATCTTTGAATGACATCAACGTTCTTAATTCGTCATCACTCATGAATAGGATTGCAAATGGTGAACTGCCACCGGTGCAGTTTGTAGCAAATGGCCATACATACAACTATGGCTACTATCTTGCGGATGACATCTACCCAAAGTGGCAGACATTTGTGAAGCCGTTGAAGCAACCGGAAGGTAAGAAAAATCTTGATTTCCACAATGCTCAGGCGGCGGTTAGGAAAAATGTGGAGAGAGCTTTTGGGATTTTGCAAGCCCAATTTGCTATTGTGAGAGGACCGGCTAGATTTTGGGATCAAAAGATCCTTTGGTACATCATGAACGCTTGTGTGATCATGCATAACATGATCATTGAGAATAAACATGGGCAAGATCTATACTACTCTCAGTATGAGCCTTTGAAACGTCCAGTGCGAGTGCGACGGAGGGCTGAGAGGGTGGCCCGATTTGTTGCCTCCTATCATGCCATTCGACGTGCCGAAACGCATGATGATCTTTAGAATGATCTAATCGAGGAGTGGTGGGCATGAAATGGCCGACAAAACTAGTGATTTGTATGTTTGATGTTGTATTGTTGAACTATTTGTTGTATTGGAAGATAAACTATTTGTTTGAGTTGTAATAAAATTGAACTATTTATTATAGATTTATTTTTTATATGTTTGATTTTTTTGTTTTGTTTTGAGTGCCAAATGTTATTTGTGCTGGGGCGCGCCGTTTTTTGCAGTGCCTGTTGGAGGGCCTCGCGCGTGTAATATTTTGCAGCGGACGCTCAAGCCAGCACTCTGCTGCGTGCAAAAATTTACTATTTTAACATTGCAAATGTTATTTTAGCGCGCTGCGTGTTGCGCGCCGGTTGGAGATGCTCTTAACGGTGGACGCCGGCTCATGGACTGTATCCTAGCCATAGAACGATTCCTCGAGATGCTCAGACGTCGCTTCCCTGTGCCCCGTGCTCGTTTTCAAGGAATAGAGTGTAGGTGTCATAGGTGTACGAGCTTGGCACGAGTGTATCCTCGCGTGGATCTGTACTAGCGCGATGGGTGGTGTGGGCCACAACGCAGAAACTTTTTGCACGTCAGGACGTGCCAAAAAGGCACCCTACCAATGTTTCATCATGCACAGTGCGCATCTCTTGCATCTACCGGATCTGAAAATAAAATTAGTTAGGGTCTCTAATCAAATCTACTTGATTAGTTTAATGTGCCGGATAAAAAACAGATTGATAAAATCTAAAAATAGTATGGTGGACGGGTGCATTTGATCGTTTTTTTAAATGATTCAAAAATCATATTTGTCAAGTTTCAAAAAAAAACTTTGAAAACTTATACATATTCACGATGAACCGGTGAAATTTCATTCAAAAAAATATAATGACTTGCAAGCTGTACAAAAAAATTAAAATCTTGTTCCAACAATAAAAAAAATTGGCCCACTTTTATTGACGTATTTGTTTTTATTCGTTTATGTCACATATGAAAGCATATTGTTATGAAATTTTGTTGAACGTGTTATATGTGCATTTGTGTATGTACAAACATTTTTGATTTTTTTTTTGCACTGTGGAAAAATTGTTCTTCTTATAAGTCCACCAAAAGGCATTTTCACCTTCTTACAGACTAGACTCCAAGATGGTTTGTGGCAAAAGAACAAAATTTGGTAATACAAAAAATTATATAACAGGCGGCACAGTAATAACATTAATCTCTTTTATTGCAGGAGAGTAATACATTAATCTAACTAACTGTGTGAGACCAATTCTTATTTGAGAGCCCCAACTGTGCAGGAATTCTAATGGCCATATAAAACAGTTTAAATCCTAGTTTAAGTAAATGGCCCTGACTGCCAGATTGTGCTAGCAGATAATATAGTAGTATTATTTTATGGATAAAATCTAAGAACACCTATAAGTCTAACTAATGAAATTATAAGGTGATGATATAGAGTTTAAGATAATTTGTGACCAGAAAAACATTTGACAATATTGAGAGTTATAAAAATATCTGGACGAGCATCACAATAATAAATTACTCTAAAGCAGTCTTTATGAGATTAATAGGTGTTTAGTAGACTTAATAGACTGTTAATATCATACTATCTGTACATTACACTGACTAACAAACTGGTCTTAATGGCGGATTATTAGTCTATGTGCTCTCGTGAGGGATTGAGGGGGAGCGTCAATTGGGCACAAGGTCACGTCACATCGCACTGTTCTGGGTGGCAGGGGGTAAATTGAAATGGCGCCGTACTCATCACGTGTGTTCCAGCAGCTAGATTCTCTATAAACAAAGCTAGCTATAGCTCCTATATTCTCTTTATTTTAAAACTTTAAAATGTTTTGTAGTTTAAATCGTCCCTCTGATTGAAAAACTGTTTTCACATAAAAGATTCATCGTGACGAGATCTTTAGAATTAGATCTCATGTTGATAGTTCTGGCGAATTTTTTTTAATAAAAAGTTACCACACATGTGCTACGTAAGTTATCATGTCAGTTGAACATAAGTTATCATGTTGTTTACATAATTACCGTGACATAAAAAATGGTTCCTTCGACCTTCTCCCCACATGCACATTCATGCTTGCCCTAGATGACGAAACATGCTAATCTCAGGGAAGATTCCACCGAAATTCAAAAAAATTAAAATATTTTGTAACTTAAACCGTCGCTCTAATACAAAAACCATTTTCACATAAAAAATCCATTGCGACGAGACATTCAAAACTAGATTTCATGTTGGTATACTTCGACAACGCCTAAGCTAACTATGTTATCAACTCTATTGTGTGTACATTACCATGCTATTCACACACAAGTTGCCGAAGGGTGTGTTTCAATAGGTCCCCCTCCCGGTCGAAAGTTATCGCACCCTAGGCTAAGTAAGTTATCAACTCAGTTGTGCACATATTATCATATTAATTACACATGAGTTACAGGGTCAAAACTATCACCGTGTTTGTACGTAAGTTATCATCAGGTCTGCGTTGCGTAAATTACCATGTAATTCACACAAAAATTATCGGGGACATGTTTCTTCAACTTTATTTTCCTGGGTCAAAAGTTATCAACATGTTGCACAAAAGTTATCGATCTATGGTGCGTAAATTACCATGCTATTCACAAAGTTATCGGGGGTGTATAACAACAACCCCACCCCTGCCAAAGTTACCATAATGTTTGTACGTAAATTATCAAGTGTTGATGCGTAAATTACCATGCTCTTCACACAGAACATATCACGTTTGTGCTCATGTTGATATTTTCCAACGACTTTTTTCAGGCAAAAGTACCACGCTTGTACTATGTAAGTTATGAGATATGTGATACATAAGTTATCATGACGTTTACAGAGAAAATTACCGGGACATACAAAATGGTTCCTCCATCCGTCGTGACGAGACCTTCGAAATTAGATCTTAGGTTTGTACGCCATTGATAACCCACAAGTATAGGGGATCAGTTGTAGCCTTTCTCGATAAATAAGAGTGTCGAACCCAACGAGGAGCTAAAGGTAGAACAAATATTCCCTCAAGTTCTATCGACCACCGATACAACTCTACGCATGCTTAACGTTCGCTTTACCTAGAATAATTATGAAACTAGAAGTACTTTGTAGATGTAACGGGATAGGTTTGCAAGATAATAAAGAGCACGTAAATAAAAACTAGAGGCTGTTTAGATAAAGAAACAATTACGTTAGTTTAACGAGTGTGGAAAAGTGGTGGTAGGAGTTGCGGAATTGTCCCTAAGCAATTGACTACGTTACTAGACCGATAGCAAGTTTTATGTGGGAGAGGCCACTGCTAGCATGTCATCCCTTACTTGGAATTCTATGCACTTATGATTGGAACTATTAGCAAGCATCCGCAGCTACTAACATTCACTAGTAGACTGCCCGTGCGTTGCCACGGGCCAAAAAATGAATATGTAAACAATGCTCAATTTATAGCTGCAATTATCTTCCGTTGTAAACGTTGCCGCGGGCCTCGTTGTAAGCTTTTTTCTGGTTTCTTGCTCCTCCATTTTATAGCTGCAATCATCTTTTATTCCTACACATGCTTCCAATCCTATGTTTTGGGTACCTCCAGATCGAACACAGCCCAATTCTTTCTATCCTTGTCTTTCTTCTCGCGGAGGCAGCATCTCCTTAACCATCAGTGAAAAACAAAGCGGCCTATCTCTTGTCGTCCCTCCTCCCCATTCACCTTTATCTCTTTTTTTGAAAAGAGGCAAAAGACTTGCCATTTTCATTGATTAGAGAGTGAGAATTGCTCGTTAATTGACGGGAAACCAGGCTAAAACCGATATATCCAACCCACATAACATGGGTACACCGGCCAACCTGGTTATCGACATAGAACATAAAGCTACAAAGAGGAAAAGACATCTGGCGAGTAGTCGCAAGCGTCATCGTCATCACCGGTTACCTCCGAACGAGCAACTCCGACTTCACCATAGACCTTCATCGTCGAGGCCAACCCCGCAAGCAGCTGCACCGAAACCATGATGACACATGCCAACAGAAGGCCACACGCACAAACATCCGACAACTCTGACTCTGACGACGTGCATCACAAGGGAAATGTGCAGGACTTGCGGCGCTGCAGCTTTGACTTCAAAGCAACCAAACAACCAGCGAAAGAGCACCTCGGACACGTCGAGAAGATCTGACTACCGAAGCCCGAGCCACGAACGAAGCTCCTCTCGACTCCATCATCGTTGCCAAACAGACACCATCGCCCCCGAAATGGATGCCTCAACAAACTACACGGCGAAGATGCCGCAAAGCATGCAGCGAACATGCCGCCATCCACCAGTCTCCGGGTAGTGGCCGACTCTGAGACGATGCCCCAAAGAAGGAAGAAGACATGAAGGCCCCTTTGTCGCCCGATCCTGAGGATCTGAGCTTTCCCTCTAGAGACAAGGCCGCGGGGACGGGCCGAGAGGAGCACCACACAGCAACAATGCTTCTAAGAAAGAGCACGACGCCCACGGGCATCGCCGTCACCGGACCCGGCAAAGGCCAAACATAGGATTTCTCCCGGAGATACTCAACCATCAACTGCTCGCACTGGCACAACAAACAAACCCCATCCCGCCGAGGCCGACAATGAACTTGTCATGGGGTCCCATGATGCACCACGTCTAGACGCACGCACCACCCCCCTCCCCCCAGCCAAAGCCGCTAACACCAAATCCGGGGCCACCGCTCCAGTAGCCTCCACCATGCCACAACCATGCCGGGCTAGCAAGATGGCCAGATTCATCGCACCAAGCCTGGAGGTGGGCCGCCATCCCACCCCATCCCGCAGAGCAGAGCTGCCGGGCCGAAGCCTGAGCAACCCGCAGCAGCCGCAACCCCGCCCTTGGAGTGGGTGGCAAGTAGCCAACCGTCGGATCCACACGCCAGTAGCCGCTGGAACGCCGCCAACCGCCACGCCATCCCTGCCAGATGTCGTCGAGGCGCCCCAAGGCCGCCCCCCAAGCAACATGAAGAAGGACACCCATCTCCCGGTTGCCTCGTCGTCGCCCACGCAGCCGAAGGGGACCGCCGCATCTGCAGTCACACCGACCAGACCAGCGTCGTGACCAACCTCGGGGCCGCCGCCGCGAGCTCCCAGCACCGTTGTCAGAACGACGTATGGGTGCCCCGTCGCCGCCACACAAGCGCCAGCGGCAGTGGCGGCAGGACGCTTGATTTGGCCTATCCTCTGGCGGCTAGGTTTGGCGCCCTGGTGCCGCCAGGAGCGGCACTCGAGCGGGGTCTTTTCTCTATGGGACCAAATTTTACCTCTATCTCTTCATCCGCCCTTACAAATTGTATCGGTTGTACAATCTTTTATTTTGAGGCAAACATTATACAGTTTGTACTCTGTACTACTTGCCAATTCACAAGATATACAGTGCAGTAGCAGCAATCGATCATCATTATCTGTTCATCCTCTTTCTTGGGACCAGAGCAAGCATACCGCCAGTCAATCAACCTTATATAAGGCCCTAATGAAAAGTGAAAACTGGGAAGAAAGAGCATCACCTACAATAGTTAGTATTCTGATCATCTGATGCAGACTTGGGTACGAACCGTGGTAGTAGAATTTTCAATGTCAACGTCGACAACAGCCCAACTGAAGCAGCATGACTAATCAATATATTTATTGGGTGTCATACAACTTAGAATAATTTTAAAGTACTTTTCATGTTTTCGTAACAACCCAATTGAAGCAGCATGAGTAATCAATAGATTTATTGGAGCTAGCAAAGCGGTGCATATATATCTTACACCTGCTATTTTTCACAGTTGATGATCGTGTCTTGTTACTATTAATTAAACGATGTTCTCTCCTTCATTATCATGGAGAGTACGTACGTCAGTGCAATCTTAAGGAATCCGAGGATCGTCCAGAAATTCTCATCCACTTCTAGCTTGCGTGCCTGGTGTAAAATATAGCGCAAGGTCTGCAGGTAAGCGATTATAGGAATCCAGCAGATATAAACCATCGTCGCCCACAAACCTGATGTACATCACTACTCCATGCTATGTCCATTGGATAATCTAATAAGCTGATCTAATTGAGAAAAGTTTATTAGAATTCAGAAAGCCTGACCTCGGCAGAGCTGATATTCGTTGTCGATCCAGGAGAAGCATGCCAACACAGCGGAAGCGGCATCCATGTCGGTTCGTGATGAATGGCGGCGACGTCGCCCACCTCCTTACAGGATGAGGCAGCTCTCACCTTGTGGCAGCGGCCGTCCATCCTCAACAATGAGTCGACTCCTGTGTCCTTGCCAGAGGAGGTCCTCAGATGCGGCGGATACATGGGGAATCAGTGCGCCATAGTGATAGAGAGGCCACTATCGACGGCGGTCTACACGATCTGCGCGGCCATGGCCACAGAGATGCTCGATGTGACAGAGGCAAAGGCGACCACGACTCTTAACCGGACAACGCCGGATCAGACCGAGCTCTTGGAACCCTCGATACCTAGTGAAGGTGCTAACGACACGATGCCAAGGAGGATGGTGGCAGCCTGCGGGGAGCGGCCGAGCGGCCCATCCCCTGCGTGAGCGTGCACGAGAGACAGAGAGTGAGGGAGAGGGAGGAATCCGGGATGGGGTAGGGCACGAGGCTACGTGGTGGCGGCGGCGCTCGGACTCTTCGTGCGGTAGGGCAGGACGACGGAAGTGAGATGAGGTATCCGCATTTTTTTGTTGCTGCCATTGGATAATATTCGATTACAAATTAAATAGGTACATAAATACTTTAATAATGAGATAATATTCCATTACAAATTAAGTTGGTACATAAATGCTTTAATAATGAGATTTCTTAAAATTGGTTATTTGTTTCCTAATTAATGTGATTGAGCAATTTAAGGTAATTAATTTAGATTTGATCTTTAGAGATTGATCGTGATTGATTCTTTCACATAAAGATATTACTAAATAACTTGTGTCAGTATGGAAAGTTCTGATCCGTTCAGATTTTTTTCGTTGTGTGAGAGGGTGATGCGAAACTAAACCGGTGGGGTGGGGGAGGGGACGAAAAAAAACCAGTGAAATAAAACGGTTGAAAGTGGTGGGACAAAAATAAACCGTACTATTCAACCAACTCAGACATTAGGAGTAGAGATTAAGGTAAAACCCAACCATAGCATTAACATATACTAGAAGAACGTCCGTGCGTTGCAACGGGGCCACATTAACTTTAAGAGTTCAATATTAATATTCTCATACATATCAAGTGACATTGGCGACCTTTTTTACCATCAAATCCTCACACACACACACTCTCCCTCCCTCTTCCTCACTCTCTCTCCCCCTCTCCCTCTCTCTCTCTAACACACACACACACGTCCATCTTATTGGGTACGGGCCCATAATCCATCTATTTCACACACACACACGCTAGTGCATAACAATAAGGATTATGTGTATTATATTTGCCACCACAACTGAGGAAATTAATTTCATGTAAATCGGCCAGCCACAGCTCCAAGAATACGGGGAGGAGGTGGCCCGGGGCGGCGTCGGCGCCGTCCGGCGCGGGCCACGGGCCCGCTTCCAAGTGCGTCTGCACGCCGGCCACCCACGCCGGGTCTTCAAGTGCCACTTCCACTGCACCAACTCCCAGGGCCACGGCCACGGCCAGGGCCAGGGAAGCCGCCCTTCTTCGTCCCCTTCACCGGCCGCGGCCAACGTGGTGCCGCGGCACCCGGCCTCGCCATCCTCGTCCTCCGGCACCGTCGCGACCCAGTGACGCAGCCCAAGCATCGGCCTCGAGAATCAAGAACGCTCGACAACGGAGAGGGAAGGGAAGATCATATACATGTCATAAGAAAGGGAGTTTATTTACTGCTCCCTCGATGTATTGTTTCCTTTGTTTGGAGATTGATTACCATCCGTGAGTTAAGGTAAGGTTAATGTGATTGAGTGATTTAAGGTAAGGTTAATTAATTTAGATTTGATCTTTAGAGATTGTTCGTGATTGATTCTACATTACTAAATATAACTTGCGCCAGTATGGAAAGTTCTGATCTGTTCAGATTTCTTTCGTTGTGTGAGAGGGTGACGCGAAAATAAACCGATGAAGTGGGGGGAGGGGACAAAAAAAATCTACGAAAAAAAACCAGCGAAGGTGGGAGGAGGTACAAAAAAAAACCATGGGAGGTGGGACGAAAAAAAACCTGGAAGCGAGACTACCAACTGCTCCATTAGGAGTAGAGATTGGTCCCCCTTCAATCCCGTATGCATCAATTTCTATGCTAGGCTGAAGCTGCTATCACCCTTGCCCTCCAATACATAGTCCTATCAACATACAACTAACCCTATGGTGTGATCCACACACGGGCTCATATGATGGGCACCAAAGGACAGCAACATAACCACAAGAAAATTAAACCAATCATAGCAATTCACCAATCACCGATAGGACAACAAAAATCTACTCAGACATCATAAGATGACAACACATCATTGGATAATAATATGAAGCATAAAGCACCATGTTCAAGTAAATGGTACAGTGGGCTGCGGGAGAGTGGACCGCTGAATATAGATGGGGGAAGGTGATGAAGATGTTGGGAAGATGACAGAGGTGTTGGTGTAGATCGCCGTCACACGATGATTGCCCCGGCGGTGTTCCGACGCCACCGGGAGAGAGGAGGAGAGAGCCCCCTCCTTCTTCTTGTTCCTTGACCTCCCCCTAGATGGGAGAAGGGTTTCTCCTCTGGTCCATGGCCTCCATGGCGGCGGAGGTGCGAGAGCCCCTCCGAGATTGGATCTCTCTCTCTGTTTCTTTCTGTTTCTGCGTTCCCAGATTCTGGCCTTTCACCGTTTCTTAAATTCCCGGAGATCCGTAACTCCGATTGGGCTGAAATTTTAACACGATTTTTATTGGGATATTAGCTTTCTTGCGGCGAAAGAAGGGCACCAACCGCCTTACGGGGTGACCACAAGGGTCGAGGGCGCGCCCTACCCCCTGGGGCGCACCCCCTGCCTTGTGGCCCCCTCGGGTATCGTCTCGCGTTGATTCCAATTCTCAAAATTCATATATATTCCCAAAAAAAATCTCCGTAAGTTTTTATCGCGTTTGGACTCCGTTTGATATGGATTCTCTGCGAAACAAAAAACTTACAACAAACAGGAACTGGCACTGGGCACTGGGTCAATATGTTAGTCCAAGAAAATAGTATAAAAAGTTGCCAAAAGTATGTAAAAGTTGTATAATATTGGCATGGAGCAAGCAAAAAATATAGATACGACGAAGACGTATCAGCATCCCCAAGATTAGTTCCTGCTCGTCCTCGAGTAGGTAAATTGTAAAAAAGATAATTTTTGATGTGGAATGCTACCTAGCATAATCTTGATCATATAATCTAATCATGGCATGAATATTAAGACACGAGTGATTCAAAGCAATAGTCTATCATTTGACATTAAGACAACAATACTTCAAGCATACTAATAAAGCAATCATGTCTTTCTCAAAATAACATGGCCAAAGAAAGTTATCCCTACAAAATCATATAGTCTGGCTATGCTCCATCTTCACCACACAAAGTATTTCATCATGCACAACCCCAATGACAAGCCAAGCAATTGTTTCATACTTTTAATGTCTCAAGCCTTTTCAACTTTCACGCAATACATGAGCGTGAGCCATGGATATAGCACTATAGGTGAAATAGAATATGATGGTGGAGGTTGTGTGGAGAAGACAAAAAAGGAGAAAGTCTCACATCGACGCGGCTAATCAATGGGCTATGGAGATGCCCATCAATTGATGTCAATGCGAGGAGTAGGGATTGCCATGCAACGGATGCACTAGAGCTATAAGTGTATGAAAGCTCACAAATGAAACTAAGTGGGTGTGCATCCAACTTGCTTGCTCATGAAGACCTCAGGCATTTGAGGAAGCCCATCATCGGAATATACAAGCCAAGTTCTATAATGAAAATTCCCACTAGTATATGAAATTGATAACTCAAGAGACTCTCTATATGAAGAACATGGTGCTACTCTGAAGCACAAGTGTGGTAAAAGGATAGTAGCATTGCCCCTTCTCTCTTTTTCTCTCATTTTTTTATTTTTTATTTTTTTTGTTTTGGGCTCTTTGGCCTCTTTTTTTATTTTTTTATTTGGGCTTCTTTGGCCTCTTTTATTTTTTTTAAAGTCCGGAGACTCATCCCAACTTGTGAGGGAATCATAGCTTCCATCATCCTTTCCTCACATGGGACAATGCTCTAATAATGATGATCATCACACTTTTATTTACTTACAACTCGATATTACAACTCGATACTAGAACAAAGATATGACTCTATATGAATGCCTCCGGCGGTGTACCGGGATGTGCAATGATCTAGCGTAGCAACGATATGAAAAAATGGACAAGCCATGAAAACATCATGCTAGCTATCTTACGATCATGCAAAGCAATATGACAATGAACGCTCAAGTCATGTATATGATGATGATGGAAGTTGCATGGCAATATATCTCGGAATGGCTATGAAAATGCCATAATAGGTAGGTATGGTGGCTGTTTTGAGGAAGATATAAGGAGGCTTATGTGTGATAGAGCGTATCGTATCACGGGGTTTGGATGCACCGGCGAAGTTTGCACCAACTCTCGAGGTGAGAAAGGGCAATGCACGGTACCGAAGAGGCTAGCAATGATGGAAGGGTGAGAGTGCGTATAATCCATGGACTCAACATTAGTCATATAGAACTCACATACTTATTGCAAAAATCTATTAGCTGTCGAAACAAAGTACTACATGCATGCTCCTAGGGGGATAGATTGGTAGGAAAAGACCATCGCTCGTACCCGACCGCCACTCATAAGGAAGACAATAAAAAATAAATCATGCTCCGACTTCATCACATAACGGTTCATCATGCGTGCATGCTTCGGGAATCAAAACCTTAACACAAGTATTTCTACCAATCCATAATTACTCACTAGCATGACTCTAATATCACCATCTTTATATCGCAAAACTATTGCAAGGAATCAAACATATCATATTCAGTGATCTACAAGTTTTATGTAGGATTTTATGACTAACCATGTGAATGACCAATTCCTATCAACTCTCTAAATAGATATAAGTGAAGCATGAGAGTTTAATTCTTTCTACAAAAGATATGCCCATGCTCTAACAAATATAAGTGAAGCAAAAGAGTATTCTACAAATGGCGGTTTTTTATGTGTAGGGAAACAGGCAATCCAAACTTCAAATGATATAAGTGAAGCACATGAAGCATTCTATAAATCCATACTCAAAAGATATAAGTGAAGTGCATGAAGCATTCTATAAATCAACCAAGGACAATCTCATACTAGCATGGTGCATTATTAAAAGAAAAATAAAAAGCACACGACGCTCCAAGATTTACGCATATCATGTGACGAATAAAAATATAGCTCCAAGTAAAATTACCGATGATCGTTAGAAGAAAGAGGGGATGCATTCCAGGGCATCCCCAAATTTAGTTGCTTGGGAGTCCTTGAATATTACCTTGGGGTGCCTCGGGCATCCCCAAGCTTACGCTCTTGCCTCTACTCATTCCTTCATCCATCGTGATCTCACCCAAAACTTGAAAACTTTAATCACACAAAACTTAACAAAATCCTCGTGAGATCCGTTAGTATAATAAAGAAAATAACCACTTCAAGTACTATTGTGAACTCATTCCAAATTCATATTAGCATTATATCTACTGTATTCCAACTTCACCATGGTTCATACTCCCCGATACTGTCACGCCCCGTGCTTAATCGTGCACTAACCATACACGCAAATGTAAATGATCAAGCCTAAGGACTCACTTGAAGATATCACAACACAACTCTAAAACATAAAAAAAGTCATATAAGCTTTATATTACAAGCCAGGGCCTCGAGCGCTCGAATACATAGCTCGATGGCATACAAGCGTCAGCGGAAGCATCAGATATCTGAGTACAGATATAAAAGAGAAACAGAAATGAGCATTTAAGAAGGCGGGGCAAAACAAAAGCTACGATCGAAAGGCGTAGGCCTCCTGCCTAGGAACCTCCGAACCTACTCCTGGTCGTCGGACGGCTCCTCGTAGTAGTACTCGCTGGGAGGGTAGTAGTAGTAGCTGTCGGCGGGGGCAGCTGCCTCGAGGGCTCCGTCATCTGGTTGCACCAAATGGATATGGGGAGAAAAAGAAAGCAAAGCAACCGTGAGTACTCATCTGAAGTACTCAGCAAGCAAGGATCTACACTACATATGCAACATTATCAAGGCAGGCTATATATGTGGACTGGGCTGCAGAAATGCCAGAATACAGGGAAAAGTCTAGTCCTATCGAACACTAGCATCTTCAGCGTCTTCAGCGGTCTTGCAGCATTAGAAGAGTGCAGATTAGCATAATGTAAAGTAATAGTAGTGTTATCAACCTCGCCCAGAGATCCTTCCTTGACTCTCTGCGAGAAAGCAATCCCAGAGCCATACTATCCAGTTATCATCTCAGCTGTCAGGTTCTAGTTGTATCGACCGGGATACAACTCCGAGTGTTCGTTACCGTAGGACAGGCTATCGATAGATGTTTTCTTCCCTGCAGGGGTGCACCAACTTACCCACCACGCTCGCTTAACTCCGGCCGGACACACTTTTCTGGGTCATGCCTGGCCTCGGCCAAACGATACGCCGCAACCCGACCTAGGCTTAATAGAGAGGTCAGCACGCCGGACTAAACCTATGCCCCAGGGGGTCTTGGGCCATCGCCCCGGGAACTCCTGCGCGTTGCGTCAGGCGGCTGAAAGCAGACCTAGCCCCCTTAATACAAGCGCGGGCTTAACCAGTTCAATCCAGCGCGCGCCGCTCAGTCGCTGACGTCCATTAAGCTTCGGCTGATGCATACGACGCAGAACGCCCATACTATGCCCACGTGATGGTTAGTGCTATCAGGCCAGAGGCCCCTCGGATCAAATATCCAAATCGTAGTGGATTAGGAGTGCGCGGTAACGAGCAGAGACTCACGATCGATGTGACCCCGTCGCCCCGTCTTGAGGACTTGCGGCAAGGGCTAAGAATGCCCGGCCACGCCTCGTAGTTATCTCGCGGGCACCTTCCAGGTCAACCCGACTCCACATCAATCGCAAATATGCTCGCGCGGGTACCCCTCAGGGTCGACCCGTCTTTACTAACATGGTTCAGTGTAAAGTCTTAGTAACCATAGTAACCGTGTGTCTAACACCAAGGGGAACCCTCAGGAATCACCCTTGATGGAATTCCACCTGATGTTATCGTCAAGGTGAACGAAGGAGGAATCACCCTTGAGGTCCACTCTTGAGGAGTTGCACGACAGTGTCGTTATCGGGAGTGGAGAAGGAGGAATCACCCTCGATGACCACTGCCGATGAACTAACCTACAAGGTTAACATCAGAAGTGCTGATGAGGTATCACCCTTGGCACTCAATAGTAACCCAGTAGTGTCGAGCAACTAAGGGGAAGTGATGTGCGGTGCCGGGGCCGGGGCCTGGTCTTCGATCCCGTTGATCGGGTCTTCTGATAATCCAGCGGGGCAGTCGGGACAAAGTGGGGGTCTCTGATGGGTCACTACCCAGCCTATACTAAACAGTTTAGGATAAACAGGTAGGTAACAATAGTAGGTTACAAGATCAGGCAATGCATCAGAAATAGGATAAATAGTAGCAGCAGCAATTTCTAATGCAAGCATAAGAGGGAAGAGAATAGGCGATATCGGAATGTTCAAAGGGGGGGTGCTTGCCTGGAAGCTCTGCGGCAAGTGTCCGGTCGTCCGCGATGTAGTCGTACTCCGGAGTGGCATCTGCCTCGGGGAGTACGTCAGAGTCAGGGTCTAACGAGAGAGAAGAGGGGGAGGAAACAGATAAATACACATCAAACAATGCAACACGGAGCATGCTATGCCTAGGATGCAGTGCAGGGTTGCCTAAAGATGCATCTAAGTCATTTTAGATATTTTAGGATTAAAGTGGGATTTATTAACCGGTGTATATGCACTATTCATCTACCGGAAACGGGCGGAAAGTTATGGGTTCAGCAATGTAGAGGGTTCTGACATGGAAACAGATGACACAATCAGATTCGTCTCGTCGTTCTGATCAACTTTCATGTAGAAAGTTTTTCGATCCGAGCTACGGTTGATTTTCTACGGATTTTTAAAGATTAAAGCATTTTCTGAAAATATTTCTAATAAACAGAATTATACAGAAAAAGAAATATGATGTCAGCATTGTGTAGGGATGATGTCAGCAGTCAACAGACTCGCTGACCAGGTCAAACCTGACCTGTGGGTCCAGTGGGACCCACATGTCAGCCTCTGTTAGCTTAACAGTGTATTAAACTAACTAACAGGGTTATTTAGGGGTGTGGGCCCCATATGTCAGTGTGATATTAGACTAATCTAATTACTTTTATTTATAAAAAATGTTTATTAAACTAAAATAACAGAGGGGACCCACATGTCATTGACACGGGACCGCCCAGTCAGTAGTTGACCGAAGTCAACTAGTCAAAGGGGGCCCCTGGGCCCACCAGTCAGTGGCACAAGGCGGGGCCCACCGGTGCCAGGTCAGCACGGCGGCCGGAGACGCGCCGGCGACCTCTCCAGCGGCGGATCCGCGCCGGAGTTGGCCGAAAATCACGCATAGGGCGCGGGAGGGGGTGCGGCCTAGTGTGTTCGATTCGGTGTTCGACGCCGCATCGATCTACGGTGGTCCCGCGGCCTAATTTGGCCGGAGTTGAGTGCTACAACGACGGCGGCGGGCGGCGCATTCGGCTGGAGTTAGGAATCGGCGCTACGGCGTTCGTGCGAGCAAACGAAGAGGCTAGGCGAGGTCTATGGCGCTCCAGGAGCTCGTCGGAGCTACTGGCCCGAGCGGAAGAGCTCGGAGGAGAGCACAACGGCGACAATGGTAGACGGCGGAGCTCGGCATGCGGGCGAGCTAGCTACGGCAAAATGTAAGGCGCGAGGAGGGAAAGGAAGGAAGGGAGAGGCTCACCGTGCGGCCAAGAAAGGCCCGTGTGAGCTTAGGAGCAGCAGCGGTGGACGGAGACGACGGCGAGCGCCGGAGCCGAGAAGAAGAGGCGAGGTCGATCCTGAGCGCGTGGTCGTTCCCGAGCTCGAAGACGAGGTGTAGCCAAGGCAGACGAGCGAGGCGGAGCTGTAGGACGCGTCGGCGAGGCGAATGGGAGGCGGTGGCCGCGACTACGAGCGGGGCACGGCGGCGGCCGCGTCGGGCGCCGATGGGAATGAGGAGGAGAGAGCGAGGAGGAAGGGGGAAATGGTGGAGGAGGACCAGGGGGAGGCACTGGCCTCGGCCTTATCCCCTCGACGGTGGGGCGTCGGTGGCCATCGCGCTGTAGATGCCTCGCCGGCGCGCGCGCGGCGACCAGGGGCGCGGCGACACCGCGATGGAGAGAGAGGGAGATGGGCCGGCTGGGCTGGGCTCTAGACACTGTGCACTTAAGCTAGTGCACAGTGGCCTTTTTCTATTTATTTTCCAGTTTCTGCTTTTTTTTACAGAGAGAGTTTAGTAATATTTTGAGCTTCCAAATTATTTTGCAAAAATGTGAAACTTGCTCACATTAGTACATTGCAATATCCAGCATTGTCACAAAAAGTTTTGGGCATTTTTGGAACCCATTTGGATTTATTCAAAAATGAATAGGGCATTTTAGGTATTGTTTTGGTTCTGTTAAAATGTATAGACCCATTTAGAGTTGATGATGATGTTGTGTTCCTTAACAGCAAATGGTTTTGGAATATTTGCTATAAAGTGAACATTTTTCCCACAAGTTTTGAGCAACTTCATTTTGCACTTTTGAATTTTAGTTGATTTTTAGAGAAGTATTTGAATGGATTTTGAATAACCACTATGATCTAGCTTTGCAAATGAGGATGACTTGGCTTTATTAGTAGATGATTACAGTGCTTATTACATAGGGGTGTTACAAATTCTCCTCCTCTAAAAGAAATTCTCGTCCCGAGAATTCAGGAGGTAGAAGGAAAGAGGTCGGGATATTCTTCCCGAAGATGATCCTCGCGTTCCCAAGTGGCTTCATCTTCAGTATGATTAGACCACTGCACTTTCAGGAACTTGGTCGTCTTCTGACGAGTTCGACATTCAGCTTCATCGAGGATGCGGATCGGATGCTCCTTATAAGAAAGATCGTCTTGCAATTCGAGCATCTCGTGATCCACTGCGCGGTGCGGAGATTCCTTGAAGCATTTACGAAGTTGCGACACATGGAAGACGTCGTGGATATGAGAGAATTGTGGCGGCAACTCCAATTTATATGCCACCTGTCCATGTCTGGCAACAATGCGAAAGGGGCCGATGTAGCGTGGAGCTAGCTTGCCCTTGATTCCGAAACGACGAGTGCCCTTCATGGGAGTGACACAAAGATAAGCTTGATCACCAGGTTGATAGGTCAAACCCCATCGTTTGCGATCATAGTTGCTCTTCTGGCGGTCCTGAGCCGCCTTGAGATTTTCTCGGATAATACAGACTTGTTCTTCTGCATGTTGAATAATTTCCGGTCCCACGAGTGGTCGTTCCCCAGTTTCTGACCAATTCAGAGGGGTTCGACACTTACGTCCATAAAGCACTTCGAAGGGGGCCATTTTCAAGCTGGCTTGATAGCTGTTGTTATAAGAGAATTCGGCATACGGGAGAGATTCTTCCTACTTCTTGCCGTAAGATATAGCACAAGCCCGAAGCATATCTTCAAGCACTTGATTTACTCGCTCAACTTGGCCTTGGGATTGGGGGTGATAAGCTGAACTCCAGGTGATGTGAGTTCCCATAGCTTCTTGGAAATTTTCCCAGAACTTGGAGGTGAAAAGACCGCCATGGTCCAAACTGATCTCCTTCGGAATACCGTGGAGTGATACAATTCTAGAGATATAAAGCTCTGCTAACTGACTAGCAGTGATAGTCTCCTTGACAGGCAGAAAGTGTGCAACTTTAGAAAGTTGGTCGACGACGACAAGAATAGCATCGTGACCCTTCTGTGACTTGGGAAGGCCAGTAATGAAATCCATTTGCACTTTATCCCATTTCCACAAAGGAATAGGAACTGGTTGAAGAATTCCAGCAGGCTTCTGATGTTCTGCTTTCACGCAACGGTAAACGTCACATTCAGCAACGTATCGAGCAATGTCCTGCTTTATTTTGGACCACCAGTATCTTTGACGAAGATCACGATACATCTTGGTGCTACCCAGATGGATAGACAGCGGTGTATCATGTGCCTCCTTCATGACTTTGTCAGTCATAAGTTCGAAGCGAGGTACCACAATGCGATCTTTGAAATACAAGGTTCCATCTTCAGCAACCGAGAAATCCATGTACTTCTCAAGGTGAAGCTCTTTCTTCATCAGGTCAATTTCAGCATCTTTGGCTTGCGCATCCTTAACAACTTTCTCAAGATCTGGCTGTACCACAAGGTTATTAAGAGAACCCTGGGGAACAATACGCAGATTCAGCTTGCTCAGTTCTGCATAAAGATGAGGTTGAGCTCGCCTAACCATGAGGTTGTTGCAATAGGACTTGCGGCTTAAGGCATCAGCCATCACATTAGCCTTGCCAGGGGTATAAGAAATACCACAGTCATAGTCCGTAATTGTTTACAACCATCGCTGTTGACGGAGATTAAGATCCGGCTGAGTAAACAAATACTTCAAGCTTTGATGATCAGTATATATCTCACACCGGTTACCAAGAAGGTAATGCCGCCACAGCTTCAATGCATAAATCACTGCAGCAAGTTCAAGATCATGCACTGGATAGTTTTCTTCGTGCGGGCGCAATTGATGAGAAGCATACGCAATTACTCTTCGTTCTTGCATTAGGACACAGCCTAATCCTTGACGAGAGGCGTCGCAATATATCACAAAGTCTTTGCGAGAATCCGGAGGAGCAAGCACTGGAGCAAAGGTTAGCTTGTCTTTGAGAGTCTAGAAACTTTCCTGACATTTATCTATCCACTCAAACTTAACGCCTTTGTGAAGCAGATTAGTCAGGGGCTTGGCAATCTTGGAAAAGTTCTCAACGAATCGATGGCAATAGCTAGCAAGGCTGAGAAAACTTCTCACTTGCTTGACATTCTTCGGAGGAGTCAAGAATAGCCTGAACACGCTCCGAGTTAACGGCGATACCGTCCTTGGAAATCACATGTCCAAGGTAGGTTACTTCAGAAAGCCAGAATCCACATTTGGAGTACTTGGCATACAACTTATGTTCTCGAAGCCTCTCCAGAACAAGGCGAAGATGTTCAGCATGTTCTTCCTTATTCTTCGAATATACCAGAATATCGTCCAGATAAACCACGACGAACTTGTCGAGGTAATCCATGAAGATATAATTCATCAGGCGGGAGAACGTAGCTGGAGCATTCGTTAAACCAAACGACATAACGGTGTACTCGTAGGAACCATAACGAGTAACAAAGGCGGTCTTCGGAATATCCTCTTCACGGACACGGATCTGGTGATAACCCAACCTCAAGTCGAGTTTAGAGAACACCGATGATCCAGCAAGCTGATCATAAAGACCATTGATCCGTGGAAGCGGATATTTATTCTGAATGGTTGCCTGGTTGATAGGACGGTAATCTTGGACCAACCTATTCATACCATCTTTCTTCTTGACAAAGAGAGAAGGTGCTCCCCAGGAAGAGGAACTGGGACGGATGAAACCCTTCTTACGTGACTTGTCGATTTCTTCCTTAAGCTCGAGAAGGTGGTGAGGAGGCATCTTATAAGGACGTTTGGCAATAGGGGTAGTGCCAGGCTTCAAGTCGATGACGAACTCGACAGCTCTAGTAGGGGGTATTCCTGGAAGTTCTTCTGGAAAAATATCCTGGAAGTCACGGACGAGTGGAATGTTTTCGATCCCCTCAAGCGGAGAAGCGTTCAATGCATTCAAGGCATAAATTTGAGCCTCGGCATTCTGAATGAGATGAGCACGGTAATTTACTATCTCATCTGACGGGTGTAGGAGATGCACAACTTTAGTGACACAATTGATTGAGGCGCAATGGGCCTTCAACCAATCCATTCCCAGAATAAGATCAATCGAAGAAGACTTCAGTATAATGGGAGAAGCACGGAACTGTAACCCTTCAATATCAATGGTGACATCGGGGGTAAACACGAAAGCTCAGCACTGGCCCGCGGAAGTGTTTATTGCTAAAGGACGGTGCAATGCTTCACTTCTAACGTCATGCATGAGTGCAAAATGCTCGGACATAAAAGAATGCGATGATCCTAAATCAAATAAGACAGATGCTGGTACTGAATTGACAAAGAGAGTACCCATCACAGTTTCAGGTTGATCTTGAGCTTCGGTCATGTTGGTATGGTAAGCCTGTCCACGACCATAAGAAGGCCTGACATTATTGTAGCGAGGCTGATTAATTCCGCGACCATTGATAACCCACAAGTATAGGGGATCGCAACAGTTTCCGAGGGTAGAGTATTCAACCCAAATTTATTGATTCGACACAAGGGGAGCCAAAGAATATTCTCAAGTATTAGCAGCTGAGTTGTCAATTCAACCACACCTGAAAGACTTAATATCTACAGCAAAGTATTTAGTAGCAAAGTAGTATGAAAGTAATGGTAACGGTGGCAAAAGTAACAGTAGCAGTTTTGTAGTAATCATAACAGTGGCAACGGAAAAGTAAAGTAGCAAAGATCAATATGTGAAAAGCTCATAGGCAATGGATCAATGATGGATAATTATGTCGGATGGCATTCATCATGCAACAGTTATAACCTAGGGTGACACAAAACTAGCTCCAATTCATCAATATAATGTAGGCATGTATTCCGAATATAGTCATACGTGCTTATGGAAAAGAACTTGCATGACATCTTTTGTCCTACCCTCCCGTGGCAGTGGGGTCCTATTGGAAACTAAGGGATATTAAGGCCTCCTTTTAATAGAGAACCGGACCAAAGCATTAGCACTTAGTGAATACATGAACTCCTTAAACTACGGTCATCACCGGGAGTGGTCCCGACTATTGTCACTCCGGGGTTGCCGGATCATAACACGTAGTAGGTGACTATAACTTGCAAGATAGTATCAAGAACACAAATATATTCATGAAAACATAATAGGTTCAGATCTGAAATCATGGCACTCGGGCCCTAGTGACAAGCATTAGGCATAGCAAAGTCATAGCAACATCAATCTTAGAACATAGTGGATACTAGGGATCAAACCCTAACAAAACTAACTCGATTACATGATAGATCTCATCCAACCCATCACCGTCCAGCAAGCCTACGATGGAATTACTCACGCACGGCGGTGAGCATCATGAAATTGGTGATGGAGGATGGTTGATGATGACGATGGCGACGGATTCCCCTCTCCGGAGCCCCGAACGGACTCCAGACCTGCCCTCCCGAGGAAGAACAGGGCTTGGCGGCGGCTTCGTATCATAAAACATGATGAATCCTTCTCTCTGATTTTTTTTCTCCCCGAACATGAATATATGGAGTTGGAGTTGAGGTCGGTGAAGGTCCAGGGGGGCCACAAGGACGGATGGCGCGCCCTAGGGGGGGGGGGGTGGGCGCGCCCCCACCCTTGTGGCCAGGGTGTGGGCCCCCTTCACTTGATTCTTTCGCCAATATTTTTTATTAATTCCAAAAATCATCTCCGTGAAGTTTTAGGTCATTCCGAGAACTTTTATTTCTGCACAAAAATAACACCATGGCAATTCTGCTGAAAACAGCGTCAGTCTGGGTTAGTTCCAATCAAATCATGCAAATTAGAGTCCAAAACAAGGGCAAAAGAGTTTGGAAAACTAGATACGATGGAGACGTATCAACCATTCCCACGGCCAGCAGGAAGAGGCACTAGCTGATTCTGACCCTGAGAATAGTCTCTGGCACGGTGACCTGGCTGGCCACACTTGAAGCAGAGTCCACTGTCTGGACGTGGTGCGGGAGCTCGAGGTGGTGCAGCTTGAAGAGGCTGCCTCGATGGTGGAGGAGGCAGATGAGGTGCAGCATAAGCAGGTCTGTACACTGGAGCTGTTGGACGATACATGTTGTGAGGAATCCATATGCGGCGCTTCTGAGAAGACGAGCCTGAAGATGAGCCCGCTTCACGGGTGCGTCTGGTCGCTTCCTTATGCTTCTTCAGACCAGTCTCGACCATAATAGCCTTATTCACCAAGGTGGCGAAGTCAGGATAGTCTTGGACGAGCAGGGCTAGCTGAATGTCATGGTGTAGCCCATCACGGAACTTCTCCTGCCTACGAGCATCAGTGGGGATGTCTTCTTCAGCGTAGCGAGACAAGTCAAGGAACTCTCGCTGGTAGACTTCTACAGTCTTGTTGCCTTGAACGAGGCTACGGAACTCGGCCTTCTTCCGATCTATAACCCCTTGAGGAATATATCGGGCACAAAAAGTAGCCTTGAATTCCACCCAGGTGATGACAGTTTCTGGAGGTAGGGTCTGTCTGTGAGTGGCCCACCATTGTGCTGCGGGTCCCTTCAAGAAGTATGTCGCGAAAGTGACATAGCTGGAAGGGGCAACATCAGCGGACTCCATCTCATAGAAGATGTCACGCAGCCAGGCATCAGCATCCAGCGGATTAACTGTGTTGTGGAATATCGATGGGTTGAGACGCACAAACTCTGGCAGTGTAATTGAAGGTGGCTGCTAGTTGGCATTGGGACGAGGGAACTGATCGATCACCCCTTGCACGAACTGACGATGCAATTCAAACGGTTGCATCATCGCAGCCATATAGTCTGTCGGTGGTGGATTATTATCAGCCATCCTGCTAAATTCAACAGGGGTAGTTTAGCAAAATATTTACGAGTGTTTAGCCACAAGCATGATGTAACTCGACAATAATTAAGCTGTGTATTAGATACTCAACAGTAGTCATTTATGACGTACAGATCCATACACAGTCGGTTACAAACGGACAGCATAACGGCGCAATTTTGAAAGCTAGACATGTTAGGCGGCGCGCAGGCACACGGTAAGGAAGTACACAACGAGACATAGCAAAGGCTACATCAACGTCGGAGAAAACTGATGGAGCGAGGATTCTGCAAGTGACAACACAGGGTGTCCTCGATAAAAGGATCCTGTAAGCAGAACCTGGCCCACAATCTCGAAGCAAGGGGGAAAATTTCAGAACTCCGGGTGGATGTGATCACGAGAACCTAAAGTTGGAGTTAGTAAAATTTTAACCTGAATAGAAGAGAGATCAGAGTCCCAGAGTATAGACGAGAAATAAAAGATCCTAATACCACCCAGTTGGTGACGTGGGCCCGTAAGCCACACATCCAAGTTAGTAAAACAGTTTTCGGTTACTAGACTCAACTTCGGTCAAGGAGTTGGAAAGGGGGATTCCTAGAGGCAGTCGGCTCTGATACCAACTTGTCACGCCCCCGGCTTAATCGTGCACTAACCATACACGCAAATGTACATGATCAAGCCTAAGGACTCACTTGAAGATATCACAACACAACTCTAAAACATAAATAAAGTCATACAAGCTTTATATTACAAGCTAGGGCCTCGAGGGCTCGAATACATAGCTCGATGGCATACAAGTGTCAACGGAAGCATCAGATATCTGAGTACATATATAAAAGAGAAACAAAAATTAGCCTTTAAGAAGGCGGGGAAAAACAAAAGCTACGATCGAAAGGCGTAGGCCTCCTGCCTAGGACCCTTCGAACCTACTCCTGGTCGTCGGACGGCTCCTCGTAGTAGTACTCGCCGGGAGGGTAGTAGTAGTAGCTGTTGGCGGAGGCAGCTGCCTCGGGGGCTCCGTCATCTGGTTGCACCAAATGGATATGGGGAGAAAAAGAAAGCAAAGCAACCATGAGTACTCATTCGAAGTACTCAGCAAGCAAGGATCTACACTACATATGCAACATTATCAAGGGAGGCTGTATATGTGGACTGGGCTGCAGAAATGCCAGAATAGAGGGAAAAGTCTAGTCCTATCGAATACTAGCATCTTCAGCGTCTTTAGCGATCTTGCAGCATTAGAAGAGTGCAGATTAGCATAATGTAAAGTAATAGTAGTGTTATCAACCTCGCCCAGAGATCCTTCCTTGACTCCCTGCGAGAAAGCAATCCCAGAGCCATACTATCTAGTTATCATCTCAGCTGTCAGGTTCTAGTTGTATCGACCGGGATACAACTCCGAGTGTCCGTTACCGTAGGACAGGCTATCGATAGATGTTTTCTTCCCTGTAGGGGTGCACCAACTTACCCACCATGCTCGCTTAAATCCGGCCGAACACACTTTTTTGGGTCATCCCGGCCTCGGCCAAACGATACGCCGCAACCCGACCTAGGCTTAATAGAGAGGTCAGCACGCCGGACTAAACCTATGCCCCCAGGGGTCTTGGGCCATCGCCCTGGGAACTCCTGCGCGTTGCGTCAGGCGGCTGAAAGCAGACCTAGCCCCCTTAATACAAGCGCGGGCTTAACCAGTCCAATCCAACGCGCGCCTCTCAGTCGCTGACGTCCATTAAGCTTTGGCTGATGCATACGACGCAGAATGCCCATACTATGCCCACGTGATGGTTAGTGCTATCAGGCCAGAGGCCCCTCGGATCAAATATCCAAATCGTAGTGGATTAGGAGTGCGCGGTAACGAGCAGAGACTCATGATCGATGTGACCCCGTCACCTCGTCTTGAGGACTTGCGGCAAGGGCTAAGAATGCCCGGCCACGCCTCGTAGTTATCTCGCGGGCACCTTCCAGGTCAACCCGACTCCACATCAATCGCAAATATGCTCGCGCGGGTACCCCTCAGGGCCGACCCGTCTTTAGTAACATGGTTCAGTATAAAGTCTTAGTAACCATAGTAACCGTGTGTCTAACACCAAGGGGAACCCTCAGGAATCACCCTCGATGGAATTCCACCTGATGTTATCGTCAAGGTGAACGAAGAAGGAATCACCCTTGAGGTTCACTCTTGAGGAGTTGCACGACAGTGTCGTTATCGGGAGTGGAGAAGGAGGAATCACCCTCGATGACCACAACCGATGAACTAACCTACAAGGTTAACATCGGAAGTGCTGATGAGGTATCACCCTAGTCACTCGATAGTAACCCAGTAGTGTCGAGCAACTAAGGGGAAGTGATGTGCGGTGCCGGGGCCTGGTCTTTGATCCCGTTGATCGGGTCTTCTGATAATCCAGCGGAGCAGTCGGGACAAAGTGGGGGTCTCTGAAGGGTCACTACCCAGCCTATACTAAACAGTTTAGGATAAATAGGTAGGTAACAATAGTAGGTTACAAGATCAGGCTATGCATCAGAAATAGGATAAACAGTAGCAACAACAATTTCTAATGCAAGCATAAGAGGGAAGAGAATAGGCGATATCGGAATGTTCAAAGGGGGGGGTGCTTGCCTGGAAGCTCTGCGGCAAGTGTCTGGTCGTCCGTGATGTAGTCGTACTCCGGAGCGGCGTCTGCCTCGAGGAGTACGTCGGAGTCAGGATCTAACGAGAGAGAAGAGGGGGAGGAAACAGATAAATACATAGCAAACTGTGACGACCCCGGCTTAATCGTGCACTAACCATACACGCAAATGCACACGATCAAGCCTAAGGACTCACTTGAAGATATCACAACACAACTCTAAAACATAAATAAATTCATACAAGCTTTATATTACAAGCCAGGGCCTCGAGGGCTCGAATACATAGCTCGATGGCATACAAGTGTTAGCGGAAGCATCAGATATCTGGGTACAGATATATTACAGAAAGAGAGATAGGCCTTCACAGAGGCGGGGCAAAATAAAAGCTATGATCGAAAGGCGTAGGCCTCCTGCCCTGGACCCTCCGATCCTACTCCTGGTCGTCAGTCGGCTCCTCGTAGTAGTAGTACTCTCCGGGCTGGTAGTAAAAGTGGTCGTCGACTAGGGCATCTGACTCAGGGGCTCCGACGTGTGGTGGCATCAAAAGGGATATGGGGGAAAAAGAAAGTAAAGCAAACGTGAGTACTCATCCGAAGTACTCAGCAAGCAAGGATCTATACTACATATGCAACATTTTCAAAGGAGGGCTGTTTTAGTGGACTGGGCTGCAGAAATGCCAGAATAGAGGGGGAAAGCCTAGTCCTATCGAAGACTAGCATCTTCAAGCATCTTCATCAGTCTTGCAGCATTAGAAGAGAACAGAATAACATAATCTAAAGTAGTAGCGGTGTATCATCAACCTCGGCCAGAGATCCTTTCTCGACTCCCTTCGAGAAAGCAATCCCAGAGCCGTACTATCCATTTCTCATCTCAAGTCATGTTCTAGTTGTACCGATCGGGATACAACTCCGAGTGTCCATTACCGTAGGACAGGCTATCGATAGAAGTTTCTTCCCTGCAGGGGTGCACCAACTTACCCACCACGCTCGCTTAGCTCCGGCCGGACACACTTTTCTGGGTCATGCCCGGCCTCGGCTAAGCAACACGCCGCAACCCGACCAAATACTTAACAGAGAGGTCAGCACGCCGGACTAAACCTATGCCCCCAGGGGTCTTGGGCCTTCGCCCCGGGAACTCCTGCGCGTTGCGTGGGCGGCCGGAAGTAGACCTAGCAAGCCCTTAATACAAGCGCGGTTGCATAACCAGTCCAATCCAGCGTGCGCCGCTCAGTCGCTGACGTCTATTAAGCTTCGGCTGAAGTATACGACGCAGAACGCCCATACTATGCTCACGTGATGGTTAGTGCTATCAGGCCAGAGGCCCCTCGGATCAAATATCCAAACCGTTTAGTGGTTTAGGAGCGCGCGGAAACGAGCAGAGACTCACGATCGATGTGACCCCGTCGCCCCATCTTGAGGACTTGCGGCAAGGGCTAAGAATGCCCGACCACGCCTCGTAGTTATCTCGCGGGCACCTCTCAGGTCAACCCGACTCCACATCACTTCGCATTCATGCTCGCGCGGGTACCCCTCAGGGCCGACCCGTCTTTAGTATCATGGTTCAATGTTCAGTCATAATAACCAAAGTCTCCGTGTGTCTGACACCAAGGGGAACCCTGAGGAATCACCCCCGATGGGATCCCACTCGATGCTATCATCAAGGTGAACGAAGGAGGAATCACCCTCGAGGTCCACACTTGAGGTGTTGCACGATGGCGTCGGTATCGAGGGTGGTGTAGGAGATATCACCCTCGCTTACCACGACCGATTAACTAACCTACAAGGTTATCATCAGAAGTGCTGACGAGGTATCACCCTCGGCACTCGATAGTAACCCAGTAGTGTCGAGCAATTTTAAGGGGGAAGTGACGTGCGGTGCCAGGGTCTGATCTTCGATCCCGTTGCTCGGGTCTTCTGAGAGTCCAGCGGGGCAGTCGGGACAAGTGGGTCTCTGATAGGGCTCTAACCAACCTATTCTAAACAGTTTAGGATAGCAGGCAGGTATCAATAGTAGGCTACAATAAACAGGCTATGCAACAGAAGTAGGATAATAGTAGCAGCAGTATCTTCTAATGCAAGCATAAGAGGGAAGAGAGTGGGCTATATTGGAATGCTCAAAATGGTGGTGCTTGCCTGTCTGCTCTGCGGCAAGGGCAAGGTCTTCAGTGGTGTCGTCGGGCTCCTGAGCAGCGTCGACCTCGGGAGCTACGTCGACATCGGGGTCTACCGAAAGAGAAGAGGGGGGAGGAAACAGGTAAACATAATGCAAACAGATGCAACACGGGGCATGCTATGCTATGATGCAGTGCAGGGTTGCCTAAAGATATGTCTAAGTCATTTTGGTTATTTTAGGATTAAAGTCAGATTTATTAACCGGTGATTATGCACTATTCATCTACCGGATTCGGCCTCGAAATTGCAGTTACACCTACGTAGGGGGTTTCGGCATCGAAACAGACGACACGATCAGATTCGTCTCGTCGTTTCGAGCAACTTTGATGTTTTAAGTTTTTCGATCTGAGCTACGGTTTAAAAGTTATTAATTTTCAAAGTTTAAATGATTTTCTGGATTTATTTTTATTAACAGAAAATGATATATGACGTCAGCATGATGTCACTGTGATGTCAGCAGGTCAACTGCGGCTGACCAGGGTCAAACCTGACATGTGGGTCCCAGTCTCTGTTACTTTTAACAGTGAATTAAACTAATCAGAGTTAATTAGGGGGATGTGGGCCCCGGGTGTTAGTGACTAGTTAGGTTAAACTAATTAGATTCTTAATTAAAACTATTTAGTTAAACTAATTACGGAACGGGGCCCACATGTCAGTCTCTATAGTAAACAGTAATCCGGCGTTGACCCGGTCAACGAAGTCAACAAAGGCCAGGGGCCCACTGGTCAGTGTCACTGGGCGGGCCCCACGCCTCGCCAGTTCAGCGCGTCGCCAGAGAGAGCTCCGACGAGCCTCTCCCGCGGCGGCTCTTCACCGGAGGCAGGCGGAAACGCGGCACAGGGGGTTTCCGGGCCCGCGGTTTGGACCTACCGGTGCGGCCCGGCGTTGCGCAAGCGATGGTGGCGACGGCCGGTGCCGGGGAGGCCGGAAAAGTCATCGGCGTCGAGCGGGGCGGCCGGAGTTCGGATGGGAACGAGCAGGGGGCTAGGGGGCTCGGGAGGACTAGCGAAAAGGCTCGGTGGGCTCCTGGCAGTGCCTTGAGCACGATTCCGTGCTCGGATGCGAGCTCGGATGGCTGTGGCCATAAAGGTGAAGCAAGGCGGCGGCGGCGAGCGTCGGCAAGGACGGAAGGTGGCTAGGGGTGAGCGAGACGGCGCCGAGAGGGGAAAGGGAAGAACGGAAGCTCACCCGGGGAGCGCACGGAGGCTCGTTGGGAGCTTAGTAGCTGCAGCGGCGTCGGATTCACCGGAGACGTCGCAGTTTTTGAGGCGGACGGGGCGGTGGTGTCCGGCGCCTGCGGAGATCCCCGGCCTGAACGGAGGGCACCGGAGGAACAGGCGGATGCTGGCGAACCTCCCGGACGCGTCGGAGGGGCAGGGGTCTGCTGGCGAGCGCGACATTGACGGAGGGCCGCGGCGGCTCGCGTTCGGGACAGAGAGGAGAGGGGCGAGCACGTGCGCGAGGGGAAGGAGAAGAGTGGCGAGTGGAGGAGGGAGTACAGGGGAGATGGATGGGGACGGCCCTTATCCTCCCATCCACCCGCCTCGTCGCGGTGGCGAGCAGCGTGTGGAGGTGGCGAGAGCAGCCATGGAGACGGCGACACGGCGGCGGGGCAGGTGAGGAAGGGCCCTGGTGGGCTGGGCTTCGCCCTATAGCAGATGGGCCGGGGACACAGGAGGTTTTAGCTATTTTCTGTTCCAGAAAACCAGATGAGCTACTGTTGCAATTAAAAGGGCTAGCAAATGATTTTTGCTGTGAGTGAAACTTTGCTCAAAATTATGGCTCAATTTTGTCAAGTGGCACAAAAAGTTTGGGGCTAAAAGGAGAAGGTTAGGCATTTTTGGAAAATGAAAAGAGCCAAAATAATTGCTGCTGGTCCACTAAATAATTTCTAGGAACAATTTGGAATTTTCAAAAATGTTGGTTTCAATTTTATAATTGCCTTAGGAATATTTTCAACATGGTGAACTATTTTGATTTGCTGTTTGAAGAAAATAATTATTTTGACTTGAGTTTGGAATTTCAAATTGAGTTTGGATTATTCCTTAACTATTTTTATTAGGGTGTAATGATGATGACTTGGCATGATTAGTGGGAGAATACTGTGGCATGATTCTCGGGGTGTTACACAAACAATGCAACACGGAGCATGCTATGCCTAGGATGCAGTGCAGGGTTGCCTAAAGATGCATCTAAGTCATTTTAGATATTTTAGGATTAAAGTGGGATTTATTAACCTGTGTATATGCATTATTCATCTACCGGAAACGGGCGGAAAGTTATGGGTTCACCTACGTAGAGGGTTCCGACATGGAAATAGACGACACGATCAGATTCGTCTCGTCGTTTTGATCAACTTTCATGTAGAAAGTTTTTCGATCTGAGCTACGGTTGATTTTCTACGGATTTTTAAAGATTAAAGCATTTTCTGAAAATATTTCTAATAAACAGAATTATCCAGAAAAAGAAATATGACATCAGCATTGTGTAGGGATGACGTAAGCAGTCAACAGACTCGCTGACCAGGTCAAACCTGACCTGTGGGTCCAGTGGGACCCACATATCAGCCTCTGTTAGCTTAACAGTGTATTAAACTAACTAACAGGGTTATTTAGGGGTGTGGGCCCCATATGTCAGTGTGATATTAGACTAATCTAATTACTTTTATTTATAAAAAATGTTTATTAAAATAAAATAACAGAGGGGACCCACATGTCATAGACACGGGACCGCCCAGTCAGCAGTTGACCGAAGTCAACTGGTCAAAGGGGGCCCCTGGGCCCACCAGTCAGTGACACAAGGCGGGGCCCACCGGCGCCAGGTCAGCACGGCAGCCGGAGACACGCCGGCGACCTCTCCAGCGGCGGATCCGCGCCGGAGTTGGCCGGAAATCGCGCACAGGGCGCGGGAGGGGGTGCGGCCTAGTGCGTTCGATCGGGCGTTCGATGCCGCATTGATCTACGGCGGTCCCGCGGCCTAATTCGGCCGGAGTTGAGCGCTACAACGATGGCGGCGGGCGGCGCGTTCGGCCGGAGTTGGGAATTGGCGCTACGGCGTTCGTGCGAGCAAACGAAGAGGCTAGGCGAGGTCCATGGCGCTCCAGGAGCTCGTCGGAGCTACTGGCCCGAGCGGAAGAGCTCGGAGGCGAGCGCAACGACGACAATGGCAGACGGCGGAGCTCGGCATGCGGGCGAGCTAGCTACGGCAAAATGTAAGTCGCGAGGAGGGAAAGGAAGGAAGGGAGAGGCTCACCGTGCGGCCAAGAAAGGCCCGTGTGAGCTTAGGAGCAGCAGCGGTAGATGGAGACGACGGCGAGCGTCGGAGACCGAGAAGAAGAGGCGAGGTCGATCCCGAGTCCATGGTCGTTCCCGAGCTCGAAGACGAGGCGTAGCCGAGGCAGACGAGCGAGGCGGAGCTGTAGGACGCGTCGGCGAGGCGAACGGGAGGCGGTGGCCGCGACTACGAGCGGGGCACGGCGGCGACCGCGTCGGGCGCCGATGGGAACGAGGAGGAGAGAGCAAGGAGGAAGGGGGAAATGGTGGAGGAGGACCAGGGGGAGGCACTGGCCTCGGCCTTATCCCCTTGACGGTGGGGCGTCGGTGGCCGTCGCGCTGTCGACGCATCGCCGGCGCGCGCGCGGCGACCAGGGGCACGGCGACACCGCGATGGAGAGAGAGGGAGATGGGCCGGCTGGGCTGGGCTCTGGGCATTGTGCACTTAAGCTAGTGCACAGTGGCCTTTTTCTATTTATTTTCCAGTTTCTGCTTTTTTTTATAGATAGGGTTTAGTAATATTTTGAGCTTCCAAATGATTTTGCAAAAATGTGAAACTTGCTCACATTAGTACATTGCAATATCCAGCATTGTCACAAAAAGTTTTGGGCATTTTGGAACCCATTTGGATTTATTCAAAAACGAATAGGGCATTTTAGGTGCTGTTTTGGCTCTGTTAAAATGCATAGACCCATTTAGAGTTGATGATGATGTTATGTTCCTTAACAGCAAATGGTTTTGGAATATTTGCTATAAAGTGAACATTTTTCCCACAAGTTTTGAGCAACTTCATTTTGCACTTTTGAATTTTAGTTGGTTTTTACAGAAGTATTTGAATGGATTTGAATAACCACTATGACCTAGCTTTGCAAATGAGGATGACTTGGCTTTATTAGCAGATGATCATAGTGCTTATTACATAGGGGTGTTACAGATACTACCCATAGATTCATCAAAATAAGAGAACAATGCATAGAAAACAGAATCTGTCAAAAACAGAATAGTCTGTAGTAATCCGAACATCTACCATACTTCTGTAACTCCAAAAATTCTAAAAAATTAGGACAAAATAAACAATTTGTATAGCAGTACTGTGTAAAAATTTCAGCAACTTTTGACATTCCAGTAAAAAAAATGTAAATTCACGCGCTACAGCCAAAGTTTCTGTTTTTCCACTGGACATACAAAACAAGCAATCTAATCATCCTAAAGGCAAATCTTGGCAAATTATTTTTATAATACAATGGATTTGTACAAGGGGATAATTATTTTTGTTGAAAAGTTTCTGTAATTCAAGATTTGCAAAGTTTACATGGGCATGAACAAAGTTCAAGGAGCTCCCCCACTTCAACGGTGCTCATCTTTCTTACTTTCACTTTCCTTTTTGAAAAGTTTTAGGTTCCCCACTATATTTTTTTTTTAAACTTTATAAAAGCACTCAACAGAATAAAATGACTCTATAAAAACTTCCGGGTTGTCTCCCTGGCAGCGCTTTCTTTAAAGCCATTAAGCTAGGCATAAAGTGCTCAAGTAATGGATCCACCCGGATCCCAAGGTATATCAAAGCCAATTTTAATTAACAATGATTTGTATTTTAGTATTGAGCACAAAGTAACATATATTATGCAACAACGAAGTCTAACTCTCTTCCTATGCATCGGTATGTCATAAAGGAACAATTCATGCACATCAAGTAAAGGCCAATGCATAGTATAAACAGTTTCTTGCAATTTTATCGTATTGGAAACATAGAGAGGCGGAGATGTAGTTCCTCTCTTGTAATAATTGCAAGTAGGAGCAGCAAGAACATGCATATTATATTTATCAAAATCATCATGTGCAACAGTAGAACGCAACCCATCAATATAGTCCTTAATAAGCGCAAACTTCTCCGATATAGTGTAGTTGGGAGAATTCAAAAAGATAATAGGACTATCATGCGTGGGTGGAATAGCAACAATTTCATTCTTAACATAAGGAACTATAGCAAGTTCATCTCCATAAGCATCATTCATATTGGAATCATGGCCACAAGCATAGCAAGCATCAATTTCATCAAAAAGGGATATTTCAAATGAATCAATGGGATCATAGCAATTATCATAGCAATCATCCTTCGGTAAGCACGAGGGAAATTAAACAATGTATGAGTTGAAAAGTTACTCTCATTAGAAGGTGGGCACGGGTAGCTAATCCGCTCTTCCTCCTTTTGTTCTTCGCTCTCCTCGGCATCTTTTTCACCCAATGAGCTCACAATTTCAGCAATTTCTTCTTCCATAGTTTCCTGCAAAATGTTAGTCTCTTCTTGTACAGCGGAGGCTTTCTCAATAAATGCATCAATATCGGCATTGTATTCATAATTCTCATAGCAATATTTAAGTATAGCAAAATTTTCAGGTCTCTAAACAACATCATCATAATTTTCACACTTTTCAAACAAAGATTCAATTTCATAAGCACCCTTAAAAGCAACGAATTCTTCTATTCGTTCCACATCATAGTAATCATATATACCATTAGCATAAGAAGCCAATGTTTCATTATCATTAAATTTACATGAAAAGAGAAGGTGTGGAGCCTTCATCCTAGAGCAACAAGTATAATCATATCTCAAGCATAAATTCCGAGCATACCAATGCAACATATGAATTTGATCCCATAACAGTTTCCCTTTTTGAGTTAAGCAATAATCCCTAAAGTATTCACGTTGATCCAACATGTCTCCCATTATATAATTGAATGGGGTTTTCTCAGGATTATTAAAGTAGTGCATAATATCTTTCACATAATGAGCATCGAGGGTTTTAGGAGGTTCCCCATCTCCATGAGTAGCAAGTACACCTAATTTTTTTGGTATTTCGTGTTCCATATCCATAACTAAAGATAGAGAACAACCTAGAACAACAAATAAAATCTACTTAGTGATAAAGCAAACAAGCACACACGAGAAATATTCACCCCATGCTATTGCTCCCCGGCAACGGCGCCAGAAAAAGGTCTTGATAACCCACAAGTATAGGGGATCAGTTGTAGCCTTTCTCGATAAAAAAGAGTGTCGAACCCAACGAGGAGCTAAAGGTAGAACAAATATTCCCTCAAGTTCTATCGACCACCGATACAACTCTACGCACGCTTAACGTTCGCTTTACCTAGAACAAGTATGAAACTAGAAGTACTTTGTAGGTGTAACGGGATAGGTTTGCAAGATAATAAAGAGCACGTAAATAAAAACTAGGGGCTGTTTAGATAAAGAAACAATTTTGTTAGTTTAACGAGTGTGGAAAAGTGGTGGTAGGAGTTGCGGAATTGTCCCTAAGCAATTGACTGGGTTACTAGACCGATAGCAAGTTTTATGTGGGAGAGTCCACTGCTAGCATGTCATCCTTTACTTGGAATTCTATGCACTTATGATTGGAACTATTAGCAAGCATCAGCAACTACTAACGTTCATTAAGGTAAAACCCAACCATAGCATTAAAATAAATTGGTCCCCCTTCAATCCCGTATGCATCAATTTCTATGCTAGGCTGAAGCTGCTATCACCCTTGCCCTCCAATATATAGTCCTATCAACATACAACTAACCCTATGGTGTGATCCACACGCGCGATCATATGATGGGCACCAAAGGACAGCAACATAAGCACAAGAAAATTAAACCAATCATAGCAATTCACCAATCACCGATAGGACAACAAAAATCTACTCATACATCATAGGATGGCAACACATCATTGGATAATAATATGAAGCATAAATCACCATGTTCAAGTAAAGGGTACAGTGGGTTGCGGGAGAGTGGACCGCTGAATATAGATGAGGGAAGGTGATGAATATGTTGGGGAAGATGACAGAGGTGTTGGTGTAGATCGCCGTCACACGATGATTGCCCCGGCGGTGTTCCAGCGCCACTGGAAGAGAGGGGGAGAGAGCCCCCCTCCTTCTTATTGTTCCTTGACCTCCCCCTAGATGGGAGAAGGGTTTCCCCTTTGGTCCATGGCCTCCATGGCGGCGGAGGGGCGAGAGCCCCTCCGAGATTGGATCTCTCTCTTTGTTTCTTTCTGTTTCTGCGTTCCCAGATTCTGGCCTTTCATCGTTTCTTAAATTCCCGGAGATCCGTAACTCCGATTGGGCTGAAATTTTAACACGATTTTTATCCGGATATTAGCTTTCTTATGGCGAAAGAAGGGCCCCAACCGCCTTACGGGGTGACCACAAGGGTCCAGGGTACGCCCTACCCCCTAGGGCGCGCTCCCCTGCCTTGTGGCCCCCTCGGGCATCGTCTCGCGTTGATTCCAATTCCCAAAATTCACATATATTCCAAAAAGAATCTCCGTAAGTTTTTATCGCGTTTGGACTCCGTTTGATATGGATTCTCTGCGAAACAAAAAACATGCAACAAACAGGAACTGGCACTGGGTCAATATGTTAGTCCAAGAAAATAGTATAAAAAGTTGCCAAAAGTATGTAAAAGTTGTAGAATATTGACATGGAGCAATCAAAAATTATAGATACGACGGAGACGTATCAGCCATTTATCAAGTTTGCGGTGTTTACACAAAAATTATCGGGGGTATGTTTTCAACAATTTTTCTCTCCTTGTCAAAAAAGTTATCACGATGTTTGTATGTGAGTTATCAGCTCTATGGTGCGTAATTTACCATGCAGTTTACACATATGTTGCCGGAGGTATGCTTTCAACAACTTTTCTCTTCGGGTCAAAAATTACCACAGTGTTTGTATGTAAGTTATCAGGCTATATTTCGTATGTTACCGTGCTATTTACATATAAGTTACCGAGAATATATTTCAACAACAACAAAATCCACGGTACCACGGGTGTTTATATTTAAGTTATCAGGTCCGCTGTTTGTATATTACCATGCTATTTACACAGAAATTATCGGGGTATGTTTTCAATAACCTTTTCCCTCGGTCAAAGTTACCGTGGTGTTTGTATATAAGTTATCATGTCTGTGATGCATATACTATCATGTTACTTACAAAGAAATTATTGGGTTATGTTTCGATAAACATTTTTCCCTGGATCAAAAGTTACCAGGTCTACGGTGTGTAAACTACTACTCCCTCCATTTTTGTATACAAGGCCACAACCCATATTACAGGTACCAAGGTAGAAACTAATGGCCACTTAAGCCAATGTTGCAAACTAGTCTTTTCTCCTCGCTTGACGTGTTAATTAATGCATATTTTTCTCTCCGACGCACAACAAGACAACTCTCTCATTCCTCGTTGGTTGACTAATGCGGTGCATTCAAACCAACCTTCTCATCCCCACATGCATGCATGGGGTATTAATGTTCTCGGTTGTTAGTACGAGGCAAACCTCATCAATTTTATCTCGATTGGTATTAGTGGCCTTGTATAGCTGCAAATTGTAATTTTGATAGTGGCCTTGTATACAAAAATGGAGGGAGTATGATATTTACACATAATTTATTGGGATATGTTTGAACAAAAGAAATCACCGGGAGAAAAATTACCACGGTGTTTCTAGGCATAAGTTATCTGGACTTTTAGCATGTCGTCTAACTAGAAAAAAGGAAATAAAATGTTCAAATAATGGAAAAAAAAATTTTGATCATCAAAAAAGAAAAAAAGAAAAAAAAATCTCACTTCATATTCAATGTGGTAAAACAAATACCTAAGTAATCATAGAAAAGATCTGGAAACTGATGACAACAACTAATGGTGGGCGAGTTGGCCAACTCGCTGAACCATATTCCAGGAGGGCTTGCCTTCAATCCTCCTTCCCGCACCTTAATTTTTATTTTCTCGCCCCAGAAAAATTGGATCACCACTTCACCTGGTAAAATAGGCAAGCACGGGGATTATGGGCCGAATAACAAGTTGACCTGGTAAAAAGCGAGGATGTGTGCGTGGATTGCGGGCTGACAGTTGGAATGCCCTCGATCCTCCTTCCCGCGCCTTAATTTTTATTTTCTAGCCCCAGAAAAATTGGATCACCAGTTCACCTGGTAAAAAAGGAAAATCCTATACGACGCACGATGCGTCAACTTGTCGTCGCACAGGTTTCTCGAGCGAGCGGCGCGATCTGGGCTGGCCCATTAATCATTTCAGCTATCCCGATTTTCCAAACCTTCTATAGATGACACACTGTTTTTTCCGGTTTTGGGAACCTTCTAGAAGGTTCCTGAACCAGTTCTTTTTTCTTCCATTTTTTCTGTTGCTATTTCTTTTTTGATTTTCTTCTTTCCTGTTTCTTTTTTTTTTGCTTTTCTCTCCTTTTTTGTATACCCTTTTTCCTTTTCAATATATTTTAGATGTTCGTCTCTTTCAAAAATTGTTTGCAAATTTAGAAAATGTTCACATTTTCAAAAATTATTCACTTTTCCAAATTTGTTCGGGAGTTTCAAACAATGTTCACGTGTGCAAAAAAAGTTTGCGTTTCAAAAAATGTTGCCATATTAGAAAATTGTGCCCAAATTTCAATTAATGTTCGTGTTTTCAATTTTATTAGGGGAGTTTAAAAAAACATGTTTTAAAAATGTGCGCTTTTCCGAAAGTTGTTCACATTTTCAAATGTTGTTATTATATTCAGAAAATGTTCCATTTAAAAAAAAATATTCATAAAAATGTTCATCTTTTCCGAAAATGTTTGAATTTTTTCAAAATATGTTCACATCATTTAAAAATTGTTCGCGTTTACATAAAATATTCATATTTTTTATTTTTTATAAACATGAATAAAAAAATTCTAGTTTAAAAAATTGTTTGGAAAATTTAAAAAAATTGTGTTTCCAAAAAATTGTTCACATGTTTAAATTTGTTCGCGAGATTTAAAAACTTTTCACTTTTGCCAAAAAATGATCAAAACTTTTAAACTTGTTCACAAATTCAAATAATGTTTTGGAATTTCAAAAATTGTTCCTATTAAAATTTATTCACAGATACGAAAAATGTTCATGTTTTCTAAATTTGTTCGCAAATTCAAAAAAATGTTCGCATTTTCAAATTTTGTTTACGAGTTTGAAAACCGTTCCTCTTTTATAAAAATGTTATTGTTTTAAAAATCAGTTCACATTTTCAAATCTTGTTAAGAATTTCGAACCTTGTTGAAAATTCAATAAAATTCCGTTTTTTCAAAAAAGTAGAGTTTTCTAAATTTTGTTCACGGATTTGAAAAGTGTTCGCGTTTCTAAAAATATTCCCATTTTGACAAATGTTCATGTTCAAAATTTAAAAAGTTTCAGATTTCCTGTTGTCTTTGGTTCTTAGAGTCTCGCGCTAGTACATAGACAAGATAGGTCATTAGCTCCGTTGGCTAGCAATGCACACACAGGTGCATGAGATCCTGAGATCGAACCCATGTGAGCGCTTAGCGGCTACAGTGACGAAGCTGGTTTATAGCGCTCACGGCAGCCTCTATTGGGTCGGCCTAGTCACGCTCACCCTTGTGTGTCGCCCTTGTGCGTCGCGCTCACCCTTGTGTGTCGCGGTTCTGTTTGACACAAAACGCGTCAAATAGGAGGTCCCGGTAAAAAAGACAAGCACGGGGATTATGGGCCGAATCACAAGTTGACCTGGTAAAAAGCGAGTACGTGTGCGTGGATTGGAGGCAGACAGTTGGATTGCGACGTGCAAGGCAACTTTGTCGAAAAATCAGGAAAACAGATCGAGACCCATCTACCCACACGTGCGCATCGGACGGCGATGAAATCGTTCGCATCTGTTAGATTTCTCATTACGTTTTTCCTTTCCTACCTCTTTTCGCACGAAAAACAAAAACAGAACCGCTGCCCCTCCCGCTAGCTAACCCTCACCCGTAAAAAAAAGAACGGAATCAATAACTCCCAAACGGCCTGTCTTTTTGACTTTCAACCCGAACGCTTTAGCTGCCGTCAGATGCTCTACACTAATCTTAGAGCATGTGCCACTGCCAAGTCAGCACAAAAAATCGTTCGGGATTTTTAACAGACCGACCGAACGACCACGTCTCCTCCCTCCTTTCCTCTTCACCACTCGCCCACTCCCCTATCCACTATGTACCCTACTTTCTCTCCTCTATCGAATCTCCATCCCTGGGGATCCCGGCGACGGCGCTCCGGTGTGAGCTGGCGCACCCCGGCGAGTCCCCGCGATGTGGGTACTGCGCGGCACAACGCTGCCTCGTTGGGGCACGCGGGGCGGGCCGCCGCATGCGAGGAGGCGGGTACCGCAGGTGGGCGAGGAAGCTGCCGGCGAAACCGAGAGGAAAAGCTGACGAACGAGCTGGATTCGTTAGGCGGCGACCATGGAGGGATCACAGCGACTTCCGGCAGCTACTCGCGACCCCGACGGCGTCCCCCTTCAGCGCAGGCCGTGATCCAATAGCCGACAGCCATGGCGGCGGAGATGACGCGGTCGGGCACGGGGGTGACACGGTAGGCCTGGCGGCTGCTCGCGACCGCTTGCGGCGTCCCCCTTCAGCGTCGCCCTTGATCTAATAGTCGGCAGCCATGGCGGGGGTTGCAGTGGAGGTGACGCGGTGGGGCACGGGGGTGACGTGGTAGGCCTGGCGTCGCCTCCTGCATTCACAGCGATGGCCGTCGATGGGCCGGTGCCCTCCACCCATTTTTTTCTTAATTTGCGTTGCGGTTGTGCACCGGAGGAGCTGCTGGTGCTTGAGGAGGTCGAGGACCCGGACCCAGCTCGAGTTCGACCTTCACAGCGGCACACTACACAAGCCCCTAGTGTACCTTGCTCAAGCTCTGTTTCTTCATTTTTTTCACAGCGGCACACTACTAAATCCTTTGCAGGTAGCACCTTGCTCAAGCTCTGTTTCTTCATTTTTTTCAATTTATCTCTTCAAATGCCATGCGATTACCCAGGAATGCACAACACATTTTTTGTGATTCCCATATCAATGAAAATTTGTAGTTTTGCCATGATGTGTTGCCATGGAACTAAATCAATGTTGTGTTTTTGCCATGTATATTTATGATGTGTTGCCATGGCAACTAGAAGTTTGTGAGACTAAAAGAATGTTTGTGTTTTTTCCATGTAAACTTATAGATGTGTTTTCCATGGAACTACATGATGTTGTGTTTTTGCCATGTAAATTTATAGATGTGTTTTCTATACAATAGATTTTTCAATTTTTGCCATGGCCAAAATGCAATGTTTGTTTGCCATGTCAAATTTTTATCTCTGTCCTTGTTCATAAACAATGGCAATTGCTCTATATTATAACATTCATTTGACTTGCCATGGCCCATTTTTTATCTGAAAACATGGCAAACTTGCCATGTTCTAAAACACGGCAAAGTTATATATGTTCAAAAACATGGCAAACATGCCATGGCACTTTTTTATCTGAAAACATGGCAAACTTGCCATGGCAACTTTGACATGTTCAAAAACTTTGACATGGCAAACTTGCCATGGCAAAATTTACTCTGTTTTTTTTTGCCATGTCATACTTTTAATGACATGGCAAAAAATATTTTATTTTTGCCATGGCAAATTTATTGTAAAGAGCATGGCAATTTTAATTTAAAGATGATGGCAAATTTACATTTTCCGGAACATGGCAAATTTTTACTATGCAGCATGGTAAATATACTTGTGTTCCCATGGCAATTTTTAATTTACTTTACCATGGCAAAAATGGCTCCATTTTTTCCATGGCAAAAATACTTTTATTCACATGGAAAATTTTAGTTTAATTTACCCTCTAAATTTTTTATTCATGCCAAATTTCTGTAATATACCTTTTTCATGATTATATGGTAGTTTAGTTCCTAGATTTTTTTACAGGGAGTCTTTTTTTTGGCCGAGTGCATTTTTAGGTTCTTCTTGTGTTTTCTCTATTTTTATTGGGACAGAAGCAGTTTTTGGGCCTACAATATTGTAATTCTTTTGTTTTCTTATTCTTGAAGGCAGTTGTGTTTCTGGGCTGGTCCGTTGGTGGGCAGGGAGCAGGTCGTTCGGAGGGAGCGTTGTTCCGATCGAACAGAAAGGTTCGTCACGGGGGGATGTTTTACCGAACAAAAGGTCCCCCACGCCGAACGGGGTCCAAAAAGAAAACCCCCCATCCAGACCACGCCGCCGGGGCAGTTTGCCGCCAGCCACCGCGCCCCACCTCTCCCCTATTTCCCCTCCACGCCTACGCGCCGGACGACCTCCGCCTCCGCCCCGCCGCCCCGCCATCTGTTTCCAGACGCGCCCGCGGGCGGGCGGACCGGCGCCCGCGGACGGAAGGACCGCCCTCTGTACCGCCGCCGGACCTCCGGCTCCACGCGCCGGCACCACCGCCTCGACCTGTGCCTCCCCGACCAGCTGAACGACGTTCGCTTTGTTTTCTCGTGGTATGATCCCTTCCACTCTCCGCGTGTGCCTTCCGCTGTGTGCGTCCGTGCTCTCTACATTAACAAATTTCTGAATTTTTGTGATGAACGATATTCAGATTCGTTCGGGTTGCAATGACAATTTTTTGTTTCATTGTTCCCATGTTCAAATACCAGTGTCTTCTACTGTCAGTTCTAAGCTTACTTCATAGAGTGCCATAGTTAAAACTGATATGCAAACATATGTATTGGAGCACGGACTGCAGGAGGTCTTGCTCTTACCAAAGTTTGTACTGCATGTGTATTTCTTACATTGTCGCTTACCAAAGCACCAGTTAGTGCCACATTGTCGTTGACATCCACTGCTATTTCTCAATGCTTTATCTGCAGCCTAATCTTGAAGACATATAGAAGGCACACATATTGACTCAAGAATAAGGCGTTTGTCTGATTCAGGTATGTCTTGATTACCGGGTTCAGATATATCTCACAAAAACCAGATGTGGCCACTGCTTATGACATGACAAACAAGGAAAAACAGAAGTTTAGACTATATTTTTATTACCAATACATCTAAACAAAGACTCTGATGGTAAATATAGATATATATCAAACCTTGCTTCATTTACTGTGAACATCCTTGTTGATCGACCACTGAACTGTGCATGCAACAATCTGATAAAGATTTTTTACCACTGAGATCGGTTTCAGTTTCTTCTCCTGTTCGGTTTCAGTTTCTTCTCCTGTTCATGTGCAGCAAAAGGTTGTTCTTTGTATGTTGCAGTAAACTATGGTCTTATTCATCATTGGTTTAGTTGCAGAAAAACATTTTTTTCAATCTCAATTGTAGCATCTTCTGGCATGTATGGCACTAGTAAGCGTGCACGTGCAAATGCACGTCTCGACTAATATACAAATATATGTGATAATTAACATGCATAGAAAAATATTCTGGTTGCACTAAAAAATATTACAAATCAAGACATTTTCAGGTAGCATCATATGCATAGAGCCAAAAATAAAATATTATCTTAGTATTTTCTAATACGGTTAATCAATTCACATGCAACAGCCGAAATGTTGTAGGATAGACCAGATTTTTCATTTGTGGAATTTTTATTTTGAGGGAACATGATGGAATTTGTGAACGGCGGAGCACTTATCAATGAGGCGCGTTGTTAGCGGATTAACCCCTCACCTGCTGGTCTTGAGCGCATAGTATCTCAAAGAAAAATGGGCACACAATATGACTAAGTTTTCAAGCTCCGCGCGGCAACCAGGGCTTCACCCAAGAAGCACCCTTCGGCACCCAGGGAATCATCCAAGAAGGACCCTTCTGTAGCAGCCTAGCCTACAACAACAACAACAAAGCCTTTAGGCCAACTCCAACGCAGAACCCCATCCTGTCCACGTTTGTCCGTTTGTGCCAAAACGGACAGACGACACGGCCCAACGCATGGCCACATCCTCAAATTTTGTCTGTTTGGTGTCCGGCCTGCCCCATTTCTGGCGCAAACCTGTGCCTGATTTGCGTCCACACGGACGTTGAACGGACGGACACGCGCTTGCTCGTCGTCCGCCTCGGGGACGTGTGGCGGCCGTCCACTTATCTCCACCACCCAAAATCAATGCGCACGGGCAGTGGGCCCCGGCTGTCAGCCACCCAGCTGGTGGGTCGTCGTCCTTCTTAAATGTGGAAGCCGTGGACCGGCAAGTCCACAGCTTCCACTTCCTAGCCGGCCTGCCTCCTCGAGCCCCGACACGAGCAAACCCTAGCGGCCGCCGTCGCATCCCACTCGCCCACCTTCTCGTTGACGCCATGGTCTAGCATTGGAAGGGGAAGCACGACCACGAGGCCGACTCCTCTGGTCGACGCCGCTCCAGTAGTTCTGCGCCGCCCGCACCACCTTCTCCGCCCGCGTTCGAGATCGCGTCGGCGGCGGCCGGGCACCGCAACAGGCCCTATGTCCACGTCGACGTCTGCCGGCGCTACTGGGAGACAGCGACGCCACTCCCGTGGGGGATGTCCACTTGCCCAACAACTGGCATCTCTCCGTGGATCGTGTGCCAATCCCGCCAGTGCCGGCGAGTAGCTGCGCCCGCCGCGACGAGATCAACCGACGCCCTGCCCGCCTGCCAGCGGACCTCCTCCACGACCCAGGTACGCCATGGATTCGCCGCTGTGGGATACGTGGCTCCGCGACGAGCATGACCTGCGGCGGCAATCCTTTTTTGCTGGTCGTCGTTCGAGCACTCGCCGCCCGTGTCCGACTCGTGCTGACAGCCCGCCCCAAACGTGTGGCCGTAGGCGTGTGCGCGGCATCAAGCTGTCGCCATCTCCGTCCCCGTCCCCGCCACCGCCACCACCCATGACCGAGGAGGAGGAGGCCCGCCTCATGAGGCGGGTCATGGAGGACTCCATGACCACCCATGACGAGCGACAATGAGAGGGCCTGCAAACCGCGCTGGCCCTCTCTGTGACCGGCGACATGGCCATTCCGGTGCTGGACCTCGACGTCAAGGAGGAGGTGCTGGAGGAGCCGTCCATCGCCGCGTGGAACCCTCGTCTGGTGGGCCAGCGGTGGAGCTGGTCGTGCACGACGCCGGAGATGGCCGACTCGGTGGGTGTCGGCCCATGGTCAGCCAAGCCGCCGCGGTCACCAGAGCAGGAGCAGGAGCCACGGGAGGAGGTGGTGCAGGCGCCGCCGGCGCCTCTGGTCTGGCAGGGGCCGCCAGCCCACCTTGGGCAGCCACTTCCCTACGTCGACCTCACCAGCGACAACAACGAGTAGGATGGCGGCTCCTGAAGACGACGACGGCCACCGGTGACGGGCCTTTATCTAGTTTATTTTATGTCTTTTATTAAGTTTTAGTTTAAAGAATTGTGTTGAGTTTGGGTACTATGGATGTGTGGACATTCATGTTTATATTTATGTTTTTGTATTATTTGCAAGTTTATTTGGATTTTTTTGGGCAAAAATCGAAGTCCACAAACACAGACGGTTTGGGACGAGGCGTGCCGGTTGGGCGCACCGATGGCCGCACGACCGCAAGCGGACGGCCTTGTCCGTTTTCCTACGCCAAACGAACAAAAAGCGGACGAAACGGACATCCGTTTGGGGTCGTGCGTTGGAGTTGGCCTTAGTCACAAACAAGTTGGGGTAGGCTAGAGGTGAAACCCATAAGATCTCGTGACCAACTCATGGTTCTGGCACATGGATAGCAGGCTTTCACGCACCACGTACATGGCTAGTTCTTTGGTGATACTCCAATCCTTCAGATCTCTCTTTAGGACTCCTCTCATGTCAAATTCGGTCTACCCGACCTCTCTTTACATTATCCCTGCGCTTTAGCCGTCGCTATGCACTGCAGCTTCTGGAGGCATGAGCTGAATATGCCCAAACCATCTCAGACGATGTTGGACAAGCTTCTCTTGAATTGGTGCTACCCCAACTCTATCTCGTATATAATCATTCCGGACTCGATCCTTCCTCGTGTGGCTACACATCCATCTCAACATGCGCATCTCTGCCACCCTTAACTGTTGAACATGTCGCCTTTTAGTCGGCCAACACTCAGCACCATAGAGCATTGCGGGTTGAACCGCCGTCCTGTAGAACTTGCCTTTTAGCTTTTGTGGCACTATCTCGTCACAAAGAATGCTAGACGCTTGGCGCCACTTCATCCATCTAGCTTTGATTCGATGGTTCACATCTTCATCAATACCCCCATCCTTCTGCATCATTGACCCCAAATATCGAAAGGTGTCCTTCTGAGGCACTACCTGTTCATCAAGACTAACCTCTTCCTCCTCGGGCCTAGTAGTACTGAAACCGCACCTCATGTACTCGGTTTTAGTTCTACTAAGGCTAAAACCTTTCGATTCCAAGGTTTGTCTTCATAACTTGAACTTTCTATTAACCCCCGTCTGACTATCATCAACTAGCACCACGTCATCCGCAAAGAGCATACACCATGGGATATCTCCTTGTATATCCCTTGTGACCTCATCTATCACCAAAGCAAAAAGATAAGGGCTCAAAGCTGACTCCTGATGCAGCCCTATCTTAATCGGGAAGTCATCAGTGTCGTCATCACTTGTTCGAACACTTGTCACAACATTATCGTACATGTCCTTGATGAGGGTAATGTACTTTGCTAGGACTTTGTGTTTCTCCAAGGCCCACCACATGACATTTCGTGGTATCTTATCATAGGCCTTCTCCAAGTCAATGAACACCATATGCAGGTCCTTCTTTTGCTCCCTATATCTTTCCATAAGTTGTCGTACCAGGAAAATGGCTTCCATGGTCGACCTCCCAGACATGAAACCAAACTGATTTTTGGTCACGCTTGTCATTCTTCTTAAGCGGTGCTCAATGACTCTCTCCCATAGCTTCATTGTATGGCTCATCAGCTTAATTCCACGGTAACTAGTACTACTCTGAACACCCCCCTTGTTCTTGAAGATTGGTACTAATATACTCCCTCTCCAGTCTTCTTAAGCGGTGCTCAATGACTCTCTCCCATTTATGCTTAATCTCCTCATCCTTCACCAGGAGTTGGTCTGCTCCGTCCTTGATGCGTTTGACTTGGTCAACATCCCCCGTCTTCCTCTCTCGGATCTTGGCCATCTTATAGATGTCTTTTTTGCCTTCCTTCGTGCCTAACCGCTGGTAGTGGTCCTCATACACCCGGCCCCTTGCTTCACTTACAGCTTGCTTTGCGGCCTTCTTCGTCATCTTGTACTTCTCTATGTTGTCTGCACTCCTATCCAGGTATAGGCGTCTGAAACAATCTTTCTTCTCCTTAATAGCCTTCTGGATATCATCATTTCACCACCAGGTATCCTTAGCTTCACTTCTACTTCCCCTGGACACTCCAAACTCCTCCGAGGCCACCTTACGAATGCAAGTCACCATCTTCATCCACATATTGTCCGCATCCCCTCCTTCCTCCCAAGGGCTCTCCTTAATGACCCTCTCCTTGAACACCTGAGCTACCTCCCCCTTGAGCTTCCACCACTTCGTTCTAGCGACTTTGGCACGTTTATCCCGTTCGACACGAATCCGAAAGCGGAAGTCGGCAAATACCAGCTTATGTTGAGGGACAACACTCTCTGCAGGTATCACTGTACAATATAGGCACACACGCATATCTTCTCTTCTCGAGAGGATGAAATCAATCTGGCTAGAGTGTTGACCACTACTAAAAGTCACTAGATGTGATTCTCTCTTTTTAAAGAGGGTGTTAGCTATTATCATGTCGTAGGCTAGAGCAAAGCTTAAGACATCTCCTTCTTGATTCCTGATGCCATAGCCAAAGCCCTCATGCACCCCTTCAAAACCTATATTAGATGTACCCACGTGGTCATTGACGTCTCCTCCTATGAAGAGCTTCTCGCCAATCGGTACACTCCTAACCAAGTCCTCCAGGCCTTCCCAGAACTCCCTCTTGGTGTTCTCATTGTGGCCTACTTGCAGGGCATACGCACTGATAACATTGAGAACTAAGTCCCCAACTACCAGCTTGACCAGGATAATCATGTCCCCACGTCTCTTGATGTCTACCACTCCATACTTGAGGCTCTTGTTGATCAAGATGCCTACGCCATTTTTGTTTGCATCCGTCCCCGTGTACCATAGCTTGAAGCCAGTATCCTCCACCTCCTTCGCCTTCTGTCCCCTCCATTTGGTTTCTTGGACGCAAAGGATATCAACACCTCACCTCACCGCTGCATCAACTAGCTCCCTAAGCTTCCCTGTTAGAGACCCTACGTTCCAGCTACCTAAGCGGATCCTCCTATGCTCGGCTACCTTCTTACCCTTCGCACTCGTCGAGTCAAATGTGAAGACCCTTGCTCATTTTCCACTACATCCGGGTGCCGATGTAGCGGGCCACTAAGGATGCGACGACCCGGTCCTCGCTCACTTCCCACCGTATTCAGATGAAGATACGGCGCGCCACCAAGGGGGTGACGGTCCGACCCTTGCCCATTTGACACCACACCCGGGTTCCGGTGTGGCGCGTCATTGAGAGGGTTACGCCCCAACGAAAATCTTTTGGGTTTCATCTCCATAAGAGTGGCTGAGTTTTTACGTTGACTCGCCAAACATATCACAACCCTCCTCCTTTACCCGGGCTTGGGACCAGCTATATTGTTCTGGCAGCCTAGCTTGAAGTTTATGATTTTTGGCTCGTCCATCTTCTGTTATTTGCTTGCGGTTCTTCAGTCAGTTCGACGCGCTCGCGTAACTTGCCGCTGACCTCTTTGTACTGCTCCCATTGAAGCAGCACCAACCTCTTAACGCTGTCCCCAATAGAGGTGTCACGACGCATGTCCTTCCTAACATGTGAGGCAAACATAAATAGATTTAGTGGGACATAACAGAACAATGCACTTGCAAAATAAAATGTATGTAGCTGAAGAGTTGTTGTCTAAATCACAACCCGTCGGGCCATCAGAGGGTGTCGGGCAGTGTTTGAATGTGAGTATGGATGTGTCCGTCCCAAGAAGGGACCCTGATATATACATTCATAGATATTTAATATAGCGACAAGAAAAATCATATGCATAATAAAATCAAAGTAATAAACTTACTCGATGTATGATTAACCTCCATGTCGGAGGCCTCAAGAACAACACTGTTGTACTCTGCTTGTTGGAGATCTTCCTTGTACAAATTAAGTGTCTTTCCAAAAATTATGAGAAAAAATATATTGTAATTGGTAGCAACTATTGCTATTTCTCTCATGTCATCTACGGCATAGCAGTCTATCTGAAGAGGCCCGACATACATGACCACGCCCGAGACATCTAAAAAAATGGAAGTCGGTTTGATTGATCGTTAGCTCAAGATAATGTTTAGAGCAAGATTACAAATTAAATTAGAAATACACTACTGGAAGGCATAGATCACGGACGGCAAACCTCTTTGCCGTCCGCCAGCAGACGGCAAAATGTCCGGATGAACACGTGCCAGCAAAGGCCTTCTTTGCCGTCCGCTTCCTGGAAACGGACGGCAAAGGATTGTGCCGTCCGCCTCTGGTGGCCAGCAGACGGCAAAGATCGTGGACGGCAGTGAGGTGGGGTGAGGGCCGTTAGGGGTTAACGGCGTGCTTTGCCGTCAGCCAGCGGACGGCAAAGAGGCTAACGTCTTTGCCGTCCGCTGGCAGACGGCAAAGTGCTCAAACATGCCAGTCCCAGGAATCACAGGTAGCTGCCACGTGGCAGCTGACGGCAAAGAGGCTGTACAGCCCTGTTTTTAATTTAATTCATTCAATTTGACAGCAATTCGCAGATATACATATATACACAACAAGCATATCCAACACACTAGTTTCATCATATATACATACATAACCAACACATATATAGTTCCATCCTTACATATTACAAAAGTTTCACATTGTTCATCCAACACCGTTATCCATCCATCCATATAACAAGTTCCAACCATGCAAGTTCATTGATACAAAATAAAAGCACAAATGGAAAAGAAGCACTCCATCCATGCAAGCTTCCGTGAATTAAATCAAATCTGCAAAATGATAAACAAGATGTTAGAAGAAGAAGAATAAAATGAAGAACAAGAACAAGACTATAAGAAGTAAGCATACTTAAGTAAAATGGAGCTAACCTAGAAGAAAATGAAGAAGAAGAAGAAGAAGAAGAAGACTAGAAGAATACTAGAAGAAGACTAGAAGAAGAAGAAGAAGAAGAAGAAGAAGAAGAAGACTATAAGCTTATTATGTAAACTTGGTCATTTTGTGCTAACATAAGTAATTTTGGAGTTAACCTATAGGAAAGTAAGCATAGTAGAGATAACTTAGCATATCAGAGCTAACATAGGTAACTAAGCATATTAGAGCTAACATAGGTAACTAAGCATATTAGAGCTAACTTATGTCATTTCGGAGGAAACAAAGCTAAGTATATATAGATCATTTTGGAGATCAAACATACCTGACATAGTTCAGTTCTCATTGTTCTTCTCCTTCTCCTTCCTCAGCCTGATGCGCCAAGAGCGGCGAGGCGGTGGAGGCAGTGGGATGTAGTCTTCTATCACAATTGGCGTGGTCATGTAGCCCAGCTGTGGGATCGCCGGCGCCACCACCGGCGCGAGGTCATTGTCAGGCACCACCACCATCGCGAGGCCATCTTCAGGCAGGACAGGCACGACCATCGCTAGGTCATCCTCAGCCACCACCATCGCTAGGTCATCCTCAGCCTGATGCCCACTCTGCTCCTCTTCTTCCCCACTCCAGTCCGGATCATCCTCCTTGCTGTTGCTTTTGCTACAGCCAGAATCGCTGTTGCTTTTGCTACAGCCAGAATCGCTGCTGCTTTGGCTGTAGCCAGTGTCGCTGCTCCCATTGCCTGTCCAAATGCAACAATGACCGTTAACAATCGATGCGAGACAAAGCCAAATGTAGAGGAATAAGAAGAGGCAGAACGTACTAGCATCATCGTCGTCAGCGTAGCGCATGCGACACATAGTCGCGTTGAACACCTTCACGATGAGCATGGTGGCGTCGTCGTCGTACCTGAAGAGAAGGAAGTACCCCTGGCGCAGGTCGTAGGCACGGTAGATTCCAGTAGTGATAATACCGGTGTGTGAGCCACTGTCTAGATCAAACACATCCATCTGCATTAATAATGTGAACAACAGATATTTTTAGCAAGTTGATTGGAATCATGCTCTACACACCTACAGCTAAATGATTGTACGTTCACTGACCAAATGATGAAAGACCCATAACACGGTCTCATGCGACATTACCTCTGAACCGTAGGCGTTGTGAGCAGATCGTAGTGGGGAAGGTGTCTTCGTGCTTGATGGTAGTGATAAACTCGCCCTACAATTGTTGTCGTTTTATAGATGTAGGTGACAGCCTATGATCAATCCTTGGAGCGACGGACTCTTGCTATAAGTTTGGGAGTGTGGACTGGCGTTACAGTTTTGGACCATGCACAACGTCAACGTCCAAGAAAGTAGCTCTTTCTTTCACATGAGGGTGTCCGTGAAGTTAGCTGGAGCGGCCTGCTTACCTTTCTTTAGAGAGAAAACACGCCTGCTTACCTTTATTTTTTTAGGCAAACAAGCCCTGCTAGGTCTCCATGTGTGAGACTTATGGATTCTCTCTAAAGGTAAGCAGGCTTGCCTAAAAAAATAAAGGAAAGCCATGGAGACCTAGTAGGGAAGCAGGCTTGTTTGCCTAAAAAATAAAGGTTAGCAGGCATATTTTCTCTCTAAAGAAAGGTAAGCAGGCTTGCCTACAAAAAATAAAGGGCAAGAAGGCATGGATCAGGCTCCGCTCCAGCTAATTTCACGGACGCCCCTCATCTGAAAGAAAGAGCAATTGACGTTGACGTTGTGCATGGTCCAAAACTGTAGCGTGAGTCCACACTTCCAAACTTATAGCACGAGTCCGGCGCTCCAAGGATTGATCATAGCCTGCCACCTACGTCTATAAAATGGCAAAAATTATAGGGCGAGTTCATCACTACCATCAAGCACGAAGACACCTTCTCCACTACGATCTGCTCACAGTGCCTACGCTTCAGAGATAATGTCACACGAGACCGTGTTCTAGGTCTTTCATCATTTGGTCACTGAACGTACAATCATTTAGCTGTAGGTGTGTAGAGCATGATTCCAATCAACTTGCTAAAAAAAATCTTTTGTCCACATTATTAATGCAGATGGATGTTTTTGATTTAGACAGTGGGTCGCTCACCAGTATTATTTCTAATTTAATTTGCAATCTTGCTCTTAACATTATCTTGAGCTAACGATCAATCAAACTGACTTCCGTTTCTTTAGATGTCTCGGGCGTGGTCATGTATGTCGGGCCTCTTCAGATAGTTTGCTATGTCGTAGATGGCATGCGAGAAATAGCAATAGTTGCTAGCAATTAAAATATAATTTCTCCCAGAATCTTTGGAAAGACACTTAATTTATACAAGGAAGATCTCCAACAAGCAGAGTACACCGGTGCTGTTTTTGAGGCCTCCGGCATGGAGGTTGATCATACATCGAGTAAGTTTATTACTTTGATTTTGTTATGCATCTGAATTTTCTTGCCGCTATATCAAGTATCTATGAATGTATATATCAGGGTCCCTTCTTGGGACGGACGCATCCACACTCACATTCGAACACTGCCCGACACCCTCTGTTGGCCCGACGGGCTGTGATTTAGACGGTGACTCTTCAGCTACATACATTTTGTTTTGCAAATGCATTGTTCGATTATGTCCTGCTAAATCTATTTATGTTTGTCTCCCATGTTAGAAAAGACGTGTGTCGTGATTTTGGGGACAACATTAAGAGGTTGGTCCTGCTTCGGTGGGAGCAGTACAAAGAGGTCAGCGACAAGCTACGCGAGCGCGTCGAACTGACTGAAGAACCGCAAGCATATAAACGGAAGATGGACGAGCCAAAAAATTATAAAACTTCAAGCTAAGGCTTCCACAGAAGGGTTCTTCTTCGATCAAGCCCTGGGCGCTGAAGGGTGCTTCTTCGGTGAAGCCCTGGTTGCCACGCGGAGCTTGAAAACTTAGTCAAACCGTGTGCCCATTTTTCTTTGAGAAACTATGCACCCAAGATCAGCAGGTGAGGGGTTAATCCCCTAACAACGCGCCTCATTGATAAATGCTCCGCCATTCACAAATTCCATCATGTTCCCTCAAAATAAAAATTCAACAAATGAAAAATCTGGTCTATCCAACAACATTCCGGTTGTTGCATGTGAATTGATTAGCCGTATTAGAAAATACTAAGATAATACTGTATTTTTGGCTCTATGCATATGATGCTACATGAAAATGTCTTCTTGATTTGTAATATTTTTAAGTGCAGCCAGAATATTTTTCTATGCATGTTAATTCTCACATATATTTGTATATTAGTCGAGACGTGCATTTGCACATGCACGCTTACTAGTTTGAAGAAAGGCATGAAGTTTTCGAGCTTGCATGGGTTGAAGGTGTGGTTGAGTGACTGCCATTAGAAACCGTAGGTCATATGTTGTTGGGCACCCAACCAGAAGAAGAATTTACGAAACCGGGCAATGGGTTTTACAAAGTTGTGTTGCCACTCACAACTGCAGACCGCCATTGTCAAAGCGTAAGGGACAATGTCAGCTCACGTCTGAGTACCTCAGGTACAAATTTATGAAAGAAATAGCATGTGATCCAACCGTGAATGTGAAGTTTCTCATATGCACTGTGAAAAAATAATACAAATATGAAGTAAAGTATGAGAATACATGGAAGGCCAAGGCAAACACTGTTAGGATGTTGTATGATGATTTCGAAGTGTACAATTGCCTCCCGAGGTTGTTGGGAGCGAACCACATGACTCCTGTGTTAAGAAAACACGTGACTTCTGGACACGGAGTTTGTGAACCCGAGCACACTAGAGCTTGTTATATGCCCCGTTCAGTACTATATCGTGATTCGTTGGATTGAATGCCTGTGACAGGCCCGCGGTCGTCCAGGAATTGGGAAATTCAGATATAGGTAGCGGTGCAGTACTGACAGGTGGGACAGGAGCGTTACGGACGTTGGGGTGCCGTCGACTGATCGGAGCAGAGCCGTGGCTCAAGACATCTCCGCCGTCCTGATCCGTGGTTCAGAACTGATGCTTTCTGGTAAGTTGCACAACTAACGAGTAATGCAGGTATGGGTAGATCGGAGTGGCTGTCTCCTACCTCACGAGCGTGGAGCTTTCCTTTCTGAAGAGTGGTGATCCCGCGGAGCGACCATATCTGAGGAGGCAACTTCGGTTGCAGGAGAAGATGGAGTTCTTGATTGAGCAGATTAATAGGTAAGAATCTGTTCGCTGGTGTCTGTTACTGCGTCTGCTTTCTGAAAATCTGAGTAACGGGGGGGGGTAGGCAGGACTGTGCTAGAGCAGGTGAATGACATCGATATATACCATTTGGCTCTGCTCCACTACCCAGTGGTGGCGCCGACCGGCGGCGAGGTGACGGCCTTGTCAGCGTCAAGCGTCGACGCTCAGATCTATGCGGCAGAAGTGGCAGTACAAGCTGTCGGTGGAGATACAGCTCAAGCATCTGAGCTATCCATAGAGCAAATCGATCCGAAAAGCCCAGGGTGGACTCGTAGGTATGCAGTTTTTATTTGACTCATATTAACTGATATGAAAATGACGCATATTTCAGTACGAGGAATAGCTGATTCTTGCGTTCTCCTAGTTCGTCGGGAAAGATTTAAACGGAAAAAATAGTAATTTGGGTGAGCCGTTGACGTCATAACATGTAGCCCTACGCTAATTGAATTTGATGTATGCTTCCTGTTACTCTGTACTGGAATGCCTGCTGTCTATAATTGTTGTTGTTCTAGCAGTAAAATTGAGTAGAATGAATCAAAGCTGCTTGCCGTCTCTCAAAAGGCTATCAATGGATTATTCAATGGTCTATGATAGTGTTGTTTCACAAAAAATAGTTGATGGTCTACTCAGTTTTGTATTGACAAGTTGCTGCAGAGTCAGGATTGGTGCTTCTGAGCCAGGCAGGAAGCCATGCCCGAACAGGATATCAGAAATGGAGAAATCAACCTGTGGTTTTGCTGAAAACACCTCGGTGACAATGTCACTGTGCCAAGATTAGGGACAAGCTTCGATACATTGGGTGAGGCATATTATTTTGACAATCTGTATTCCTGGATCAATATCATCATGCAATAGAAAAGCTGCGAGTTATTTTCCACAAATGTCTCCAGTAAAGATTTTCTAACCGAGAATTCAGGTTCTAGTGGGTGCCTCCATGTTAGGTACGGCGATTCCTCGTCTTCTTCCTGGTCAGCCTAGCAATACCGTCGGAGAATAACTGACATCAACTCATGGTCAATCATCGTGTCGCCCACAAGCTGCTCCTTCAGAGCCGCCCCTGTTATCCTTACGAACCTTGGATTCTTTTTTTTTTTGTTTGTTTGATTGAAGTCCAGGAACCTTGGATTCTCGTGCACAAGGAAATTCCTACGTAACAAGAAAAAATTCGTCACCCTTAATTACCGGGAGAGCCATCTGAAAAGTACACTATATGGTCTGTTGTATAGTAGTACGTTCAACGTCACTGCCTACCTCGGATAGCTCTTGTGTCGATGAACGCAAAAACTCTATTAAAAATTCAAAAAGTGAAGGCCATGGGGGTTACGGAATGACGCCTCTAATCCATGGGTCTGTCTGGAACCCAACCCTGAACACATATTTACGTCCAGGTAGTTCGTCCTCGCCTCCCGCCAAACACAGTAGTGCTTCCATCATTTGGGAGGCCGATGAACATCTCACTTATTGGATGGAGGGTCTGTTTAGCAAGACAGTTATTTTAGGTGTAATGCTTGATATCAGATCATCCTCATTGTACTGTCTCTTCTGCTGGGGCCAGAGTATCTCTAGCAGGGACAGAGATCCAGTGCCTTGCCCACAGCAAGGCACGGCGTAACTGGCGGCCAGCCAGCCGTTGGATCGCGTGGGGGGGGTGGGGGGGGGGAGGGGGGGCCTCAGTCTACACTGTAGCGCAGAACACGGGCGGCGAGGTACTGTAGCGCAGATCACTGTAGGTGGGGTGTTGTAGACCGAACACTGTAGAATTGCCACTGTTCATGCAGATCTGGCCGTCGGTTTTGGATCGGACGGTGTGGAGAGGGGGTCCAGTCACCGTACTGTTCATCGGTGCCTTGCTCACAGCAAGGCACTGGATCTCATTCCCTCTAGCAGATCCTGCAAATCAGGCCATCCGGCAAAATAACCGCCGGTTTGCGGGACGGAGGCGGTTTTTCCGGCCCGAATAGATCCCTTAAAATCGGCCGTTTCGGAATTTTTTTGTGGGATCCCAAATTCGCGAGCCCATTTCCTCCATATCTACGGGATTTCACTCGATTTTGCCGGCTCCTTCCTTTGGCGCGAACGCATTTTCGCCGGCTTCAGTTCCCGCCTCCCGCGCTGTCGCCGCCTCCAATCCCGCCTCCGACCTCGCCGTTCGGCCTTGCGGCGCCAAATTCAGCAGGATGGAGTACCTGCTGCCCCCGAGTGCCCCATACCATGCGTCATCGCCGCCGCTCCGTCTGCCCGGGACTCCCACGACCCCAACTCCTTCCGCCGCCGGCATCAAGAGGAAGAGGCAAGGGAACCACCTCGTCCAAGGGAGCGCAGCCGGCTGGCACCACCGACCTTCGGCCCCGCTCCGATTCCACCTGCCAAGGCCACGAGCGGGAGGAAGAAGACCCCCTCCACCGGTCCGGCCGGTGCGTGGGCGAAGGCACCGAGGAAGAAGGCGATCGCGACAAGGGGTCGGGCTCCTCCTTCACCTCTGGCCGACCACGGCATCCACATTCACGGCGTCGCCGACCACGCCTACAACGTGTTCGATGAAACGGCCGGGAGGTATAATTTTTTTCTTTTGCTTGGTTTGCTCTGGTAATCTATGCTTCGGCCATTCGGAACACTTGTTTGATCTTTGTCCGTTAAATTTTGTAGCCAAAATGTGCCCTCCACATATGCCGAGATGTTGGCCGAGAGCATGATGGATTTGAATGCCCCCCTTGGCGATTTCGATGCGTCTTACATTGAGGTCGAGGCGGATGTGAATGAAGAAAATGACGGTGATGATTACGTGCAAGAGATCGATGAGGCCGACTATGATGCTAGGGTGGGGAGGACAGGAAACTACACGGAGACGGAGGATGTGTGCTTAGTTAAAGCATGTGAAAGTATCTCTCTTGACGCCGTGGTCGGCAAGGATCAAAGCTATGGGAACTATTGGCAAAGGATCGAGGACAAATATCACCAAATGATGCCATTCCCTTCTGGCCGGAGCTTGAAGTAACTTCAAGGCCGTTGGGACACCATCAAAAAAGCTTGCGGCCGTTGGAGTGGGTGCTTGGAGGCCGTGCGGAATGCACCTCCAAGTGGCGTCACTATTGATGATTATGTGAGTATTTCTTCATCTTGGTGTCTTTGGCCGTGTTGATGTGAAGAGCATGAGCTCATAGTTGTCTCAATGTTTGTGTGTAGGATCGCATCACCAATGAGTACTACAAGCAAACCTCGGGCAACAACGGCTGGTCATTCAATCTTCACCATTGTTGGAAGTGGCTCCGGGATGATGAGAAGTGGAGGGTGAGGGTCAACGAATACCCCCCTGCCCCCCAAAGAAAGGCGTCAAATTGGAAGATTAGGATGATGATGATAGCGATGACACACCAAGAGGAGGGCGAAACAAGGACAAACCGAATGGAAACAAGAAGGAGAAAGCAAGAGTGAAGAGGACGGCCGAGGCAATCACTTTGAGATATCAAATTGGTGAGATGGCCAAGATGAAAGATACCATGTTAGCCAAGCATTGGGATTCTAAAGTTGCCATGGTCGAGAAGAAAGAGAAGCACAAGGAGGAAAAGTGGGAGAAGAGATGCAACTTTGAGGAGCGCAAGATAGCCATAGTGGAGCAAAAGAGGAAGGATGAGAGGACCGCCGAGCAGAACCGGCTCATGATGATGAATCTGGAGGGCATGAACGCAATGACAAGAGAATTTTGGGATATGAAAAGAATGGAGATTATGCTCCGAAAGAAGATGGAGCTTCAAAATCTTATGGCCGATGGTGGTGTTGGGTTTGGAGGGGGTTTTTCTTTCGGCAATGTTGGTGGAGGGTTCGACATGGGTGGTGGTGGTGGCTTCGACATTGGTGGTGGTGGTGGCTGCTTCGGCATGGGTGGTGGTGATGGTGGTGGTGGCTTCGGCATGGGTGGTGGTGATGGTGGTGGTGGCTTCGGCATGGGTGGTGGTGCTTTGGCAAGCCATGTGAATGGTGGTGGTGGTGGTGTTGGCAGTGCTCATTCTCTGGTCCAAGTTCGTGAAGATGGTGGTGCTCACTCTCCGGTCCAAGTTCGTGAAGATGGTGGTCACTCTCCGGTCCTAGTTCGTGAAGATGATGGTGCTCACTCTCCGGTCAATGTGAATGATAGGGATGGAGGTGCTGGGGCCGGTGTTGTTGGCGACATTCTTCGCAATAATGAGGATGTTGCTTGATTGCTCTATGTCATTTGAACATCTTTTGTCTTTCTTGATCACGCATTTGTAAGGCTAAACTTGATACCTCGTATGTTGTGTTGGATGTGATGAACTAGTATGATGATGAACTAATGATGTATATGTATGATGATGAACTAAATATGAATTAGTGATGATGAACTTGACAATATTTATTCCATGATTTTATTTGCGGTACCGCGAGCCCTCTGGCGCCGGAACATATCTTGTAAACGTGTCCCGTAAAACATTAGCGGGGCAAGTTTCGGGGATCTGTTTCGCCGGAGCGCTCTCTATACCCTAAAAAAGTTTTGCGGACGCTCTTAAACAAATTTTACGGGTCGGCCGTTTGCGATCTGCTAGAGATGCTCTCACGCGGAATGATTTGAGGAGTTCACCGGACATCACCTTTCCATGCGGACAGATCGAACCTGACACCGGGTATCTTGTACATGTCTGGGTTCGGTGCTGTAACTGGGTCATCGGTTTTAGCTCCGTCACCTCTGCCAAGAGTCATGCATGGTCACTACAATAATTAAGTGATAACTAGCACATATGCCCGTGCGTTGTAACGGGACAGACATTTTTTTGCGAGAAGCAATGGGAGAGATAATTGATGTGTCCAGCAAAAACGATCTACGTAGCGGTGCGATAGAGCGAGGAGTTGTGGTCTTCTTGCGGGTTATGATTGTCCCGCGAGATCTTGATAGTGGTGGAGTTAGTCGGCGTGGCGGCAACCATCTTACTCGTGCCTTTTTCCTCCGGGGTCCGCCTTCGTCTTGGGGTTGTGTCTGCCACCTCATTTGGTAGCTATGCGGCGGTTCTGTGTGCCTCCTCATTTGGTAGCTATGCAGCGACCTTCGGGACACGGTTGCTTCGACCACTCTCTCTTACGATGCGTAACCGGATGGATTACTAATTGTAGCGCATAAATCCCGTTTCATTAGCATATTTAGCGCATAACCAGACATCAATGTATCTTCTTTATTAGGGTTTATTATTTTTGATTATTTTAGCGCTCATGTGCCCACAATTTTTTTATTCGAGCCAAACCAACATATTCTCTCTTATTGATACTTGTAAGTTAGCACCGGCAATAAGTTATGGAGTCCCTCCTTCTACTCTCAATTCTCAAGGTAACTTCCTTATTTTGATACAAACTTCTTATTACCAGACAACCTATGGACATATACAAACTGGTGGGAATTTACTATAAAGTTCCAAGGCGATACTATTCTCAATTGCAAGATATATGAGTTGGTTTTGTCCATCGACACAATACAGAAGGTCCATAGTTCAATTCCCTCGGTGCTTAAATTTTTGTTGCTCATCCGTCTCACAGAAAAAGAAATGCGTGGGTAGGCTCAGTTCGTCCCACCCGGGGTACATACAATTTTTTTTCCAGGAACTATGAGCTGGCGGAACAAAACCTATATGTATATTTAATAGGAGGACCAGCAATTTTTATGTAACAAAGCCGCCCTAGCTCAGTTGGCATCCACCTGAGGATGTGGATGCAATGTCGCAAGTTCTATTCCTTACGACCGCCAAATATTTTTGGCTCCATGGGCCGGAGGCGGACGACCTAGTAGGGGAGTGCGGCTGAGGCCCAATACTGCCTATGTGATGCAAAAAAAATTTGGGCCAACTGCGTGGGGGCTACTATATGACACTAGTTGCGTAAAATAACACGTGGGACGCACATCAGTTCGTGTATGAGCCAGTACAGTGGCAGGCTCCAAGACGACTGATGTTTGTAAGGCGATTTTTTTTCCAAAAAACGATGTGTTGAAGGATCAAAACCATATCCTCAAAGACCCGACTACGTTCTGCTAGCCACTCGAAAAAACGAGTCCTACCAACCAATGGCCAGTTCGAACCTTTAAGAACATACTCCAATGTCAGATTCGAAACAATTTTTGTTTTTTGAACTTAAAAAAAAATATAAATTGCTGAATATTCTTGGAAACATGAATAATTTTGAAAATCCCAAACTTTTTTTTTGAATTTTTTTACATTTTTAGATATGCACAAAAAAATTGAAACGTTTGAAATTCACAATTTTATTTGAAAACATAACCTTTTATAAAAAAATGAACATTTTTTGAATTTGTGTTTTTTAAAGGAAACATATTTTAAACATTCAGAACAATTTCAGAAAATGGGTTTCTTTAAACTCAGAAACTATTTTGGATTTGCGAATATTTCACTAAAACAAGAATATTTTTCGTATTTGCAACTTTTTCAAATGTAATTTTTTTGGAAAATCTCGAACAACTTTGGAAAACACAAAGAAAAAATGGAACATTTTTTTAAAATTTGAACCAATTTTGGAATGAGAACAAAGATATAAAGTTCAACAAAATAGGATATTTTTTGAAATTCTGAAAATTTCTAAAAAAATCTATTTTTTCAGAAATTATGAACTTTTTTGAAAAATTTGAATTCATTGAAAAAAGGGAGAAATAAAAATAAACTTGAAAGGAAAAAAGGCAAAATAAACAGGAAATAAAAAGGGACAGAAACGAAAAAACAAAATAGAAACATAATACAATATAAAAACGGTTCAGCCCAGCATGGGCGCACTCTGCGAAGCTGCGACTATTTAACGCCCCATGCGATAAATAGGGTTTTTCATGTGGGCACGAAAATAAATGGGCTGGCTTTTCTGGGCCACACTCTGGGCGGCCCAGGTACGAAATTCTGGCGTTTTCTCTTTTCTAATACAAGAACGGACAAAAATTTAGTAAATCTTTTCGACGATGAACGGATGGAAAAATCGGAGAAACGCACTTTGGTTTATTAGTAGGTATAGATATAGATTAGTAATGGATTCCATCTAGAATCTGTGGTGAACAAAAACAAATTCAGAATAAAATATTTAGTCACCTGCTCAAGGCAGCATGATTCCCTAATTAAACTAAAATGTTGTTCCTAACGGCCAAAACAGACCAAGAGAATGCTAGTTGCATCTAACATAAGTTGTAGACACAAGTCCCCAAACTTAAATCTGATGAGGATACGTCTCATCACTCCTTAGAAACCGAACCGATGCTAAACAGATTTGTTGACCATGCATTTCAAAATTGGTACGTGGTGTTAAAATGAGACCGACCTCCATGAAGGTTCTGCATTTCAGATCCGGGTGCATATCGTCTACACGCTAAAAGGCTTTGAATTCAACTGCACAAACAGCAAAAAACCAGCCTAGATAATTGAGATCCGGCAATTAGATAGGGCATGGAAGTGGTATTTTGTAACAAAAATAAATCAATGGCCGGCAATTAGACAGGGCATGGAAGTGTACCAGATGCATACTGGCGGCACCGTCGATCTGCCGCCGGGGACTTTGCTGAACAGGCGTCAATGGGGACGAACTGCCCCTTGCGAATGGTGATAGTGCGGGCTATGGAGAGGAGGATCCTTGCGGGGGAAGGCTGGTCGCTGCAACGGGTAGACACCATAAACGAGCAGCGTGACGGCGTTAGTACAGAATCTATCGTCCTCGTCCATCAGAGCCGCGCCGTTCGTGACTAATGGGGTAACGGCTGTTTTTTTTTTATGGTAATACATGTCCCATTTACATCATAATCATAAAGAATAAATTACAAGTCACGTAAAGACCGATATGACAAAACTAAAAAGATAGCAGAACATCTCTGAGCTTGACACCAACGTTCGTCACCTGCCTCCGGCACCAACACAGCAACCACCGAAGAAAAGAATGACGAATCACCACCTCACCAGAGCTCAACGCGGCTCCATAGCTGATATGCAGCTTTGCGGATCTCCAAGGTGGCTCGCCAAAAGTGAAGCCCTTACCATTGAACGAATCAGACCGGGGCAACAGACCGGACACGCCATCGAACTCCAGATCTGGCACCCCACCACGACTAAGACGCCGAAGGAGGAAACCATACCTGCCATCCACGAACCACGAGCCCAGCACATGTTCCATCTTCCAGATGTCGTCGATGCAGACCACAATCTGCATCCGCTCCTGGACTACCTCCCAAGCTCCACGCCGACACTGGAGCAAACGCCGTCGCAACGGCAGAGCCCGAGGACACGGGTCCACCACGAGGATGCCGCCGCCGCCACGCCATCCTTATTTGAACATAATGGTTTTCAAATCCATCCCCAACCATAGAACCGATGACCTCGTCAGGGAAGGATCCGAAGAATCTTTATTCAGCGTCGTCATCGTCGCCGCCGAAGCAAAAACGATGAACAACCTAAAAACCTAGACTACGAGGGAGTAAAAACGATCCACACGCGTGGATCCTGCGACCCCCTCATCACCGACGACCAAAGTCGCTGGCGGAGAGGAGCCGCCGAAGAACGGCGTTGCAAGATCGGCCTCTCCTGGCGGCGGCTAGGGTTGCAGCCGCCAGGGCCGAGAGGAACGTCTAGGTGTGGGAAAACTGCTCTCGGGAAATTCGCTACATACGGCTGTTGCATGTCAGACATTGGCCACAACACATGATAACGAATACAATACGGAGACCATACCTGTGCCTATACTTCCGGGAGTGTGCATCTCGGGACAGACTTTTTGTTTTTGTTTTTTTTTCAGTTGTTGGCTGGCATATATTGATTGCAAGCAGAGAGCAGGCGGGAATACAAAAGTGGTGTTCCGGGAGTGTGCATCTCGGGACAGACTAGCGGCATAGATAAGGAGCTCATTGGTGTTCGCGCTCACATGAGCATTTTTCATGACTTCTGTACTTCTCGTATTCATATGTCCTCCACGATCTCACAGGATGGGGCGAGCGTCGTGGATTTACAAGCCCATGTGTTGTGACGGACGACAGGGAGCAACACCTAGCCGCCATGGAGATACAAGAGGACCAGAAGCACTTGTGTGGCCTCGATCCTCCCACTAGTACAGAAACCCCTTATCAGTGACGTTCAATAGTACTCCCTTCGTAAGCTAATATAAGAGCGTTTAGATCACTATATTAGTGATTTAAACGCTCTTATATTAGTTTACGGAGGGAGTACCTACTAGTAGCATTGAGGTGACGCACTGCTAGTAAGAGGCCGCTGGTAAGTACTATACTTACTAGCAAGTGTCAAGCGAACACTACTAGTCATAATATATCGGCAGCGTGTAGTCGGCACGCTGCTAGTGGCTAAACTAACAACCGCGTGCGACTCGCGCGCTGCTGAGTTGAGCCGAATTGGTGGCGTCTATTTCACTACTGCGCTATGCTAACTTTGATTCATGCTTGTGGCATTTGCATTTTTTTATGTTAGGCAATATTTTGTGCCTAATTTTGCAACCATTGCATCATATCTATGAGGCAAAAGCCTCCTTAGGCTGCAATGGCAGCAAGCAGAAGTGGACGACGACATGACAGTCAAACCCGAACAATGTGTCAAGTTTTTAGTTAAAACCATCTCCACGTCGGACGAAAACCACCCTAAACGATTTGAGGGACTGAAGTTATCCGGTTTGAGAAGTTGAGATCCTAAGTTTTGCTGATTTTGAAGTCGAGGAACAATTTTTGTACTTTTGATAGAGGTGAGGGACACAAAATATACTCCCCCCTACATTTATTTTATGCGGTTTATCTCTCAATCACCATTGCATTTGTGAACACTATTTAATTTGTGAATCATCACATAAATTCTCATCACAGTTTTTCATAAGGTGCTCGTGTTGTTATCTTATTTTGCTTGTCGCCTATATATATCATGCAAAATCTCGTCGCGGAACAAAAGGTGCAGGTTCATATTTATATCGAGTTACCATTTCTTCATTTGGAATATGGTCGCGAAAATTCAGAAATTCTGCATATTTGGACATTAGGGCCTCTCCAATATAATTTTAATATATCTTTTATCTATGTGTATTAATTGGAAATATCTAAAACAATACCTTACCTCTCTGCATCATAGCTTGTTCTTTCTATCCTACCCACAATATTGTTCCTCAATTTATTATATAACATAAGTGAAACAACTTTAATACATACTCGACATCTATGTTTCATAATTCACCATCATGTACTATCGTATCTACAATAACATTTTACTTCTTTCATACGATACCTAGCACATGTAGCGCTATCCGATATCATGAATGTACTGGACATTTTCATTCTTCCAAACTTACCATTTCCTTGTTAGTACTGGCAGTTTTGAAATACATCAACGATTGGAAGTTCGTTCTATCTAAGCTTGTCTTCGTCCCAGTCAAAATACCATTTAAAAAAATCGCTATTTATGGAATTTGTGAAGTATTTATGAATATATTCTTATTTGCAATCTTGGAACGTACTTATATTTAGTTATCGAATAGAAAATGGTTGTATCTAGTATCTAGTACTAGTACCAAATCAATAATTGACTGATGAAATCAGCAGTGATGTCATCAGTTGCAAATTAGAATGCCAATAAGAACAGGATTTCACCACTATTGCCTACCAACACGTGCGGACAGGCTTGCTCCGATTTGGTCTTCGTTTGATCTGCAGTGTGAACTTTTTTTATGCGACGTGTCAAGGTGTTCTGCATGTAACAATATTTGTATGTAACATCTACATATTTAAATCTCAACGTGGCGTGTAGCACCACTTGGACTTGGCAGCATCTAGATCTCTCCTCCAGTCCATTATCAAACTGATTGAGTGAGCAGGTATGCTAAAGTAGGAGGAGCATCGATAGCTTCACCCTCCTAGATGGTATTTCTGAACGATAAGAGCATCTACAGCCGGCCTTTTTAAATCCTCAAATGTCTGTAAGCGCGATCGATGACCGGACAAGAGACATTTGAAAAAAGTGACCCAACCAGATTCAGAAGTGACCCAACCACATCCCTTATATCATACATATACTTTGGACTGCGAGTAGACGAGCAAATGCAGGGGATATGAGGGCAACTCTAACTCACGACCCCAAACGACATATGTCCATTTCGTTTGGATTTCGTCCGTTAGGGAATGGCAATGGGCGGCGTCTGTCTGTTTTTTGTGATGTGCTGGCCGTACGCCCAGCGCGCGGCCGCATTGGTCCGCCCGATGCTTGTATGCATACCTTTTTTATTTCATCAACGATATTTTGATACATGATAGTACATTCATCAATTCTTAACTAGAATATCAAGACCAAAGAAAATAAGAACCATAATTAGACATTTTAACAGAAATTCAACTTCCATAACTGCTCCCAGAAGTTGGATTAATATCTTCTCGATGCCTTCAGTGTTGATCTGCGGATTCTCGATCTTGTATACTTCTTTCTTCTTTGATTCTAAAGAAGTAGACGTTGCTTCACATCTAATTTCATCTCTAGTCTCATCTCTAGCCTCTATTCTAGTAAGAAGTGCACGAGCATCTATCAAATTTTGCCCAATCAATAGATTGATGTATTCTTCTTTTCAATACCAAAACTTGCATCCATCCTACACACAAATTTATGTATGAGCCAAGAGCTATTGAAATTACGCCGTATACAGAAGCACAACCGAAGCAAAACAAGCATATACCTTATGTTTTTTGCACTTGATGAACTCCCATCCCGGATGTTCCGGCGTGGTAGAAACGTGACGAACGACTTGCCACGGGCAGTCGTCGCACTTTATGAGCGGCAACGATGAGCCGACGAGCCGCAGGGCCAACGCCGAGCCCGGACGACGGCCGGGCGTATTTTTGCCTGCGCCGTTCCGGCGGGGTAGATCCGAGCGGCTAGAGGCGGAGTCAATGCCTGCATGCGGCGCAGAGGCCTTGTTGGGGCTGTGCGGTCCGGTGCCCGACCAATCCATGTCTAGGCATAGCTGGCGGCGGCCGGATGTGCACAAATCAGGCGGCCAGATGCTCTCAAATTTGGCGGCCCGGCTGGACAAAGACGCGGTCGAGACAAAGGCCGGGGGGCAATAGGGGTGTGGGCGGAGAGGAGGAGGGGGCGCAGGGCTAGACAGCAAGGTGGTCGAGAAATTGGCGGTGGCGGCGAGGCGAGGGTAGGGTTCTGCGCGGGGGGTGGAGGGGGGGGGGGGGGTGGAGCTGGAGGGAGGGGAGAAAAAGGGGCGGCTGTGTCCCCGACGGGCAGATCGAGGGAAGACACGGGCGCGCCCGTCCGCGCATGTCTGTTTCGATGCAAACGCGGCCTAAAGTTGGGCCGGGAATGAGCCAAAAGTGAACGAAAAACGGATGTTTGTCCGTTTGCTTCCGCACGTTGGCCTGCGTTTTGTGTCCATTTACCTTCAAATGGACGCGGCCGGACCATTTGGGGACGTGCATTGGAGTTGGCCTAAAGACTCGCAGATGCGCCCGATCAGTCCGTCAGGTAGGACGTGTCTCACCCTAGACAACCTTTTTAATTCTCTCTTCATCTCAAACGACCACATGCAACTGACCGGATATGTAAGGGAGAAAATGAGGAGCATGGCTACATACATAGATAAATAAGGGTCCAAAATGAACATGCCCGAACACTGACCGGACGGATCCGCGAACGATTAGGGGCCGTATTTGCTAAGTCTAGCTATATTAATATATGCTCTAACATGAAGCGGTTAGAGCGAAGATTCAATTCAATTCAATGTAGTATGGTACCAAATTGTGGGAGATAAGATTCTTTGGCACGAAGGACAAGTTGTACCAACTCTTGGCGTACGCAGGTGCAGGGGCACCGAGTCGCTCGCGCGTGTTTTTTTTACTTTTGAATTTTTTACTTTCGTATATTTTGAATAAAATGTTTAAATTAAGTTTTGTTTTCATATTTGTGTCTCTTATGATGACGGCTTTCAAATAAGACCTATTTTGAATACGTTTTGACAAATTTTGAAAAAATGTTAAGTTTCAACTCTTGAAACTTAGTACAAGCGACCGGTAAAATCACGACTTTAGTATCTGTGATCGACAAAAAAATCGCTTAAAATTTCAACTCTGAAATTTGATACTCAAGACCGAGAAAATCAGAATTTTCAGATGCAAATTTGTAAGTTTCAATAATTAAAATTTAAAACTTAACGTGCCCTCGTGTGGGATCCAACTACTTCGCGAAGCATGAGGCAATCAAGCTTCCGGACATGGCTTAGCAAGTGCGTGCCCCTGCGAATTCCCGAGTATTAGAGCATCTCCAACAGGTGATGTAAAATACATTACTTGATGTAAAAACCGTTTTATACATCACCGTGCCCAAAAATCTAGCTTCAACATGTGATGTATATGTAAACTCATGTGGTGCAATTTTAGGGCTTGATATAAAATCACCCCTAGGTGATGTATATTTATATCATGTAGCCGGGTGCCCAAACGTAAAAATGACTGAAGCCCCGCGTGCCGCGCGGAGCGCGGAACTTCCTCCACCCGCCTACCGGCCCCACCCGCATGCTCACTTGTACAGGGAGGTGCTATACAAACGGTTTTTAACCCCTTTCCGCGACGGCATTTTGAACCGTCGCCAAGTGAGTGTGTGCGATAGGGGGTCCTTCCCACATGACCCAGAAACTGTCGGGGATAGGGAGCCATGATGCAGAGGCCTTGCCAAATGTAATCGTATGCGATGCAACACACACTAAATTCTTTCACACGTGTGGGATCGGTGATTAAACGTTTCTAATGACGCAGTGAAACCAAACAGTGTGTCGTAATGAACCGTTTGGGAAAGAGTATGTAAGGCTCACAAGCCAATATATGAACTGTGTGCGATACGTGCCCCATCGCACATGAGTTTTCTGCGGAACTCGTCTGCCATGCAAGACTCCATCGCACACGTTTCCGGACAATTACCGTGTGCGATAATGTTCTATCACAAATGGTCCAGGAGCCCATTCGCACACATACAAATGCTGCAGACCGTTTGTGATTTGTTGTATATCACTGACGGTTGCAGTAAGAGTGATGTGTGCTTTTCGTTTGGGATCCCACACGTTTCCTGAAAAATTTACGACTGAGATTGTATTTTACATTGGGCACGGTTTACTCCGAGCTCTCGTGTGCGATAATGTGGTATCACAAACGGTTCCGGAGCCCCTACGCACATGTAGTAGTGCTGCAAATCGTCTGCGATCTCCTGTGTATCACCGACGGTTCCACTACGATTGATGTATGCTTTCCGATGTGGATCGCACACACTCATTTAGTTGAACCGTGTGTGGAGCAACTGCCAGGTTAAAGCAAAAATATCCCATTTGAATCGGCATGCAAAAAAGCAAATTCGCCACAATATGCAATTGAACAAATAGTGGCCACAGGAAGAACATTCATCAGCTTTCGCAACAATTGCAATTGAACAAATGGTAGCTAAATTCCAATGATTTGTCGACATATATATGCATTACATAATTAATCATAGTGTACGAAATACGAAGACCTCATCAGATGGAAAACAATGGATCCATGTGTATATGTTTAGCGGCTAACTCTTACTCAATGTTTCAGGAGAAGGCATGCTGAAATCTTCATTATCACCAGTGGGATTGATGTAGTGATTCAGGAAGAAGTCGCTGATAAATCTCCGAACCATCAGCAATTCACCAGCGGGGAGCGGTTCAGGGGTCCTCGGTTCTAAGATGAGCTGCAGTATTTTTAAGATCAGAATGTGCCATATGAGTGGAGTAGAAGATATTAATTAAGATAGACTTACTGGTACTAAATCGCGAGCATCTTCACAATTATCAGTAGATTTGCAGATGGAGATCATGTGTCTACAAACATAGTATCCAGAAAGGTTGGTCCCTGCTTCTTGCTGAGGACACTGAATTTTTTTGTACATAATTAGTCATGTATCTGTCCTGTTAGGAACAACCTAACCGGTGTTAGATGTATTTTTTTCTTTGGACAAAAATAGAAAGAGATTCATTTAGAAGCATGAACATTTGACTAGCGTAAGAAAATGTATTTGCAGATTATTGGATACATTTTCTGAAAATAACGGATTTCGGTGTGTTACCGGAGAAACGATCTCGTGCTGCAGAGGTAGTTCCCTCTTGAACAGGTTCCCTAGTTTAGTTTTCCACAATGCGAGCACACTGTAAATGGAGATGAATTTTGACAACATCAATTATTGACCCAGATATGAATGCAAATTAATTTCAACATCATAGAATTCAATACCTATCCATGAATTGCTGAAGATGCGTCAGATCCTGAGCGTTTATTGAGTCTCTGAGAGAATCCATGTAGTAAACTGTGTTCTTGTTTGGAACAATGAATACCAAGATCCAGTGATTGCTACATATTAAGAAAGACATGAACTTACGGATTATGTCGAAAACTAAAAAACAATCAGTGTATGTGTGGTTGTTTATTTGACTTACCGTTCATGATATGGCCAGAGAAATGATTCTGCATGGGACGTGTTTTCGAAGATTTGGGCGACCGTGTTAATGGCCCACTCCCGTTCATCCTTACCATGTAATGTTGTGCCATTTGCTAATGCAGGATCTATGAAATACACACTCTCTCCTTTTCTTCTCTGCGCGTTCAATCCCCTAAGAGGAATAAAATGCAGTTAGTTGTTTGTCATTTATAGCCTTGTATGGAGAAGTTGATCAGAGTTTGTTAAGTACTTACAAAATCAGGCATCTAACAAGAGTGGCATCGAGCTCGTTGAAGTTGAAGAAGAGATGAAAGTCCTCGAAACTCACACTGATGGAACCAACATCGTGTCGGAAATGATCTCTGCTGTAGCAGACTAGTAGAACATGATGACCTGCTAACATTTGATCCATGCAATATTTATGTAACTCGCGGCAACTGGAGCTGCACTCATCAAAGTATTCGCCAACAAGAAATGGCTGGCCATGGACGTAATTGCGTGCTTCAAGTATGTCTGCTTTATTTTTAGCAAGCAGCAAAGCTATTTTTGCATCATCCATGCCGTCAGAAATAATATTACTCTCCGATTTGAACAACTTGCTGTTAATTTGTGTAACACCCCATGTCATTAGCCACAGTAACCTCCCACTGTTAATGCCATGTCAGCATGATTAACAGTGCTTGATCATTATTGCATCATATCACATTTCAAATTCCTAATTCAAACATCAATTTAAATTAAAGTGAAAAATGAAAGTTGTTCAAATCAGAAGCTAAAATGTCCACTAAATAGCAAGTAATTCAGAAGCAATTATAAAATTGTAATCCACATTAATGAAGTTAGTCAGGTAACTCTAACAACCTCAAACAGTAACAAACAACACTTTTAAATGCCATATTCATTTTTGGAAAATTCAAATGAGTTTCAAAAATTCCCAAACTTTTGTGGCACTGTCTAAAAACACCAGGGAATTAATGGGACACTTCCCATATTTTTTCTAAGTGAAATAGATGCCCTATTAATTGATTTCCCCTCTGTTCATTAAATAAAAGAAAAGACAGAAAAGGGAAAGAGGGCCAGAAGTATACCTGGGCCTTACCTGGCGCCGGCCCAGCCCACCTCCACCTAATTCTCCCTCCGTGTCATCTTCTCCATGGTCGCGCGCCTCTCCGCCGGTCGCTGCTCGCCACCGCGATGGGGCAGCTGGGCGAGGGGATAAGGGCGCCTCGAACCACTCCCCTGGCTCACTCTCTCACTCTCCGTCGCTCTCCCTCCCTTGCGCGCTCGCTCACCCTCTTCTTCCCCTCGATCCCGAACGCTGCCGTCGCCGCGCCCGACGTTGATCCACGGCCACCGGCGTCCCCGAGGCCGGCAACCGAGCCTGGGATGTGTGCCGTTCTCCGCTTCATCGTCCTCGTCCGTCAGCTGGAGCCGGGGAGGTCGGCGGTGACTGCATCGACCTCCTCCCCTTCTCTGTGCCCGCCGGCGATCGTCACCAAATTCGCCTCGCCTCTGCGCTCCCGTTCACCCGAGGGCCTTCGTGTGCCGCGCTGTAAGAACCAGCTTCCCCCTCTGACCCCTCGCTTGGCCCTACGACGCGCTGCGCCGCCGTTTTCCCCTGTAGCAGAAGCTCGCTGTCGCTGCTTACCTCACCGCCGTGGCAACTGGCCGCCCCAGGGCCAGCTGAGCACCTGGGAGCACTCAGTGCTCCACCACGAAGCCGCCTGGCCCGTTCGCTGGTTGAACCCGAGCCCTAGCGCGAGTTTTTGATCGAAGCCCGAGCTCCGGTCGCCGCCACGCTGGCCACCGCCGTCGTGCTAGGTCTCCCCTGCCGCTGCTGTCTGCCCAGATGGATGCGCGCGAGCGCCCTCGTTCGAACGCGCCCCTCCGCGCCTCATTTGGCCGCCGGAGGCGCAAACCCGAGCTCCTCCGCCGCTGTTGTGGTCGCCAGAGTAGCGCCGCCGGCGCGCCACCGTTTGAAACCCGGCCTGAGTCACTGACTCGTGGGCCCGAATCATTAACCCCACTAACCCAACCTCTAACCCCCACTGACACGTGGGCCCAACCACTGTAGCTTTTTAATTAGCCGCTAATCAACCGATGTTAACACAGTCACTGACCTGAAGGGCCCATAGTGCTAATCATTTAGTTAATTAAACTAACCAGATGTCTAACCTAACAGCCCCTGTCAACTGGGTCCCACTGGACCCAGTTGTCCAGTCAATGCTGACAGGGCATCCCAGTGTCACTGACACGCGGGCCCCACCGCTTATTAGGTTAAATAAAAAGTTTTATAAATAAAAATAATTAGATTAACCTAATTACTCACTGACAGGTAGGGCCCACTCCCCTAATTACCCTGTTAATTAAATTAACTCACTGTTAGTCTTAACAGAGACTGACATGTGGGTCCCACTGGACCCACATGTCAGATTTGACCAAGTCAGCGTCACTGTTGACTGCTGACGTTACCTCTGCGTCATGCTGACGTCACACAACCAATGTTCTGGATAATGTTGAATTAATTAATAAAAATAATCCAGAAAATGATTAAATCTTTGAAAATTAATAACTTTTAAACCGTAGCTCAGATCGAAAAACTTTATACATGAAAGTTGCTCAGAATTTTGAGACGAATCCGAATACGCTCTCTGTTTGTCTGTCACACACCCCTAAATATCTAAACATGTAACCGTCCCCTCCGGTTCGTCTGACTGACAGACGTCCGGAACCGGGAAAACTTTCCCGGTAAATTCCCGCTTCGTCCGTAGCACTTAGCATAGCATCAGGGCACCCCCTGCACTGCGTACTACCGTGCCTTGCTATGTGATTGTTTTTGTTGCCATGTATTTATATTGTTTCTTCTTCCCCTTTCTTCCCGATAGACTGCGAGAGCGCTGATGATCCGGTGGACAACTACCTCACCGTAGAAGATTCACTTTTGTCTGCAAAGCTTCCAGGCAAGCAACCCCCTTTTGAGCATTCCGATATCGCCCATTCTCTTCTCTCTTATGCTTGCATTAGAATCTACTGCTGTTACTGTATCCTATATCTGCTGCATAGCCTGTTTACTTGTAACCTGCTGTTGATACTTACCTGTTATCCTAAACTGCTTAGAATAGGTTGGGTAGAGACCATCAGAGACCCCACTTATCCCGACTGCCCCGCTGGATGATCAGAAGACCCGAGCAACGGGATCGAAGACCAGGCCCCAACACCGCATGACACTTCCCTTACTTGCTCGACACTACTGGGTAACTATAGAGTGCCGAGGGTGATACCTCGTCAGCACTTCTGATGATAACCTTGTAGGTTAGTTAATCGATCGTGGTAAGCGAGGGTGATTCCTCCTACACCACCCCCGATAACGATGTCGTCGTGCAACGCTTCAAGTGTGGACCTCGAGGGTGATTCCTCCTTCGTTCACCTTGACGAAAACATCAAGCGGGATTCCATCGAGGGTGATTCCTCAGGGTCCCTTTGGTGTCAGACACACGGATACTTTGGTTACTATGACTGAACACTGTAACATGATACTAAAGACGGGTCGGCCATGAGGGGTACCCGCACGAGCATGAATGCGAAGTGATGTGGAGTCGGGTTGACCTGAGAGGTGCGCGCGAGATAACTACGAGGCATGGCCGGACATTCCTAGCCCTTGCCGCAAGTCCTCGAGACGGGGCGACGGGGTCACATCTTTCGTGAGTCTCTGCTTGTTACCGCGTGCTCCTAATCCACTAACGGTTTGGATATTTGATCCGAGGGGCCTCTGGCCTGATAGCACTAACCATCATGTGGGCATAGTATGGGCGTTCTGCGTCGTATACTTCAGCCGAAGCTTAATGGACGTCAGCGGCTGAGCGGCGCGCGCCGAGTTGGACTGGTTACGCAACTGCGCTTGTATTAAGGGGTTGCTAGGTCTGCTCTCGGCCGCGTTCGCAACATGCAGGAGTTCCCGGGGCGATGGCCCAAGACCCCTGGGGGCATAGGTTTAGTCCGGCGTGCTGACCTCTCTGTTAAGTATTCGGTCGGGTTGCGGCGTATCGTTTGGCCGAGGCCGGGCATGACCCAGAAAAGTGTGTCCGGCCGGAGTTAATCGAGTGTGGTGGGTAAGTTGGTGCACCCCTGCAGGGAATAATTAATCTATCGATAGCCTGTCCTACGGTAACGGACACTCGGAGTTGTATCCCGATCGGTACAACTAGAACTTGAGATGAATTGGATAGTATGGCTCTGGGATTGCTTTCTCGCAGGGAGTCGAGGAAGAATCTCTGGCCGAGGTTGATGATACTACTACTACTTTACATTATGTTAATCTGTACTCTTCTAATGCTGCAAGACCGATGAAGATGAATGAAGATGCTAGTCTTCGATAGGACTAGGCTTTCCCCCTCTACTCTGGCATTTCTGCAGCCCAGTCCACATATACAGCCACCCTTTAAAAATGTTGCATATGTAGTGTAGATCCTTGCTTGCTGAGTACTTCGGATGAGTACTCACGTTTTCTTTATTTTCTTTTTCTTCCCATATCCATTTGACGCCGCCAGATGACGGAGCCCCTGAGTTAGCAGCCACCGTCGATGACTACGGCTACTACTACTACCCTCCCGGCGAGTACTACTACGAGGAGCCGACAGACGACCAGGAGTAGGATTCGGAGGATCCTAGGCAGGAGGCCTACGCCTTTCGATCGTAGAGTTTTATTTTGCCCCGCCTTCATAAAGGCTTATCTCTGTTTCTATAATATATCTGTACTCAGATATCTGATGCTTCCGCTGACACTTGTATGCCATCGAGCTATGTATTCGAGCCCTCGAGGCCCTGGCTTGTAATATTAAGCTTGTATGACATTATTTATGTTTTAGAGTTGTGTTGTGATATCTTCAAGTGAGTCCTTAGGCTTGATCGTGTGCATTTGCGTGTATGGTTAGTGCTCGATTAAGCCGGGGTCATCACAATTTGGTTCTAAGCGATGAGTACTTTAAGTAAGAGGCAATCGTTCTGTTTCCTCTTCGCTCTCGGGGCGCGCTTCTTCACGGGTGCAGCCTTTTTGCCTGCTTCCTTCTTGGTACTTGAAGCACTTCTGGTGAAAGGTCTGGATGGCTGAAAGGCAGGCTACCAAGCAGATGGTAAAGCTTCGACGGACTACTTAGCAGACAGTTTAGCTATGCCGGACTGCTGAGCTGGCGGTGCTGCTGTGACGGACTGCTGGGCTGTAGGAGCAGAGGAATCGGACTGCTGACCATGCGTTGAAGCTATGTCAGGTTTCTGCGTAGGTGGTGCCAACTTGTTGGTGTGCTAAGGAGGCCGTGCCAATGCGTTGGTTTGCTGAGCAGGCAGTGCTGAAGCATTGGTATGCTGATCACACGGCTGCGGACCAACGGACTGATGAGCAGTCGGTTCTGGACCTACAGACTGCTTAGCAGGTGGTTCCAAAGCATCAGACTGCTTAGCAGTCCATTCCACCAGGTTGGTCCGCTGAGCATGTGGTGCAGCTGGGTCTCCCCCTGCTGCTTCAGTGGCCGGCATCTAAACCGATGGTGCGTCTTCAGCAGTTGTAGGCCTTGTCTATGGCTGCTCTGGGACGGACGATGACATGTCTTGTACGGCACAAAGTCGGGCGGGCTGATCACAGGTTGATGCATCAGCCGTCGGATTACTAGTATTAGGTTCCTTGGGGGAAGCACGCGAGAGCTGTTGTGGCAAGGAGAGCGTCACCGGTTGAGGAGCGACATTGGTTGCTCTTGGTGGGGCTTCAGGGATCTCATCCATGAAGTCTATTTTCTTTCGTGGCCACTGGATGTGATGTAACAGTGTTTCTCCCAAGGTCATATGCCCATCAAAGTCCCCTAGGACATTATTCAGGGCAAATTCGTTGAATCCAGGCTTTACTTCAGTCACGTAGCACTTCACACAGCCCGGCTTCAATGGCACATTGTCCAACAAGAGGCCCTCTTCCAAGAAGGGTGGGCAAACCCAGGTTGTTGCACATTTTAATGTACCTTCATAATGTGTAAGCATGCCCTTCAGTGTGTCTTTCATTCCAGATAGATCAGATATAGCATCATCATGAGCAGCTGCGGTCTCCGTGTCGCTGGGGTCATCTAATGCACAACTACTCTTGTGCGGCGTTATCGCGCAATAACCAGCATCCTCCATGCCCGTCTCCCCTCCCATCTGCTGGCTATCTGTCAGTGTTAGAGTCTTCTGCATCATCATTGAGTCCTCAATTTCCTTTCGGACAGTCGGATACATGTCCTTCCTCAACCTTTTATACAATTCATTCCGCTTCATTTCACTCCTCGCCTTTTTCATGCCGAGCCTCTCTTCTTTGCTGAGTGTGAAAGCCCTCTTGTGTGGGACATTAACACCTATACCCCTTGCACGGCCAGCGGGCTCTCTTGTTTCCAGAGCATCGGACAGAATGTCACATGGCCCTGAGTTCCTGTAGAACCTTCCAGGGATCTCGAAAGCCTTTAACATCACATGATACAGTTTTTCGTCATGTGAGTTTTCAAAGTAATAAGTTCCATCATCACGCCTCCTTTCACGTGCCCGCAAGTAGTCTCTAGCGCGTTCGCCCCTGATTTCACTAAAGGCCGGTTTCCCACCCGCAGCTACGCTTCTTTATCCTCCTGGTCCCATATTGGTTTCATGCCGTAGTATCCTGCCACACTCATACGGTGGGTGTGTGTGTTCCTCTTCTGAAGTTTCGATTGCTTGGCACTCTTCTTAGCAAACTCTGTAGTTGCCCTGAACCTTTTGAATTCTTCCCAGTCTTCCTTTGTAATTTGGGGGTATGCGGGGATTGGGTCCTTGACTTCACTCAAGTACTTCTTATACATCACGTGCTTCCAGTTTCTCCAAGCATCCCTAGCCTTCTTCAGTGCAGCGTGTTCCGCCTGCATTCTTCACTAGTCCGGAACGTTGAAGTGATCCATGATCTTCCGGACCATCCTTTACCGTGTTTCTGTGTTAGCCTTCCGAAACCCCGGCAGATTAATGTTGAGCCTTGCCCTCCAACAAATCCACACACACTCCTGAACCTCGTGCGTGCTTTATCTGGTTTAGTTGGAGCCCAAGACTTTAAATCGATGTCGGTTACTTCATATACACCTTTAGGCTGGTGTGTGGGCTTCCTTGGAGCGTTCCTCCGTGTCCTGACCGGAAGGGTAATTGCTGCAGCTCTATCCCGTTCCAGATTACTTGATCCCTCACCATCTGCTGAAGATCTAGGGTTGTCGGAATCAGATGAAGATACATCGCCTGAAGCATGAGTGTTGTTGCTGCTACTCGGCATGTACAGAGAACACATGCGAAACTCAGAAAAGGAGGATAAGCATAAAGCTAACAACCTGGTATCAAGCTGTCTAAACATGTCATGCAATAATTTAGAAAATGTAGGGCTAATTTGTTAAGTTTGTGTGACTCGGGCGCCCACGATCTGTAAATCGACAGTAACTTATTGGAACAAATATAGCTTATATGTACTAGTTAGGAAGGTAGATAATGAACATATATACGCTCTGCGTTATTTTATAGCCAATTTGGGAACATACAGAATGAAATAGGAAGAGGGATTGCGAGGAAATATGCCTCACCGCGATGGAGAGCAGTAACTAACAGGCTTCTTAATGCAAACCCGATAGGACCACCGAAGAGGCGAGGGTTACATGATCGATATGCTCGAGGGTGGCTGGCGAGAAAACGAAGACGGCGAGGCGCGGGCAGCCGCGTGTTGGGAACGACAGTGGAGGTAGGGTTGATGCCGAAGAGCGGGCACATAGCCGGGTTGAGCACGCTGACGCCAGAGAGGGTTCTGCTATGGATCTGGTGGATGGGGAGCTAGCGATGGAGATTGGGTGGACTAATTGAGTGAAATGCGGGCGGGCGGTGGGAGGGGGGGTGTTGGCGGCCTATGTGAAAAGGGTGAAAAAATATCCCCGTTCGCAGCGCGGAAAGACCTATGCAAACGGTTGCCTCTAAGTGCTCGTGTGCCCAAACAACATAATTTCATTTGAAATGAAGATGTGCTAATTTTGAAATGAAGACGTGAGTTCATCGTTTCGCCTCTAATTTTTTTCCCACAGTAAGCAATCACCATTATACCACAGGTTTGAGTTGCTGGCGCATTTCAGGTCCCGTGTGCTATATTTAAGCCATATTTGGCATTTACCGTGCATTTTGGCATATAAATCAAATCCTAGCCGGAACTTTATGTGCTGATGAAAGGGATGACGATTGCCATTTGATCTGGGAGCATCCAATGGTGCAGACGTACGATCCATGGGGTTTGGGTTCTGGCCAATCAGAACGCACGACTCAGATCACACGCACAGCAGGGGGGGCATCGGCCACGGTTTGGTAGGCACACGACTTTTCATGAGTGAACCGTGTGCAATTTGAAAACATTTACATGAACTAACAGCATATTTTCGTTTGAATGAAAACATGAGTTCATCGTTTCGCCTCGAATTTTTTTCCACGGTATGAAATCACCATTGTACCTATGGTTCAATTTTATGGTGCATTTGAGATCTTGTTTGCTATATTTGAGTTATTTTTTGCTTTTACCATGCATATATACACACACACACACACACACATATATATAGAGAGAGAGAGTCGCAACTACACGTGGGTGTTAGCAAGATCATTTGTGTGTTACTTTGCGATTTTTCATTCATCGTCCGAGAAATGGGGAAAATTTAAAACAGTTCGGCCGCAGGGTGCGGCCAGAGGCGTAGGCCTTGATGGTATTTTAATTACAAGAAATGCATATAGAGTCCGGAAATAACAAAAATCGGTCTGTCACCGTGGCGTGCTCTCAGGATTCCATGGAAAAATTTTGGTAAAGTTTGGCATAAGTTTTGATGCTCACACCTTCCAAATCGGAGCATCTCACAAGAAGGATCATAGTTTCCAAAAGGAGACGCGGCACTTCGGATTCCAATCGTCGATGACTACATCGATCCGCCTCGGATTTTTTTCGCGGTAAACAATCACGGATATACCCTAGGTTTCATTTTTTGGCCCATTTTTCAGGTCTCGTCTGCTATATTTAAGTCATTTTTTTGCATTTACCTTCCATTTAGTGCATATAAAATCAAAACCCTACTACAACTACATGTGGATGTTAGTTAGCAAAGAAGGTGTACAAATCATTTATGTGTCGCTTCGCGAGTTTTCATCCATTGTCCGAGAAGCGGGGAGAATTTTCAAACATTTTGGACGCAAGGTGCGGCCACCGGCATAGGCCTAGTTGGTATTTTAATTACAGGAAATTCAGATGGAGTCCGGACATCATCAAAATCGGCGTGTGCCTGTGGCGTGCTCTGACGACCGCGTGGAGAAAATTTGGTGAAGTTTGGCACAAGTTTTGATGATCGCTCCTTGGAAACCGGAGCATCTCACAAGAAGGGTCATGATTTCCAAAAGGAGATGTGTCAATTCAAACTCCAGTGACCGGTGACTTCATCGTTTGGCCTCATAAAAAATTTCATGGTACGCAATCACCATTATACCACGGGTTTGATTTTCTGGCACATTTCAGGTATTGTTTGCTATATTTAAGACATTTTTTGAATTTAACGTGCATTTTGTGCATATAAATAAAATCAGAACTGGAACTGCATGTGCTGTCGAAAGGGATGAGGATTGCCGTTCGATGAGGGAGCATCCAACGGTGCAGATGTACGATCCGTGGGGTTTGGGTTCTGGCCAATCAGAACGCACGACTCAGATCACGCGCGCGGCAGGAGGGGGACATCGGCCACGGTTTAGTAGGCACATGTCTTTCGTGAGTGAACCGTGTGCAATTTGAAAACATTTACATGAACTAACATCATATTTTCGTTTGAATGAAAACATGAGTTCATCGTTTCGCCTCAAAAAAATTTCCACGGTAAGAAATTTCCCTATGGTTCGATTTTCTGGTGCATTTGAGATCTCATTTGCTATATTTGAGTCATTTTTTGCATTTACCATGCATATATATATATATATATATTATATAGTTGCAACCACATGTGGGTGTTAGCAAGATCATTTGTGTGTCGCTTTGCGAGTTTTCATTCATTGTCCGAGAAACGGGAAAAAACTTCAAACACTTCGGCCGCAGGGTGCGGCCAGAGGCGTAGGCCTTGTTGGTATTTCAATTACAGGAAATGCATATAGAGTCCGGAAATAACAAAAATCATTGTGTCACCGTGGCGTGCTCTCACGATCCTATGGAAAATTTTTGGTAAAGTTTGGCACAAGTTTTGGTGCTCGCACCTTCCAAACCGGAGCATCTCACAAGAAGGATCATAGTTTCCAAAAGGAGACATGGCACTTCGGACTCCAAATCGTCGGTGACTACATCATTCCGCCTCGAAAAATAAATTCACGTAAACAATCACGGATATACCCTTGGTTTGATTTTTTGGCCCATTTCAGGTCATTTATGCTATATTTGAGTCTTTTTTTGCACTTACCTTGCATTTAGTGCTTATAAAGTCAAAACCCTACTACAACTACATGTGGGTGTTAGTTAGCAAAGAAGGTGTACAAATCATTTGTGCTTCGCTTTATGAGTTTTCATCCGTTGTCCGAGAAGCGGGGAGAAGTTTCAAACATTTCGGCCGCGAGGTGCGGCCACTGGCGTAGGCCTAGTTGGTATTTTCATTACAGGAAATTCAGATGGAGTCCGGACATCATCAAAATCAGCGTGTGCCCGTGGCGTGCTCTCACAACCCCGTGGAAATTTTTTTGGTGAAGTTTGGCACAAGTTTTGATGATTGCTCCTTGGAAACCGGAGCATCTCACAAGAAGGATCATGGTTTCCAGAAGGAGACGTGTCAATTCAAACTCCAGTGGCCGGTGACTTCATCGTTTGGCCTCATAAAAATTTCCACGGTACGGAATCACCATTATACCACGGGTTTGATTTTATGGCGCATTTCAGGTATGGTTTGCTATATTTGAGACATTTTTTGAATTTAACGTGCATTTTGTGCATATAAAGAAAATTACAACCGGAACTGCATTTGCTGTCGAAAGGGATGAGGATTGCCGTTCGATCTGGGAGCATCCAACGGTGCAGATGTACGATCCATGGGGTTTGGGTTCTGCCCAATCAGAACGCATGACTCAGATCGCTCGCGCGGTTTGGTCGGCACACGGCTTTCATGAACGAACCGTGTGCTATTCACAAACAAGATTGCATATCTTCTGTTCATACATACTGGAGTGAGATCAATTGAGTGTGCTACCTCTATGGTATAATAGTAATAATAAACAGTTCAAATTCATTGCATGAGCTGACATCATATCAAGGTCAATATATTAACGGTTCTTACATCAACAGAAAACCGGGCATAACTCAAAAATTCAGTACACGCGACCGTTCTAAATTGAACGAATTAAGTTGCAGGATAGGCATAAAAACTAGTCTTACAGCTTAATTCCCATGTACATGGGGGAACTGGGATCATTACGTTGACCCCGAATGAACTTGGGTTTTCTGATGATTTTATGCTTCTCTGTTTTAGGGGTGCGTGATCCCTTGGCTGGCAACTCAGCAAATTCATCGTACTCATCCTCACCGGCAACATCCTCGACAACCAGTACCCTCCTCTTCCCATGCATCACTACATGGCAGTTCTTATGCAAGGAGTCTTCCGCATAGAAAATTTGGGTAGCATCGCTGGCAAGAATGAACGAGTCCGCGTGATATGCCATTGTTGTCCTGTAAACATAGGTCTACCTGTAATCATCAACCTTTACCTGACTAAGAGGGATCCATGTGCACCTGAATAATGCCACCTTAACTTTCACATAGTTAAGCTCCCAAATCTCTTTGATGGTCCCATAGTATACCCTTTTATCAGCTTCACCTACAGTCATGCATTCTATTCGAACAGAGCTATTCTGATATGAGGTCTTCTCATCACGTTCCTCAGTGTAGAATGTGTAGCCATTTACGTCATATGCTTGGTACGTCAACACCGTAGGTGATGGCTTTTGTGCCAACCACGTAGCAATGTCATCAATGGATCCTTGTGCCAAATGATTCTTCAGCCATTCGGCGTAGTTCTTAGTGTGCTCCTCCATCTCCACATCTAATGGATGCACCATTGGTAAGAAGCTTTGGCGTATCTCCGCCAAGTGTTCCTCGGCATAAGCGCTGAGAACTAGGCTGTTAAGCAGTACCGTCAAATGGGCTTTCTCTGCCAATTCTCTGGATGCAGCCTTTTGCGTGCCAGCAAGGACCGGCTTACCTTTCAGCCTTCCCTCGTGGCGAGAGAGGGGCAAACCTATAGGTCTTTGTTTCATGTATTCGGTGCAAAACTCAACCACCTCCTCCGCGGTATAACCTTGTAGGATGCTTGCCTCTGGATGGTTTTGGTTCCGACAATAGCACTTCAATATTCCCATGAACCGCTCGAAGGGATACATGTTGCGAAGAAACACAGGACCACAATACTTTATCTCGTCGACAAGGTGCACAGTGAGATGGACCATGACATCAAAGAGTGACGATGGGGAAAACATCTCTAGGGTGGACAATATTCTTGCAATATCCTCTTGCATATGATCCAACTCTTCCGGATCTACAGCTTTCTGCCATAGTTTGTTGAAGAAATCACAGAGCTCAATGAGTGTGTTTCTTATATCTTTGTCCATCAGATTCCTAATGGCCACCGGGAGGATTTGTGTCAACATTACGTGGCAATCATGTGACTTCATGTGTCCCAACTTCATTTTACCTGAGCTCACATCCATGAGAATTCTAATGTTTGCGGAGTAGGAAGAGGGTGTCTTAACTGACAACAAATAGGTTAAGAACTTTGTTGCTTCTTTTGTACTAAAATTGTAACTTTGGCGTGCGTGGAGGAATTTGTTATCATCTTCTGCTTCACTCTTGCGTTTTGATTGATCACCAAGCATATCGAGCCGTGCACCGTCACCATCCTTTGTTTTACCTTTAATCTTGAGCAGAGTACCAAGGATGCTTTCACATACGTTTTTCTCTACGTGCATGACATCGATGCAGTGATGTACATGTAGAATCTCCCAGTAAGGTAATTTCCAGAATGCCGGTTTCTTCTTAAACACTTGATTCCTGGGTGTTTGTTTCACCGTCAAAGTGTGCTTCTTGCCAAGCACAACATTAATTTGTTTAGCCATGTTGTGGACCACCTCCCCATCATAAGGTCTTGGGCCCAAACCTAGCTCTGTCGTACCATCAAATTCCTCTTTCATCTTTCGGTATAGGTGATTTCTTCGTAAGAACCTACGATGACGCAAATACACGGTTTTGCGCGAGTTGGGAAGAAATCTGCTAGCTGTCCTATCCATGCATGTGACACACCCTACATCTCCCTTTGTTTTCTGCCCCGATGTGTTGCCTAACGCCAGCATATCTTGAATGGTGTGCAGCAGCATCGCATGTAGATCGAAAATCTCCTTTTTGTAAGCATCATAACATTTTACAGCAGGCCCTTCTACCCACACTGCCAGCAGTTCTTCTACCAGTAGCTGAAAGTAAATGTCAATGTCATTTCCAGGTTGCTTCGGGCCTTGGATAATCATTGACATCATAATGTATTTTTTTCTTCATACACAACCAAGGAGCTAGGTTATATATGCACAGAAGCACCGGCCATGTGCTGTGTTTGGTGCTCATATCGCCAAAAGGATTCATCCGTCAGTACACTCCCCGAGCCTTATACTTCTAGGATCCTTGGCAAAGTCTTTAAACTTGTTGTCGATTAATTCCCACTGAGCCCCATCTTTCGGGTGCCTCAGATATTTATCCGCAGTTCGCTCATCATGATGCCACCGAAACCTCTTTGCCTCTCTAGGGTTTGCAAACAAATGCCTCAACCTTGGAATTAAAGGCAAGTACCAAACAACCTTGAACGGGATTCCCGTCTTGATCTCGTCGTCCAATTTGTACTTGTCCTTTGCTCTCCTGCGCTTGTATCATGCATGCTTGCATATGGGACATGCACGCAAATCTTTGTACTCACCACGGTACAATATACAATCATTCACACAAGCGTGTATCTTCTGTACTTCAAGTTCCAATGGGCAAACAATTTTCTTCGCTTCGTTCGTGCTTCTGGGGAGCACATTATCTTTCGGAAGAATTTCTTTCAAAAGACCTAACAACTCTGTGAAGACGTTGTTTGATAGACCGTGTGCTGCTTTAAATCTGAGAAGCGCCAGGGTGGCACTCAACTTGGAATATTTCTTTTTGCAACCTGGATACAATTCTTTCTTGGAGTCCGCAACAATGGTTGGCAGATCCTTGTACCCAATCATATCCTTTTTTGGGCCCTTGAAATCTGCCATCATAGCAGCAAAATCTGGCATATCAAGATCCTCGTCGTCTGTGTCACCGTCTTGGTTTTCCAGTGGGCGTTTCGGCTTTCTGGTGTTCCATTGGTAGCTTGACGCCTCTGCCCCGATGTTAGATTCAACATCCATGTGACACTGACCGGGGTTTGGCATCTCGCAGCCCTGGGTATATTCATCCATGAAATGCTCTTCACCGTGTCTGGTCGAATGTGTATATCCATCCATGAATCCCCGAGAGAGTAAGTGCCACTCGAAATCTGCAACTTCACGTGACTCTGTATTGGAACAATGAGTACATGGACACAGGATGTAATCCTCATCACCAATTCTCTTCTTTGTACTTTCAGCCAAATTCATGAACTCTGTCACGCCACTGATAAAATCTGAGCTTCTCCGATTCTTCATCCATTCAGATCGTTCCATCTGCACCACACGAATGGTAATTAAAAACAAAACAACAACATTAATACACAGATTAACTGATGCAAAAAGATGCGTGCATAAATCACAAGGTTTTATTTTCATAATTACCGAGGGCGCTCCATATTGTTATCCAGACGTGCAATGACAAAAACTAATGGCCAGTCAATTTACACGCAAAGTACTACAACACTACCCTTAGGAATTGAATACCTTAATTAAGCCACTCACGAAAAGAGTACCTTAATTAATTAGTCGCGCGGCGACCTCCACCCAGCAGATAGAGAAGCGCGATGCGGCAGCACACCGAGACAGCAGGGTCGAGGAGCAAAGCTTAGTGCAGCTACCGCCTGAAGTTCGAGCTCCACTATCCCGCCATCGACCGCGATGGATGTGCTCCAATCACGCCGCCGCCGACCTCGATGGTTGAGCTCCTCCTATCTCCCGCCGCAGACCAAGGATTGACCTCCTATGACGCCGCCACCGCCCACCGACCGAGGATTGACCTCTTATCCGGTAGCCGCTGCCTCGGTCGTCGCCGCCACCATCTCTATCTGCAGAGCAGCTGTTTTATTTTTTGACGGATATCCACAGAGCGGCTGTTTACATGGTTATGTCACGGCAACCGTGTCTCACCTATGTTGTATTCCCACACGGTTTGGTGCGGAAATCGTGTGTGAAGTTGTAATACCTAACATAAACGACATGTATAAACAGTGTGCCGTATACAACATATAGTGCGATAAGTAGTTCCCGACCGTTAGCTTATCCCCACAGTTTCCCCATTCCCCCCAAATCCCCAGATAGCCTCCAAATTCCCTCGCATGGCGCTGACATTGGGGGAATGCGAACAAGTGGTGCTGATGGTTTCGGTGCGTCTGCTCATGCTCGTATCGCCGCTCTCGACAGCGCCGCCATGACGGCAGTCGCCGTCGAGCACTTGCCTAAGGTCATCAGAAGGCAGGTGTACTACGGATCTGAATTGTCCTACCAGGTTCCAATCTATCCCGATATTTTTTAGCATGTCCAAAGTAGCTCCCTGCTGAATCCGTCCTGAATGACCCCCCCAGGAAAGCGATCCACCGCCGGATCCGGAGCATGACTCCAGACTCCCGCAACACGAGTTTGACTCCGAGTTTTGCGCCACCGAGAAGTACCAAAAGCTAAGTTGTGTGCACGGGCACACTCCCGCTCGATGTGTATGCACGGAGGGATTCGACATTGGCAGGCGGTTTCTCAGTTGCCCCTTAGAGGTTAGTGCTAAGTTCATCATTTTACTTGAGTTAATGCCACCGCTCATCCTGAATACTATTTAAGATTGGTAGGGATATGAGGCTTGTGCCTTTGTTAACTGGCTGGATGAAGAATGGCATGGCAGGGCTCAGAGTGTTATCACCAAGCTCGCAGAAGATAACATAAAGCTGAAGAAGAAATTGGCTGATCTGGAATGTACAATCAGTACGATGAAGTAAGAAAGAATCAATCTCAGGCAACAGATGAAAGCAAGAGACAAGAAGGAACTAGCATGTGTAGTTGTGGTTGTCGCATTAGCCATGTTCTATGCACTGTTTGCAATGATGATTAGGGGTTTTGTTTGACAGTATTGCAAAACCACATCTAGATGTGCTCTAAGTAATGCGCATCTAGGTCCTATGCCATTGATGTTACGCAAAGATTCGTGCAGATATTTTCCTTTGTCTTTTGTTCTTTTCCTTTGTAGTTTGATTATTACTGGCTTCATCAATAAGAAGAGCTCAATGTATTGCTTGCCAACTGTCCTACTCCGTTCATACCGGTGCATAAGTCACATTACGAAAATCAAATAATCCCAAAACTCGTTCCTTGTTTTTGTCCCGAAAAAGAAATCAGCCAATAGAGTCCTGCGTAATTAATTATCACATTGAGAACTGCGCAACCCCGGGAATTTGGAGCGACTGGGTACAAATAATTGCGGTTGATTATATCAGCGGTTAGATAATACGTCAACCCCCGCTTCAATTGGCATTCCTCTTCTTTGCATACCACGATTAAGTGTCCACCATCTTCATCGTCCCCGGCCGGCCGCGTGAAGGAAATATGCCCTAGAGGCAATAATAAAGTTGTTATTTTATATTTCCTTATTCATGATAAAGGTTTATTATTCATGCTAGAATTGTATTGATCGGAAACTTAAATACATGTGTGAATAGGTAAACAAATATCGTGTCCCTAGTAAGCCTCTACTAGACTAGCTCGTTGATCAAAAGATGGTTAAGGTTTCCTAACCATAGACATGTGTTGTCATTTGATAACGGGATCACATCATTAGGAGAATGATGTGATGGACAAGACCCATCCGTTAGCTTAGCATAATGATCGTTCAGTTTATTGCTATTGCTTTCTTCATGTCAAATACATATTCCTTCGACTATGAGATTATGCAACTCCCGGATACCAGAGGAATACCTTGTGTGCTATCAAACATCACAACGTAACTGGGTGATCATAAAGATGCTCTACAGGTATCTCCGAAGGTATTTGTTGAGTTGGCATAGATCGAGATTATGATTTGTCACTTCGAGTATCGGAGAGGTATCTCTGGGCCCTCTCGGTAATACACATCATAAGAAGCCTTGCAAGCAAAGTGACTAATGAGTTAGTTGCAGAATGATGTATGATACACCTCCAACGTATCTATAATTTATGAAGTATTCATGCCATGTTTACAATAATTTTATATGGTTTTGGTATGATTTGCATGGAACTAACCCGGACTGATGCTGTTTTCAGCAGAACTACCGTGGTGTTGTTTTTTGTGCAGAAATGAAAGTTCTCCAAATGTGCTGATACTTTTTGACAATTTTTTTGGAACAAAAGAGACCCCTAAAGCTTCATGGAAGGACCAGAAGGTGAAGGAGTAGGGCACAAGACACCGGGGCGCGCCTGGGCCCTTGCCCGTGCCCCGGTGGGTATTGCTCACCTCGAGGCCCATCTTAGTGTGAAACCAACGCCAAAAATTCCTATAAAAAGAGAAACCATCAAGGGTAACCCTAGATCAGAAGTTCCACCGCCGCAGGCCTCTGTAGACACGAAAAATCAATCTAGACCCCGTTCCAGCACCCTGCCGGAGGGAGAAATCATCACCGGTGGCAATCTTCATCATCCCTATGGCCACCATGATGAGGAGGGAGTAGTCCACCCTCGGGGCTGAGGGTTTGTACCAGTAGCTATGTGTTTAATCTCTCTCTCTCTCTCTCGTGTTCTTGAGATGTCACGATCTTGATGTATCGCGGGCTTTGTTAATATAGTTGGATCATATGGTGTTTTCCCCTCTCTATCTTGTTATGAATTGAGTTTTCCTTCGAGATTTCGTTCTTATCGGATTGAATACTTCTATGGATTTGAGAGCACTTGATCTATGTCTTGGCACTCAACTCGCGGATTCCCGAGGTGACATTGGGGTAATCTATGCTTAGGGGTTGATGCACGTTTTCGTCCTTGTTTCTCTGATAGAAATCTTGGGGCACTCTTTGAAGTTCTTTGTGTTGGATTGAGTATTATGAATCTGAAATTGTTTGATGCATATCGTATAATCAACTCACGGATACTCGCGGTGACATTGGAGTATCTAGGTGACATTAGAGTTGGTTGATGTGTATCATATGGTGTTATTTTAGTACGAACTCTTGGTTAGATCGATCGGAAAGAATAGCTTGGTGTTATTTTAGTACGAACTCTAGGATAGATTGATAGGAAAGAATAGCTTTGAGGTGGTTTCGTACCCTACAAACAATTTCTTCTGATGTTGTCCGCTAGATAAGAACTTTGGAGTGATTCTTCATCGCATGTTGAGGGAAGGTTATATGATCCAATTATATTAGCATTGTTGAGAGATTGCACTAGCGAAAGTACGAACCCTAGGCCTCATTTTCAAGCATTGCAATACCGTTTGTGCTCCGTTTTATCAATTGCTACCTTGCTGTTTTTTATTGTTCCTATCACAAAAATACATATCTACTATCATTACTACGCTTTATTACCATCTCTTTGCCGAACTAGTGCACCTATACAAATTACCATTGTATTTGGTGTGTTGGGGACACAAGATACTTTTTATTATTTGGTTGTAGGGTTGTTTGAGAGAGACCATCTTCATCCTACGCCTCCCACGGATTGATAAACCTTAGGTCAAACACTTGAGGGAAATTTGCTACTGTCCTACAAAACTCTGCGCTTGGAGGCCCAACACGAGTCTACAAGAACAAGTTGTGTAGTAGACATCAAAGCTCTTTTCTGGCGCCGTTGCTGGGGAGGTGAGTGCTTGAAGGTATATATTTAGATCTTGCAATTGAATCTTTTAGTTTCTTGTTTTATCACTAGTTTGGTTCGTAAAAAGAAAACTACAAAAAATATGGAATTGAGGTGGTCTCATATTGTTCATCTTTATAATGTCTTTCTTGAAAATGATGGAAAGGAAAATTGTGCTCAATTAATAGAAGAAGAATTCAATAAAATGTTTGGCATAAATATGAGCATGATTGCAATGTTGCTAGTATGAATTCTTTGAATATCCATGATGCTAGTGATATGCAAAGCCATATACTTGGGGATGCTATGTTTAATGAAGATGTTATTTTTAGTTCCCCAAGTTTTGATGAGAAAATTTATTATGATGATAGCATGCCTCCTATTTATGATGATTATATTGATGAAAGTGGATTTGGAGAGGCCATGACTTTATTTAGTTATGAATCCACTATTTTGGAAGAGGTTGAAATTGATTATGACAACAAAGTTCCTATATATGATGATTATGGTGATGACATGTATGCTATAAAGAATAATGATAACCATGAAACTTGTCATCATGATTTTAATTTTCAATCACATGATAGTTATTTTGTTGAGTTTGCTCCCACTACTATTCATGAGAATAAGTTTGCCTATGTGGAGAGTAATAAAATTTCTATGCTTATGTATCATGAAAAGAATGCTTTATGTGATGGCTATATTGTTGAATTCATTCATGATGCTACTGAAAATTATTATGAGAGAGGAACATATGCTTGTAGGTATTGCAATAATATCAAGTTTCCTCTCTATGTGTTGAAAATCTTGAAGTTTTGCTTGTTTTGCCTTCCTATGCTAGTTGATTCTTGCTCCCATAAATTGTTTGCTCACAAAATACCTATGCATAGGAAGTGGGTTAGACTAAATGTGCTTGTCATGTGATTCATGATGTTCCCGTTAGGTTCAAATTCTTATCTTTTATGTGAGCATCATTGAAATCATCATGCCTAGCTAAAAGGCATTAAAGAAAAGCGCTTGTTGGGAGACAACCCAACACTTTTACCTACTGTTTTTGTGTGTTCACATGGTTAGATTACTGTAGTAATCATGTTTTATAGCTTTTGTTTCAATAAAGTGCCAAGTAAAGCCTTTGGGATAGTGTGGATGATAGTTGACTTGATTCTGTGCAAAAACAGAAACTTTTGCATACAGTGCAGAAATTCCTGTATTTTACTGGAATATTTAAAAATTCTGAATTTTTTACAGTTAATGGGTATACAAATTTTCTATGTTTTACTAATTTTTCAGAATTTTTGGAGTTAAAGAAGTATGACCTTAATTCATATCTTTACGTACTATTCTGTTTTTGACAGATTCTGTTTTCAATGCATAGTTTGCTTGTTTTAGGGTTTCCATGGCTTATATTGCTTAATGTAAGTTGTAGAAATTGTGGGGTACAGTATGAATTGTGTTAGAACAATTATGAATCTTATCTTGACAGTACCAAAGTGAATGATTTGTCTTTATCATACTAACCCATCTCACGAAGTTTCATTAAGTTTTGTGTGATTGAAGTTTTCAAGTTTTGGGTGAGATATCGATATAAGGAGAATAAGGAGTGACAATACCCTAAGCTTTGGGATTCCCAAGGCACCCCAAGGTAATATTCAAGGAAGATCCAAGCAACTCCGAGGCATCCCCTCTTGCGTCTTCAACATTATCGGTAACCTCACTTGGAGCTATATTTTCATTCGTCACATGATATGTGTTTTGCTTGGAGCGTTATTTTCTTTTATTAGGATTTGCTTGCTGTTATTTATAATAATGTTTTGCATCTCTTACTTCAATAAAAGTGGCAAGGATAGCCATCACCATGCTTATTTTGCAAGTATATGAGTTGCTGTTTCAAAACAGAAAGTTTATTGCTGTTGCAATAATTCTCCAAAAAAGTCAGAATGTGATAAAATGTTGAAACTTTTTGCACAATTAGCTATGATAAATTTTCTACAGTGTGGTATATTTTCAGAATTTTTGGAGTTAGGTAAGTATGAGTAAAATTGCACTCTTTACAGACTTTCCTGTCTAGACAGATTGCTGTTATGTTCGCATTGTTTGCATATGTTTGCTTATTTAATGATTCTATTTGAGGATAGGAGTATTAAATATGCAGAAGCATTTAGTATGCAATGTTGAATAATAATTTTAGTGATTTTATACAGTAGAGAATGATAAGGTTTTTGCATTGATTTATACTAACTTATCTCACGAGTTCTTGTTGAGTTTTGTGTGGATGAAGTTTTTAAGAATTAGGGAAACCGTGATTTGAGAGGAATGAAGAAGACACAAGAGCTCAAGCTTGGGGATGCCCAAGGCATCCCAAGTTAATATTCCAAGAAGTCTCAAGCATCTAAGCTTGGGGATGCCCCGGTAGGCATCCCACCTTTCTTCATGAACAACTATTGGTTAGTATCAGTTGAGCCTAAGTTTTTGCTTCTTCACATGATGTGTGCTATTCTTAGAATGTCATTTTATTTTGTTTTGCTTGCTGTTTTAATAAAATACTTAGATCTAAAAGTTTTAAATAAGAGAGAGTCCTCAATTAGCTACCCATTTACTTAACTACTCATTTGATCTTCACTTGTATCTTTTTGGAGTAGTTTGTCATTTACTCTCATGCTTCACTTAGATTATTTTGAGAGTTGAAAATTTTGAAGAAATACTTATGCTCTCGTGCTTCACTTAAATTTATTTGAGAGCTTGTTAGTAGCAATGGTAATACATAAATTTAGTCCCAAAGTAATGGATATTCAAGAAGGATATAATAAAAACTTTCATGGAGATCACTGGATATGATAAGTTTGATTTCTTGCAATAGTTTTGCGATATGGAGATAATAATATGAGAGTCATGTTGGTGAGTAATTATGCCTTAGTAAGAATATTGGTGTTAAGGTTTGTGATTCCCTACGCAAGCACAAAAGTCAATAGTTATGCATTGAAATTACATCCTACTTGTGGTGCATTATTCGGTGTTAGTTATGCTCAATGCTCGTTTATGTGAATTTTCGTTTCTTGGTTGGTTGCTTCTCAATCTATTTGCTAGCCTCCATTTGTACTAAGTGGGAATACTACTTGTGCCACATGAGTCCACCATACCTACCTATATGCGGTATTCCCGTGCCGTTCTAAGCAAATTTGTATGTGCCATCTCTAAAATTTCAAAATAATTTCCTTTTTGTGTGCTCGTACTGCTCATGAAGCGGCAGGGGGTGGCCAATATTTTCCATGCTAGATGTGTTATTCTCAAGATGAGTGTTTATTCACTTGTCATTGCACGAGAGTACGGCAAAGGTATTAGGGATGCCCAGTCCCGAAATGAAAAATGAATTTACTTTATGTTGTCAAATAATAAATTCCTTGGAAAGTGTTGGTATGGAGGGCACCCGTGGATATGGCTAGCCATGGATTGTGAAAGAATGGTGGAAAAAGGAATAAACTTTATTTTCTGTTTGGGAACCGCCTATGATATATCTAGCATGGAAAGTGTTGGGAATTACTCGGTCGTTTTCGTTGATGGGAAAAGTATGCCTCTCAAATTTTTTATCTCTCAATTTAAGCTTTGAGCTCTGGCACCTCTACAAATCCCTACTTCCCTCTGCGAAGGGCCTATCTATTTACTTTATGCAATTTTTATTTTTATTTGAGTCTCCATCTTCTCTTATAAAGCACCAACTAAGGGGCACTATGAACGTACTTGAGCATTGGATGTAGCTAATATGCGAGTGTGTTTTGCGAATGGATCAATAATTGAGCATGATGGGCTAGGGATAACTTTCTTTAGTGTTGATATTCTGAAAGACATGGTTGCTTGTTGATATGCTTGAGTATTGATGTCTTCATGTCAAACTATAGACTATTGCTTTGAATCATTCAAGTCCAAATGCCCATGCTACAAAAGAAAGATTATATGATGAATATGATAGGTAGCTTTCCACAACAAAAATTCCATTTTCAATTGCTACTTTATCATAATAAGTTTTATGAGAAAGAGTTGCTGTTATGATGCTAGGAAAAGTGATTGAAATTATCATTGATCAAACTTATGCACTTTGCTAGTATTCACACTTCATAAATTATTTCTTTTATCATTTACCTACTCGAGGACGAGTAGGAATTAAGCTTAGGGATGCTGATACGTCTCCAACGTATCTATAATTTATGAAGTATTCATGCCATGTTTACAACAATTTTATATGGTTTTGGTATGATTTGCATGGAACTAACCCGGACTGACGCTGTTTTCAGCAGAACTACCGTGGTGTTGTTTTTTGTGCAGAAATGAAAGTTCTCCAAATGAGCTGAAACTTTTTGACGATTTTTTTTGGAACAAAAGAGACCCCTAAAGCTTCGTGGAAGGACCAGAAGGTGAAGGAGTAGGGCACAAGACACCGGGGCGCGCCTGGGCCCTTGCCCGTGCCTCGGTGGGTTGTGCTCACCTCGAGGCCCATCTTAGCGTGAAACCAACGCCAAAAATTCCTATAAATAGAGAAACCATCAAGGGTAACCCTAGATCAGAAGTTCCGCCGCCGCAGGCCTCTGTAGACACGAAAAACCAATCTAGACCCCGTTCCGGCACCCTGCCGGAGGGGGAAATCATCACCGGTGTCAATCTTCATCATCCCTATGGCCACCATGATGAGGAGGGAGTAGTCCACCCTCGGGGCTGAGGGTTTGTACCAGTAGCTATGTGTTTAATATCTCTCTCTCGTGTTCTTGAGATGTCACGATCTTGATGTATCGCGGGCTTTGTTAATATAGTTGGATCATATGGTGTTTTCCCCTCTCTATCTTGTTATGAATTGAGTTTTCCCTTTGAGATTTCGTTTTTATCGGATTGAATACTTTACGGATTTGAGAGCACTTGATCTATGTCTTGGCACTCAACTCACGGATTCCCGAGGTGACATTGGGGTAATCTATGCATAGGGGTTGATGCACGTTTTCGTCCTTGTTTCCGGTAGAAATCTTGGGGCACTCTTTGAAGTTCTTTGTGTTGGATTGAGTATTATGAATCTGAAATTGTTTGATGCATATCATATAATCAACTCACGGATACTCGCAGTGACATTGGAGTATCTAGGTGACATTAGAGTTGGTTGATGTGTATCATATGGTGTTATTTTAGTATGAACTCTTGGTTAGATCAATCGGAAAGAATATCTTGGTGTTATTTTAGTACGAACTCCAGGATATATTGATCGGAAAGAATAGCTTTGAGGTGGTTTCGTACCCTACAAACAATTTCTTCTTATGTTCTCCGCTAGATAAGAACTTTGGAGTGATTCTTCATCGCATGTTGAGGGAAGGTGTAACACCCCGGTAGTTAGGCTACAGTAATCCCATGTTAATGATGCCACGTCACCACAGTTACTGCTATTAATCTCGCGTTAGTTCGAAACCGATTCAAATCCAGATTTGAATTTAAGTCAAACGATAAAGGTTTTCAAATATTAAAACAAAAATGTTCGGGTTGTGCCAGATATTGCATAAATAATTATGGTGGAGAATCCGCATTTTTATAAAGTATTTAGTTGCACTGAAATAAATAAAACAGTAAAAAAACAAATAGTTAAATGCCTTTTTCTATTAATAAAATATTAAGCTAATTTATTTTATTACCCGAAACTATTGGGGCAGTGGCATATTTATTGAAACTAAATTAGGAACTACTTTTGTATTTCATTTAAACTATAATAAGGTGAAACTAAGAGAAAACAGAAAAGAAATAAAAATAAAACAAAACATCAAACCTACAAAAAAAATATAAATAAAAGGAAATGAACCCCCCCCCCCGCTGGGCCAACCGGCCCAGATAGCCAACTGGCCGGTCCAGTCGGGCAGCCCACCCCGGCCGGCCCACCTCTCCCCGCATAACCCCCACCACCCGCAAACCCTAGGCCCGATCCCCACTTCCCGATCCACGTCTCCCCCTCACCCCCACCCGATCTGGATCGGGGGAGCAACCCCGGTCGATCCCCTCCTTCCCTCTCCTCGCGCCGACCCGACCTGGGCGCCGCGCCGCCGTCGCCCGCACCCCGCCGACCGCTGCCGCCCGAGGACCGCGCCGCCCCGTCCTCATCATCGGGCCATCCCCGTCTCCTCTCAACGTCAAGCGTGGCCACGCCCAAGGACCGCCGCCTCCGCCCCGCCGCTCCTCGCGCCGTCCTCTGCTCGTGGGAGGACCATGGCGCCGCCGGCCTCCCCAAACGCCACCTCGACCCCCTTCATCGTGAGCTTCCCCCTCCGACCCCCCTGTTTTCCTGTTCGCCCCCCTGCCGTGGCCACCTAGTCGCGCCACCGCGCTCTCTGCGGCCGTCCCGATGAGCGCGCGCTCTGCCACCGTAGTTGCCGTCGATGTAGACCGTCCCTTCTCGAGCTGCGCACGCCCGTAGATGTGCGCCACCGCGCCCGTTCGAATGGTGGTCTCTGCAAAGTGCTCGGTCGCCGGAGCGACGAGTTCCATGACCGTCGCCGCCCGCTGTGGTCACCGGCGACGCCACTGTCGCCAGAGTCGCTGGCCAATGGGCCCCATCTCTTTAACCAGTTAATTAAAATGCTAATTAACGTAATCACTCACTGACATGCAGGCCCACATTAAAATAACTGTTCGGTTTAACTACTGTGAATGACATGTGGGACCTACCCCCTCTAATTAACCTCAGTTAATTAATTAGTTAAAATAAAACCTGTTTAGTAATTGTCTCACTGACAGTGGGGACCCATTAGTCAGTTTGACCAGTCAACAGTGAAACTTTGACTGCTGATTGGGTTGCTGACTCAGCTCCTTGTCCCCACCTGTCAGGTTGACCTGCTGACATCATGGTGATGTCATGATGACATCACCATTCACTGTTTCGGATAATCCTAATTTAAATAATTAAATAAAATCCAGAATATTGATTAAATCTTTAAAATTTAATATAAAATAAACCGTAGCTCAGATGAAAATACTTTCTACATGAAAGTTGCTCAGAACGACGAGACGAATCTGAATACGCCCTTCGTATTGCTGTCAGATGCGCCTAACTACCTGAACATAGAACTTTTAGACTGATTTTGATAAATGAATAGTGCTCAACTTTAATTAAATAAATCCGAATAAATTCTTAAATTAACTAAATCATTTAGTTAGGCAGTAGAACACCTCTGCATATCATTTAGGCATGTCATGCTTATTGTTTGCATCTTTGCCGTGAATTTATTGTTTCTTCCCCACTCCTTCTCTCTCGATAAACGCCGAGACCGACGCCGTTGCAGCTAAGTACGACTACGCTCCAGACGAGCAGCCCGTTGACGACCCCTCCTTCTTGCCAGAGCAACCAGGCAAGCCCCCCCCCCCTTGACCATCCAGATATCGCCCATTCCATTTCTCCCGCTTGCATTAGATTTTGCTACTGTTAATGTTTGCTCCTATTCTGATGCATAGCCTGCTTTTGGTAACCTGTTTATTGTTACCTTACCTGCCTATGTTAAACTGCTTAGTATAGGTTGGTAGTGAACCATCAGTGACCCCCACCACCTTACCCTTGTTGCCCCTACTTGATCATCGACGACTCGATCAATGTGATCGTCGACCAGAGACCGACACATCACTTCACCCCCTTAGTTGTACGACTCTGCATAGTTACTATCGAGTGTCGAGGGTGATACCTCGTAACACACTCCTGATGAATACTCTGCAGTGTAGCTGTTCGGTCGTGGTCATCGAGGGTGATTCCTCCTTCTCCACTTATTATCAGATATTATTCGTATGACTGACTTATGTATTCGGATCCTCGTGATCCCTGGTCTGTAATATTGTGGATCTCCATTTATTTGTGTTAGAGTTGTGTTGTGATATCTTCCCGTGAGTCCCTGTGCTTGATCGTGCACGTTTGCGTGTATGATTAGTGCATGATTGAGTCGGGGGCATCACAGAAGGTTATATGATCCAATTATATTAGCATTGTTGAGAGATTGCACTAGCGAAAGTACGGACCCTAGGCCTCATTTTCAAGCTTTGCAATACCGTTTGTGCTCCATTTTATCAATTGCTACCTTGCTGTTTTTTATGTTCCTATCACAAAAATCAATATCTACTATCATTACTACGCTTTTATTACCATCTCTTCGCCGAACTAGTGCACCTATACAAATTACCATTGTATTTGGTGTGTTGGGGACACAAGAGACTTTTTATTATTTGGTTGCAGGGTTGTTTGAGAGAGACCATCTTCATCCTACGCCTCCCACGGATTGATAAACCTTAGGTCATCCACTTGAGGGAAATTTGCTACTATCCTACAAAACTCTGCGCTTGGAGGCCCAACACGAGTCTACAAGAACAAGTTGTGTAGTAGACATCAATGTATTATGGAACGAGTAAAGAGACTTGCCGGTAACGAGATTGAACTAGGTATGAAGATACCGACGATCGAATCTCGGGCAAGTAACATACCGATGGACAAAGGGAATTACGTATGTTGTCATAAGGTTCGACCGATAAAGACCTTCGTATAATATGTAGGAGCCAATATGGGCATCCAGGTTCCGCTATTGGTTATTGACCAGAGAGGCGTCTCGGTCATGTCTACATAGTTCTCGAACTCGTAGGGTCCGCACGCTTAACGTTCGTTGATGATATAGTATTATATGAGTTATGTATGTTGGTGGCCGAATGTTGTTCGGAGTCCCGGATGAGATCACGGACATGACTAGGAGCTCCGGAATGGTCCGGAAGTAAAGATTGATATATGGGATAATAGTGTTTGGTCTTCGGAAGGGTTCTGGAATTCACCGGAAGGGGTTTCGGATGTTTCCCGAAATGTTTGGGTACGAGGACACTTTATTTGGGCCAAAGGGGAAAGCCCATGAGGGTTTTGGAAAGAGCAAAAGGAAGTTTTGCGGAGACCAGAGGCCAGACACCAGAGACCCTGGCGTCTGGGCCCAAACGCCGGGATCCTTGACGTTTGGCCCTGGAGTCCGAGAAGGACTCTTGCCTTTCGGGCAAAATCGACTTTGAGGAGGCTTTTACTCCAAGTTTTGACCCCAGGGCTCAACATATAAATAGAGCGGCACGGCTAGCACCCAAGACACATCAAGATTCACCAAGCCGTGTGCCGGCAACCCCGTCCCCTCTAGTTTGTCCTCCGTCTAGTTTCTGTAGTGCTTGGCGAAGCCCTACGGAGATTGTTCTTCATCACCAACAATCACCACGCCATCGTGCTGCCGGAACTCATCTACTACTTCGCTTCTCTTGCTGGATCAAGAAGGCAAGGATGTCATCGAGCTGAACGTGTGCTGAACGCGGAGGTGCCGTACGTTTGGTACTTGATCGGGACGGATCGTGAAGGAGTACGACTACATCAACCTCGTTGATAAATGCTTCCACTTAGCGATCTTCAAGGGTATGAAGATGCTCTCCCCTCTCGTAGCTATGCATCTCCATGGATAGATCTTTGCGTGTGCATAGAATTTTTTTGTTTTCCATGCAACGTTTCCCAACAGTGGCATCCGAGCCAGGTCTATGCGTAGATGATATGCACGAGTAGAACGCAAAGAGTTGTGGGCGGTGATAGTCATACTGCTTACCACCAACGTCTTATTTTGATTCGGCGGTATTGTAAGATGAAGCGGCCCGGACCAACCTTACATGTCCACGTACATGAGACCGGTTCCACCGACAGACATGCAACTTGTTTTGCATAGAGGTGGCTGGCGGGTGTCTGTTTCTCCTACTTTAGTTGAATCGAATTTGACTGCAGCTGATCCTTGAAGAAGGTTAAAACAGCAAACTTCATAAATCACCGTTGTGGTTTTTGCCATAGGTAAGAACGGTTCTTGCTAGAAACCCGTAGCAGCCACGTAAAACTTGCAACAACAAAGTAGAGAACGTATAACTTGTTTTTGCAGGGTATGCTGTGATGTGATATGGTCAAGACATGATGTGATATACATTATTGTATGAGATGATCATGTTTTGTAATTTATCGGCAACCGGCAGGAGCCTTATGGTTGTCTCATTATTGTATGAAGTGCAAGCGCCAAGTAATTGCTTTACTTTATCACTATGCGTTAGCAATATTTGTAGAAGCAATAGTTGGCGAGACTACCACGACGCAACGATGGAGATCAAGGTGTCGAGCCGGTGACGATGGAGATCATGACGATGCTTTGGAGATGGAGATCAAAAGCACAAGATGATGATGGCCATATCATGTCACATATTTTGATTGCATGTGATGTTTATCTTTTATGCATCTTATTTTGCTTAGAACGACGGTAGCATTATAAGATGATCCCTTCACTAAATTTCAAGATATAAGTGTTCTCCCCGAGTATGCACCGTTGCGAAAGTTCGTCGTTTCGAGACACCACGTGATGATCGGGTGTGATAGACTCTACGTTCACATACAACGGGTGTAAGACAATTTTGCACACGCAGAATACTTGGGTTAAACTTGACGAGCCTAGCATGTACAGACATGGTCTCGGAACACTGGAGACCGAAAGGTTGAACGTGAGTCATATAGTAGATATGATCAACATAGAGATGTTCACCATTGATGACTACCCCATCTCATGTGATGATCGGACATGGGTTAGTTGATTTGGATCACGTATCACTTAAATAACCCGAGGGATGTTAATTTAAGTGGGAGTTCATTAGTATTTTGATTAATACTTAAATTTATCATGAACTTAGTCTTAATAGTTTTTGCATATCTATGTTGTAGATCAATAGCTCGCGATATAGCTCCCCTATGTTTTTGATATGTTCCTAGAGAAAACTAAGTTGAAAGATGATAGTAGCAATGATGCGAACTGGGTTCGTGATCTGAGGATTATCCTCATTGCTGCACAGAAGAATTATGTCCTTGATGCACCACTAGGTGACAAACCTATTGCAGGAGCAGATGCAGATGTTATGAATGTTTGACAAGCTCGATATGATGACTACTTGATAGTTTAGTGTGCAATGCTTTACGGCTTAGAATCGGGGCTTCAAAGACGTTTTGAACGCCATGGAACATATGAGATGATTCCAAGAGCTAAAATTGGTATTTCAGACTTATGCCCATGTTGAGAGGTATGAGACCTCTGACAAGTACTTTGCCTACAAGATGGAGGAGCATAGCTGAACCAGTGAGCATGTGCTCAGAATGTCTGGGTACTACAATCGCTTGAATCAAGTGGGAGTTAATCTTCCAGATAAGATAGTGATTGACAAAGTTCTCAAGTCACTATCACCAAGCTACCAGAACTTCGTGATGAACTATAATATGTAAGGGATGACAAAAATGATTCCCGAGCTCTTCGTGAATCAGCGAAGGTAGAAATCAAGAAAGAGCATCAAGTGTTGATGGTTAACAAGACCACTAGTTTCAAGAAAAAGGGCAAGGGAAAGAAAGGGAACTTCAAGAAGAATGGCTAGCAAGTTGCCACTCCCATGAAGAATCCCAAAGCTGGACCCAATCCTGAAACTGAGTGCCTCTACAGCAAAGGAAATGGTCACTGGAAGTGGAACTGCCCCGAATACTTGGCAGATAAGAAGGATGGCAAAGTGAACAAAGGTATATTTGATATACATGTTATTGATGTGTACCTTACTAGTGTTCGTAGTAGCCCCTGGGTATTTGATACTGGTTCAGTTGCTAATATTAGTAACTCGAAACAGGAGTTGCAGAATAAACAGAGACTAGTTAAGGGCGAGGCGACGATGTGTGTTGGAGGTGATTCCAAGGTTGATACGATCACCATCGCACACTCCCTCTACCTTCGGGATTAGTGTTGAACCTAAATAAATGTTATTTGGTGTTTGCATTGAGCATGAATATGATTTGATCATGTATATTGGAATACGATTATTCATTTAAGTCAGAGAATAATTGTTGTTCTGTTTACATGAATAAAACCTTCTATGGTCATACACCCAATGTGAATGGTTTATTGAATCTCGATCGTAGTGATACACATATTCATAATATTAATGCCAAAAGATGCAAAGTTGATAGTGATAGTGCAACATACTTGTGGCACTGCCGTTTAGGTCATATTGGTGTAAAGCGCATGAAGAAACTCCATGCGGATGGACTTTTGGAATCACTTGATTATGAATCATTTGATATTTGTGAACCATGCCTCATGGGCAAGATGACTAAAACTCCGTTCTTCAGAACAAAGGAGCGAGCTAATGACTTATTGGAAATAATACATACCGATGTATGCGGTCTGATGAGTATTAAAGCATGCGGCGGGTATCGTTATTTTCTGACCTTCACAGATGATTTGAGTAGATATGGGTATATCTACTTAATGAAACACAAGTATGAAACATTTGAAAAGTTTAAAGAATTTCAGAGTGAAGTGGAGAATCATCGTAACAAGAAAATAAAGTTTCTACGATCTGATCGCGGAGGCGAATATTTGAGTTACAAGTTTGGCCTTCATTTAAAACAATGTGGAATAGTTTCACAACTCACGCCACCTGGAACACCATAGCGTAATGGTGTGTCCAAATGTCGTAACTGTACTTTATTAGATATGGTGCGTTCTATGATGTCTCTTACCGATTTACCACTATCGTTTTGGGTTATGCATTAGAGACAGCCGCATTCACATTAAATAGGGCACCGTCTAAATCCGTTGAGATGACACCGTATGAACTATGGTTTGGCAAGAAACCTAAGATGTCGTTTCTTAAAGTTTGGGGATGCGAAGCTTATGTCAAAAGGCTTCAGCCTGATAAGCTCGAACCTAAATCGGAGAAGTGCGTCTTCATAGGATACCCTAAAGAAACTATTGGGTACACCTTCTACCACAGAACCGAAGGCAAGATCTTTTTTGCTAAGAATGGGTCCTATCTAGAGAAGGAGTTTCTCTCGAAAGAAGTGAGTGGGAGGAAAGTAGAACTTGATGAGGTAATTGTACCTTCTCTCGAATTGGAGAGTAGCACATCAGAGAAATCCGTTCCCGTGATGCCTACACCAACTAGAGAGGAAGCTAATGATGATGATCATGAAACTTCGGATCAAGTTACTACTGGACTTCGTAGGTCGAACATAGCATGTTCTGCACTAGAGTGGTACGGTAATCCTGTCCTGGATGTCATGTTATTAGACCATGGCGAACCTACGAACTATGAAGAAGCTATGATGAGCCCAGATTCCGATAAATGGCTTGAGGCCATGAAATCTGATATAGGATCCATGTATGAGAACAAAGTGTGGACTTTGGTGGATTTTCCCAATGATCGGCAAGCCAGTGAGAATAAATGGATTTTCAAGAGGAAGACGAACGGTGATGGTAATATCACTATCTACAAAGCTCGACTTGTCACAAAAGTGTTTTCGACAAGTTCAAGGGGTTGACTACGATGAGACTTTCTCACCCGTAGTGATGCTTAAGTCCGTCCGAATCATGTTAGCAATTGCCGCGTTTTATAATTATGAAATCTGGCAAATGGATGTCAAAAACTGCATTCCTTAATGGATATTAAAGAAGAGTTGTATATGATGCAACCAGAAGGTTTTGTCGATCCTAAAGGTGCTAACAAAGTGTGCAAGCTCCAGTGAACCATCTATGGACTGGTGCAAGCATCTCAGAGTTGGAATATACGCTTTGATGAGGTGATCAAAGCATATGGTTTTATACAGACTTATGGTGAAGCCTGTATTTACAAGAAAGTGAGTGGGAGCTCTGTAGCATTTCTGATATTATATGTGGTTGACATATTATTTATTGGAAATGATATAGAATTTCTGGATAGCATAAAAAGGATACTTGAATAAGAATTTTTCAATGAAAGACCTCGGTGAAGCTACTTATATATTGGGCATCAAGATCTATAGGGATAGATCGAGACGCTTAATAGGACTTTCACAAAGCACATACATTGACAAGATTTTGAAGAAGTTCAAAATGGATCAGTCAAAGAAAGGGTTCTTGCCTGTGTTGCAAATGTGTGAAATTGAGTAAGACTCAAAACCCGACCACGGCAGAAGATAGATAGAGAATGAAAGTCATTCCCTATGCCTCAGCCATAGGTTCTATAAAGTATGCCATGCTGTGTACCAAACCTATTGTGTACCTTGCCATGAGTTTGGCAAGGGGGTACAATAGTGATCCAGGAGTAGATCACTGGACAGTGGTCAAAATTATCCTGAGGACTAAGGAAATATTTCTCGGTTATGGAGGTGATAAAGAGTTCGTTGTAAAGGGTTACATCGATGCAAGCTTTAATACCGATCCGGATGACTCTGAGTCTCAATCTGGATACGTATTGAAGGTGGGAGCAATCAGCTAGAGTAGCTCCATGCAGAGCATTGTACACATAGAAATTTGCAAAATACATACGGATCTGAATGTGGCAGGCCCGTTGACTAAACTTCTCTCACAAGCAAAACATGATCACACCTTAGTACTCTTTAGGTGTTAATCACATGGCGATGTGAACTAGATTATTGACTCTAGTAAACTCTTTGGGTGTTGGTCACATGGCGATGTGAAGTATGGGTGTTAAATCACATGGTGATGTGAACAAGATTATTGACTCTAGTGCAAGTGGGAGACTGAAGGAAATATGCCCTAGAGGCAATAATAAAGTTGTTATTTTATATTTCCTTATTCATGATAAAGGTTTATTATTCATGCTAGAATTGTATTGATCGGAAACTTAAATACATGTGTGAATACATAAACAAATACCGTGTCCCTAGTAAGCCTGTACTAGAATAGCTCGTTGATCAAAAGATGGTTAAGGTTTCCTAACCATAGACATGTGTTGTCATTTGATAACGAGATCACATCATTAGGAGAATGATGTGATGGACAAGACCCATCCGTTAGCTTAGCATAATGATTGTTCAGTTTATTGCTATTGATTTCTTCATGTCAAATACATATTCCTTCAACTATGAGATTATGCAACTCCCACATACCAGAGGAATACCTTATGTGCTATCAAACATCACAACATAACTGGGTGATCATTAAGATGCTCTACAGGTATCTCCGAAGGTATTTGTTGAGTTGGCATAGATCGAGATTAGGATTTGTCACTCCGAGTATCGGAGAGGTATCTCTGGGCCCTCTCGGTAATACACATCATAAGAAGACTTGCAAGCAAAGTGACTAATGAGTTAGTTGCAGAATGATGTATTACGGAACGAGTAAAGAGACTTGCTGGTAACGAGATTGAACTAGGTATGAAGATACCGACGATCGAATCTCGGGCAAGTAACATACCGATGGTCAAAGGGAATTACGTATGTTGTCATAAGGTTCGACCGATAAAGATCTTCATAGAATATGTAGGAGCCAATATGGGCATCCAGGTTTCGCTATTGGTTATTGACCAAAGATGCGTATCGGTCATGTCTACATTGTTCTCGAACTCGTAGGGTCTGCACGCTTAACGTCCGTTGACGATATAGTATTATATGAGTTATGTATGTTGGTGACCGAATGTTGTTCGGAGTCCCGGATGAGATCACGGACATGACTAGGAGCTCCGGAATGGTCGGAAGTAAAGATTGATATATGGGATAATAGTGTTTGGTCTTCGGAAGGGTTCCGGAATTCATCGGAAGGGGTTTCGGATGTTTCCCGAAATGTTTGGGTACGAGGACACTTTATTTGGGCCAAAGGGGAAAGCCCACGAGGGTTTTGGAAAGTGCAAAAGGAAGTTTTGCGGAGACCAGAGGCCAGACGCCAGAGACCCTAGCGTCTGGGCCCAGACGCCGGGAACCCTGGCGTCTGGCCCTGGAGTCCGAGAAGGACTCTTGCCTTTCGGGCAAAACCGACTTTGAGGAGGCTTTTACTCCAAGTTTCGACCCCAGGCCTCAACATATAAATAGAGGGGCAGGGGTAGCACCCAAGACACATTAAGATTCACCAAGCCGTGTGCCGGCAACCCCGTCCCCTCTAGTTTGTCCTCCGTCTAGTTTCTGTAGTGCTTGGCGAAGCCCTGCGGAGATTGTTCTTCATCACCAACCGTCACCATGCCGTCGTGCTGCCGGAACTCATCTACTACTTCGCCTCTCTTGCTGGATCAAGAAGGCGAGGATTTCATCGAGCTGAACGTGTGCTGAACGCGGAGGCGTCGTACGTTCGGTACTTGATCGGGACGGATCGTGAAGGAGTACGACTACATCAACCGCATTGATAAACGCTTCCGCTTAGCGATCTTCAAGGGTATGAAGATGCTCTCCCCTCTCGTAGCTATGCATCTCCATTGATAGATCTTGCGTGTGCCTAGAAAAAAAATTTGTTTCCCATGCAACGTTTCCCAACACCGCGCTACACACTTGCACACACTCTGCAATCTCGCTTTCTCACGGTTTTTATACGACCGCAGCCATGTCGAGCGACAGCGAGGACGACAGTTCTGCCAGCAGTCCGGCGCCCGATGATAGGTCAACATCGGAATCATCCCGCTCGTCTTCCATGAGTCCGGCGTCGAGCCCAAACCTCGATTATATCCGGATCATGCAAGGGACGCCACCTCCTAAGTCGTCAGACGACAACCAGACGGACGAGGAGCCATCGAAGGACGAAGAAGAGGACGACGATGATGATGAGGACGAATGGTCGAACAAGGAGGAGGACGACGATGACAGCAACGACGATGACGACGGTGGCGATGATGAAAAGTCAATGGTCAGCGGCAAGAAGCATCCTCGCCAAGACGATGTGTAGGATTGAAAGTAGGTCTAGAGGGAGGGGGGGGGGGGTTTGACTACTTGACCAAATAAAAATCTAACATTTTCCCAATTTTAGTTGTTGGCAGATTTTAGCAACTAGTACAAGTCAAGCAATCAACCTACACTTGCAATTCTAAGAGTGTAGCAGCGGAAAGTAAAACATTGTATATGAAGGTAAAGGGAAGGGCTTGGAGAGTGTAAATGCAATGATGACACGGAGATTTTTGGCGTGGTTCCGATAGGTGGTGCTATCGTACATCCACGTTGACGGAGACTTCAACCCACGAAGGGTAACGGTTGCGTGAGTCCACGGAGGGCTCCACCCACGAAGGGTCCACGAAGAAGCAACCTTGTCTATCCCACCATGGCCATCACCCATGAAGGACTCGCCTCACTCGGGTAGATCTTCACGAAGTAGGCGATCTCCTTGCCCTTACAAACTTCTTGGTTCAACTCCACAATCTTGTCGGAGGCTCCCAAGCGACACCTAACCAATCGAGGAGACACCACTCTCCAAAAGGTAATAAATGGTGTGTTGATGATGAACTCCTTGCTCTTGTGCTTCAAATGATAGTCTCCCCAACACTCAACTCTCTCTCACAGATTTGGCTATGGTGGAAAGATGATTTGAGTGGAAAGCAACTTGGAAAAGGCTAGAGATCAAGAATCTTGTGGTAGGATTGGAATATCTTGGTATCAACACATGAGTAGGTGGTTCTCTCTCAGAAAATGAGTAGTGGAAGTGTAGGCACGTTTTGATGTCTCTCTCACATAAGGAGAAGGGGGTGGAGGGGTATATATAGCCTCCACACAAAATCCAACCGTTACACACATTTGACCCAACTCGGTCAGACTGAATAGAACTCGGTGAGACTGATTCAGTTCAAAATGTGAATGTTAGGAATCTTGGTGGGACCGATGTGCTAGGGCTAGGGCAAAACCTCATCTCAGTGAAGCTGATTGCTTGAACTCGGTGAGACCGATTTCAGCAAAGAGCAAACAGAGAGTTGGTCAAGCAAACTCGGTGTGACCAATCGCTCATTTCGGTGAGACCGAAATGTTAAGAAGGGAAACAGAGAGTTTGCAAGGCCATCTCGATGAGACCGAGATCCGTATCGGTGTGACCGAAGTGTTAGGGTTTCTGGCAGTGGCTATGTCAACTGAACTCGGTGGCGCTGGATAGAAGATTTTGGTGGGGCCGAGTTTGACTTTGGGTTTTGGACATATTTGGAAATGAGAAAGTGGTTGAGGGCTATGGAGCAATATCACTAAGCATTTTGAGCAAGTAGACCATTAAGCAACACCTCATCCCCTTTTAATAGTATTGGCTTTCCTATGGACTCAATGTAATCTTGTATCACTAAAATATAAATGAAGAGTCTTGAGCTTTTGCCAACATGTGTCCTTAGCATTTTGAGGGGTCCACATCTCTAGTCCATGCCATGCCAATCATTGAACTTTCTGAAATATTAAACTTGAAAGGATATTAGTCCAATGAGCTATATGTTTTTATGAATTACGAAAACCACCTGGGGATTAGTTGCACTTTCAATCTCCCCCTTTTGGGTAATTTGATGACAACATATAGATCAAAGCTTCGACAAATGATAATATGAATGGAATACATCATCGCTTTGAGAAGTATGTGATAAGCAAGAGCTCCCCCTAAATTTGTGCATTATTTAAAATTTGCTTTTGAATGCAAATGCACAATCGATTAGGATCATGGGTCACTCTTCCATGTCACATGCATCTTGGTGGAGCGCTCAAAATGATAAGAGTTAAATAACATGCACTCATCACCAAGGATACAAGTGATTTATCATACATAAACATAACATAGATATAATCATGCAAGCACACATTAAGCATCATATGATCAAGCACATGATCACATAAGTATCTCATGAGCATAACACAAATTGTAGCATAGAAATCAAACAACCAAACGATCAAAGTAGCAAGAGAAGCAAATGAAACCAACAAAAAGCAAAACGCTCTCTCTCTCTCTCTCTCTCGAAGCCTATGATCTATACACTTTCTCCCCCTTTGGCAACAAGTTACCATGGTGGGCTGGAGGAGGTGCGGCTGGGGAGGAGGTGGTGGGGTGGAGGATGTGCGGCTGGGGAGGAGGTGGTGGTGAGGAGGAGGTGTGGTGGTGTTGTCCGGTGGTGCAAGTACTCCGCGAGGTGGCCGATGCCGCTGAGTTGAAGAGAGGAGCAAGAAGCAGGGGACACACGCGTCGAAGGTATAATCTTGTCATCATATTTTTTCTCTAAGTTGTAGAGTTTAGTTTAGTTAGTGTTAATTTGTCTATGGTGGCATTTTAGTGCTTAGTTAGTGTAGCGGGTAATAATTTTGTTTGTTGTGATTAATGAGAAGATGGAAATGTCTGACAGGTGAAAATGTCTGAATCGGTAAATTTAACTGTTTACTACGGCCCTAGTAATGTTCGATATAATGAGTTGGGGGTTGATCTTAGCGAGTATAAAAATTGCGTCATGACACTTCCAGACCCGGACAGACTGGACATTAGACAGTTGAAGTACTGGTTGACTACTAGTTTTGGGTTGGATCCTGAAGTATGTTCCGTCAGTATTCATGCATTGTGGACCAAATCCTATAAAAATGTCAAGTGGGAGTTGATGCCGATAGATAGGAGCCAACATTGGTTGACCCTGTTAGGTCATTGCCGAGACCAAAGAATCCACCAATATGCCCTAGTGCAACCTGTGGCGAAGGAGGAGAATACCGTACAACTCCGCGTGGGGTATGTACCCAGCCAGGGCAGTCAAGTGGCTAACGAGATTTATTATCCGGGTCACAGCCACTGGATGTGGATGCTAGCAAACCCGAGAAAGAGTCAGACTACGTGCCACACAATGTGTGTGGTCATGATACTGGGCAGAGTAGTCAGTCGATAATATTAGCTGATTCTGGTTATGCCGATGGGGATGAGAAAGGGGAGGAAATGCAGGGTGATGGAGGAAGAGGACGAGGATGGATTGGCGGAGGATCTGGATTCTAAAAATTCCGAGGATGAAGTGGAGGTACCGATTCCTTCTGCATGGGATCAGGACATATCCACCGGCCTTATGGTCAACGATGGCCATGAGACTCCATGGCAGTATAATCTGAACCAAGTCCAGATAGGGGCTATGTTTGATACAAAGAAAAAATTGAAGTATGCGGTGATAAAGTGGACTATGTCTACGTAGAGGGTTTTCCAGACACACATATCAAGTCCAACAAACTATACCGTGAAATGTGTTGAAACAGGTTGTCCTGGGAAGGTGCACGGGCACGTGCCGAAGTATAACATCCACTGGGTTGTCACCGATGTCGTCCCACATAATTGTGTGAGGAAAAACCTTCTGGTGAATCATCCAAACCTGACTTCAACTCTCATTGCGCAACTCATGTATACTGAGATAGTGCAGAAGAAAGATATGGAAGCAAAACACATCTAGATAGCAGTGAAGGTCAGATGGAATTATGACATTCCTTATGGGAAGGCTTGGAGGGCTAATTAAGCAGAAGACTATGGAGGAAAGGTTTGGAACGTTCATCGACTCATATGAAATATTGTTCGTCTCCTTGACATACTGAAGGAGAGGAATCCCAGCACTTATGTTAATGTACAACACACGAGGTTGCCAAGTATACCTGATTTCAAGGTGTTGAAGCGAGTATTCTTCTCTTTCGCTATGTGCATCGAAGCTTTCTGGCATTGTCCTCCTATGATGTTTGTGGATGGTACATTCCTGACTGGTTAGTACAAAGGGCAAATCCTGACTGCTATTGGTGTGGACGGGAACAATCAAATCATCCCACTTGCCATGGAATTTGTGGAGGGTGAGAACTTTCTGAGCTGGGTATGGTTCTTCTGACAAGTGAAAATTGCCATCGTGAAGGACCGACCAAACGTGTGCACTAAGAGAAAGAAGGGGAGGGCAATAAAGAGTTTTTTCAGTGGGTAGAGAAAGAGCCTCCCGTGAATTGGTCTTTGTTGCATGACACCCATAGAGCTAGGTATGGCCACATGACAACCAACCTTGCAGAGGTGTATAACTTTGTACTCAGAGGGAATAGAGCATTGCCACTCACAGCTATTGTGGAGGCTGTATTCCATGGCACTTTGAGATATTTCAGAGAAAGGCACGAGTTAACAAAGAAGCATATTGCAGATAATCAGAACACACCTTATTGTAGCCGCGTCATGGAGAACATGGCAAAGAAGATAGAGAAAGCAAAGAAGCACACTATCAGACTCATAGGTAATCAGGAAAGGAGGTATGAGGTTCAACTACCTATTGATGGTTTTGGTTCTGCAAATGAGGTGAAGACGACGAGGTTAAAATTGGAACAGAATTCCATCCAACGTGTGAGTGTGCATGCAACAAACCGAAGTTGTTGCACCTGCCTTGCTCACATGTGTTGGTTGCCTGTGGCCAGATTGAGTTGGACGCCATCTCCTTCATGTCCCCATACTATTTAAAAGAGGCAGTACTTAACACACGGACCGGTGAGATGACATGGTTTAGAGTCATCGGCAATTTCTACAAGGTAAACGATGGTGAGAGAGTATACATCCAGGATCTAGAACTTCGGCGAACAAGTAGGGGTAGACGTAAGGCCTGTCGCATCCGAAACAATATGGACCAATCTGACACTGGTGGAGCAACCAGACAATGTTTGCTATGCGCGGCTTATGGGCATAGGATGCAATATTGTCCCGAACTGAACAAAGACGGTGCTTCCACATCGACGAGTGCTTCCACATCGACGACTGCGACAACAGGAGCAAGAGGCGGTCGTGGTCGTGGCAGTCGAGGCCAAAGGGGAGGACGAGGAAGAAATAACTCACAAGCTATATAATGTGTCGGTCTACGCGATACTTATTATTATGTGTCAGACTATGTTTTAATTTGTAATATGTTGGACTATGTTTTAATTTGTAATATGTCTGGACTATGTTTTTATTTATAATATGTTGGACTATGTTTTACTTTGTAATATATCTGAACTATTTTTTACTTTGTAATATGTTTGTACTATGTTTTATTTGCATGTGAGATTTGTTGTTTTAATTGCAGATATGTCTTCGTATTCGTTGCTTGATGGTAATATCGATAGAGGGCACCGGGCCGCACTTATGGAAGCGGGCAAGAACTTAGTGATGGAAATATGCCCTAGAGGCAATAATAAAACGGTTATTATTATATTTCCTTAATCATGACAAAGGTTTATTATTCATGCTAGAATTGTATTGACCGGAAACTTAAATACATGTGTGGATACATAAACAAATACCATGTCCCTAGTGAGCCTCTACTAGACTAGCTTGATGATCAAAAGATGGTTAAGGTTTCCTAACCATAGACATGAGTTGTCATTTGATAACGGGATCACATCATTAGGAGAATGATGTGATGGACAAGACCCATCCGTTAGCTTAGCATATGATCGTTCAGTTTATTGCTATTGCTTTCTTAATGTCAAATACATATTCCTTCGACTATGAGATCATGCAACTCCCGGATACCAGAGGAATGCCTTGTGTGCTATCAAACGTCACAACGTAACTGGGTGATCATAAAGATGCTCTACAGGTATCTCCGAAGGTGTCTGTTGAGTTGGCATGGATCGAGATTAGGATTTGTCACTCCGTGTATCGGAGAGGTATCTCTGGGCCCTCTCGGTAATACACATCATGAGAAGCCTTGCAAGCAAAGTGACTAAGAAGTTAGTTATGACATGATGTATTACGGAACGAGTAAAGAGACTTGCCGGTAACGAGACTGAACTAGGTATGAAGATACTGACGATCGAATCTCGGGCAAGTAACATACCGACAGACAGAGGGAATTACGTATGTTGTCATATGGTTCGACCGATAAAGATCTTCGTAGAATATGTAGGAACCAATATGGGCATCTAGGTTCCGCTAGTGGTTATTGACCGGAGAGGTGTCTCGGTCATGTCTACATAGTTCTCGAACCCGTAGGGTCTGCACGCTTAACGTTCGTTGACGATATAGTGTTATATGAGTTATATGATTTGGTGACCGAATGTTGTTCGGAGTCCCAGATGAGATCACGGACATGGCAAGGAGCTCTGGAATGGTCCAGAGGTAAAGATTGATATATAGGACAATGATATTCGGACACTGGAAGAGTTTCGGAGTGCACCGGGTAGTCATCGGATCATTGGAAGGGGTTCCGGGAAGCCCCGGGAGGATGATGGGCCTTTTGAGCCATTAGAGGGGAGCACACCAGCCCACAAGGGGCTGGCGCACCCCCTATGTCAGCCGGCCTATGGGAGAAAGGAAGGAGGGGTATTCGGCCTCCCCCTTCCTTCCCTCTCCCCTCTTTCCTTTCCCCCTCCGGCAAATATGGTAAGGGGGGCGCGGCTAGGGAAGGAACCCTAGGAGGATTCGGCCTCCTTGGGGCACCTCCTTGGCTGCTCCCTCTTCCCCCCCACCTATATATATATGTGGGAGGGGGGCGCCACACAAGGCCACGACAATCTCTTAGCCATGTGCGGCGCCCCTGTCCACAGTTTCGCCCCTCGGTCATATTTTCGTAGTGCTTAGGCGAAGCCCTGCGGAGATAGCATCACCACCACCGTCACCACACCGTCGTGCTATCAGAACTCATCCACTACTTTGCCTTCTTGCTGGATCAAGAAGGCGAGGACGTCACCGAGCTGAACGTGTGCTGAATACGGAGGTGACGTACGTTCGGTACTCGATCAGTTGGATCGCGAAGAAGTTCGACTACATCAACCGCGTTACTAAACGCTTCCGCTTATGGTCTACGAGGGTACGTAGACACACTCTCCCCCTCGTTGCTATGCATCTCCATGTATAGATCTTGCGTGTGCGTAGAATTGTTTTTGTTTTCCATGCAACATTTCCCAACAGTGGTATCATGAGCCAGGTCTATGCGTAGATGATATGCACGAGTAGAACACAAAGAGTTGTGGGCGGTGATAGCCATACTGCTTACCACCAACGTCTTATTTTGATTCGGCGGTATTGTGGGATGAAGCGGCCCGGACCAACCTTACATGTCCACGCACATGAGACCGGTTCCACCGACTGACATGCAATTGATTTGCATAAAGGTGCCTGGCGGGTGTCTGTTTCTCCTCCTTTAGTTGAATAGAATTTGACTATGGCCGGTCCTTGAAGAAGGTTAAAACAGCAAACTTGATAATCACCGTTATGGTTTTGCGTAGGTAAGAACGGTTCTTGCTAGTTGCTCGTAGCAGCCACGTAAAACTTGCAACAACAAAGTAGAGGACGTCTAACTTGTTTTTGCAGGGTATGTTGTGATGTGATATGGTCAAGACGTGATGTGATATACGTTGTTGTATGAGACGATCATGTTTTGTAATATCGACAACCGGCAGGAGCCTTAGGGTTGTCTCTTAATTATTGTATGAAATGCAAGCGCCATGTAATTGCTTTACTTTATCGCTATGCGTTAGCAATAGTTGTAGAAGCAATAGTTCGCGAGACGACCCCGACGCAACAATGGAGATCAAGGTGTCGAGCCGGTGACGATGGAGATCATGACGATGCTTTGAAGATGGAGATCGAAAGCACAAGATGATGATGGCCATATCATGTCACATATTTTGATTGCATGTGATGTTTATCCTTTATGCATCTTATTTTGCTTAGAATGACGGTAACATTATAAGATGATCCCTTCACTAAATTTCAAGATAAAAGTGTTCTCCCCGAGTATGCACCATTGCTAAAGTTCGTCACTATCACCAAGCTACTAGAACTTTGTGATGAACTATAATATGCAAGGGATGACGAAAATGATTCCCGAGCTCTTCGCGATGCTGAAATCGGTGAAGGTAGAAATCAAGAAAGAGCATCAAGTGTTGATGGTTAAACAGGACCACTAGTTTCAAGAAAAATGGCAAGGGAAAGAAAGGGAACTTCAAGAAGAATGGCAAGCAAGTTGCCACTCCCGTGAAGAAGCCCAAAGCTGGACCTAGCCCGAAACTAAGTGCTTCTACTACAAAGGGAATGGTCACTAGAAGCGGAACTGCCCTAAATACTTGGCGGATAAGAAGGATGGCAATGTGAACAAAGGTATATTTGATATACATGTTATTGATGTGTGCCTAACTAGTATTCGTAGTAGCCCCTGGGTATTTGATACTGGTTCAGTTGCTAAGATTAGTAACTCAAAATAGGAGTTGCAGAATAAACGGAGACTAGTAAAGGGCAAGGTGACAATGCGTGTTGGAAGTGTTTCCAAGATTGATATGATCACCATCGCACACTCACTCTACCTTCGGGGTTAGTGTTAAGCCTAAATAAATGTTATTTGGTGTTTGCGTTGAGCATGGACATGATTAGATCATGTTTATTGCAATACGGTTATTCATTTAATTCAGAGAATAATTGTTGTTCTGTTTACATGAATAAAACCTTCTATGGTCATACACCCAATGTGAATGGTTTATTGAATCTCGATCGTAGTGATACACATATTCATAATATTGATGCCAAAAGATGCAAAGTTGATAATGATAGTGCAACATACTTGTGGCACTGCCGTTTAGGTCATATTGGTGTAAAGCACATGAAGAAACTCCATGTGGATAGACTTTTGGAATCACTTGACTATGAATCATTTGATACTTGCGAACCATGCCTCATGAGCAAGATGACTAAAACTCCGTTCTCCGGAACAATGGAGCGAGCTAATGACTTATTGGAAATAATACATACCGATGTATATGGTCCAATGAGTGTTGAGGCACACGGCGGGTATCGTTATTTTCTAACCTTTACAGATGATTTGAGTAGGTATGGGTATATCTACTTGATGAAACACAAGTCTGAAACATTTGAAAAGTTCAAAGAATATCAGAGTGAAGTAGAGAATCATCGTAACAAGAAAATAATGTTTCTACGATCTGAGCACGGAGGCGAATATTTGAGTTACAAGTTTGGCCTTCATTCAAGAAAATGTGGAATTGTTTCACAACTCACGCCACCGGTAACAGCACAGCGTAATGGTGTGTCCGAACGTCGTAACCATACTTTATTAGATATGGTGCATTCTATGATGTCTCTTACCAATTTGCCTTTATCATTTTGGGGTTATGCATTAGAGACAGTCGCATTCACGTTAGATAGGGCACCGTCTAAATCCGTTGAGATGACACCGTATGAACTGTGGGTTGACAAGAAACTTAAGCTGTCGTTTCTTAAAAGTTTGGGGATGCGACACTTATGTCAAAAGGCTTCAGCCTGATAAGCTCGAACCCAAAGTGGAGAAGTGCGTCTTCATAGGATACCCGAAAGAAACTATTGGGTATACCTTCTACCACAGATCCGAAGGCAAAATCTTTGTTGCTAAGAATGGGTCCCTTCTAGAGAAGGAGTTTCTCTTGAAAGAAGTAAGTGGGAGGAAAGTAGAACTTGATGAGGTAATTGTACCTTCTCTCGAATTGGAAAGTAGTACATCAGAGAAAGCCGTTCCCGTGATGCCTACACCAACCAGAGAGGAAGCAAATGATGATGATCATGAAACTTCAGATCAAGTTACTACTGAACCTCATAGGTTGACTAGAACACGTTCCGCACCAGAGTGGTACGGCAATCCTGTCCTGGAAGTCATGTTGTTGGACAATAGTGAACCTACGAACTATGAAGAAACTATGATGAGCCCAGATTCTGAAAAATGGTTTGAGGCCATGAAATCTGAGATAGGATCCATGTATGAGAACAAAGTATTGACTTTGGTGGATTTGCCCGATGATCGGCAAGCTATAAAGAATAAATGGATCTTTAAGAGGGAGACGGACGCTGACGGTAATATCACTGTCTACAAAGCTCGACTTGTTGCAAAAGGTTTTCGACAAGTTCAAGGGGTTGACTATGATGAGACTATCTCACCCGTAGCGATGCTTAAGTCTTCCAAATCATGTTAGCAATTGCCGCATTTTATGATTATGAAATCTCGCAAATGGATGTCAAAAACCTTGCATTCCTTAACGGGTTTCTTGAGGAAGAGTTGTATATGATGCAACCGGAAGTTTTTGTCGATCCTAAAGGTGCTAACAAAGTGTGCAAGCTCCAGCGATCCATCTATGGACTGGTGCAAGCATCTCAGAGTTGGAATATACCCTTTGAGGAGGTGATCAAAGCATATGGTTTTATACAGACTTATGGTGAAGCCTTCATTTACAAGAAAGTGAGTGGGAGCTCTGTAGCATTTTTGATATTATATGTGGATGACATATTGCTGATTGGAAATGATATAGAATTTCTAGATAGCATAAAAGGATACTTGAATAAGAATTTTTCAATGAAAGACCTCGGTGAAGCTGCTTACATATTGGGCATCAAGATCTATAGAGATAGATCAAGACGCTTGATAAGATTTTCAATGAGGACATACCTTGACAAGATTTTGAAGGAGTTCAAAATGGATCAGTCAAAGAAGGAGTTCTAGCCTGTATTGTAAGGTGTGAAGTTGTGTAAGACTCAAAGCCCGATCACCGCAGAAGATAGAGAGAGAATGAAAGTTATTCCCTATGCCTCAGCCATAGGTTCTATAAAGTATGCCATACTATCTACCAGACCTATTATGTACCTTCATGAGTTTGGCAAGGGGGTACAATAGTGATCCAGGTGTAGTTCACTAGACAGCGGTCAAATTATCCTTACACTACTACAGGTTGGTCCAAACGCGACTGTCCAATCAGAGACCCTTCGACGAAACTATGTGCTATGCATTAATCACAAACGGGGATGTAATAAAACCATAAAAAAAGATACAAAATGTTTGCAATGGCGGTGACATCAAACACGGTTCAGATTAGAGTTGCGTGTGCGATGCGTGGCATACGGTTAATCCAGCAGAACTATTTGTGATGAGGCAGAACAACAGAAACAGGCAGCCAGATGAGGGTGTGTGCGATATACGGCATACAGTTCACTAGGATCAACTGTGTGTGATTAGGCAACACAATAGAAATGGTCAGCCAGATCAAGGTGTGTGCGATGGAGGGCATACAGTTCACTCGGATGAACTGTTTGTGATGAGCCAAGACAACAGAAACAGTTCGACTGAACAAGATGTGTGTGATATGCGGCAAACATGTCCGTAATCAGAAATGTGTTCGAAGACCAATAATAACACAGACGATTGCTGCTAATGAGCCGTGTGATTTGCTCTGTATATATATATATATATATATATATATATATATATATATATATATATATATATATATAACTGAAATAAACATCCAATTACATAAGTGACTATACAGATCATTCGCACACACCTCAATAAACAATTGCATGCATTCTAAACTAGGAGAAATGATCGTCTAGTCATCTACTTCTTGTGACGCTCCCGCCATTGCTCTGTGGCTTGATCCCTCGTCTGGGGAAGGAAGAAGACACTTCCTCATGTCAACGATCTGCCTGTACATCTCGTAGCTTGTGTACGCGTCCTTGGCCGCGTACTTGACGTGTTGTTCATCCAGTCTCTTATGCCAGACACTGTGCCAGGCGTTCTTGTCCTTCTTGCTCTCATCCTTCATCTTCATGTAGTAGGGGTTGATGATGGCCGAGGCGAGGTCAACCAGGGAGTTCTGTTTGTTGTCGTCGCTGCCCCAGACCTTGTAGTGGTCCTGGATGTTGACAAGATTCAGGCATTTCAAGCCTGAAACCTTGAGCGCTTTTAGATCATTGGTTGTGTCCACCGTAGCGAAACTGTAGTCGGAGCTGTTGATAAACCTTGAGAAACGCTCACAAGGCCTTGTGGCCAGGTGGTGGTGGTAGACGAGGACGTCATGTCGCACGCACAACTGGGCGACGGCAACCTTTTGATCATGCCCTGCACGACCGATGGTGTACTCGAGGTCGAAGCCGACCACTTGGTACTTGTCCTCAGCAAGCAACTGCTCCATAGTTTGGATGGAGCTCTCCACCAAGACCGGCTCGTTCGTGTACACCACCTGAGAGGGCCTTCCCCCTCATGTGAGTGTCCACTACGTGATGCGTGGTGAACTGCCCCCGTTGTCGTCGTCGGCCACTGGGAGCGCCATTGGAGCCACGGGGAGCGCCATTGGAATCGTTGGATGTCCTCTCTGTATGTGTCGTCGTGAGTGTGCTTATTGTGTCGTGTGGCGCACGCGATGAAGGTAAATGGCCGCGGGAATAAATGGGGGCCGGGCGGCCTGGATTCTCGGCGCGTCCGCATGGCAGTTTTTGCAGCGGGTAACTGCATCGTGGCGCCGTGCCCGGCGCAACCGCATGCATAATGGCAGCATGAACGTACATGATCATGCGCCGGCCCCAAACACTGGCAGCGCGCGTGAAGGGACGAGGGCAGAGCGCCCGGAGGGACGCGAGAGCACAGCGCGCGTGGCGGGATGCGAGCAGAGCGCGTCGCGGCCGCCTCAACCGCGAGCAACCACACGCATAGAGCAGTTGAACACGCAGGGAATACGGTCGTCTACAAGCCGGCCAGCAGTTGCGACGCTGCGTTGTTGGCGTGCGACACCTATGGGAACCCAAAGGACCCCTTTACGATTCGGCAGGGAGAGAGGTATGCGCAAAGAGCAGAACCAATGATCGACGCGGGGTGATTTTACCCAGGTTCGGGCCGCTAATCAGTGTAAAACCCTACTCCTGCCTTGTTTTATTAAGAGTTTTCTTGAGCCCAGGCTCCAGGAGCGCTTGCGATGAACAATACGTTCAAAGAGCAGCTACGCATGCAGAATGGGCCAGAAGATCCTCCTCCCCTGTAGCAGTTGTCTTGGGCCTCCTTTTATACGTTCAAAGGGGTCACCACAGTGGCAAAATGTACATACATTGAGGTGTAAAGTAGCTACAGGGTCATCATACCTAACCACCGACGGATTAGGACGAATGCATTTAATGCACCGTGATGTGTCCGTTTAGGTGTCCTCATTTTCTTAGGGATGGAAAAAAGGGGCCATCCCATCAGCACCGCTTAAGCTCTCCTCCTCTGGTGCCCTACCACGCATCCAGAGAAGGACCCAGAATGTCAGGCTGGTTGCTGTGCTGAAGCGGTGGTATAGTGGCAGAATCTTGCCGGGCGCTGAATCTTGCCGGGCGCGAAATCTTGCCGGGCTTCGCAGGCCACCCCGGCAAGATCTTACCGGGGAGGCTGGCTTTCAGTCTTCAGCTCTTCTTATTTGCTGATCCTCATATCCTTGACTTGGGTGTTTCTTCGATAACTTGAATTAACCTCCAACTGTTCCCCGACAAACCTGGCCGCGAGTATGGCTACAACTGCCCGTGCACAAGTACGGGGTACTAATGGCCCAATACTTAGTACACCGACAGGAGCCCCCGGGCCTAGGACACACACGAGTGCGAGGCGTTGTTTGGCTAGGCCCAAACAGTGCACGGGCACGCGTGGCAGGAGATTAACTGCTCATAAATATCCCGCTTACTGTGCCCCCCACTACGCGCGCCGAATGCACGACGTGGGAAGCGTGCGCTGAAAGGCTGCAGTTGCAGCGCGCCTGCAGAGGCGTATTTACATTGGGGAATAGAAGAGGCGGCCTTGTTCCTTTCCCATAAAAAGGGAAACTGCAGCGGCGCAGCCTATTTACCCCCTCTTCTTCTCAATGTGGACTCCGCCATTATTTTCCCCTTCTCGAGCTCAAAGCCAGACTTCTCCTTCTTCTTCTCAATGTGAACGCCGTAATGTGCATGTCCGTCTTCGCTCATCTTTGCGAAAACTTTGTCGGAGTAGTTCCCAACACCGCCCTCTTCCGCCATTACTTTATTCCTCGCATCCAAAAGGGGGAGGCCCTTTCCGGTTCTATCGCCTGGATTCCACGGGCTTGGAATAAGGAGATATACCCAGATGGGGTCTACCGCGAGAAGTGGGATGAATGGCGGTCTTAGTGGTGCTGGATCAAGGAAGCAGATCCCCATCCGTTCTGTTTGCCTCGACAGCAGAAGGTGGTCCGCGGCAGTGACTGGAGCGATCTCGCCACAGAGGACGAGAGGCTCACGATTGCCACCACCAGGATCCTTTGCCTGAAAGCTGCCGGGCTCACAATGGAGATGATTGGCTTAGATTTCCTCCGCCGCCTCATCGCCCCCCTACAGAGCAAGGGAAGACCAACTTGGGAGTGCCGGAACGCAGCGGACATCATGAGGTTGCGCCCTGGATTGAACAACAATTTGACGGCCATGCAGCTCGGCGCTCTCCGCCACAAACTATTCCAGCGCGACAACAAACATCGGTTGCCGGCAAGAATTGTCCCTTTGTGCAACAACTCCGCCCTGGGGTCAATCATCGCCATCATGCCAATGTTCAACGCCCATGGTCTTGACGCAACTTGGGCTGAGCCAACCAAGGAGGAAGCACAAAAGTTCTTCGACAACTTGTCGGAGAGGGCCATTCGGGAAGAGACGGACCTCATTCGCGCCACCACTGACGAAGAAGTGGCGTATATTGCCACTAGGGTGGAAGAAGCGAATCTTGCCGCGGAGGCCGGCAGCGTCGGTTTCACAGAATGGGAAACCAGCGACGCAGATGTTGTGATGGAAGAAAATCTTGCCGAGGAGGCTGAGGATGCCGGGGAACAGCGCAGCGCAGCCGCCGAGGGCTCGTCTGACGAGGATGTGGCCGAAGAAGAGCCGCGGGAGGAGCCCCAGCTCCGAAGAAGACCAAACACGTTCTTCGAAAGGCCGCTTCTGGCATTGCGGCAAGCCAACCCTCTTCGAGCAGTGAGGCTCCCGGCAAGACTGCGCCGCGACAAGGAGTTCGACAACAACCTGCGCGGCGCGCGAGACCCGCACCTGCGGCAACTGCCGAGGTGGCAGGGGCGTCTCACACAACCGCACCGGAGGCTGAGGTGGCGGAATCAAGCCATTCCCCTGCGCCTGCTACAGCCAAGCGACCCAGGACCCCTCCTCCGCCCCCTCACACGGACACTGCAACGGAGGTCGATTTCGACATCTCCGGCTTTAGCCCGGAACGAGAAGAGGAAGAGTAAGTATCCTGTCATAGCCTTTATCTCCCAGATTTCGGAGTAATCTCATAGCCTTGCTTCATCTTGTCTCTGCAGCAATGCAGAAACCTTGGCGGAAAGGGTGGCGAAGAGGTCGAGGGCTTCCACGGGCGACGAGCTCCCGGCTGGCTCTACGAGCGCGCCGAAAATTGTCGTCGTCAGCCCGGGGCTCAGCCTTCAACGCAGCCCCCAGCGCAGCCCCCAACGTGAGTTCTCCACTCGTTTTCCGCTAGTGGGCGCTGAGGTTTCTACCCTTGCCGATGATATCTTCGGGCTTGCAGGAGAAGAACAGCAACAGGGAGAGGTGGAAACCGCCCCCGTCGTGCCGCCTCCGTCTACCGCGCCGCCCACAAGCGCATCCCCGGCAAGAGTTACCACCGACGAGCCTATCTTGGTTGAGGAGGAGCCGGTACGCATGGGTACCGGCAACATTTCCCCGGCAGCCAACGTTGCCGGGAGGGGTGAGGCCACCAGTCAACAACTCGACGCAGGTAACTGTTTACCTTAGAGCGCTTGCTATCCTTTTCTTTATCTTTCTTTCTTTTTGTCTTCTTGAACTTCAATCTTAATCTTATTTTGTTTCCTTCCTTCGTCCTCCAGATTTCCCTGTGATGGAACACATGGATGTCGACGTTGTCATCGAGGAGACCGCCAGAGACGCCGCCGCCAAAGCTAACAGGATCGCCGCTAGCGAGGCCGCCAAAGATGCCACTGTCGAGGTCAGTGAAACTGTTGCCGAGGAAGCTGCCAAGGAATCTGCCGAGAGGGCCGGCGAGGAGACTGATGACCACACTGACGACATTCCTGCCGCAGGAGCGCCAGGCGCTAAATCGGCCACAGAGCCCCCAGCCACCGGTGAGACGAACGTCGGGGACCAACCATCGACATCCGAAGCTCCCTCATCGAGCAAATATCTCAAGGTTGGCGACAACCTATTCATCAACTTGCCGGACACGGCAAATATTGAAACACCGACTGAAGGGGAGCCCTTCGATGAAGAAATCATCACCGCTGTTGGGCTCGAAATCATTGATGATCCAAGTGCCAGCAGTGGCAAATCTGAAGAGGATCAGCTCCTCCAGGCCATGGGCGAAAATTTCCGCAAGCTCCAAGCACTCCACCGTGCTCGAAAAGAGAAAGCAAATTCCAGAATGGCAGTTGTCGAAGCAGCCGATGCAGGTTTTCAGAAGCGCATTGAGCAGATGCAGATCTGGTACGCCGAGGTCCTTCAGGAGTTGACTGCCAGCCGGGAACAGGTGAGCCAAAGCTGGACGGAGCTCCTCTTGAAACAATTTGACATGGAGAAGGCGCAAGAAGAAGCTGCACAAAGAACTGCCGCTAAAGATGCTCTCCTGACGGAGCGTCGCATTGCGCTTGATGCCCACGAGGAAGATCTTGCCGCACGTGAGCAGGCGCTCGCCGCCAAGCTTTGCGGCAAAGATGAGGAGATCGATAAGGTTGTCGTGCAGCGGATCCAGGAGCTGGAGCAAAAGCACAAGGAGGCGCTCGAAGCTCTAACTATAGATCACGCTGGCAAGCTCAAGGAGGCCGTCGATGCTGCCGAGGCTGCAGAGGTCGCCAAGAACGAGCTGAGCGACAAAGTGAAGAAGCTGGAGGTGGATCTTGAAGAACACGGCAAGGAGCTCTCGACGCTCAAGGGGGACAGGGAGAAAACTCTCCACAGCCTGGCGGAGATGCAAGTTGCCATGTCCGACAAGACCAAGCAGCTCTCTTCAGCCAACGATGCCATTGCCGATCTGAGGCTAAAACTGACCACGCTGGAGAAATCTCTTAAGGACGACAGGGCCCGTGAGAAGGCCCTAAGCAAAGATCTTCAGGATGAGAAGAACTTGCTTAAGAGCGCTGCCGCCGCCCAAATTGACTATGAAAAGGGTGTGAAAATCTGGCCTGATCGCCTTGTCGACACCGCGGAGAGGCTCACAGCACAATTGTCAACCATGGGCCAGGATGGCCTGCAAAACTTCAGGTATTCCTCCGAAGAAAGGATATTTTCGAGCGCCAGGTTGACCATGTTCTTCGAAAGCATCATTGACACTTTGAAGCTGCTACAGTCCAACCGAGCGACCCAACTGGCTAATGAATCCCGCAAACTTTAACGGGCCGTCCTCCGCAAGGTACTCGTCAAGGTGGTGCATAAGAACCCTGGCGTTGATCTCACCAATGTGCTCGACCGCTTGCCGAAGGATGCAGATCTCAAGGCACTTGAGGAGCTTGTCGCGCCCATCCTTGAGAAGCTAGATTCAATTAAGAGGGTCGAGGGCCAACGCAGGGACTAGCCGCCTCATTTTCCCTTGTCGCCACCATTCCATGCCAAAAGACAATCAAGTCTTGTGTTAGAACTGCGGCAACTTATTGATGTAATATAACTTGCGTATGTTTGGGTATATGCATGCTATTTCCCTTGTCTGATTCCTTTATGTACGGAGTACACCCTACGCTTACTGAAAACTTGTCGGCGCGCAACCTGCCGCGAGCGCTAGGTGCGGGACTTCAGCAGCCTGCTGGAGGTGCAGCGGCCGGCAAGACACCTTGGCGTTCTCAGTGCCGCCACTTAAATTGTTGAGCGGACTCAAAACAAAATAAGGGCGCAACCGATTACGTCAAGGGTTCCTTCGCGTGTAGGTTTTCCATACAAAAGTCGGAATCGTCTAAGGAAAATAACTTTGTAATAAAAGAAACTTGCTTTAAGTTTTATATCTTCCTCCCCCCCCCCCCCGGCAAACATGCGCGCGAGGAATCCTTTTATCTTTTGAGAAAAAGAAAGAACAGAAAATAAAGATATGGAACCTTGGCGGTTCGTTTATACTTACCGGGAACAAGTGTCATACAACGTCTTAGACAAGCATGCATATATATATATAAACATGGAAATCGATAAGGGAATGCACAACACTTAAACTTATTCATCTGGGCTCAGGGTCTGCGCCTGGCTTGGTACAAAGGATTACATGCCTTGCCGGCAAGACTTGTACAAAAAGGTGGTTGCCGGGGGCCCCCGGCAACCGCGCCTTATGGGTAGAACTTGCGAAGATGCTCGATATTCCAGGAGTTGTTCACTGGAACACCATCTTCGGTCTCCAGGCGGACAGGGCCGGGCCTGGTGACTCGTACTACCCGATAAGGGCCTTCCCACTTTGGCGTCAACTTGTTTGAATTCTTGGCGGACTGAATCCGTCGAAGAGCAAGGTCGCCTTCCTCAAGACTTCGGGCATGAACTTTGCGGCTATGGTAGCGGCGCAAAGCTTGCTGGTAGCGTGCAGCTCGCACAGCAGCCTGAAGACGATTCTCCTCAAGGAGCACAACGTCATCTTGCCGCAGTTGCTCTTGCTCAAGCTCATCATAAGCGAGCACTCGAGGTGATCCATATATGAGTTCCGTGGGGAGAACTGCTTCCGCTTCGTAGACCAGAGCGAAGGGCGTCTGGCCGGTGGCTCGATTTGGTGTCGTTCTGATTGACCAAAGAACCGCCGGCAACTCATCAATCCAGCGTCTTCCGCATTTTCTCAGCTTGTCAAATGTTCTGGTCCTGAGACCGCGCAGCACTTCAGCATTAGCCCTCTCAGCTTGGCCGTTGCTTCTCGGGTGAGCAACAGAAGCAAAACAAATTTTGCCGCCAAGGTCTTGGACGTACTGCATGAAGGTGCGACATGTGAATTGCGTGCCATTGTCGGTGATGATCCTGTTAGGCACACCGAAACGGCAAACTATTCCTTTAAAGAACTTGACGGCTGATTGTGCTGTCACCTTTCTCACCGCTTCCACCTCCGGCCACTTTGTGAACTTGTCGATCGCAACGTACAAGTACTCAAAGCCCCCGGTAGCACAGGGGAAAGGGCCCAGTATGTCGAGCCCCCAGACCGAAAATGGCCAGGAGAGAGGGATCGTCTGAAGAGCTTGAGCTGGCTGATGTGATTTCTTCGAATGAAACTGGCACGCTTCACACTTGGTTACTAGTGCAGTTGCATCCTGGAGAGCAGGGGGCCAAAAGAAACCTTGCCGGAATGCTTTCCCGACAAATGCTCTTGATCCTATGTGAGAGCCACATATGCCTCCATGTATCTCTGCCAACAGCTTTAGTCCATCCTCCCGAGGAATGCTTTTCAATTTCACACCGTTTGGTCTCTTTCTGTACAGGACGTCATCGACGAACTGATACATAGCAGACTGACGGGCTACTCTTTCCGCTTCTTCCTGCTCCTCAGGGAGTTCTCCTGTCTGAAGGAAATGGACAATGTGCTGTGCCCATGCTGGAGCCTGGGGCTCGACAGCTAGGACTAAAGGCATCTCTTCCGCCGGGAGGACATTTGTCTCGACAGCAAAAGCGTGAGGTTCCGTCGGAGCGTGTCGTTCCCCGGCAGGCTTGTCGCTGATCCTGGCAAGTTCCTTGCCGGCGGCTCCAGGGAGCTCTGCCGGAAAGTACTGTCCAGAATTCAACTTTCTTCTCTTTTCTTCTCATTGATGGTGCCACAGATGGTTGAGTCAAATGGAGCACAAAAGTTGTCCAGAATTCAACTTTCTTCTCTTTTCTTGTCTCATTGATGGTGCCACAGATGGTTGAGTCAAATGGAGCACAAAAGTTCCTGGTTCCACAGGCAACTTGAGAGCAACGCGCTTTGACAGGTCGTCAGCAATGCTGTTTTCGGCAAGAGGAATGTGCTTCATTTGCAGACCATCAAAGTGCTCTTCCATTTTTCTCACTTCATCCATGTAAGCTTGCATCAATGGACTCTGATAATTCTTGTTAACTTGCCTGATAACAAGCTGCAAATTGCCTCTGATGATGAGCTTCTTGATACCAAGGTCTGCCGCGATCCTGAGACCGGCAAGCAGCCCCTCGTACTCCGCAGTGTTGTTTGTCGAACTCTCCGGGGGAAAATGCATCTGGATTACATACTTGAGGTGCTCTCCGGTGGGTGCGACAAGCAGCATGCCAGCACCGGCGCCTTGCAGCGAGAAAGCGTCGTCAAAGTACATAACCCATTCTTGATCAATTTCCTTGCCGGGGAGAGTCGTTTCTTGAACCTCTTCGTCTGGCATTGGGGTCCATTCCGCAATGAACTCTGCCAAAGCCCTGCTCTGAATTGTCGAAGTACTTTCAAACTTGAGACCAAAGCTTGACAATTCCAATGCCCACTCCACAATCCTGTCGGTTGCCTCTGGATTTCGCAAAATCCGTTGCAACGGAAAGCGAGTGACGACGGTAATTACATGTGCTTGAAAATAATGGCGTAGCTTCCTCGAGGCCATAAGGAGGCCAAAGAGCAACTTCTGCACACCAGAGTATCTTGACCTAGCTCCTTGCAAAAGGGAGCTAAAAAAATAAACTGGGCGCTGCACCATCTTTTTCTTTTGCACTGGTTCTTCTGACTGCGCAGATCCTATCTTGCCGGGACAAATCCTTGTCGGGGAAGATCCCGCCGCGTCACTTGGCGGTCCTGCCGCTGGTGTTGCCTCCTCATCAGCTTCTCTCTGTGCCACTAACGCAACACTAACCACTTGATTTGTCGCTGCCAGGTACAACAGCAACGGCTCTTGTGGTTTAGGCGCGACTAGTGTCGGCGGAGAAGAAAGGTATTTCTTCAAATCTTGCAGCGCAGCCTCCGCTTTCAGAGTCCATTTCATTGGACCTGCCTTCTTCAAAATTTTGAAAAAGGGCAGGGCGCGCTCAGCAGATTTGGAGATAAACCTGTTTAGGGCAGCAACACAGCCGGCAAGACGACGTACATCCTTGACGCGTCTTGGCGCTTCAATCTGCTCAATAGCTTTGATCTTGTCGGGGTTCGCTTTGATCCCTCGTTGAGATACAAAGAATCCGAGAAGCTTGCCGGAAGGAACACCAAACACGCACTTCTCAGGATTGAGCTTTAAATTGATCTTGCGCAGATTTGCAAATGTTTCTTCTAAATCTTGTATAAGCGTCGCTTTGTCCTTGGTTTTGACCACTATGTCATCCATGTATGCTTCCATATTTCTATGGAGCTGAGGCTCAAAACCAATTTGAACCGCTCTCGCAAATGTAGAACCAGCACTTTTCAACCCGAAAGGCATTCGTATAAAACAATACGTACCACATGGGGTGATAAATGCAGTCTTTTCTTCATCTTCTTTTGCCATGAAGATCTGATGATACCCTGAGTAGGCATCAAGGAACGATAGTAGGTCACAACCAGCAGTGGAGTCCACAATTTGGTCGATGCGCGGCAAGGGAAAGGGATCTTTTGGACAGGCTTTATTGATGTCTGTATAATCAATACACAGCCTCCATTTCCCATTCGCCTTGCGCACTACAACCGGATTGGCCAACCACGTTGGGTGAAGCACTCCTCTGACCAATCCTGCCGCTTCTAGCTTCCTGATTTCTTCGGCAATGAATTCTTGCCGCTCCAAGGCTTGCTTCCTGACCCTCTGCTTGACGGGCCGCGCGTGAGGACAGACAGCAAGGTGGTGCTCAATTACCTCCCTGGGAACACCGGGGATGTCAGACGGTTGCCATGCAAACACGTCGACATTCGCCCGCAGGAAGGCAATGAGCGCGCTTTCCTATTTGTCATCTAGGGTGGAACTTATGGTGAAAGTTCCTCCCGTTCCGTCCTCCCTGACAGGCACCTTCTTGATCTCTGGTGGAGCAGCCTTGGGTTTCTTGTTCTTGCCGGTGGAACTCTCTGGTGCATCCTCAATGGAAGCGCAGCACTCTGAGGAGGTGCGCTTGCCGGAGTTTGCGCCAAGATTCTTGCTGGTCTTCTTCTTCCCCCCGGGAGTTCCAGCGGCAGGAGCAGATGCCTTGACGGCAGGTGCTGCAACTGCTTCCCGGTAGAGTTGGTCGGCCCAGATGAGCGCATCCTTTTTTTCGGAGTGTATAGTGATGACACTCAACGGCCCGGGCATCTTCAGCACATTATACGCATAGTGTGATGCCGCCATGAACTTAGCCAGCGCTGGGCGGCCAAGGATCCCATTGTATGACATAGGGATCTTGGCGACATCAAACACTACCTTCTCTGTCCTATAGTTGAGCTCGCTACCAAATGTCACCGGTAGCGTAATCTTGCCTTTTGGCTGGGTCCTTCCTAGATTGACCCCTTGAAACGTGCCCGTTTCTTCGAGATCTTCATCAGGAATTTGGAGCCTCTTGAGCACGTCCGGCGAGATTAGGTTCAGTCTGGCCCCACCGTCAACTAGCATTTTCGTCACCTTGAGGTTGCGGATTGTCGGTGAGACCAACAATGGCAAGCACCCGACCGCGGTTCTGCGATCAGGGTGATCCTCGGCGTCGAAAATGATAGGCGTGTTGGACCACTTCAGGGGTTTACGTGCATCGAACGAGGGCTTCGTTGCATTAACCTCTCGCACCCACTGTTTAAGTCAACGGTGGGAAGAATGCAACGAGGCACCTCCGTCGATACACATGGCCTCTGTAGCTTTCTGAAATTCGTGCTCACTGGACTCATCATCTTCTTCATTATCATCATCACCCTCTTCTTTGTCACGGCCTCAAGCGGGCCTCTCCCTTTGTTGCTTGGCCTTGCCACGGCGACCCCCTCGGCCACCGCGCTTCTTACCGGACCCATTAGCACCATCTTGGGCCTTCTCCTTGTCTCGTCTTTCATACTAAGCTCTTTGCTTCTCGACAAGCTGCTCAACTTGCCGGCAGTTTTGGAGATCGTGGCCCTTGGTGCGATGGATCTTGCAATACTGCTTGCCGGAGCTTTCCGACTTGTCGGCAGCCGCCAAGGCCTGGCAGGAGGCGCACCCGGCAACTTCCTTGTCGGGGTCGTCAACCTTGGCCTTCTTGGCGGTGCCAGGGTTGCCGGATTCCTCGACAGCAAGCACGGCCTTGCCTCTGCGCTTCTTGTTCCGCCGCCAGCCTTTCTTTGGCGGGGTTGGAGCGTCTTCATCTTCTGATTCGCCCCCTGCGCCAACACCCTCGCCAGGGAGTTTCCTCCCTTCTTCAGCCCGAGCGCACTTGTCAGCCAAAGCGTAAAGCTCGGCAATACTCCTGATCTTGTTCATCGCCAGCTCTTCACGCATTTTGCGGTTACGCATGTTCTGATGAAACACGCTAACAACAGCGGCAGGGTGAACGTCGGGAATATTGTATTGCACTCGTCTAAATCTCTGGATAAATTTGCGCAGGGGTTTGCCCTCCTTTTGAGGGAGGAGATGCAAATCACTCTCTTGGCCAGGAGCTTGGTGGCCTCCAACAAAGGCGCCAACAAACTGATGGCATAGATCTGACCAAGAAGAAATAGAATTCTTCGGCAGATGCATCAACCATGACCTGACATTGGGTTTGAGCACCAACGGGAAGTAATTAGCAAGTATCTTGTCGTCTCGGCCCCCGGCAGCCTGCACCGCAATGGTGTAGATGCTCAAGAACTCCGAGGGATGAGTCTTGCCGTCATATTTCTCCGGGACCTCTGGCTTGAAGGTTCGGGAATTCGGCCACTGGACTCGCCGCAGCTCACGAGTAAACGCTGGACAACCTACCTTGTAAGGCAAGTCGCCTGCGTCCCCTGGCACAGGCTTGTCGACAGCGGGTCCTGCGCGCTTATCAGATTGATGGCGCGCTTCCCATCGGAACTCGATGGTAGTTCGAGCGTCCTCTTTGCTTCGTTCCTGAAGAACTTGACGCTGGTCGCGACGCATCCGTGGATCGGACGATGCCGTGGAATCATCATCACGGCCATCAGTCCACTGGGTTGTCGACCGCCGCTGGTGTCGTGGAGGGGAGTGCACCATGGTCGCACCGCCTCCAGTTTTCTCCGCATCGGCTCGCGCCGAATCGATGGACCACCGTTGCGAGGGCCCTGCCTGCTGCGACCCATCTTTGTTGATGAAGCCGATGAGGCTCTGGATAGTAGATCGCCACTCCTCCATCTTCTCTGGAGCAGGAGGGAAATCGAGGAGCAGCTATGCACGTGCCAAAGCTTACGCTGGTGTAGGCGGCGGCGACAGGTGCGAGGTACGTGAGGTGCTCTGACTCCTAACAATGTTAGAAGGAGCACCGTCACGATCACGCGACCGCGCGCCACTTCCACCGGCGGTTTGATGTGCATGCTGGGCCTGCGCACCTTGTGATCGATGCGCAGAAGTCTTTTCATGGGGACGCCCTGAACTACCAGCGCCATGGCGCTGCTCATCGCACACGACCTGGGAAGGCCGTGACGCTTGCGCCGGCGCGGGAGTCCTAGAAGGCGTCCTCCGATCTCTGGAGTTCGTTGCGCCGCCCGTAGGCAGCACAGCTCCATCTCTGGATCCAGCGGCGTGTGGGTTGCCGTTGCCGCTGCGAACGATGCCGCTCGCCTGGCTTGGATCACCGGAACGCCGTGGAGGCTCTAAACCTCTTCCTTCTGCATCCACGCCATCACCCGTACGTGAGGGCACAGGCAAAACAGACATAGATGGTAGCGCCGTGGCGGCACTCTTCTTCTTGGGTGGCATGATGATGAAGAAACTAAGGTGTCGATCACTGGATCAGGTTCGCGCAACCTTCTCCCCCTACCTGGCGCGCCAAAGATGTCGGCGTGCGACACCTATGGGAACCCAAAGGACCCCTTTACGATTCGGCAGGGAGAGAGGTATGCGCAAAGAGCAGAACCAATGATCGACGCGGGGTGATTTTACCCAGGTTCGGGCCGCTAATCAGCGTAAAACCCTACTCCTGCCTTGTTTTATTAAGAGTGTTCTTGAGCCCAGGCTCCAGGAGCGCTTGCGATGAACAGTACGTTCAAAGAGCAGCTACGCATGCAGAATGGGCCAGAAGATCCTCCTCCCCTGTAGCACTTGCCTTGGGCCTCCTTTTATACGTTCAAACGGGTCACCACAGTGGCAAAATGTACATACATTGAGGTGTAAAGTAGCTACAGGGTCATCATACCTAACCACTGACGGATTAGGATGAATGCACTTAATGCACCGTGAGGTGTCCGTTTAGGTGTCCTCATTTTCTTGGGGATGGAAAAAGGGGGCCATCCCATCAGCACCGCTTAAGCTCTCCTCCTCTGGCGCCCTACCACACATCCAGAGAAGGACCCAGAATGTCAGGCTGCTTGCTGTGCTGAAGCGGTGGTACAGTGGCAGAATCTTGCCGGGCGCTGAATCTTGCCGGGCGCGAAATCTTGCCGGGCTTCGCAGGCCACCCCGGCAAGATCTTGCTGGGGAGGCTGGCTTTCGGTCTTCAGCTCTTCTTATTTGCTGATCCTCAGATCCTTGACTTGGGTGTTTCTTCGATAACTTGAATTAACCTCCAACTGTTCCCCGACAAACCTGGCCGTGAGTATGGCTACAACTGCCCGTGCACAAGTACGGGGTACTAATGGCCCAATACTTAGTACACCGACATGCGTAGAGAGCGGCCGTGTGCTACTACCTCCGTCTTCGTCTATTAGTCCCCTTTATATTCTGTGCCATATTTTGACCTTAAATTTAACCAATAAAATGTTGATGCATGTTATAAAAATTATATAATTGGAAACTATGTTCAAATATGAATCCAACGATATAATCTTTGGCGACATGCATTCGTATTTTATTAGTTAAATCTCTAGTCAAAATTTGGCACAAAATACATAGACGACTTATAAACCAGGACGGGGGTAGTAGGTAATTAAATCGCGAACGTTTTTTTATTAACCGTATATGTACGTGTCCTTTCGTCCTCCTCTCGCACGTCTTGTCACCCCGCTGCCGCAGACGGCTTACAGCACAAGCTTGCGCGGCGCGCGGGGGCGTGTTTTTGGCCAAACGGTGGCTCGAAGTGGCGCCAATGAATCGTCGGTGAGCCCGTTCCCGCACAACCTCGCAGTTTCCCGCGCAAGCTTCCCGCCCAACTCGGTGAAATCCCCCAAAATCCCAATGCTTACCGGCCTGCTATATAAACCCTCACGGCCGGCGAGTCCTGCGTCGCATTTTCCACAATCGCCCCTGTAGCTTATCTCGTCTGCTTCTCCCACAATCGCCAATGGCACCGGTCCGTCGTCATCGCTCAGCCACTCCGCCGTCATCAGAGGACAGCTCCAGCTGGGAGGCTACCCCGTGGCAGCGGCGCAGTCCCCGGCATAGTGTAGTGCGCGTGGCGTCCCTGTTGGGTGTTCGTGGAACACCCACCACACGCTCCGCCGCCGCTGCCCGTCAGCAGCTGTTGCCGGCCGCCGTTGCCGCCACCCCACTGTCTGCCGTCGTGGCCGCCACACCACCATCAAAAGCCAGGGTCATCGCCTGCTCCACCGCCACGGCCCGAAGGCGGGAGGTGGCCGTCGTGGCCGCCACCACACAGGTGGCCACCATGGCCATCACCCGCTCCGCCACCGTGGCCCAAAGGCGGGAGCTGGTGGTCGTGGCCGCCACCCCATCATCGGCCGCCAGCCCACCGTCGACCGCCGGGGTCATCACCCGCTCCGCCACCGCCGCCCGAAGGCGGGAGACGGAGGTGGAGGCCCGCACATGCGTCAGCGACCTTGCGCGCTACATCGAGTTCCTGCGGGACGAGGAGGAGCGCCTCGTCGAGCACGCAAAGAGCCTTACCACCGCCGTGGCTGCAACACACGCTGCCGCAGAGGCGAGGAATCAGGCGATCTACAAGGAGAACCACTGCTTTGAGAGGGGTCGTCTGGAGCGGCAGAGGGCGTTCGAGGTGAGCGTCGCTGAAGGTGCAGCAGCGACAGACACCGTATTGCAGTTGTCCAGCTCGTCGGTAGGCTCCTCCTCCTCTGCCTCTTACTGAGCACGCTTGACAGAGGAGAGGCTGCCAGAACTAGTACAAAACCCCTCCATAGTAGTAGTATTTAGGGGCTATTTCATTCAGTTCATCTGACTATAGATGTGGTGGAACTATACAACGTACTTAAAATTAGCTAGTATATATAGTTGAACTAGCTATTTCAGTACGTGGTTGGCAACAATTGGGGAAAAGTTTGGTCGGTTCAGCTGTCGAGTTGAACTGTTTGTATAAAGAATGACTGCTTAATCTATGAATGAAATATATGCTTAATTACTGAATTTTAGTTGCAAAAATTAGATAGTGCTAGTGATTTTTAACTGCATATTTTGACAAATGGCAGTGTTACAAGGTTGACAAATGGCAATGTTACTAGATCAACAAATGTCAATCTTTCCAGTTCGACAAATGGCAATATACCCAATATGACAGATGCAAATCTTACCAAATTGTCTGTACGTGCTTGCACATGGGTCATCCAAAACAACCGTTTACGTTGAAGGGATGTACAAATCCTGCTCGACACATTTTCTCTTGGCTTAGCGCCGAAGTCTGGCTTTGCATACCGTATTCAATCTGAACCGTTTGTGTTGAAGAGATGCACAAATCCTGCGCTGCGAATTTTCCCTTGGCTTACTGGGGAAAACCATAGCTCTCACTTTGCATATGGGTGTTTTATCTAAAACGTTTGCGATCAAGAGGTGCACAAATCCTGCTCGGCACATTTTCCCTTGGCTTCCTGGGGAAGCTGTCGGTTTGCATACGGGTGTTCTATCTAAAACATTTGTGATGAGTGTTTTATATTAAAAAACCATTTATGTTGTTTTTAAAGAAAATCGTTTGATAAGTCTGTACATTCAGAGAGGAAAACGCATGTTTGTTCAAACCATATCTTTCATTTAGTCACACTGTGAATTTATATTCATATGATCGAGATACACTGATACAGTATTAAACCCCAAAAAAAAACTAATTCCGACGGCGGCGGCGGCAGAGGCGGGGTGCCACGCCGGCGTTGTCGTTATCGTCCTCCGGGACGCCATTGGTGAAGTCTTCAAGGCGGCACAGAATGTTTTTCACTTGGAAATCAAACATCATGTCGTCGCGCGATCGACGGGCGGGGCACAGGAGGACGGCAACTTGCGGCGCTGCGAGGTAGCGGTCGACGGCGGCATCCCATGCCGCTGAGGGGGGCGTGCGCACGGGCACGGGCGCGGCGGGTGTAGGCAAACGCACGGGGACTGGCGCCGCGGTGGGTGCATGGGCGCGCACGGGCACGGCACGGGCGCTGGTGATGGCATGTACACGAGCTCGCGCGGGTCCATGGAGACCTCGCTGACGCCAGTGGCTTCCAGCTCTGCGATAGTACTCGGCGACCAGCCCGTCAATGATACGGGGATGGTCGCTAGCGCGGGCTCGGGGATGGGAGCTGGGACGGGCGCGGGGGCATCAACCACCGCGGCCAGCTCGTTCAGGGCCATGTCCATGAGGCCCCATTCCTCCTTATTTTCTATCTCCTCCGACTCGGAGTCGACTTCACCAAACTGGAAGACTAGTGGCAGATGCGTTGGTGGAGGTCTGCGGGAGGGAGGGGAATGGGAGGCAAACAGTAAGGCCGCCCGTATTAAACAGCGGCTCAGGCGCCATTAATGGAAAGGATGCGAGCAAGGCGGGCGGCCATGGAAGTCAAAGGGCTCGCTTCCTAGTGAGCCTGTGCAGCGTACAACTCACACGCTTCCCGGTGAGCCTGCGCATTGGAGGACAGCGTGCACGCCTCTCGGTCAGCCTGCGCATCGGACTGCGCTCGCACGCCTCCTGTTCAGTCAAGCAGCTGTCCGCAAGGCACCTCCTATAGCCATTAAAAGAGAGACACGTGGCGTCGCATGAATGGTTAATAGAACGCACATGATTTAAATTATACAAATGTTTGAGATGTTAAAGTGGCAGCTATTTGTTTCAAAATAGCTTTGTTGGATGTTATTCGAGTGTGCCTTCTCTCAAAATGGGCACGAAAAATACCACAGCATGTCGGGTGCCATTCCATGATAGCATGCCAAGTTTCATGAATTTCAGACGATTTTTGGATTTACTAGAATTTAAAAACAAAGTATCTCAACGTTTTGCCGGCAATCAACAGTGCCCTAGTGTTTGAAATTCATTCCCATTTCTTGCATGGGACCTAAGCATGCACCCAACGACACACATTTGATATGTCAACCCATTTTTCTACACTGGAGCTTGTGCATGTAGTTCAAATTTCAATTATGCACATAAAATGCCTAGAAAACCCAGTTAATTTATAAAAATGTCCAAGCGAACCCCGAAAAATCCCAAAAATTGACACAACACTCCTGTTGTTCTATGTTGACACTAGAAAAATTTTGAAAGCAAGAAGAGGCAACGGATATCGTTTCGTCCCCAAAGGTGGCACATTCCCTACCGAAACCATCAGGCTTGTTGGGAGAAGCTTATACCCAAACCTGTCCAAAATGGGACAAAATTTTTACCATAGCATGTTGATGCCGCTCCATGATAGCATGTCAAGTTTCATGAACTACAGACGGGTTTTGGATTTACTAGAATTTAAAAACCATGTATCTCAATGTTTGCGGCCGAGCGACAGTGGCAAGGTGTTTGACATTCATTCCCATTTCTTGCATGGGACCTAAGCATGCAACCAAGGACACAAATTTGATTTTTCAACCAATTTACATGCACTGGAGCATGTGCCTGTAGTTCAAATTTGAATTATGCACATAAATGCATAGAAAACTCATTTAATGTATAAAAATGTCCAAACGAAACCCAAAAAAATCCTAAATTTTACACAACACTCCTGTTATTCTATGTTGGCACTAAAAAAATTGAAATCAAGAAGAGGCAACGGATATCGTTTCATCCAGAAAGGTGAAACGTTCCCTACCGTAACCATGAGGCTTGTTGTGAGAAGCTCTGGTTTGCGAGAAGCTTATACCCCAACCTGCCCCAAATGGGACAATATTTTTACCACGGCATGTTGATGTTGTTCCATGCTAGCATGTCAAGTTTCATAAATTTCAGACACGTTTTTGATTTACTAGAATTTAAAATCCATGTATCTCAATGTTAGCGGACGAGCGACGGTGGCAACGTGTTTGACATTCATTCTCATTTCTTGCATGGGACTTAAGCATGCAACCAAGGACACACATTTCAATTTTGAACCCATTTATATGCACTAGAGCATGTGCATGTAGTTCAAATTTGAATTATGCACATAAATGCATAGAAAACTGAGTTAATGTATAAAAATGTCCAAGCGAACCCCAAAAAATCCCAAAAATTGACACAACACTCCTGTTGTTCTATGTTGACACGAGAAAATTTTTGAAAGTAAGAAGAGGCAACGGATATCGTTTCGTCCCCCAAGGTGGTGCGTTCCCTACTGAAAGCATCAGGCTTGTTGTGAGAAGTTCTGGTTTGCGAGAAGCTTAAACCCAAACCTGCCCCAAATGGGACAATATTTTTACCACGGCATGTCGATGCTGTTCCATGATATCATGCCAAGTTTCATGAATTTCAGATGAGTTTTCGATGTACCAAAATTTTAAAACCATGTATCTCAATGTTAGCGGCCGAGCGACAGTGTCAAGGTGGTTGACATTCATTCTCATTTCTTGCATGTGACCTAAGCTTGCAACCAAGGGCACATATTTGATTTTTCAACCCGTTTTTATGCACGGGAGCATGTGCATGTAATTCAATTTTGAATTATTCACATAAATGCCTAGAAAACTCAGTTAACGTATAAAAATGTCCAAATGATCCCCAAAAAATTCCAAAATTTAACACGACACTCCTGTTGTTCTACGTTGACACCAGAAAAAAAATTGAAAGCAAGAAGAGGCGATGAATATCGTTTTGTCCACAAAGGTGACACGTTTCCCTAACGGAACCATGATGCTTCTTGTGAGAAGTTCTGGCTTGTGAGAAGCTTATACCATAACCTGCCCCAAATGGGACAATATTTTTTACCCCAGCATGTTGATGCCATTCCATGATAGCATGCCAAGGTTCATGAATTTCAGGCGGGTTTTGGATTTACTAGAATTACAAAAGCAAGTACCTCAACGTTTGCCGGAGAGCCACGGTGCCGTGGTGTTTGAAATTCATCCCCATTTCTTGCATGGGACATAAGCATAAACCCATGGACACATATATGATTTTACAACCCATTTTGGTGCACCGGAGCATGTGCATGTAGTTTAATTTTGAATTGTGCACCTGAAATGGCTAGAAAACCAAGTTAATGTATAAAAATGTCCAAACGAACCCTGAATAATTCCAATTTTTTGAAGACACACCTATAGTTGCATGTTCACTGAAGATAAAAGTTCTAGCAATTCAAACACCCTCCTTTGCCGCTGTGACCCCATTATGTAATTCAAATCAAGATGAAAAAATCAAGTAGATCGCACACAGTTTATTATCACCAACCGTGTGAGATGCAGTACAAAATATCTTGGAGCACCGTCGGAGTATAGTATGCCTATGGCTTATGCGAGAAGGTGCGTCAGCTACAGTCCATAGTAGGCGTGTCAAGAACACTAGCTCGCTCCCCAAATATCATTTCACTATTCAATCGTCACCGATGAAAGATGGGGACGTGGACCCGTGTCGTGAGGACAACTTCGGTGGCCCACTCCGGCGAGAGCGCGGCCGCAGCCGCCATGCACGTGCTAACAAGCTGCATGAGCGCGGCCGCAATCTGCGACCGGGCGGCCAAGGCAGCCCAAACGGCCGCTGTTGCTTCTCAGGTGGCGGCAACAACATCTACCTCGGGGATAGCAACTGGCGAGAACGGCATAGTGATAACCCATAAGTGTAGGGGATCATTTGTAGCCTCTTTCGATAAGTAAGAGTGTCGAACCCAATGAGTTGCTAAAGGTAGAACAAATATTCCCTCAAGTTCTATCGACCACCGATACAACTCTACGCACGCTTAACGTTCGCTTTACCTAGAACAAGTATGAAACTAGAAGTACTTTGTAGGTGTTGTAGGATAGGTTTGCAAGATAATAAAGAGCACGTAAATAAAAATTAGGGGCTGTTTAGATAAAGAAAGAACTAAGTTAGTTTTAGTAGAGAGCTTTTTTGTCACAAGAAAGTTATTTGTCCCCAGGCAATCGATAACTAGACCGATAATCATTATTGCAATTTTATATGAGGGAGAGGCATAAGCTAACATACTTTATCTACTTGGATCATATGCACTTATGATTGGAACTCTAGCAAGCATCTGCAACTACTAAAGATCATTAAGGTAAAACCCAACCATAGCATTATAAGGTATCAAGTCCTCTTTACTCCCATACGCAAACAACCTACTTACTCGGGTCTGTGCTTCTGTCACTCACGCCACCCACCATAAGCGAATCATAAACATATTGCAAACCCTACAGCAGGGATCCCTCATGCTTGCGCGACACGGAGAGCACCATAGGATAACACCAATAATAAAACATGCAACACAAACCAATCATGATCATCAATCAACCCATAGGACAAAACGGATCTACTCAAACATCATAGGATAGCCATACATCATTGGGAAATAATATATAGCATTGAGCACCATGTTTAAGTAGAGATTACAACGGGGAGAAGGGGTGTTACACTGCTGCATAGAGGGGAGAGAGTTGGTGATGACGGCTGCGAAGTTGTTGGTGTAGATCGCCGTCACGATGATGGCCCCGGCGGTGTTCCGGCGCCACCGGGAGAGAGGGGGAGAGAGCCCCCCTCCTTATTCTTCTTCCTTGACCTCCCCCCTAGATGGGAGAAGGGTTTCCCCTCTGGTCCATGGCCTCCATGGCGGCGGAGGGGCGGGAGCCCCTCCGAGATTGGATCTCTCTCTTTGTTTCCTTCTGTTTCTGCGTTCCCAGATTTTGGCCTTTCACCATTTCTTAAATTCCCGGAGATCCGTAACTCCGATTGGACTGAAATTTTAACACGATTTTTATCCAGATATTAGCTTTCTTTCGGCGGAAGAAGGGCACCAATAGCCTTACAGGGTGGCCACAAGGGTCCCAGGCGCGCCCTACCCCCTGTGGCGCTCCCTCCACCCTTGCCGCCGCCTCGGGCATCGTCTCGCGTTGATTCCAGTTCCCAAAAATCACATATATTCCAAAAAAAATCTCCGTAAGTTTTTATCATGTTTGGACTTCGTTTGGTATGGATATTTTGTGAAACAAAAAACATGCAACAAACAGGAACTGGCACTGGGCACTGGATCAATATGTTAGTCCCAAAAATAATATAAAAAGTTGCCAAAAGTATATGAAAGTTGTAGAATATTGGCATGAAACAATCAAAAATTATAGACATGACGGAGATGTATCAGCATCCCAAAGCTTAATTCCTGCTCGTCCTCGAGTGGGTAAATGATAAAAAAGATAATTTTTGATGTGGAATGCTACCTAGCATAATCTTGAACATATAATCTAATCATGGCATGAATATTAAGACACGAGTGATTCAAAGCAATAGTCTATCTTTTGACATTAAGACAATAATACTTCAAGCATACTAATAAAGCAATCATGTCTTCTCAAAATAACATGGCCAAAGAAAGTTATACCTACAAAATCATATAGTCTGGCTATGCTCCATCTTCACCACACAAAGTATTTCATCATGCACAACCCCGATGACAAGCCAAGCAATTGTTTCATACTTTTAGTGTTCTCAAGCCTTTTCAACTTTCACGCAATACATGAGCGTGAGCCATGGATATAGCACTATAGGTGGAATAGAATATGATGGTGGAGGTTGTGTGGAGAAGACAAAAAGGAGAAAAGTCTCACATCAACTAGGCAAATTAATGGGCTATGAAGATGCCCATCAATCGATATCGATGCAAGTGAGTAGGGATTGCCATGCAACGAATGCATTAGAGCTATAAGTGTATGAAAGCTCAAACTGAAAACTAAGTGGGTGTGCATCCAACTTGCTTGCTCATGAAGACCTCGGGCATTTGAGGAAGCCCATCATCGGAATATACAAGCCAAGTTCTATAATAAAAATTCCCACTAGTATATGAAAGTGATAACTCAAGAGACTCTCTATATGAAGAACATGGTGCTACTCTGAAGCACATGTGTGGAAAAAGGATAGTATCATTGTCCCTTCTCTCTTTTCTCTCATTTTTTTTCTTTTTTCTTCTTTTCTTTTTCTTTTTGGTGGGCTTCTTTGGCCTTCTTTTTTTTATTTGGGCTTCTTTGGCCTCTTTTATTTTTCATAAAGTTCGGAGACTCATCCCAACTTGTGAGGGAATCATAGCTTCCATCATCCTTTCCTCACTGGGACAATGCTCTAATAATGATGATCATCACACTTTTATTTACTTACAACTCAATATTACAACGATACTAGAACAAAATATGACTCTATATGAATGCCTCTGGCGGTGTACCAGGATGTGCAATGATCTAGCGTAGCAAAGATATCAAAAAACAGACAAGCCATGAAAATATCATGCTAGCTATCTTACGATCATGCAAAGCAATATGACAATGAATGCTCAAGTCATGTATATGATGATGATGGAAGTTGCATGGCAATATATCTCGGAATGGCTATGGAAATGCCATGAAAGGTAGGTATGGTGGCTGTTTTGAGGAAGGTATATGGTGGGTTTATTGCACCAATGAAAGTTGCGCGGTACTAGAGAGGCTAGCAGTGGTGGAAGGGTGAGAGTGCGTATAATCCATGGACTCAACATTAGTCATATAGAACTCACATACTTATTGCAAAAATCTATTAGCTATCAAAACAAAGTACTACACGCATGCTCCTAGGGGGATAGATTGGTAGGAAAAGACCATCGCTCGTCCCTGACCACCACTCATAAGGAAGGCAATCAAAAAATAAATCATGCTCCGACTTCATCACATAACGGTTCACCATATGTGCATGCTTCGGGAATCACAAACCTTAACACAAGTATTTCTACCAATCCACAATTACTCACTAGCATGACTCTAATATCACCATCTTTATATCGCAAAACTATTGCAAGGAATCAAACATATCATATTCAGTGATCTACAAGTTTTATGTAGGATTTAATGACAAACCATGTGAATAACCAATTCCTGTCAACTCTCTAAATAGATATAAGTGAAGCAAGAGAATTTAATTCTTTCTACAAAAGATATGCCCACACTCTAACAAATATAAGTGAAGCAAAAGAGCATTCTACAAATGGCGGTTTTCTATGTGTAGAGAAACAGGCAATCCAAACTTCAAATGATATAAGTGAAGCACATGAAGCATTCTATAAAGCCATACTCAAAAGATATAAGTGGAGTGCAAAGAGCATTCTATAAATCAACCAAGGACTATCTCATACCAGCATGGTGCATTATTGAAAGAAAAATAAAAAGCACACGACGCTCCAAGATTTACGCATATCATGTGACGAATAAAAATATAGCTCCAAGTAAAATTACCGATGATCGTTAGAAGAAAGAGGGGATGCCTTCCGGGGCATCCCCAAGCTTAGTTGCTTGGGAGTCCTTGAATATTACCTTGGGGTGCCTCAGGCATCCCCAAGCTTAGGCTCTTGCCACTCCTTATTCCTTCATCCATCGTGATCTCACCCAAAACTTGAAAACTTCAATCACACAAAACTTAACAAAACCCTCGTGAGATCCGTTAGTATAATAAAGCAAATCACCACTTTAAGTACTGTTGAAAACCCATTCATATTTTATTTTTGCATTGTAGCTACTGTATTATAACTTCTCCATGGCTTATACCACCGATAAAATCGATAGTTTCATCAAAACGAGCAAAACAATGCATCAAAAACAGAATCTGTCAAAAACAGAACTGTCTGTAGTAATCTGAACATTCAGCATATTTCTTTAACTCTAAAAATTCTGAAAAATTAGGAAAAAATAAAAAAAAATTATAGAAGTACTTTGCAAAAAGTTTCATAAGCTTTTGACATTCCAGTAAAAAAATTAAATTCACGCGCTACAGCCAAAGTTTCTGTTTTTCCACTGCACATACCAAACAAGCAATCTAATCATCCTAAAGGCAAATCTTAGCACATTATTTTTATAATACAATGGATTTGTACAAGAGGATAATTATTTTTGTTGAAAATTTTCTGTAATTCAAGATTTGCAAAGTTTCCATGGGCATGAACAAAGTTCAAGGAGCTCCCCCACTTCAACGGTGCTCGTCCTTCTTACTTTCACTTTTCTTTTTGAAAAGTTTTAGGTTCCCCACTATATTTTTTTGTTTTTCAACTTTTTAAAAGCACTCAACAGAATAAAATGACTCTCTAAAACTTCTGGGTTGTCTCCCTGGCAGCGCTTTCTTTAAAGCCATTAAGCTAGGCATATAGTGCTCAAGTAATTGATCCACCCGGATCCCAAAGTATATCAAAGCCAATTTTAATTAACAATGATTTGTAATTTAGTAGTGACCACAAAGTAACATATATCAAGTAACGACGAAGTTTAACTCTCTTCCTATGTATTGGCATGACATAAAAGAACAATTCATGCACATCAAGTAAAGGCCAATGCATAGTATAAACAGTTTCTTGCAATTTTATCGTATTGGAAACATAGAGAGGCGGAGATGTAGTTCCTCTCTCATAATAACTGCAAGTAGGAGCAGCAAGCACATGCATATTATAACCATCAAAATCATCATGTGTAGTAGTAAAACGCAACCCATCAATATAATCCTTAATAAGCACAAACTTCTCTGATATAGTGTAGTTGGGAGAATTCAAAAAGATAATAGGACTATCATGTGTGGGTGCAATAGCAACAATTTCATTCTTAACATAGGGAACTATAGCAAGTTCATCTCCATAAGCATAATTCATATTGGCATCATGGACACAAGCATCAATTTCATCAAAAAGAGATATTTCAAACGAATCCAAGGGATCATAGCAATCAACATAGCATTCATCCTTCGGTAAGCACGCAGGGAAATTAAACAATGTACGAGTTGAAGAGTTACTCTCATTAGAAGGTGGGCACTGGTAACTAATCCCCTCTTCCTCCTTTTGTTCTTCGCTCTCCTCGTCATCTTTTTCATCCAATGAGCTCACAGTGTCATCAATTTCTTCTTCCATAGATTCGTGCAAAATATTAGTCCCTTCTTGGACAGCGGAGACTTTCTCAATAAACTCATTAATATCAGCATTATATTCATAATTCTCATAGCAATATTTAAGTATAGCAAAATTTTCAGGTCTATAAACATCATCATCAAAAGCTTCATACTTTTCAAACAAAGATTCAATTTCATAAGAACCCTTAAAAGCAACAAATTCTTCTATTTGTTCCACATCATAGTAATCATGTATACCATTAGCTTAAGAAGCCAAGGTTTTATTATCATTAAATTTACATGAAAAGGGAAGGTGTGGAGCCTTCATCCTAGAGCAACAAGTATAATCATATCTCAAGCATAGTTCCCGAGCATACCAATGCAACATATGAATTTGATCCCATAATAGTTTCCCTTTTTGAGTCAAGCGATAACCCCTAAAGTATTCACATTGATCCAACGTGTCTCCCATTATATAGTTGAATGGGGTTTTCTCAGGATTATCAAAGTAGTGCATAATATCTTTCACATAATGAGTATCGAGGGTTTTAGGAGGTTCCCCATCTCCATGAGTAGCAAGTACACCTAATTGTTTTGGTATTTTGTGTTCCATATCCATAACTAAAGATAGAGAACAACTTAGAACAGCAAATAAAAAATACTTAGTGATAAAGCAAACAAGCACACACGAGAATATTCACCCCATGCTATTGCTCCCCGGCTACGGTGCCAGAAAAAGGTCTTGATAACCCACAAGTGTAGGGGATCAGTTGTAGCCTCTTTCGATAAGTAAGAGTGTCGAACCCAACGAGGAGCTAAAGGTAGAACAAATATTCCCTCAAGTTCTATCGACCACCGATACAACTCTACGCACGCTTAACGTTCGCTTTACCTAGAACAAGTATGAAACTAGAAGTACTTTGTAGGTGTTGTAGGATAGGTTTGCAAGATAATAAAGAGCACATAAATAAAAACTAGGGGCTGTTTAGATAAAGAAAGAACTAAGTTAGTTTTAGTAGAGAGCTTTTTTGTCACAAGAAAGTTATTTGTCCCCAGGCAATCGATAACTAGACCGGTAATCATTATTGCAATTTTATATTAGGGAGAGGCATAAGCTAACATACTTTATCTACTTGGATCATATGCACTTATGATTAGAACTCTAGCAAGCATCCGCAACTACTAAAGATCATAAAGGTAAAACCCAACCATAGCATTATAAGGTATCAAGTCCTCTTTACTCCCATATGCAAACAACCTACTTACTCGGGTCTGTGCTTCTGTCACTCACGCCACCCACCATAAGTGAATCATAAACATATTACAAACCCTACAGCGGGGATCCCTCACGCTTACACGACACGGAGAGCACCATAGGACAACACCAATAATAAAACATGCAACTCAAACCAATCATGATCATCAATCAACCCATAGGACAAAACGGATCTACTCAAACATCATAGGATAGCCATACATCATTGGGAAATAATATATAGCGTTGAGCACCATGTTTAAGTAGAGATTACAGTGGGGAGAAGGGGTGTTACACCGCTGCATAGAGGGGAGAGAGTTGGTGATGACGGCGGCGAAGTTGTTGGTGTAGATCGTCGTCACGATGATGGCCCCGACAGCGTTCCGGCGCCACCGGGAGAGAGGGGGAGAGAGCCCCCTCCTTATTCTTCTTCCTTGACCTCCCCCTCGATGGGAGAAGGGTTTCCCCTCTGGTCCATGGCCTCCATGGTGGCGGAGGGGCGGGAGCCCCTCCGAGATTGGATCTGTTTCCTTCTGTTTCTGCGTTCCCAGATTCTGGCCTTTCACCGTTTCTTAAATTCCCGGAGATACGTCACTCCGATTGGGCTGAAATTTTAACACGATTTTTTATCCAGATATTAGCTTTCTTGTGGCGAAAGAAGGGCACCAACCGCCTTACGGGGTGGCCACAAGGGTCCCAGGCGCGCCCTACCCCCTGGGGCGTGCCCTCCACCCTTGCGCCGCCTCGGGCATCGTCTCGCGTTGATTCTAGTTCCCAAAAATCACATATATTCCAAAAAAAATCTCCGTAAGTTTTTATCGTGTTTGGACTTCGTTTGGTATGGATATTCTACGAAACAAAAAACATGCAACAAACAGGAACTGACACTGGGCACTGGATCAATATGTTAGTCCCAAAAATAATATAAAAAGTTGCCAAAAGTATATGAAAGTTGTAGAATATTGGCATGAAACAATCAAAAATTATAGATACGATGGAGACATATCACACAGTAGCTGTCCGTTCCACAGCAACGGCCTTAGCCCTGATGGAGGCCACCCACGACCATGTCAAGGCCGCCCACACCCAGCTCGTGGCGGTCACCGCACAAATCGAACGAAGCTTCTCTGACAACAATCGGCAACCCACGGCCGAAGAGTTGGCAATCACCGAGAGCGTTCGAGCAGCCGTCCGTTCCTCCGTGACATACCTTGCCACGACAGAGCCCATCCAAGCCGAGAGCACGGCCGCCCACGCCCAGCTCGTGGCGGCCTTTTCCAAAGAGATGGCGGACGCGGATGGCGAGATGCTTGCCGAGTATGGTGCGATGGATGCCATGGAGCCCCTTCCCCAGGAGATCTTCGGGCGCGAGCTGGACATGGAGGAGGCGGCAGAGATCGATGAGCACCAGTCGTAGTAGTACTATTTGTTTTGTTTAATTAAGAGCGCCGGTCTTTAATTTGTTAGAGTAATGTTTAGGTCAGCTAGCTCTGTTTAATTGCTGAACTTGCTCGATTAAGAAGTGTGGGTGTGCTGTAGTCTCCTTTGTGTACCCAAATTATGCAATGACGTGGATGACCACTGTAACCAGGGAAATTCAAACCAAAATTTGCACGTTCAAACTCATTACACATGGGTTAAGCTATATGAATCGTTTGTGATGTTCACATATTGTACACAGTGCTGAATAAGGGACCGTGTCTGATGACACTTTGCGCGCCAGTATTTTCGCTGCATCGATTCAAATTTTTTGGCTTCCGCGGAAATATCTACCTCCCCGCCTCCTCCCCCTTACCAAAAGCCACATTTCCCCTGTTTCCGCCTTCCTTTCCAAGTTGAAACCTTCACTCCTTGCTTGTAGCGCCGCCTTCTCGCCGGCGACCCTCCTTCATGCTGCTCGGCCTCGTCGATCCAGGCAGGTAATCCACACCCGACCCCCATCCTCCTCCTCCTTCCACATCCCACATGCCCCGACCGCCGGCGCGACACCTTCCACCTAAATCACCGACCCCTCCCCCAAATAAGCGCCGCCCTAAGCCATGGTGCACGCAGTATAGCCAGGAGCTCAAGGAGCATTTGGCAGCGGAGAAGCAAATCGCAACCGCACGCGCGAATGAGGTCGCGATGGCTGCCATTCGTGCCGACCCCCAGATCTTGGAGGAGTACCTCGCCGTCGAGGCCACCATTGACGCCTCACGCGCCGACGCCGCGACGCGGTTGGCTGCTTTAAATGATAGTTCATGGTGTTTTCTCAGCGTGCCCGTGCTTACCTCAACTCGAGAGCCAGCAGGTTGGTGCCCGGAGTGGCTCAGACAACTCACCACTACGACGAGGGCACCCACGATGTGGAGGCCTCGCCCTCTTCCATGTCCAAGGAGCCAATCATCATCGATATCTCCGACGATGAGGAGTAGCTTGTCTTATTAGCTCACTATAAGGACCTATGTTTAGTTTGCTAGCTACGCCGGTTAAGCGTGCTCGGTTTACCCATTGCATGTGCTGCTCCTGCCTTTCCTTAACAAATTCTAGTGAATTGTCCTATCTACTTTTACCATGCAATCTGTTGCTCTAGTGTATATGTTCTATATGTCATGCAATGTGGTGCTCATTTATTAACTGTTTGGTTAATTAGTTGTCATCTTCAGTTAATTGTTTGGTTCAATTCTGCAAATGTGATGTTCAATTCTTCAGGGTGCAATTTTGTATTGTCTTCCATGTGAGAAATAAATCGAATTTATCTTTACAAAATACATGAGAAACAAATACAATTGCTATATTTCCAAGTTGTCAAGCATGCTTGGTTTGGTTAACTGTTTGATCTTCAAGTATGTTATACATTATGCAATGTGGTGCTCAGTTAACGTTTGGTTCATTTGTTGTGGTGTTTAGTTAACTGTTTGGTTCAATTCTGCAATGCGATGTTCAATTGTTGTGGGTGCATTATGTTATTCTATACCATGTGAGAAATAAATCGAATTTGGTTGTACTAAATACATGAGAAACAAATACAATTGATATATTTCCAAGTTGTTAAGCATGCTTGGTTTGGTTAACTATATGATCTTCTATTAGGAGTATGTTATATTGTGTAATGTGGTGCTTAGTTAATGTTTGGTTCATTTGTTGTGGTGTTTAGTTAACTGCTTGGTTCAATTCTGCAATGCGATGTCCAATTGTCGTGGGTAGAATTTTGTATTGTTGTGCATGTGAGGAATAAATCGAATTTGGCTGCACTTAATACATGAGAAACATATACAATTGCTATATTTCCTAGTTCTTAATCATGCTTGGTTTGGATAAATGGATTTTCCATGTGGCTTGAATTAATCTGATGAATCTGCAATATGCTTATTTTTCATCAACATATTTTACTGGTAGCATGCGAACCCTCACTTAACCTGATCACTAACTACCTTATATGTGTCGCATGGAAACAGTGGGAAGCACTGAGGTTTACAATCGAGGTTTGCACATGCATGGTCCTTTGTCTAATAGCACATTATTGTGCAATTGCAGGAACCATTCTAATATTTAGGTTTTTAACAATTTGGTCTTGCACATGTTGGTCCTGTTGTCAGAAGTTTTGACCCACTGTTCGACCCTTTTTGCATATGGGAAAATGAGTTGTCCATGAATATCAGTCAAGTCAAGAAACTGAGAAAGATTGTTAGGATAAAGAAATTAGCAACAAAAAACAATAAGATCTTTGTCTGCATAATGAAGAAGACATCAGTTCACTACAGGATGGTACTAACTATTATACCTTGCCTTTTTTATTCCTTTGCCCCATTTCCAATATAGAGAAGATATTTATGCACATCCTTGTTTTCAAGCCTTTCTAAAGCAGTTCACTGATGATTACCTCTCAAACCACCTGTATGGTCAGGAGGCGAGGAAGGTATTCATACAACACCCATGGTTCAATATTGAAGTGTTCCTGAAGAGGACGAAGGATGGACGGTCAATCATCCACAGGCACTAGCCTAAAGTTGCAAAGACCTTCAACATCAATAAGGCTCAATATTCGCCTTCAGCTTCAGCAGTTTTCCAGATGAGATTCATCTGTCTATGTACCATCTATGATGCTAATTTCGAAAGGTTATAGATGTTGCATGTGAAACTTGGTGCTGGTGTAGTTGTGTAATGGGGTAGCTGATCGCTGAAGCTATATGATGTTGTACTCTGATGTATTTCAATTATGAAATCCTGCTTCCTTAATATGAAAATAAAATATATTGTGTGATTAATATGAAATGTCAATTAGATTAATAAATGAATTATTAATAATAGGACAATTATCCTGCTAATGGCTAATTAGCCTGCTAATTGGGTTTTTCTATTGCAAACGGTTATTGAGAAAACACTACGGGCGATGACCTTAGGCAACGCACAAAGTTTTTAGGAATAAACCGTGTTGGATCAATGAACAATCACACACGACATCCTCTTGAAAACTGTTTGTGTTAGGCCACCTTGCGAAAACATTTACCACATAAATAGTGTGTGTGATGGACAGCCTTTGCCACACAGTTTCTTCTACGCACCGTATGTGATGCATTCAATAACACAAATGATAAAATTATTAATATCGTCTGCAATGGCAACGCTATCACAAATGATTTAATGAAGAAAATTATGTGTGATGTACCTGCGAACGGAAACGTTTTCCTTGGAGTGACTGTGTGGGATGTATATATGAACGGAAACATACTTCGTGGATTAACTGTGTGGGATGTATATACTAACGAAAACGTATTCCTTGGATTGACTATGTGGAATGTACATACGAATGGAAACGTTTAGCCGGGACTGACTGTGTGGGATGTACTTACGACCGGAAACGATTTGGCCTGTATAATTGTATTTTTTAGCACAACTGTACGTATAACCGTATTTGATTGCTCACCCGTCGCACACGACCTCATTTTCCCGAGCGTGTGTGCCAGGAGGGCCTATCCCCGACGGTTTCTAGGTCGTGTGGGAAGGACCCCCCTATCACAGTCACTCACTTGGCGATAGTTCCAAATGCCGTCGCGGAAAGGGGTTAAAAACCGTTTGTATAGCACCTCGCTGTACCAGTGATTAGTTACCTAAGAGGACTAAGGAAATATTTCTCGGTTATGGAGGTGATAAAGAGTTCGTCGTAAAGGGTTACGTCGATGCAAGCTTTGACACCGATTCGGATGACTCTGAGTCTCAATCTGGATACGTATTGAAAGTGGGAGCAATTAGCTAGAGTAGCTCCATGCAGAGCATTGTAGACATAGAAATTTGCAAAATACAAATGGATCTGAATGTGACAGACCCGTTGACTAAACTTCTCTCACAAGCAAAACATGATCACACCTTAGTACTCTTTGGGTGTTATTCACATGGCGATGTGAACTAGATTATTGACTCTAGTAACTCTTTGGGTGTTGATCCCATGGCGATGTGAACTATGGGTGTTAATCACATGGTGATGTGAACTAGATTATTGACTCTAGTGCAAGTGGGAGACTGATGGAAATATGCCCTAGAGGTAATAAAAAAATGGTTATTATTATATTTCCTTAATCATGATAAAGGTTTATTATTCATGCTAGAATTATATTGACCGGAAACTTAAATACATGTGTGGATACATAAACAAATACCGTGTCCTAGTGAGCCTCTACTAGACTAGCTCGTTGATCAAAAGATGGTTAAGGTTTCCTAACCATAGACATGAGTTGTCATTTGATAATGGGATCACATCATTAGGAGAATGATGTGATGGACAAGACCCATCCGTTAGCTTAGCATATGATCGTTCAGTTTATTACTATTGCTTTCTTAATGTCAAATACATATTCTTTCGACTATGAGATCATGCAACTCCCGGATACCGGAGGAATGCCTTGTGTGCTATCAATCATCACAACATAATTGGGTGATCATAAAGATGCTCTACAGGTATCTCCGAAGGTGTCTGTTAAGTTGGCATGGATCGAGATTAGGATTTGTCACTCCATGTATCAGAAAGGTATCTCTGGGCCCTCTCGGTAATACACATCATGAGAAGCCTTGCAAGCAAAGTGACTAAGGAGTTAGTTACGAGATGATGTATTACGGAACGAGTAAAGAGACTTGCCAGTAATGAGATTGAACTAGGTATAAAGATACCGACGATCGAATCTCGGGCAAGTAACATACCGACAGACAAAGGGAATTACGTATGTTATCATAAGGTTCGACCGATAAAGATCTTCGTAGAATATGTAGGAACCAATATGGGCATCTAGGTTCTGCTATTGGTTATTGACTAGAGAGGTGTCTCGGTCATGTCTACATAGTTCTTGAACCCGTAGGGTCCGCACGCTTAACGTTCGTTGATGATATAGTGTTATATGAGTTATATGATTTGGTGACTGAATGTTGTTCGGAGTCCCGGATGAGATCACAGACATGACGAGGAGCTCTGGAATGGTCCGGAGGTAAAGATTGATATATAGGACGATGATATTCGGACACCGGAAGAGTTTCGGAGTGCACCGGGTAGTCATCGGATCACCGGAAGGGGTTCCGAGAAGCCCCGGGAGGATGATGGGCCCTTTGGGCCATTAGAGGGGAGCACACCAGCCCACAAGGGGCTTTCGCACCCCCCTATGGCAGCCGGCCTATGGGAGAAAGGAAGGAGGGGGATTCGGCCTCCCCCTTCCTTCCCTCTCCCCCCTTTCCTTTCCCCCTCCGGCAAATATGGTAGGGGGGGGGCGCAGCTAGGGAAGGAACCCTAGGAGGATTCGGCCTCCTTGGCTGCTCCCTCTTCCCCCCCACCTATATATATGTGGGAGGGAGGCGCCACACAAGGCCACGACAATCTCTTAGCCGTGTGCGGCACCCCTCTCCATAGTTTTGTCCCTTAGTCATATTTTCGTAGTGCTTAGGCGAAGCCCTACGGAGATAGCATCACCACCACCGTCACCACACCGTCGTGCTGCCGGAACTCATCCACTACTTTGCCATCTTGCTGGATCAAGAAGGCGAGGACGTCACCGAGCTGGACGTGTGCTGAATGCGGAGGTGCCGTACATTCGGTACTCGATCGGTTGGATCGCGAAGAAGTTCGACTACATCAACCGCGTTACTAAACGCTTCCGCTTACGGTCTACGAGGGTGCGTAGACACACTCTCCCCCTCGTTGCTATGCATCTCCATGGATAGATCTTGCGTGTGCATAGAATTTTTTTTGTTTTCCATGCAACGTTTCCCAACACTTAGACGTGTTGGTCACTCGCACTGCAAAGCCTAACTGGATGATACACCCTTTATGGGTTAATAGGTATGTGTAGATATAATGACTTCCTATGTTTGACATACTTTTGATGCCCGCTAGCTGTATGCTACATTCTCTTTATTTTGTAGGTTAAGTTGGGCTGGACTTCTACCCTTGGCATGGCTGGTTGAGGGTACATTGGATGAGTGGGTTGAACATCCAGACTTGGATGAGGCAGGTGAACCAATGCAATTACGCAAGAGGCAAGTGAAATGTTTCTCTTATGATAGGTCACTCCTTACCTGCTTAGTAGATAGATGGAGACTAGAGACACATACGTTTCACTTTCCCTGGGGAGAGATGGCGCCTACTTCACAAGATGAGTCTTACTTGTTGGGATTACCTTTGGCCGGTGCTGCCATAGGTCCTTTAGAGGCAGAACCTAGATGGCTAGCAATGATGCATGCCTATTTTCTAGCTGCGGTGCCAACTGCTACGGGCCTAGACGACAATCCTCACGGGCCTCATTTTAGGTGGTTGAGCCAGTTTCAGGTAACCTTCACGGCCACCTAAACAAATGTTGTTTTTATAGTTGCCCACACTGCATAGTTCATATAATTGTTTGGTTTCTATGTAGATTGTCTCCTTAGGATATCCCTATGTTGAGTTGTCAGAGGCACAGATTGATCGATCTCTACAGGCATATATTCTTTGGTTGTTCGGCAAGACGATGTTCATGGAGAACCACGTGACCACTGTCGATGCACGACTCATCGGTATTGCACGAGAGATAGCTGACACATGTTGCCTTGTGGACATTCTGTAGAGGAGTTTTGGTTCTGCTGTGTTAGCGGCTACGCACAGAGGCCTATGCAAAGCTTGCTTGTTGAAGTCTAGAAAATCAGGTCTTGTTGGATGTCCACTATTGTTGCAGCTCTGGTCATACGAGAGATTCCCTATTGGACGACCCTATGTCTACGTTGATAAACCGTTTTGGTTTGGAGGACATAGCTGGGGCTTATGTGCCTTCTATCGGCGACTTGCCTACTATAGGATCTGTTTGGGCACGGAGAGAGGTACTTTCATATTAAGTAAAAATTCATTCGATTATTTCTTGCCATTCAATAGTATTACTAATGTTTATTTGTTGTCATGCACATAGATAGTTTGCGCATACCTAGGTGATGGGCTGCTACCAATCCTTCACGGCGCAGTTTGATAGTTTGCATGAGGATCTAGTTATCTGGGATCCCTACGCGTATCAGACTATAACATCCAGTTATCCAGTTGGGATATCTCACTTGTGCACTAGAGATCGGGACTATTGGAAGACCAAGGCCAATTTGGTGTTCGACGTGATGGTTGAGGAGATGGCTCTTCATAGGGTGATGAGACAGTTCAGTCTATGTCAAGAGCCTGAAATTCCACTTATTCCACACATACCAGGACACGTGCACAAGTAAGTAATACTATTTTAGTTCTCAGCTCTGCATTCAGAATATAGCTAACCATGTAACGCGCATGTCAATCTCAGGTACAGTCCCGTAGGAGGAAAAAAGTCCATGGATTATTGGCTTCAGAGCATTATCCCTCATGTTGACGAATGGACTACCGCGCCGACAAATATCTGGGATGAGGTCCGACCCTTTGACTGGGACAAGTTCGGGTTGTATCTGCAGCATTACCGGCATACAACGAGGATCTACTTGGTTCCATCAGCTGCTCCTGATCAGATGGAAGCCCCTCTCACTAGCGATATGTACCGAACTGCCTTTGTTGTGGGAACCAAACACCACGCGGTATGTGCCATGGTTCTCATACGTGCATTTTTTTCATAACCTGAACATATACAATTGGTTAATTATTCGTGCTGTCTGCCATACAACGAGGATCTAATTATTTAACTCTTCGTGTACAGGGTGACTTGACAAGCGAGACGCGAGAGGAGGTTTCTGCTTTAATGCAGCGGGTTGAGAGAGGAGATACTATCCACAGTGAGAGCACCTCTCATGGTTGAGGCATTTTTATGAGAAGCTACACGGGATTTACGTAGCTATTACATGTAGACGATCTTTGGATGTTGCAGTTCCTCGTCCAGCACATCGTCTGCTAGGTCCCTTTGTGCAGCGTTCAGAACCACGACCCTCTGTGCACCGTTCAGAACCATGTCCTTCACAACCAAGGAGCTCTTCCTGGCATCAGCCACGTCCTTCACAACCAGGGAGCTCTTCCTGGCATCAGCCACCTCCTTCACAACCAGGGAGCTCTTACTGGCAGCATCAAATGGAACTAGATAACACTACTTTGTACATTCTTTTAAACCTTGTAGGTTCGCAAATCATTTTTACATGTCTTACTTTACCGCAGTCGGCAACCAGTCGCAACAGTTCATGCATTCAGTGCAGTCACCGATGCTTAGTGGTGTTGCTTCATTCTTAGAGGGCGACAACGACGACGATAACCAAGCTGCAAACACTTATGACTTCTCGCAGATAGTGTTCACACTCCACCACCACCACCGACGCAGGAGACACAGATAGTGACAGACGAGGTTATCTATGGTCGTGGTTATCGTGAGCCTCGTCCACCGCCTGAGCGCTTATCGCCTTTCAGTCCTCGTCCAATGAAGACCCAGATTCGTCGTCGTCCCCAGCAGTGATATGCTTATCTATGTATGAATCATTATCTATATTAGTTTCAGACTTTTCTCATGTGTGAGACATTATCTATGTATGAGACATGCTTCATGTATGTGTTACTATCGCACTTGCTTCTATCTGATAAGGAGACATATATCTACCTATGTATGCAAGAGACATATTACTATTAATTTTCATTGTTATTCCTGTTACATTTCCAAAGAGACTGCAACAGATAATTAAGATACAAGTACATCTGAATGAAACGGTACGACTGAACTTAAAAGATACAGCTTACAAAGTACATGAAGGCATCATCCTGATCCTCTGTCAATGCAGCACTCTTGCCCTTTGACGATGCAGTACTCTTGGCCTTCGACAATGCGGTACTCTTGCACTTCGACGATGCGTTGCTCTTGGCCTTCGTGCTCGACATGAAGATATCGTCTTCGTCTTCGCTGTCGGCTGTCCATAAATAAGTATGCTCGGCCACAATCTTTAGGAAAGTTTCACTCTTATGTTGTTGCTTCTTCCACTGTCCATGCAACCTAAGAAGTTCTTTTCGTATCTCCTCATAGGTCCTTGCCGGCCACCCACACCTACTTAACGCGTGACCCAACTCATTCAGTACGGTGTCACTACTGAGGAGTTCGTCCCATGGAACTACCCTATTGTCTATCTTGAAATCGCTGGCTAACCTCAGAAGACATTGGCTCATCCCTAGGATGAAAACTATGATCAAAAGGATAACCGGACATCTTGACGAGACTACACTGGACTACTTACCCACCTTAGTGTGGAGGGGGTTTTATAGGTAGAGAAGAGAAGATGGCGAGAAAGAATGGCGGGATTGAGTTGGCGGGAAAGGGTTTGCAGGAAAGAACGACGAAAAAGGATTGGCGGGAAAGAGTTGGCGGTATTCAGTTGGATTCATAAGTCAAATTGCAAAAAAAAAAAAAACACTTCGGCCTAACATAAGCCGAAGAGAGCTCCCATGCAACTTCGACCTATCGTTTACGCGAAGAGGTGGGTCCCAGAGAACTCTTCGGCCTACAGATGACCGAAGACCGCTCTTCGGCCTAAATGAAGCCAAAAACAGTTCTTTAGCCCTGTTCCACCTCTCTTCGGCCAAAAGGAGACCGGAGACCCTTCTTCGGCCAAGTGTTGACCGAAAAGCTCCTCTTCGGCCAACAGGAGGCCGACGGGGGCATAGTTTTGATTTTTATGCATTAGGTCATATAGTTTCCGAATTTGCTATAAAAACATCATAGTTTCAAAAAAAAATCTCTATTCAGCAGCCAGAGCGTGCTGATTCAGCGGGTTATGATGATGCTACGGTCCGGAGCAATAATAAGGAACATATGGCTAGGATCAGTCCTAAAGTTATTGCTTCATCTTATTTTCAACTAGTTATATTCTTGTAACTTGGTTTAACTGAGCTCTTAGGCAAGTGTAACCGAGATAACTGCTATACAAGTTGCTCTGATGGTTGAAGAGGTATGCCATGAAATAAATAAACCGTTTCGCTACTTGTAAGTTGCCTAAGTTTACATTGGGCCAGTCGTCTTTTGGATGAAGAAGCTGCCGCCGGAGGGAAGGAAGGAGCAGCCGTCGGGGATATATCTTAGGGTGGCAGGCTCGCTGGTGATCTATCTTAAGGTGGCAGGTTCGCCCGTGATCTGTCTAAGGGGTGTTGAGGGGGTGTAGGTTTGCAAGAAAAGTTGCTCTTTGCCGAGGTTAGAGGGATGGCCGGGGTGGTGGCAGCAGGCGGTTAGGCTGGTGGTGGCTCAGCAGTTTGAGGTAGAAGATGGCTGGAGGTTGAAGAAGGCACACGGCCATTTATTTTCCACTGGGCGGCTGGAAATCAATTAACTGGCCCAAATTAGATTTTCAGTCATCTGGTCTCTAGCCAGGCCCATAAATATAAGCCCTAGCTATTACATTCCCATGGCTCTGCAAAAATTCCCAATTTATCAAGGTGTTGCCCACATTGGGAGATTTACGTTCTCTGTCTGATCCTTCTGAGCATCGCCTTGATCCGTCTAGTTTAGTATTAGCAACCATGCCGAGCCCATGCCAATCTAGAGGGAGAGGCTAGTTAGTGAAGTACTACCTCCATAAGTAAATCTAAGACGCTTTTGCATTTCAATTTAGTAGTACATAAATACTCCCTCCATTCCTCGGTCTTGTATGTACATTTAATTTCTAGCCTAGGCACCGATGAGCGTGTTGACGCTAAGGCTGGTTGTAACGGGGAGTATCATATACTAGTATCATGCATATGATACTTGTGTATGATACTACCTCCCTAATGCATAGTATCATATATTAGTATCATGTACTACTTTGTTTATTGCAATGCATGACATATAGTAGTATAGTATTTATTATGATACGGTATCATGATATGATACTCAACTCACTCTTTCTTCATTTAATTCTATGACACATCATCAATATTGCTTAGTTGGCATGCATGATACTAGCTATATGATACTACCATTACGACCAGACTAAGACTGATCATAGTGGAAAGTAGCTTAGACTAGTAACATGTTACTAGTCTATATTACTATCTCCATATTACCTTCGTCCTGATTTATTGGTACGCTTAGTATTTTGTGCTAAACTTTGACCATAGATTTAACTAAGAAAAATAATAATGCATATCACCGAAAATTATATCTTTAGATTCGTATTTGAACATAGTTTCTAGTGATATGATTTTTTGGTACATGCATTAATATTTTATTAGTTAAATTTAAAGTCAAATTTTACCACAAAATACGAAGGGGACCAATAAACCAGGACAGAGATAGTAGTGGGTAGTGTCATATATATGGTAACATAGATGCCTTCATTTATTATTTTGTAGACCCGTTTTGCATTGGGAAACGCTATGTGATGGAAACATACTATGTTACTCTATTTGACTCTCTCATTATTAACTACTTGTCACCTCGTCATTTTTGTTTATGTGGCATCTATATTACTACCTACTACTCTGTCCCGAAATGGAAGATGTTTTTTCACATTACTATAGTATCAAAAAAGGTCTTCTATTACGAAACAGAGAGAGTATGTTACTCTCACTATGACCAGCCTAATTTTCGACGAGAAAGCCCGCAGCTCCCCACATGGTTTGATTCTCACAAATTCTTGCTTGAGCTCGATCCCTATGCACGCGATGGATCTGTTCCTTCTCCGGACGGAGTGCACATGGAGCTCTGTTTTCCTTGGAAGGTGTTGGACTCAAGTGTAAGAACCATATGGTTGAGTGGGCAACAGTATGCAACATTATGCTTAATAGTTTAACGTGATGAATGTTGCGCTCCTCACCAAATGGGTTTGAAGAATATTTTAGAACTGTCCTGGCCTTTGGTTGGATTTGCTCAAAGCAAAGTACCAGGGTCCAGTGGCGGAGCAGGGCGGCATTCCTATTTATGACGTACTAGTAAGTGTGTACGTGCAACGCACGTCTATTTGGACTAATAAGTGTGCACGTGCAACACGCGTCTATTTGGATTAACACATTATACTAAACTTAATACAAGACAATTTATTCATAAATTTAAAATTTCCCTATAAAGTACACAATCTCTTATTCACAACTCGTACAAATAATTTGAAATATCGTTTCTCTTTAATCAATATCGTTTCTCCTTAATCAACATGTCTTCTGTATTAAAAGACCACCCACTTTTTCCAATGTATAAAACTCAAAATTATTTAGAAGATTCATCATGATTCTCCATATGCACACATTTATGCAAGTATAATCACACATGAAAATGTCACTTAGGACAAGCTAAGGAACCGTTTCAGTGCCAACAAACTCCAGTCAAGAATTATTATTACAATTGAGTGTCAACCACAATAGTGGGAAGAGACCTCTATGGTTTGTTGAAAAGAGGAAGCCATTGTCAGATAGAGAAGTGTAGAGATGTCTTGACTGCATAGAATCAGCTGTGAAACAAGACAAAAAAAAATGCTAGTTGGACCATCTGATTCTACTATTGCACCACAAGTGTCGTAATGTCTGGAAGCAAGAAAAGTGTCTTACTTTATTATGAAAATAGAACATGTAAACGAAATAAAAATTGCAGTGATAAATTACATAATTATACTTGTTATTCACTGGACAAAAGCATTAATATGACAACTTGGAACAGTTACTTGAGTACTACACATTTCTTTAAGGGCTCAACATTCTAAAAAAATTACAACATAACAAATATCCTCTCAGTTTGTAGTAATAATGATATGAAGATAAATAATTTGGAAATGGTCTTCAACATGCGTAGGCTACCACTTGTAAGAATAACAGTGGCAAAAAAAGACCAACAAATGCTGGTTTAGAAAGAAAAAAACTGCAGACATGCTTCCAATTTTAGCAACTCTAGTGGATAAAACATACCTTACCTCTCAAGTCAGGAAATAGTCAAATGAAAAAATGTACTTCTTATAAGTAGTAGAGATGAAGTCATAAGGATCATGATTCAAGATATTCGGAGAAACATGGTTGGTCTCTCTGTATGATGCGAACTCGTCACCTCTACCAAAGTGGTCGTGCGTAGTATGTAATGTAGAGTGCAATAATGAAATAAAATAAATGATATGAGAATTTACCATGACCACAAAATATCCTACATTCGTCATCATCATAATCAACCTGCATTTTTTGCTTCTCTTGTATGTGGTCCAAGTTTTCTATCAGGAAAACATGTAAACTCAACTGTAGATAAGGACGGTATGAAAATGCTCATGTAAAATTACAATTGCCATGTATCTGCTGGACAAACAAATACACTTATGCAAACTTCAGGTTTTTTTAGTAAAACTTATGCGAACTTTAGTTTTTTTCCACTAAAACTTATGCAAACTTCTGGGTTTTTTTCAGTGAAACGTAATTTCATGCCTGCAAGTAAGGTCTTGGTTCAACGAATTTGTCTGTGAGTTCACTGTGTAGTCGTGAGTTGGCCATGTAATAACCGGTAGTCAGTACTTAAAAAAACAGGAATGTCTGTTGCAGGTATGCGAAAATCAGTGAAAAAATAAAGAAAGAAAGAAGGCATTGGTTGCCTGAAACCCAACTGTGTGTGCTCCAGTGCTCCTCTATTTCTCATTGCATCATCTCTAGTTCCTGTACTGTACTTCTAGATGTGTCACCACCGGCGAGGTAGCGATGACACTAAAAAAACAACACTCGGTACTTACCTGATTAGTGCGTGCGTGCGGCGCGTTCGCGTGAAGGCGAGCGTCTCCGTCGTTCAGGCTTGCGAGCGGCCACGGCGATCGTGTCCTCTCACCAGCTAGGCGGCGTTGTCGACGCAGGTGAGTCAGTCGTCCAGCTTTGAGGCGGCGGCCTCCACGCACCGGGGCGTGGGGAGTTCCAGCGTCCGACGAAGGTAGGATGTCTTTGGACGACATCGTCCACGCGTGAGTACTGGACAAGCGTGTCCAACGGAGCAGCACGTGTCAGAGCTGAGGGAGTCGGCGGTGGCTTCGGGCGAGTGAGATGGGGCCGTGATTAGCTTCACCTGTTGCGCAGTGGCCGAGACCTGCGCCGCCCTGGGGACGACGATGGTTGGCGACCAGGCGAATCTACATGCATGGCTGTTGGGGCGAATGCCCCCACTCAATTTTTTTGGCCTGCTTATACCGGTCCAGGATACTCAGCGTTGCCCACACTTGAAGGGCGTCGGCGGTGGGTGGTTGTCAGCGTGGGTGTTGTGGACGGAGCTGAAGTCGACGCGGATGCCGGTGGTTCCCGGAGAGCATGCCCAGGGCGTGGACGAAGTCGTTGCAGTCAGTAGAAGAGTGACCTGGCCTCCAGGCAGAAGACAAAGGCGGCGACGGCACGTGTGTGTGTTCGGAGGAAGCCGCAGCTCCTCCTCGCGTGTCTCCCACTGTGGCTCGCGTGGGTGGTGGGCTGGTGACGGCAGGCGACCCGCGATCGCGATTCCCTAATAGGAGACGATAGGATGCGCTCGTGATTAGTTTCCTAATAATTAGATATGTTCGTGATTAGTTATCTAATAGGATGCGTCCGTGATTAGTTTCCTAATAATTAGATGCGTCCGTGATTAATTTCCTAATAGGATGCATTCGTGATTATTTTCCTAATAATAGGATGCGCGTGTGATTAGTTTCTTAATAGGATGTGTCCGTGATTATAGTTTCCTAATTGACCAGGCGTGGACTTTCATATTTTCCTCCGCGGTGGAGTACGGTCAGTCAATGTAAATTGCTAAGTGCACACAGAGAACGGAATAGGTTAAGGCTAGCCGTTAGATTGAGTTTAGTGGGACTAATCATGCGGTGGTAATGTATCCGTGTACGTTTTGTGGGGTACACTTAAAGAAGATAATGTTTACTCTCTTTTATAAGTAGTATAGACTACGGCATTAGTGAGCAAATGTGTAACGGAGCCAGGGCGGGATTTCTATTTACCGCGTGCTGCGGCATATACATGAGCCGGCACATTTTGTGGCTTTTGCTCTGTGTGTTCTCCACCGGTTTTGGGAAGGTCCTAGAACCTTCTCTAAATAAGTTACTTCGTTTTCCTGTTGGTCTTCTGCTTTTTTTTCATTATGTTTACTATTTTTCTTTCTTATTTTTCAAATCCATGATTATTTTCAAACTTGTGCACTTTTCTAGAGATCACAAATAAATTTAAAATTGAACAAACTCTTTTAAAACTTATGGACAATTTTCAAATTCATGAACATTTCCGAAACTCAGGAACATTTTTTGAAATTCATAGAATTTTTTGAATTTCATTAAATAAATCGATCATTTTCAAATTCACAAATATTTTTAAAATTTCTTGTGAACTTTTTATATTTTGTTACAATATAAAAAATGTAAAATATTTTTTGTGAAATAAAAATTGTAAAACAAAAAACAGTGAGATGACAAAAAAAGGAGGACTGCACCGCCGCTTTGGGCCGGCTCAAACTGCACGAAAGCTGCGCATTTGTCCGCCCCGCACCACCCGGGCTGGCCCATATGACAGAGAGCAGTGTTTGCCCTGTTTGTAACGGAGCTGAAGATACCTGGAAACATGCTCTAATGGAATGCACGGTGGCAAAGTGTGCCTGGTCCCTAATTGATGAAGATCTGGTGGCACATCTGATCGCTTGCAGAATGACTGATGCGAAACTTTGGCTTGCTGAAATGCACGCTTCGATGGATGAGAATAGTTTTGTCAAAACGCTAGTGATCCTTTGGTCCATATGGTGGGCACAGAGAAAACTAATTAATGAGGACCAAGTTCACTCCCCACTGACAACATTCACGTTCATAAAAAAACATCTAGATGACCTGGCAGCAATTCCATGCAGGAGTACAGCGAGGACCATAGTTGTTCAAACGACAAGGTTGACCCTACCACCGGCTGGGGCTGTTAAGATTCATGTTGATGCGGCTGTTGGACATCATGAAGATAGAGGAGCCTGTGCAGCTGTTTGTAGAGACAAAACATGTCGCTTTCTAGGAGCCTCGGTCACAGTAGTCCAGGATATGATTTCACCGGACATCCTTGAAGCAAGGCAAGCAGTGAGGCTATGGATCTGATGTGCAATAATGTGATCGTTGCGACCGATTGTCAGGGAACTGTGAAGAACTTGAAGGAGCTTTCTCTTGGAAGGTCAACAACGATTATTCATGAAATAAAAGAGAAGATGGAAACGGTGGGATCAGTTGATTTTCCGTATGAGAGTAGAAGTATGAATGTGGAAGCTCATAAATTTGCAAAGGCAGCCACCACTCTGGTTTTTGGCCGGCATTTGGGGCTGCTAGTGTAACGCCCGGATAATTAAGCTACAGTAATCCCCTGTTAATGATGCCATGTCATCGCTTTTACTGTTGCTAAATCCCACGTTGATTCAAACCGATTCAAATTCTAATTTAGAGTTAAAGTCAAATAAATTGTTTCTGCAACCAGTAAAACTAAAATGTTCATAGTATTGCAAAAATTCCCAAAGCTACCATAAAAACAAAATCAACATTTGTTGCGACTCCAAAAATGCCCCTGGCATCCAGAACAATAGCAAAACAGCCCCAATTTAAATCATTTCATTTAAACAAAATTCAGATGTAATTATCTTGCTTCAAAACCTTTTTATGACAGTGCTAAATATTACAAAGTATTTATGTGGCACAATTCCATGTTTTACAAAATTCTTTTTGTGACCTAGTAATTTGCAAAACAGAAAAGAAAAGAAAAGCAAAATAGAAAAATAAAAGACAAAGGCCAAACCCCCTCCCCCCTGGGCCAAATGGACCAGTTAACCCCCTGGCCGGCCCAGCCACACCCCCCCCCCCCCCCCCCCCCCCCCCCCCCCCCCCCCCCCCCCCCCCCCCCCCCCCGCGCTTGTCCCCTTCGCTACAGGGACGGGGGTTACCGTGGCGGCCATCCACGGCACCATGGTCGCGGTGGCGGCCATCGGCGGCCCCCTCCCGCCTATTTAGCCGGCGCCCCTTCCCCCCCGGCGGCAAACCCTAACCCCCTCTCCTCCCTCGCGCCCCCGTCCGCTTTCCCTCGTCGACGTCGCCGTGCCCGTGACACCGAGGCCACCGCGCTCGTCCCCAACGTCGTCGCCGCCCCGACCATGTCGCCCTCGCCGCCGTCCTCCCCATCTCCTCCCCGACTCGGCTATTGCAAGCCTCGTCGCCCCTCACCCCATCCACGTCGGTGAGGACCCGGTCCTCCCTCTCTCCCCCGTCCGTCCGCCGTTCCCCTCCTTCCCCGCTCCGATTTATCGCCGTAGACCACCGCGGCCGAAATCGCTGGGGCTCGCGCTCCCCGCGTACTCGCACACTTGTGACCGTGCGCTCACGCGCTGCTGCTAGCGAGCCGGGCCTCGCGCACACGACCGCTCGTTCCTCGCTGCCCCTGCCGCTGCTCGCACCTCCGCCCGCGCGCGCCCGTGCAGACCTACGCGCGCCTGCTCCCTCCCTTGATCGTGGCCGCCCGAACTCTAATATGGATGAAAGTGATACTAACATGTAGATCGCAGAGAAATGCTCACAATTGATATAAGGCACAAAATCATAGGATGTACAGAACAATAGTTGTAGCCTTTTGAAAACAGCCAAGTGATGTTTAAAACAGACGGATTCTCAGACTTGGCAAAATTTCAGGAATTTTCAGGTTATTATTAAAACTTTAGAAATTCGTAGAAAATAATCCGTAATTCGGATGAAAAAGTTTTATACATGAAAGTTGCTCAGAAAAACGTGACGAATCCGAATACGCCCTTTGTTCGTCTATCACGCGTCCCTAGCACAGCGAACATGGAACCATCCCCCTCCGTTTCGTTTGTCCGTCGATCTCTCCAGCGCAGCACCCCTGAAGGTATGTTTGTTAGCTACCAAGTACCAAGTAATCTCATCTAAATAAAAAGGAAGATCCTCAACTCTCAGATGTACCAATGGACTTTTGTGAAGATAAATAGTGTTGTTTTGGCCTCTGTGTCATATTGCACACATGATAAAACTCATAGGAGGCTGACTGGTTCTTAAATTTGTTGATAAGCAAGGCTTAACTGCAGATGGTTGTCCTTTGTCACCCCCCTTTAGAACATAGCTGATTTTGTTTATCATTTTCTATGCGTGTGTGTGTGTTTCTTTTGAATCAGGGATGTAAATTCCAGTCTCCTCTGGTTTATTTACATAAGTATCTTGCTCTGTACTAAAGTTGTAAACCAAACAGTTTCAGAGAAATGGTCGGAAGAAGCGTTCAAATATAACACTCAATTTGCGGGTAGCGAATTAGTTCTCTTTTGTATTAGTTTCAGAGACAGGATAAGAAGAGGCATTCAAATATACCACTGGATTAGGCGAGTAGCTAATTAGTTATCCTTTGTATACAATTTCATGGAAATGATCGGAAGTACTATAGTTGTTGCTACTATTTTTTATTCTGGGAATGTCCTTTCTAACAAGCTCAATAGATTCTCCTTGTGATTTTCTGGGCCGTTCTTGGTCATACAGTACATATAGCTACCTTCTCATATATATGATTGTATTTGTTTTTCAGACTTAGCTTTTCTGTTATGTGAATTTCTTTAGTAGCTCATAGTAATAATCACAAATTTTTAACTATTGGTATGTTTTGCTTACCTAACAAGACAGTGGGAAAATTAAGATGGAATTCGTGCAGTCTTGGTTATTACCCAAGAAGACATGAGAAGGGAGAATTAGGAACATTCATTTTCTAATTCAACACACATAATTAAATATATTAGTTACTTAAATTAAAAAAGCTCCCTAAATGGTTCATTTTCAATTGTTACATGTGGAGCTAGGATATTAAGTTGATCTCCAGTTTCAGTTGCATGTTTAGTTAGGATATTTAGTTGATCTACAGTCTCTAATTGTTGCATGTGGAGTAAGGATATGGAGCTGATTTGCTTTCTATATATATTAAGAAAGGAACTGCTTCTTTAACATGAATTTGCCTATTCATGTTAATATAAAAAATTGGTTGTGCCAGCAGCTTTCATGAGAATTATCTATTTATTTCTATATAATTATGCAAGAAACATTGATTTGATTACTTCATTTTTAAATGACACTGTTATTTCTTTCTACAGGCAACACAATCTATCAAGCCCACTCGTGCTAAATTGGGCTCGACTCAATTACAAGACAAGAGGGGACGAGAGTAATAGAAGAAGTTGAGAAGATACGTTCCTCTCTGTGTTTATGTTTCATGGTGTTTCACCTAGATGCAGAAGTGCGGCTACAAAAACTCGACATGGTCAAGGTACAAACCCAACCCCTCTTGATGGATCTCGATCGATGAATCTTGGTAGACTCTCGCCCCTCATGCCTCTCCCTGTCTCTCGTGCTCGCTCCCGCGCTTTCCCCTGCTCTCTTTTACCTGTTGTTTCTAAAACAGGAAAGGACATTGGGAGGGAAGGAAAGTAGGACGGTGTCGCCCGCAGATGCGGCTACCGTCCATTCTGTTGTGTTCCTTGCGACGATCTCCTTCCCCTCCCTTCTTCCTTTATCTGCGGTTTTGGTGTGCATAAGTATATATATTTTGTATTACTAGGTGTGCGTTAAGTAATATGTTCTCTATTACTGGGCTGCATTTTCTTCTCTAGCTTGCACTCGGTCTGGTTTTAGTATAAAGGAGCGGCTTAGATACAGTGAAGAGTAGATCAGAACAATCAAACCAAGTCCTGATTCAGACCTATGTGCATATGCAACTCATTATTGTTGATTTGAAATTGTTGTCTTATTTTGTTGTGCGCAACGGCAGTGGCTTGAGGAAAGGCCTTTCCAAAACTGAACTGACAAATACTGACATATACAAGCCTCTGTTCCCAAATGACAGTTTTGAGGTATTCCTTCTGCACTTTCTAGGAATAGGAGCAATATCGGTAACATACTCATCTAATGGGTTGTATCTGCTTTGGTCTTCTAGGAAAATGTAACGATCGTCAATGATCCTGCTGGCCTACGCGACGAGGCGGATGGTACCTCAAGGTATGTGCTTCTACTCGCCCCCCAGTGTTCAGCGCTTCATCCATCGGCACCGTTGTATGTGGGTTTGACTTATTTGCTTGTCTGAAGTAAACTTAAGGACGTGACGTTGGCTGATGAGGTTATCCCCACTAAAGCCAAGAAGGCCAGGCGCAACTAAAACCAGGAAGGCCAAGTGTTGTTAAGTGCTCGCCCTTTTGGTACGACTATTTAATTTGCTCCTTGCTTACTCGAATAAATCCTGTGATGGGCATCCTGCTGACCTGCACTTGCAAATCTATATATATGCAGGACCTTATCCTTTTGTTTGTGGATGCATGAAGGAATGATGTCTAGATATGGGAGAGTCTCTTCAGATGTAGATATAGATGGTAGCTCAAGCAACAAAACATCGTATGGGGTCGTAACATTGTCTTTGGTGGAAAAGGCCCTCAATTCTCGACCATTGTTCTACTTCTGATTTCTTGCTTAGTCGTGTAGATGTCGTCGGTATTGTAGTCAAGGTTTCGGTGTACTCCTGTTCCAGCTGCAACCATAGCAAGCTGTACCTATAAAGGATATTATTATTTGTGATCTCAAGTTTCTACTACCTCCGATCCATAATAAGTGTCACAGTTTTGAACTAAGGTTCAACTAACCTACGACACTTATTTTGGATCGGAGGTAGCTCTGTCTATCTCTCTGTCTCTGTATATGGTTTGGGCAGCATGTGTGCATTGAACATCCTGATCTCTTGGTGTTTTAGTGGCTATGAAATCAAAGTCAGGTTATGGGGGAACTTTGGTTCTACGTTCAATAGTGAGGACATCATTCTATGCGGATAAAATGGACTGGTGGTAGTTATATTTTATGGCACTATTATTCGTATCTACAATGGCGAGCATTACTTCTTTTCTCTCTTCTAAACCATATCCTGGCAGGTGTTCTTATTGAGTACGAAATATGTCCTACCAGGTTCGATGTGGTTGTGAAAGTTATCGTGTACCTTGCTTTGAGCTCTTTTAACTCTACCTTGCTTTGAACTCTTTTAACTCTGATAAAGAATGTTCATTTCATTGTTGCTTGCTCTGATGTTCTTACATATTTGAACCAATGGCTTCATTACCGGGTCGGGAATGATCGCACCCGCAGCTTTCTCAGATATAGTAGACAAGCTTGCCAAAGGGTATTTGTATGCTGTAAGATGCATGACAACTTTCTCAGATCAGCTTCATAATATGATAGCAGATGCCTTTCCTCCTACTCGTGTTGTGGACAAGTCAACAAACGAGGCTCTCCTCGTGTTGTGGACAAGTCAACAAACGAGGTTCTCAAAATATTGAGGTGGTAGCTCATAATCTCAGGGACAAAAGCAACGGTCTTGAGAACAAGATAGATGTGTTGAGCAGGCAGAGTCAAGCGTCAAGTGTGTGAGCATGAGGTATTTGCACCCGTGGCTTTCTTCAGAGAGGCACAAAAGCGCAAGGGTTGTGACGTGTAAGGATTTAATCAAGGAGACAACCCAGTCGAGCTATCAAGTACTTGCTCCGTAAAGAAATTTAGGCTATAGGCTAACTAAGTAGGTTTATTATCTCGCATTGCATCTCGCTTGACCAAGACATGCCACGACCTGGTTATTGTATTTGTTGTGTTACGATGGATTGTCTTGATTTGCTTTTAGACTAAAGCCTTTTGTAGTTACATGGACCAAAAATATGTATAGCTTGTTTTTGGACTAAAGTCTTTTGTTGTTTCCTGAATCAATTGCTATGTACTGAATGTGTATCTATCGATTGAATGCTTCTGATATAAACTTGATATATTAGATTGATAAACATAACTACATTATGCTATTTTTTATGTTTACGATGCTTCAATGACTGTACTACCGGGTTGGATATGACTATACCTGCGGCAAGCCGCACTTCCTAACTAGTTATATGATACTACTATGCATCGTAGTACGGGCACCCTAAAACAGTAGTAAACGGCAAGGCCGATGCCGCACGGTCGAGCGCACTTCTGCCCATGCATGTAGAGGGAGAATTACTCCGGCCAAACAACGAAGAGCACGCCTAGGAATCAACGAATGTGGCACGTATTGGTGCGATGCAAAACTGCTATTTGACCGTGACTCTCCTACGGTAACGCTGCTAAGTGCTCAGAACAACAGAATTTTTGGATTAGACTGTACGAACGAAAATAGAAGAACCAGCAAGCCAGGCGAACCATCTTCACCCGTTCGCTGTAGCCGAAATGCCGAATCCATCTCAATATGCGCCAGCTTCACAACCTTCTGCAGTAGACGCACGTCATTCGCAAAGAAAATTTACGTACGTTACAGAGCCATTCGCCTTCGATCAAAAACACGGGATTTGTTTGCGTGCACAACACATACAGAAAAAAAATATGCGAGATACAACACATACAGAATTACAGATGCATCTGGAAAACCAGCACGCACACGATTACTTAACAGGGACGTACATTCACTTATTAGAGGTACACAAGCGCCGATCTCATCATGCATTGCGTTACTAGCTAACGGTCAGATCGATCGACTTGGATTACAAGATAAAGTAGCTAGCCTGTTCTCACGCGGGCAGTCTATACATTATTGGAGTTGCTACAAACATTGGTCAACACTAGTGACCAGGAGCAGCCTAGCTAACACAGGAGCTGATGCAGCAAGACGTCTCTACTTGGCGGCGTCTCCGTGGTGGAGACCCGCGAAGTAGCCCTGGGGGTTCGCCTCGAAACCGGAGCGGGCGATGTAGCCGTCGGCGCCGGGGGCCCTCATCATGCCGTCTCCCCCGCCGCCGCCCGACTTCCCCATCCCGACGTGCCCGGTCCCGCCGCCGGACTTGGCAGACCCTCCTCCGGTTCCACCACCTTTTCCACCTCCTCCCCCGCCGCCGCTCCTCGCCCCGCCTCCCCCTCCCCCTCCGCCCTTGCCATCGCTGCCTCCGCCTCCACCCTTCCCGCCGCCACCTCCTCCGCCCTTCCCTCCGCCACCACCTCCGCCACCTTTACCACCCATAGCTCTAAGCTGGCTCTCGCCTCGATCAGTCTCAGAAGATTAAGAAGCCGCTCTCTTGCGTGAGGGAATGCTGCGTAGTGCAGTGCTCTTTTATAGTGGAAACGTCGATGTTTACCGTGGACGTGGGAAGCGGCGGGCAAGCAGTCGAAACAGCATGCACGGCGACGCATGGCGGGACACGTTCGAGCGCTGCATGCCCGTGCACGGAGATATACCTGACTTGCACTGACCCCGGCCGGCCAGGCTCCGGAGAGCTCACCTCGAAATCCGCGAGTATGCATATCCGCGAGATCTTTAGGCTTTAGCTCGACTTTAAGTTAACCGTTGCTCTCTTGTCAAGGATTCCCCGCGCGGTCCAGAATGCCGCTTCCCAGCACGCTCGCAAAAGCTGCAGCTGGGCAGGCCCAATCCAACTGCTACACTCTCATTGAGTGGCAGCTAGGGACGGGACGGGGCTTCGACCAGTGCGGCATACTGTTTTTTCTACCAAATCCGGAAAAGATATCTTGCTGATTTATACTCCCTCCGTTTCAGAATACAAGGTGTATTGATTTCCGTGCAAGTTAACCATTTGTAAGTTTGACCAAGATTATAGAATAAAATAACAACATCTGCTATACCTAATAGATAAAATATGAAACTACTTTTCATTATGTATCAAATGATATACATTTTGTATCGTGGATATTGATATATTTTTCTAAAAGATCGGTCAAAAAAGTATGTCTAAAAACTATCCCAGCCATTCTTGTGCTTCTAAAATTGCACATGTATCTTTTTAAAGTGTTAATACTTTCTAAAAAAGATGTTAAAGTATTTTTTAAAGCATTCATGTATTTACAAAATGTTTATCTACTTTAAAATTTTCACGTACTTTTTTCTTTTAGATAAATTCGTGTGATTAATAATGGTATTTGAGAGATTATTAAAATATGTGCATCTAATTTAAGTGTCCGGTGCATTTTTTAAAAGTAATATATTAAAAGTGGTCGTTTATTAACGAAAATTTCCACATAATTAAAAAATGTTTGGCCATTTTTCAAAAATGTTCATGTAATTTCTAAAAAAAGGTGTTCAATGTATTTTCAAAAGATGTTCATATAATTAGAAAGTGGTACTCAAGCCACCGACACCCTTGTTGATATACATGTTGAAAGAAGAAACTCCACTATCTCTCAAACGAAATGAGGTTCCTGAAGTTCTACATGACAACCTCAATTTATTAAACAAGAATAGGCTACAAGAATGAAGGAGTCATTTTATCTTAGTCAAGGTCCTCACTCTGCCACAAAGGAGGAACTAGCAAAATATAAATAGTCATCTATTAAACAAATTGTTCATGTAATGTAAAAAGTGTTCAATGCATTTTTCAAAAATACTCATGTAATAAAAAAAGTGTTTGGTGGATTTTAAAAATGTTCATGTAATTACAGAAATTGTTCAAAACACCTTTGTAAAATGTTTGTGTAATTAAAAGAAGTGTTTGACACATTTTAAAATGTTCATGTGATTAAAAAGTGTTTGATGCATTTTTTAAACCGTTAATGTACATAAAAAGTGTTTGATGCACTAATGTCCATGTGAGTTTAAAAAAAGTTCATGCCTTTTAAACAAAATATCCAAGTAATGTTAAAGAAGCAATTTATAATAGTTTGTTTGTTGTTAAAATGACATTTAGATACTTTTACAGAAAATGAATAGGAACAAAAAGGGAAAAGAGAAAATGTTTGACTTGAAATAAAAAGAAAAGCAAGAAAATAACAAAGAAAAAGGAATGGAACACAAAAGAAGTCAGTAAAAAAATGAAACTACCACATGAAAATTGGATAAAAAAACACTCGAAACGCCCGAAAACTAGATTAGGGCATCTCCAAAATGGATCCTCAAACCTTCACTATATGTCCAGACTGCAGTGTACGGACAACTTTTGCTATCCAATGGGGAGCTATATATGTCCGCTTAGCAGTCCAAACATACGGATTCTGGTATCCAAGACACAAACATGGGGGCTTTGTTGGAGTGCGGAAATGCACTTAACCAATCACATGCATGGTCTCTCTCTTCTCTCTTTCTCCTCTCATCCGCACATGCATGGTCCCCTCTTCTCTCTCTCCTCCCAACCGGAGACTAAACCACAAATATCTCACCACATACATGATCCCCACCTACTTTTTCTCCTCCCAATCAGATACTTTGTGATTAACAAAAAGGACATATACCGAAGAAATTTACGGGGCGGCGTTGGAGATGCCCTTAGAAAACGATGTAAAAATTAGAAAGAAAACCACTCCCTGTCAATCCCCAGCTACAAGTCCGACCCATGCTGGAACGGTTGTAGGTTGTAATCTCGAAATAAGCGAGATAAAGCATTTGAGCTTACTCAATTGCTTAGTGCACTAAAATTAAACCCATCGAAACAGCGTCATCCGTTTGATTGTGTCGGCCAACGCCGCCCTCCCGTTTGGTCACATCGCGCGGCATCAATATCGTCCGCTGCAGCTCTGAGCCAGCATTAATGCAGTGTGGGAAGCGGCGCGTCTGTTGGAGTGGTAGCACGGGAGAGGGTTTTGGGAGGACCTATGTGTCGACGGTTACGTGGAAGCGGTCCGTACTCCCGCAAAGTCCCCACCCAACCGGTTGCTTCCGGTTTGCAGGAAAACGCACGTCCGGGCCGGTCCACGGGCGGATGGAGTACCGTGTTGAATGGTAAAATATGTTCGAACCGCTCAGCAAGGACAAATGCGGGCGGTTTGAAGGTTTGCGTTGGAGATGTTGTTGAGGGAGAAAGAAAAGGAGGGTTGTGGACTATGCCAAGTGGCAGCCGGGGGTTGAGCAAGGTGAGAAAAGCTTTTTTAGATGGTTGTGATGTTTCCTCTTTGGCTACATGTGCATATAGATGTGGGTATGTTTTCTTGACTTAGACAACATGCATGTCTTCTAGGCGGGTAACACTGGGCATAGAATGGAGATGCAATCAATGAAGGCACGTATGTATTTGTTTGGTTCATGTAATCTTAAGCATGCTCTCTCATCTTCATTTTATTTTTCAAATGTCTTCAATAGTTCTACATAAGAAATAAAAGTGTAGTTTTTTTTTTCTTTGAAATGGAAACAAGCGCATAGGGACCTGCTGGTTGGCTGTGATGGAACTTTTCTTTCTGAGAAAAGTTTTGGTTTGTTCTTTTAAAATGGAAGTGAGTCTTTTTTTTTCTTTTCAAGATGAATGTAAGGTCCACGTTTCATCTGCTGGTTGATTGAGGTGAGAAAGATTTTTTTTTGGTGAGATGGAGGCACCCCGGGGAGGGGGCTCCTTTTGTCAGATGGTTGGCTAAGAGCATCTCTAGCAGACCCCTTATATCGCCCTGACCCGCAAAATAACCGTCTGTTTACGGTTTTGGGCAAAAAATGTGACTCAAACAGAAACCTTAAAAGCGTCCGACCGAGAAAAAATTGAGGGGCGCGGTAAAATCCCCCTCCGACCCCTCGAAAACATAGCCCCCCCCCCCCCCCCCCCCCCCGGTCGGTGCCTTGTATCTCGCGAAAGCGGTTGGCAGGAGGGACATTTCAGCGGGCGCTCCTCACATCCCCTCCCGCAGCCGCCCGCCACTGTCGCCGCCAGCCCGCCGCCTGCGATTCCGGCCATTCCTGCCAACGGAATCGCGCCGCCTGCCTGTTGGGGAACGTTGCATGGAAAACAAAAAAAATCTACGCACACGCAAGATCTATCCATGGAGATGCATAGCTACGAGAGGGGGAGAGCATCTTCATACCCTTGAAGATTGCTAAGCGGAAGCGTTTATCAACGCGGTTGATGTAGTCGTACACCTTCACGATCCGTCCCGATCAAGTACCAAACGTACGACACCTCCGCGTTCAGCGCACATTCAGCTCGATGACGTCCTCGCCTTCTTGATCCAGCAAGAGGGGCAAAGTAGTAGATGAGTTCTAGCAGCACGACGGCGTGGTGACGGTGTTGGTGAAGAACAATCTCCGCAGGGCTTCGCCAAGCACAACGGAAACTATGACGGAGGATAAACTAGAGGGGACGGGGTTGCTGGCACACGGCTTGATGAATCTTGATGTGTCTTAGGTGCTAGCCCTGCCCCTCTATTTATATGTTGAGCCCTGGGGTCGTTTCTTGGAGAAAGAGCCTCCTCAAAGTCGGTTTAGCCCGCAAGGCAAGAGTCCTTCTCAGACTCCAGGACCAGACGCCAGGGTCCTTGGCGTCTGGCCCCTGGCCTTCACAAAACTTCCTTTTGCACCTTTCTAAAGCCTCGTGGGCTTTACCCCTTCGCCCAAATAAAATGTTCTCACACCAGAAAATTTCGGGAAACATCCGAAACCCCTTCCGGTGAATTTCGGAACCCTTCCGGATACCAAACACTATTATCCCATATATTAATCTTTACCTCCGGACTATTCCGGAGCTCCTCGTCATGTCCGTGATCTCATCCAGGACTCCGAACAACATTCGGTCACCAACATACTTAACTCATATAATATTATATCGTCAACGAACGTTAAGCGTGGGGACCCTATGGGTTCGAGAATGATGTAGACATGACCGAGACGCTTCTCCGGTCAATAACCAATAGTGGGACCTGGATGCCCATATTGGTTCCTACATATTCTACGATGATCTTTATCGGTTGAACCTTTATGACAACATATGTAGTTCCCTTTGTCCGTCGGTATATTACTTGCCCGAGATTCGATCGTCGGTATCTTTATACCTAGTTTAATCTCGTTACCGGTAAGTCTTTTTACTCGTTCCGTAATACATCATCTCGTAACTAGCTCCTTAGTCACTTTGCTTGCAAGCTTCTTGTGATGCTGTATTACCGAGAGGGACCGGAGATACCTCTCCGTCATACGGAGTGACAAATCCCAATCTCGATTCACGTCAACTCAACAGACACCTTCGGAGATACATGTAGAGCATCTTTATGATCACCCAGTTACGTTGTGACGTTTGATAGCACACAAGGTATTCCTCCGGTATCCGGGAGTTGCATAATCTCATGGTCGAAGGAATATGTATTTGACATTAAGAAAGCAGTAGCAATAAACTAAACGAACATATGCTAAGCTAACGGATGGGTCTTGTCCATCACATTATTCTCCTAATGATGTGATCCCGTTATCAAATGAAAACTCATGTCTATGGTTAGGAAACCTTAACCATTTTTTATCAACGAGCTAGTCTAGTAGAGGCTCACTAGGGACACGGTATTTGTTTATGTATTCACACATGTATTTAAGTTCCCGGTCAATACAATTCTAGTATGAATAATAAACCTTTATCATGAATAAGAAAATATAATAATAACAACTTTATTATTGCCTCTAGGGCATATTTCCATCACTACCCCGGATCGCCGAGCCGAGCCGCTCCGACGTCGCCGCCGCCCCGGATCGACGCCACGAGTCGCCACCTGCCTCGGATCCGTCGAGCCGTCACTGGTCGCCCCTGCCCCGGATTCGCCGAGCCGCCACCGGTCGCCGCCGCCCCGGCGAGCCCCTTTCCTTCCCCTTGTTGCTCGGCCGCAGAAATTTCGTTGATGCGAGCTTGGATGCGGAGTTTTTTAGATGGATTTTAGCCCTTGCGAGCAATTTTTGCTCGAGGATTCGTCCTCGTCCGATGACTCGGACGTCGAATCGATGCTCAAGGGCCATCGACAGCAGATGGTCCTGGCAGTCCTAGCCGTGCAGGAGGTCGAGGATCAAAACCGCAAGAGACGGCGAGGTTTGACCGTCGTCCGTCTTTGCGTCCCTCGCAACCGCCACCTCGGGAATATGATGTTGATGCAAGATTACTTCACGGACAATCCTACCTATCCGCCGCACCTCTTCCGGAGAAGGTATCGAATGCGCCGATCACTCTTCGTAACAATTGTGCAAGCTTGCGAGGCCAATTGTCGGTTTTTTACTCAAAGATGAAAAACCGTGGGCTTGTTGGATTTTAGCGCCTATCAAAAAATCTCTGCAGCTATACGGGTGATTGCATATGGTGTTCCAGCTGACTATACTACAATTGAGCCAGTGCGTAGGTTTGTCAAAGTGATGATCCGCGTGTTTGGTCCTGTCTATCTTCGTGCACCCAACGAGGAAGACACAATAAAGTTGATGGCAGCAAATGAGAAGCGAGGTTGGCCCGGCATGCTAGGAAGCATTGATTGCATGCATTGGACTTGGAAAAACTGCCCGAAGGCATGGCACGGGCAGTATTGTGGCAAGTCTCGTGATGCAACAATGGTGCTAGAGGCCGTAGCATCCGAGGGTTTATGGATTTGGCATTATTTTTTTTGGTATGCCGGGTACTCTCAATGACATCAATGTGTTGCAACGGTCTCATTTGTTTGCTAGACTTGCTAGTGGTGATGCTCCTGCTTGCAACTTCACGGTGAATGGGCATGAGTACACAAAGGGGTACTATCTTGCAGATGGTACTTACCCCTCTTGGTGTACATTTGTGAAGAACATCAAAAAGCCCAAAATTAGGAAGCATATTGAATTTGCAAAGGTACAAGAGGCTGCCCGAAAAGATATTGAAAGAGCCTTCGGGGTTTTGCAATCTAGATTTGCCATTGTTCGTGGTCCTGCTCGTTTTTTGGGACAAGAAAACCCTGAGCAACATCATGACATGTTGTGTGATTCTTCACAACATGATCATCGAAGATGAGAGGGACATGAACTTGGAGTTCTTCTACGACAATGTCGGTACCCTTGTGAAGCCCGCTAGAGACCCTGACTGCATACAAGCATTCCTTCAGATATACCGGCAGATTGAAGATGCAAACACCCACCATCAGCTTCAGGTGGATCTCATTGAGCACCACTGGCAGAGGCATGGCCAAAGGCATTGAGCACCATTGGCAAAGGCACCGGTCAATTTTACATTCGTTTCATTTAATTCATGTGTGATCGTTATCATTGTTGTATACGGAACAATTGTTGTATTGAATTATTAGTTTTATTCGATGATTTGAATAATTATTGTAATTTGGATTCATAATATTCATATTTTATGTTATTTGAATTCATATTACTTTGATATGTGAGATATGTGTAAAATTCTGAAAAAATTATGCGTTTTGCTGGCTCGCGCGGGCTGCGGCTGAACAGATCCCGTATAGCGGAACTGTAATAGTTCCGCTATGCGGGGTCTGTTCGGCCACAACTCTCGTGAGCCCGCAAAACATGTTTTCCATGAACTGTAAACGCGGGATAAGGATCGGCGATATAAGGGGTCTGCTAGAGATGCTCTAAGGCACAACTTCATCTCATGCGGCGCGTAATAACACATCCCAACCACCAGTATGTGACGCCCCCGACTCAATCGTGCACTAATCATACACGCAAACATGCACGATCATGCACAGGGACTCACGGAAAGATATCACAACACAACTCTAACACAAATAAACAGAGATCCACGAATATTACAGACCAGGGATCACGAGGATCCGAATACATAAGTCAGTCATACAAATAATATCTGGGTACAGACATAGTTAGTCAAGGATTGCCTTAAGAAGGCTAGAACAAACAACGACTCTAGATCGAAAGGCGAAGGCCTCCTGCCTAGGGCCTCCGATCCTACTCCTGGTCGGCTGGCTCGATCCAGTAGTACGTGCCGTCTGGGCCCTCCTGGTAGTAAGCTCCTGCGGTATCATCTGGCTCCGGAGCTCCATCATCTGAGGTAACATCAAAAGGGGTATGGGGGAAAAAGAGGTAGCAAAGCAACCGTGAGTACTCATCCAAAGTACTCAGCAAGCAAGAATCTACACTACATATGCACTGTTATCAAAGGGAAAAGGTTGTATCGAAGACTAGCATCTTCACGAAGCCACCATCTTGCAGCAATTAGAAGAGTACAGAAAAGCATTTTATTAAGCAAGCATGTTGAGGCAAAGCCTAGAGATCCTTCCTCGACTCCCTGCGAGAAAGCGATCCCGGAGCTTCAATTAATTAAGCAAGTATCCAGTTCAAGTAATAGATCGGGATACCAAACTGAGTGTCCTGTTACCGTGGACACGGCTATTCGAATAGATCACTTCCCTGCAGGGGTGCACTACTATTACCCAACACGCTCGAACACCTCTGGCCGGACACACTTGCTGGGTAATGCCCGGCCTCGGGAGATCGACATGAAGCAGCGCCCTACCTAGGCTCAGCAGAGAGGTCAACACGCCGGACTAACCTATGCATCCAGGGGTCTTAGCCATCGCCCCGGGCGCTCCTACGTGTTGCGAGACTGGCCGGGGAGCAGGCGTGACACTGAACTCGTCAGTGAACTATCCAGCCCAACCCCAACAATCAGCCCGCACGGTGAACTGTGACGTCTGATGAGCTTTCGGGAGAAACGTACCACGTAGAGGGCCCCATAAACCATTATCCCGCGTGGTGGTAGTGTTGGAAATATGCCCTAGAGACAATAATAAAATGGTTATTATTATATTTCCTTGTTCATGATAATTGTCTATTGTTCATGCTATAATTGTATTAACCGGAAACCATAATACATGTGTGAATACATAGACCACAGCATGTCCCTAGTGAGCCTCTAGTTGACTAGCTCGTTGATCAATAGATCGTTGTGGTTTCCTAACCATGGACATTGGATGTCGTTGATAACGGGATCACATCATTAGGAGAATGATGTGATGGACAAGACCCAATCCTAAGCATAACACAAGATCGTGTAGTTCGTTTGCTAGAGCTTTTCTAATGTCAAGTATCATTTCCTTAGACCATGAGATTGTGCAACTCCCGGATACCGTATGAATGCTTTGGGTGTATCAAACATCACAACGTAACTGGGTGACCATAAAGGTGCACTACAGGTATCTCCAAAAGTGTCTGTTGGGTTGGCACGAATCGAGACTGGGATTTGTCACTCCGTGTGACGGAGAGGTATCTCTGGGCCCACTCGGTAATACATCATCATAATGAGCTCAATGTGACTAAGGAGTTAGTCACGGGATCATGTGTTACGGAACAAGTAAAGAGACTTGCTGGTAACGAGATTGAACAAGGTATAGGAATACCGACGATCGAATCTCGGGCAAGTAACATACCGATGGACAAAGGGAATTGTATACGGGATTAATTGGATCCCCGACATCGTGGTTCATCCAATGAGATCATCGTGGAACATGTGGGAGCCAATATGGGTATCCAGATCCTGCTATTGGTTATTGGTCGGAGAGGTGTCTCGGTCATGTCTGCATGGTTCCCGAACCCGTAGGGTCTACACACTTAAGGTTCGGTGATGCTAGAGTTGTAATGGGAATTGTATGTGGTTACCGAAAGTTATTCGGAGTCTCGGGTGAGATCCCGGATGTCACGAGGAGTTCCGGAATGGTCCGGAGGTAAAGATTTATATATGGGAAGTCCTATTCTGGCCACCGGAAAATGTTTGGGATTTTTCGGTATTGTACCGGGAAGGTTCTAGAAGGTTCCGGAGTGGGGCCCACCTGCATGGGGGGACCCACATGAACATGGGTAGTGGGGGCAAGGCCCCACACCCCTGGTCAAGGCGCACCAAGATCCCCCCTTAGAAGGAATAAGATCATATCCCGAAGGGATAAGATCAAGATCCCTAAAAAGGGGGATAACAATCGGTGGGGAAGGGAAAGGATGGGATTTCTTTCCTCCCACCTTTGCCAATGCCCCAATGGACTTGGAGGGCAAGAAACCAGCCCCCTCCACCCCTATATATAGTGGGGAGGTGCATGGGAGCTGCACCCCTTGCCCCTGGAGCAGCCCTCCCCCCTCCAACTCCTCCTCCTCCTCCGTAGTGCTTGGCGAAGCCCTGCCGGAGAACCGCAAGCTCCACCACCACGTCGTCGTGCTGCCGGAGCTCTCCCTCAACTTCTCCTCTCCCCTTGCTGGATCAAGAAGGAGGATACGTCCCCGGGTTGTACGTGTGTTGAACGCGGAGGCGCCGTCCATTCGGCGCTTGAATCGGATCTTCCGCGATTTGAATCGCCGCGAGTACGACTCCATCAACCGAGTTCTTGTAACGCTTCCGCTTAGCGATCTTCAAGGGTATGAAGATGCACTCCCTCTCACTTGTTGCTAGCATCTCCTAGATTGATCTTGGTGACACGTAGGAAAATTTTGAATTATTACTACGTTCCCCAACAGTGGCATCATGAGCTAGGTCTATGCGTAGATTATATGCACGAGTAGAACACAAGTAGTTATGGGCAATGATTTGTTCAATTTTCTTACCGTTACTAGCCCTATCTTGATTCGGCGGCATTGTGGGATGAAGCGGCCCGGACCGACCTTACACGTACGCTTACGTGAGACAGGTTCCACCGACTGACATGCACTTGTTGCATAAGGTGGCTAGCGGGTGTCTGTCTCTCCCACTTTAGTCGGATCGGATTCGATGAAGAGGGTCCTTATGAAGGGTAAATAGCAATTGGCATATCACCGTTGTGGCTTTTGCGTAGGTAAGAAACGTTCTTGCTAGAAACCCATAGCAGCCACGTAAAACATGCAACAACAATTAGAGGATGTCTAACTTGTTTTTGCAGGGTATGCTATGTGATGTGATATGGCCAAAAGGATGTGATGAATTATATATGTGATGTATGAGATTGATCATGTTCTTGTAATAGGAATCATGACTTGCATGTCGATGAGTATGACAACCGGCAGGAGCCATAGGAGTTGTCTTAATTTATTGTATGACCTGCGTGTCAATGAAAACGTCATGTAATTACTTTACTTTATTGCTAACCGTTAACTATAGTAGTAGAAGTAATAGTTGGCGAGACAACTTCATGAAGACATGATGATGGAGATCATGGTGTCATGCCGGTGACGATGCTGATCATGCCGCGCCTCGAAGATGGAGATCAAAAGCGCAAGATGATATTGGCCATATCATGTCACTTTATGATTTGCATGTGATGTTTATCATGTTTACATCTTATTTGCTTAGAACGATGGTAGCATAAATAAGATGATCCCTCACTAAAAATTTCAAGAAATGTGTTCCCCCTAAGTGTGCACCGTTGCGAAGGTTCGTTGTTTCGAAGCACCACGTGATGATCGGGTGTGATAGATTCTAATGTTCGCATACAATGGGTGTAAGCCAGATTTACACATGTGAAACACTTAGGTTGACTTGACGAGGCTAGCATGTACAGACATGGCCTCGGAACACGAGAGACCGAAAGGTCGAACATGAGTCGTATAGTAGATGCGATCAACATGGAGATGTTCACCGTTGATGACTAGTCCGTCTCACGTGATGATCGGACACGGCCTAGTCGATTCGGATCATGTATCACTTATATGACTACAGGGATGTCTATCTGAGTGGGAGTTCATTAAATAATTTGATCAGATGAACTTAATTATCATGGACTTAGTCTAAAATTGTCTTTACAACCTATCTTGTAGATCCAATGGCCCACGCTAATGTTGCCCTCAACTTCAACGCGTTCCTAGAGAAAACCAAGCTGAAAGACGATGGTAGCAACTATACGGACTGGGTCCGTAACTTGAGGATCATCCTCATAGCTGCCAAGAAAGCATATGTCCTTGAAGCACCGCTAGGTGACGCACCTATTTTCCCAGCAACTCAAGATGTTATGAACGCCTGGCAGTCGCGTAGTGATGATTACTCCCTGGTTCAGTGCGGCATGCTTTACAGCTTAGAACCGGGGCTCCAAAAGCGTTTTGAGCAACACGGAGCATATGAAATGTTCCAAGAGCAGAAAATGGTTTTCCAAGCTCATGCCCGGGTCGAGAGATATGAAGTCTCCGACAAGTTCTACAGTTGTAAGATGGAGGAAAACAGCTCTGTCAGCTAGCATATACTCAAAATGTCTGGGTTGCACAACCGCTTTTCTCAGCTGGGACTTAATCTTCCAGATGACTCGGTCGTTGACAGGATCCTCCAGTCACTTCCACCTAGCTACAAGAGCTTTGTGATGAACTACAATACGCAAGGGATGGAGAAGTCCATTCCTGAGTTATATTCAATGCTAAAATCAGCGGAGGTGGAGATCAAAAAGGAACATCAAGTGTTGATGGTGAATAAGACCACTAGTTTCAAGAAAGGCAAGGGTAAGAAGAACTTCAAGAAGGACGGCAAGGGAGTTGCCGCGCCCGGTAAGTCAGTTGCCGGGAAGAAGCCAAAGAATGGACCCAAGCCTGAGACTGAGTGCTTTTATTGCAAGGGAAATGGTCACTGGAAGCGGAACTGCCCCAAGTACTTAGCGGATAAGAAGGCCGGCAACGCCAAAGGTATATATGATATACATGTTATTGATGTGTACCTTACCAGCGCTCGTAGTAGCTCCTGGGTATTTGATACCGGTGCGGTTGCTCACATTTGTAACTCAAAACAGGAGCTGCGGAATAAGCGGAGACTGGCGAAGGACGAGGTGACGATGCACGTCAGGAATGGTTCCAAGGTCGATGTGATCGCCGTCGGCACGCTACCTCTACATTTACCTTCGGGATTAGTTTTAAACCTCAATAATTGTTATTTAGTGCCAGCTTTGAGCATGAACATTGTATCTGGATCTCGTTTAATGCGAGATGGCTACTCATTTAAATCCGAGAATAATGGTTGTTCTATTTATATGAGAGATATGTTTTATGGTCAAGCCACGCTGGTCAATGGTTTATTTTTATTGAATCTCGAACGTGATGTTACACATATTCATAGTGTGAATACCAAAAGATGTAAGGTTGATAATGATAGTCCCACATACTTGTGGCACTGCCGCCTTGGTCACATTGGTGTCAAACGCATGAAGAAACTCCATGCAGATGGACTTTTGGAGTCTCTTGATTATGAATCATTTGACACATGCGAACCATGCCTCATGGGCAAAATGACCAAGACTCCGTTCTCCGGAACAATGGAGCGAGCAACCAACTTGTTGGAAATAATACATACTGATGTATGCGGTCCAATGAGCGTTGAGGCTCGCGGTGGCTATCGTTATGTTCTCACCCTCACTGATGACTTAAGTAGATATGGGTATGTCTACTTAATGAAACACAAGTCTGAGACCTTTGAAAAGTTCAAGGAATTTCAGAGCGAGGTAGAGAATCAACGTGACAGGAAAATAAAGTTCTTACGATCAGATCGTGGAGGAGAATACTTGAGTCACGAGTTTGGCACGCACTTAAGGAAATGTGGAATTGTTTCACAACTCACGCCGCCTGGAACACCTCAGCGTAATGGTGTGTCCAAACATCGTAATCGCACTCTATTGGATATGGTGCGATCTATGATGTCTCTTACCGATCTACCGCTATCATTTTGGGGTTATGCTTTAGAGACTGCCGCATTCACTTTAAATAGGGCACCGTCTAAATCCGTTGAGACGACACCGTATGAATTATGGTTTGGGAAGAAACCTAAGTTGTCGTTTCTAAAAGTTTGGGGATGCGATGCTTATGTCAAGAAACTTCAACCTGAAAAGCTTGAAACGAAATCGGAAAAATGCGTCTTCATAGGATACCCTAAGGAAACTATTGGGTATACCTTCTACCTCAGATCTGAAGGCAAGATCTTTGTTTCCAAGAATGGATCCTTTCTGGAGAAAGAGTTTCTCTCGAAAGAAGTAAGTGGGAGGAAAGTGGAACTTGACGAGGTACCCCCTCTTGAACCGGAGAGTAGCGCAGCTCAGGAAGATGTTTTGTGGTGCCTGCACCGACTAGAGAGGAAGTTAATGATGATGATCGTGAAACTTTGGGTCAAGTTGCTACTGAACTTCGTAGGTCCACGAGGACACGTTCCGCACTAGAGTGGTACGGCAACCTTGTCCTGGAAATCATGTTGTTAGACAACGGTGAACCTTCGAACTATGAAGAAGCGATGGCGGGCCCGGATTCCAACAAATGGCTTGAAGCCATGAAATCCGAGATAGGATCCATGTATGAAAACAAAGTATGAACTTTGACGGACTTGCCCGATGATCGGTAAGCCATAGAGAATAAGTGGATCTTTAAGAAGAAGACTGACGCGGATGGTAATGTGACCGACTATAAGGCTCGGCTTGTCGCTAAGGGTTATCGACAAGTTCAAGGGGTTGACTACGATGAGACCTTCTCACCCGTAGCGAAGCTGAAGTCCGTCTGAATCATGTTAGCAATTGCCGCATTCTATGATTATGAGATCTGGCAAATGGACGTCAAAACGGCATTCCTTAATAGTTTCCTTAAGGAAGAATTGTATATGATGCAGCCGGAAGGTTTTGTCGATCCTAAGAATGCTGACAAAGTATGCAAGCTCCAGCGCTCCATCTATGGGCTGGTGCAAGCATCTCGGAGTTGGAACATTCGCTTTGATGAAATGATCAAAGCGTTTGGGTTTATACAGACTTATGGAGAAGCATGTATTTACAAGAAAGTGAGTGGGAGCTCTGTAGCATTTCTCATATTATATGTGGATGACATACTGTTGATGGGAAATGATATAGAACTTTTGGAAAGCATAAAGGCCTACTTGAATAAGTGTTTTTCAATGAAGGACCTTGGAGAAGCTGCTTACATATTAGGCACCAAGATCTATAGAGATAGATCGAGACGCCTCATTGGTCTTTCACAAAGCACATACCTTGACAAGATATTGAAGAAGTTCAATATGGATCAGTCCAAGAAGGGGTTCTTGCCTGTATTGCAAGGTGTGAGATTGAGCGCAGCTCAACGCCCGACCTCGGCAGAAGAAAGAGAAAAGATGAGTGTCATCCCCTATGCCTCGGCCATAGGCTCTATTATGTATGCCATGCTATGTACCAGACCTGATGTGAACCTTGCCATAAGTTTGGTAGGGAGGTACCAAAGTGATCCTGGAATGGAACACTGGATAGCGGTCAAGAATATCCTGAAGTACCTAAAAAGGACTAAGGATATGTTTCTCGTTTATGGAGGTGCCGAAGAGCTCGTCGTAAAGGGTTACATCGATGCTAGTTTTGACACAGATCTGGATGACTCCAAGTCACAAACCAGATACGTGTGCATTTTGAATGGTGGGGCAGTCAGCTGGTGCAGTTGCAAGCAAGGCGTTGTGGCGGGATCTACATGTGAAGCGGAGTACATAGCTGCTTCGGAAGCAGCTCAGGAAGGAGTCTGGATGAAGGATTTTATCACCGACCTAGGAGTGATTCCCAATGCGTCGGGCCCGATGACTCTCTTCTGTGACAACACTGGAGCTATTGCCATTTCCAAGGAGCCCAGGTTTCACAGGAAGACCAAGCACATCAAGCGCCGCTTCAACTCCATTCGTGAATATATTCAAGATGGAGACATAGATATTTGTAAAGTACATACGGATCTGAATGTCGCAGATCCGTTGACTAAACCTCTTCCACGAGCAAAACATGATCAGCACCAGAACTCTATGGGTGTTCGATTCATCACAATGTAACTAGATTATTGACTCTAGTGCAAGTGGGAGAATGTTGGAAATATGCCCTAGAGGCAATAATAAAATGGTTATTATTATATTTCCTTGTTCATGATAATTGTCTATTGTTCATGCTATAATTGTATTAATCGAAAACCGTAATACATGTGTGAATACATAGACCACAGCATGTCCCTAGTGAGCCTCTAGTTGACTAGCTCGTTGATCAATAGATGGTTGTGGTTTCCTGACCATGGACATTGGATGTCGTTGATAACGGGATCACATCATTAGGAGAATGATGTGGCGGACAAGACCCAATCCTAAGCATAGCACAAGATCGTGTAGTTCGTTTGCTAGAGCTTTTCTAATGTCAAGTATCATTTCCTTAGACCATGAGATTGTGCAACTCCCGGATACCGTAGGAATGCTTTGGGTGTATCAAACGTCACAACGTAACTGGGTGACCATAAAGGTGCACTACAGGTATCTCCGAAAGTGTCTGTTGGGTTGGCACGAATCGAGACTGGGATTTGTCACTCCGTGTGACGGAGAGGTATCTCTGGGCCCACTCGGTAATACATCATCATAATGAGCTCAATGTGACTAAGGAGTTAGTCACGGGATCATGTGTTACGGAACGAGTAAAGAGACTTGCCGGTAACGAGATTGAACAAGGTATAGGGATACCGACGATCGAATCTCGGGCAAGTAACATACCGATGGACAAAGGGAATTGTATACGGGATTAATTGGATCCCCGACATCGTGGTTCATCCGATGAGATCATCGTGGAACATGTGGAAGCCAATATGGGTATCCAGATCCCGCTATTGGTTATTGGCCGGAGAGGTGTCTCGGTCATGTCTGCATGGTTCCCGAACCCGTAGGGTCTACACACTTAAGGTTCGGTGACGCTAGAGTTGTAATGGGAATTGTATGTGGTTACCGAAAGTTGTTCGGAGTCTCAGATGACATCCCGGACATCACGAGGAGTTCCGGAATGGTCCGGAGGTAAATATTTATATATGGGAAGTCCTATTCTGGCCACCGGAAAATGTTCGGAATTTTTCGGTATTGTACCTGGAAGGTTCTAGAAGGTTCCAGAGTGGGGCCCACCTGCATGGGGGGACCCACATGAATGTGGGTAGTGGGGGCAAGGCCCCACACCCCTGGTCAAGGTGCACCAAGATCCCCCCTTAGAAGGAATAAGATCATATCCCGAAGGGATAAGATCAAGATCCCTAAAAAGGGGGGATAACAATCGGTGGGGAAGGGAAAGGTTGGATTTCTTTCCTCCCACCTTTGCCAACGCCCCAATGGACTTGGAGGGCAAGAAACCAGCCCCCTCCACCCCTATATATAGTGGGGAGGTGCATGGGAGCTGCACCCCTTGCCCCTGGCGCAGCCCTCCCCCCTCCAACTCCTCCTCCTCCGTAGTGCTTGGCGAAGCCCTGCCGGAGAACCGCAAGCTCCACCACCACGCCGTCGTGCTGCCGGAGCTCTCCCTCAACTTCTCCTCTCCCCTTGCTGGATCAAGAAGGAGGAGACATCCCCGGGCTGTACGTGTGTTGAACGCGGAGGCGCCGTCCGTTCGGCGCTTGAATCGGATCTTCCGCGATTTGAATCGCCGCGAGTACGACTCCATCAACCGCGTTCTTGTAATGCTTCCGCTTAGCGATCTTCAAGGGTATGAAGATGCACTCCCTCTCACTTGTTGCTAGCATATCCTAGATTGATCTTGGTGACACGTAGGAAAATTTTGAATTATTACTACGTTCCCCAACAGGTAGTGCGTATAGGCCATTGGTCAACTCAGTTCAATTACCCAAATCCGTTAGGTGTATTTAATAACTCGCGGAGACGATCAGAGGTTCTGATGCTCCGCCACAATATCTCTCTCGGGTGCCCTCCTGGCAAACCCGACTGCATAATTTCCCCGCGGGTACCCCTCAGGGTCGACCTGCCTGCGACAAAGGTCAAAGTAACCGTGTGGTCATAACATCAAGGGGGAAACCCCGAGGAATCACCCTCGGCGGATTCCACTCGATGAAATCATCAAGGTGAACGTAGGAGGAATCACCCTTGAGGTTCACACTTGAGGGGTTGCACGACAGAGTCGTATCGGGAGTGGTGAAGGAGGAATCACCCTCGATGACCATGACCGAACAGCTACACTACAGAGTTATCATCAGGAGTGCGTTACGAGGTATCACCCCTCGGCACTCGATAGTAACTATGCAGAGTCGTACAACAAAAGGGGGTGAAGTGAGGTGTCGGTCTCTAGTCGTCGATCACGTTGATCGAGTCGTCGATGATGAAGCAGAGGCAACAAGGACAAAGTGGGGGCCACTGATGGATCACTAACCAACCTATACTAAGCAGTTTAGGTTAAGCAGGTAGGTATCAATAAGTAGGTTACAAAAGCAGGCTATGCATCAGTATAGGAGCAATCAATTACAGTAGCAAAATCTAATGCAAGCATGAGAGAATGGAATGGGCGATATCAGATTGTTCAAGGAGGGGGGCTTGCCTGAAAGCTCTGCTGAGAGGGGCTGGTCGTCAGAAGGCTGCTCGTCTGGAGCGTAGTCGTACTCTGCTGCGTCGGCGTTGATCTCGGCGTCTATCAAGAGAGAAGGAGGGGGAAAGAAACAATAAATTCACGGCAAAAATACAAACAATATGCGTGACATGCCTAAATGATATGCAGAGGCGTTCTACTGCCTAACTAGATGATTTAGTTAATTTAGGAATTTATTTGGATTTATTTTATTAAAGTTGAGCACTATTCATTTATCAAAATCAGTCTAAAAGTTCCACGTTCAGGTAGCTAGGGGCATCTGACAGCAATACGAAGGACGTATTCAGATTTGTCTCGTCGTTCTGAGCAATTTTCATGTATAAAGTTTTTCGATCGGAGCTACGGTTTATTTTATATGATTTTCTAAAGTTTTAATCATTTTCTGAATTTATTTAATTGTTTTAAATCAATATTATCCAGAACAGTAAATGATGACATCAGCATGATGTAGGTGTGACATCAGCAGTCAACAGTGCGTTTGACTGGAGTCAAACCTGACCTGTGGGTCCAGTGGGACCCACATGTCAGTGACTCAGCTAATTAAACAGAGTTAGATTAAACTAATTTTGTTAATTAGTGGGTGAGGCCTACTGGTCAGTGTCTAATTTATTAATTAAATTAATTAACAAATTATCTATTTATTTAAAATTGTTTAATCAGGCGGGACCCATATGTCATAGACATAGGGCCAGCCCAGTCAGCAGGTGGACTAGTCAACTGGGCCCAGTGGGGCCCAGGGGTCAGCCTCTATTAGTCTAACAGGATTTAAACTAATCTAATTAGCTAATTAGTAAGGGTGGGGCCCAGATGTCAGTGGCTCTGTTAGTCAGCAGGTCAATTAGCTCTAACCTAAACGCTACAGTACCCGGACCCACCAATCAGTGGCTGTTAGCGAGGCGATTAGCGTTAGCTAATCCCCTGACTCACGGGGTCCACGCGACAGAGGCCCACCGGCGTTTAAACGCCGGCGCGCGCTCCAGCGACGGCAGAAACGCGGCGGGGGCTCGGGATTGCGCTACGGTCGACGGTTTCGAGCGCGGTTTGCGGCTACGGGTAGCTGGTGTTCGTGTGCATCCGTTGGGACAGGCTGAAGGGGTTGGAGTGGACTGTGGCCGCCGGAATCGAGCTCACGGCGGCTGCCGGAGTTCGGGCTTCGAGCGAAGAGCGCACGGGAGGTCGTGTCCAACAAGTGAATGGGTCAGGCGGCTCCGCGGAGAGGCCCTGAGCACACACATGTGCTCAGCTGGCCCTAGGACGGCCGGTTGCCACGGCGGCGAGCTCCACCGTGACGACGCGCTTCGGTCAGAGCAGAACGAGGGCAGTGGCTGCGCTACGGCTACGGAGAGAGAGCGGGGAGAGGAGGGATCGATGCGGCAGCTCACCGCGGTCCTGTAGGTGTGCAAAGCGGGCTCGGGGAAGGCGTGGGGTAGTCGGAATCGTTGCCGGAGTTCGTCGGGGCCGGGGATGAAGATGAGGTCGCCGCGGTCGCTGCAGGGGCTCCGAGCTCCAGCCCGAGGTAGCAGACGGCGTAGGGGACGATGGCGGAGCTGGTCAGCGCGTCGGCAAGGCGAGTGGTGGCCGCGTGCTTCATGGGACCACGACCATGACGGCGCTCGGGCGAGGTGGGGAACGAGGGAGAGCGGGGGGGAATTGCGAGGGAGACGCCAGGGGGTACGCAGGGCCCGCCCTTATCCTCCACGCACGCGGCAACGCGCTGTCGAGCAGGGAGAGAGGGGGGGCCAGCTCGGGCGAGGCGCGCGCCAGGTGCTCGACAGCGAGCGGGGGTGAGCAGTGCGGGAGGTGGGAGGAGGTGCGGGGTGGGCTGGGCCGGCTGACTATAGCACTTAAGCCCAGGTACAGTGGGCCTTTGCCCCTTTTCTTCTTCTTCTATTTTCTGTTTTGTTTTCTATTTCCTTTTCTGTTTTTGCAAATTGTTCAGCCACTAAATAACTTTTACAAAATATGTGACTTAGCTCATAAATTGCAGTGCATTATCACCTATCACCAAAAACTAGTTTGGGTAAAATATAATTTCACATTTAATTTAGATTAAATAAAAGGTTATTAAATATTGCTGTTAGCCACAGTTTGAGGTTGTTAGGGTCACTTAACCAAGCCCATTGATGTTGGTTACAATTTTATAATTGCCTCTCAATTATTTTCTATTAAATGAACATTTTAGTTTCCAATTTAGAACAACTTTATTTTCACTTTAAATTAATTTGAAGTTTGAATTAGGAGTTTGAAATGCAATATGATGCAAATGATGACTAGGCACTGTTAAACTTGCTGACATGACATTAACTAAGGGTGATCACTGTGGTTAATTACATGGGGTGTTACACAGTACTATAGCAAACGGCCAAAGTGGCGTCGTTGCGCATGCGGTCCATTTATTTCTATGGTTTCTTATTTTGACTAACAAATTACAAATGTATTGCTGAAAAAGGAGGAAATACATTTTTCTTTCAAAAAATATATAAATCGTTGTTAGCCATTTAAAAGTAGAAACCGTTATGTTACGAAATTCAAAAAGGTATTGTGAGTATGAAATGTTTGTCACCTTTTCAAAAAATGGTCAACGCACATTTAAAAAATACTCTTTGAAAAAAAAATCCATCCATAGTTATAAAAAATCATGTATATACAAGTAAAAGATAATACATAGAAATAAATAGAAAATGGGGGAGAAAAAAACGAAATAAAACTCTGCTCATGGAGTTGGCGGAGCGCAGAGACCTTGGTGAAATAAATCACAGTCACGTACATTACTTTATTTCCTCCAAATACATTTCACAAACCCATCTCAGATCGCTAACTCGTGTACACTACATGCGCGTATATGACCTTACTTCTCCAAATACACTTCACAATAAATCCCATCTCCGATCACCAACCTTGTACACACTACATGCGCGATTTAGGCTTGCCGAGGAATGGGTAGTCGGTGTAACCCACGACGGGGTCAGGGGTGTAGAACGTCTTCCTCACGTACTTGTTGAGGCCGGCGTTGAGCCTGAGCCGCTCGACCAGGTCCGGGTTGGAAATGAACAGCCTCCCGAACGACACCAGGTCGGCGTCGCCGCTCTCCACCGCCTCCAGCCCGAGCTCCCGCGTGTAGCCGCCGCTGCACATGAACGTGCCCCGGTAGGCGCCCCGCAGGGTGCGCATGAGCCGGCTCTCCTCCTCGGCGCTGCCGTGCGGGCCCGACTCTGTCTGCCCGTAGGCCGCGTACCTCGGCTGCGTCACGTGGAGGTAGGCAAGCTGCCCGGCTTCCTGCTGGAGGGTGTTGAGCCGCTCGACGACGGCCATGCCGAGCTGCATCGGGTTCGAGTCGTAGGCGTCAAGGTGGTCAATGGCCGGTGACACCCTCACCGCAGTTCGTTCTGCTCCGATGGCGGATACCACGGCTCGGGTCACCTCGAGTAGAAACTTGCAACGGTTGGTGAGCGATCCGCCGTACTCGTCGGTGCGGTCGTTGATGCCGTCCTTGAGGAACTGATCGATGATATAGCCATGAGCACCATGGATCTCGATGCCATCGAAGCCTGGGAACACAGTTGATCTACATATCAGCTTACAATATACACGGAGTGTTTCTGCTCGTATAGGTTTATATGGTTGGATGCATCATGCTAAGGTTTGAATTAAGCGTGTCGTTTACCTGCTTCGATGGCGTTTATGGCAGCTTGGCGATATTGCTCAACTATGTCTGGTATCTCCGATGTCGCAAGGCGCCTTGGTGTGGGATAGGTTCCGTATGAACCATCAGGCAACAATATCTTCCACCTTGCTGATATTGGCTTATCAGTTGAGGATATTGGAGCAGCGCCGTCTGGCTGGTATACTGGTAGATGGAAGAACATTAGTCAACACTGGACACAACAGATGGTACGTTTCCACGCAAAAGATTTAGCAATTTAGATTTCCAACATATAGTCAGAGTCATGAATTTAACAAAACACAGGAGAATCTCAATAAAAAATAGAAGTGGATGCAAAGATATATTCTCAAGGGCAACTGATAATCTAGGGCGATTGTGTTTAGTAAACCTGTTACGGATTTTAAAGAAAATGAGTTATCATTGCGCACATAAATACGTACCTTGGTGAGAAGCTCTGCCTACGTGCCATAATTGGCAGAAAAAGATGCCTCCCTTGGCATGAACAGCATCCACCACCTTTTTCCATCCATCTATCTGCTCTTGATTGTATATTCCAGGGACATGAGGAAACCTATCCAACAATGATTTATTAGTTAATCTTCTGAATTGGCGGTAGAAAACTAACATAAACTTGCTATATGTCCATCAGGTGTGAGGATCAGAAGAACCTCTACTAGACATAAATTACAGTAAATATCTCAAGAAAAGGGCAGATTGTTTGAAAAGCGGAAAAAAAAACATGTGTGGAAGTTTGAAAGTTTACGCACTACAAGATCAAATTTAATTCTGTACAAAAGATGCAAATTGAAAACTTAGATGAACAGTGATCCCCAGCTGACCCTTGTTCAGTATGTGATTTTTTTCCTTGGATGTTGCAAATACCACTGAGTTTGATGTAAGAACTTATTTATACATCAGGTAAATGCAGTCGAGGACTCTCTGATGTTTTCCTCAAAACAGAATGTCTCCAGTTTCCAAATATCTGTAGCATGATCATGCATAATAATAGATGTGAAGCATTTGGTTAATGGAACCTGACTACTCGTCCCTTTTATTTTGTTACTTATTAGCTTGAGCATCCCTCAACAAAAAAATAAACTTATTAGCTTGAGCAGCTGACAGGACACCTTCTTTTGTTTCTCATGATTGCAAAAGCTTAAGTACTTGAGCTATCTAGATATTTGCAAATTCAGTGCATCTGTCCCAAGATAAATCATACTCTAGGTGTTGCCATCTATTGATCATTTCCATATTCATACTCTGCAACTCCACTTGAAAAGGGCATGGAGTCAGGAAAAGGCTACGAGCTTCTGATGGATATTCAATCTCATGGTCAGACTGTGGGTACATTAGGGTCAAAGCGCCACAAGATAATTAGTTGCTAATTAAATATGGCCTGAACCTCAATTGACACAATTATAGTACAAGTTTAAGGAACTTACTTCGATTCCCAAGATCAGGGACCTAAATCACAAGCCGAACATATGTCACACGTTAGTACTACTTTAAACTATGAAGCAAGGTAGGTTCTCGGTGCTCGTCACTCAACCACCACCTATGAATAGAAATATGGAAATCAAAACTAGTACTCTAACCAAATATCCAACGACAAAGTGGCCTAACAACCACATTTAAGAGAATCATTCTGCCAGATACTCAGATCTAGCAGGAACATTTATCAGAGCAATGCGCACGCAGTGCTGCTACTAAACAAATCCAAGACCGAGTAAACGACACTACGACGAGCGCAGATTCTGAAACAGGGACAGTAAACTAGTCCGAACAGGGGCATCGACCATGGTGCGGACCATGGTGCGGAGCGAGAGAGAGGTATGAAGTGACGAGATTACCCCGGCCCGGCCGGCGAGACGACGGTGCCCTCGGAGATGAGCAGCCCTCCCTGGGTGGCCCGCTGCGCGTAGTACTCCGCCAGCGCCGGCCCCGGCAGCCCGCCGATGGCCCTGCACCTCGTCATCGGCGCCAGCACCACCCTGCACGCAGAAATGGTCGCCAGAGTCGAACGAGTAAGCGAAGACCGAGACGGCCGAATTTTCAGCGCGGGTTGAAGGGGGCGGCGGCTCACCGGTGGGCGAGGCTGAAGCGGCGCATCTGGTACGGCGAGAAGAGCGTAGGCCGCTGGTCCGGCGCCGGCCGATCCATCTGGTGCTTTCGCGCTGGATCGAGGGGGCACCCCAGTGGGCGAGGCGGGGGAGGGGAGGGGGAAAAGAGGGCGCGGCGAGAAGCCAACTGTGGGAGGCAAAGAAGGGAAGAATTGGGTGGGAATGGGGATGGTGGGCTTCGAAAGCGAGCGAATTAAAGCGCACGGGGGGCGTTAAAAGGCGGGCGCTGGAGTAGAGGTCTTTTTCAGCATGTGGTTTGCGTGTTGAGTGTTGGATGCAATGATATGAATCTGGAAGCAGGCCGCCGATCTGTACCTCATCGAGGTGAAAACATTTTCTTCAGCTATGTGACTTGATTTTGACATGGCAATAAATTTAATCGAAATGGTCTCGGATGAACACGTGCTCAACGATGAAAGTTTTTAGTCTTGTTAAGACGAACAATTTTGCTTTTTGATCATCTCGCATTCTCAATCCAAAGTCGTATGCAAGATGTAGAGCCGGATCATGGTCAAGGACAGAAGGTTGCAAAACTCAAGTTGGATACTCCGAGCCTACATAAGGATGCATCCCTCGCTCCGATAACCGTCGAAGAGCTCGACCCATGTTTGACCGACATCTCCAACGCTGAACCATAAATTCTCTTTCGCATTTGTCCGCGAACATGGATGTGGCAGCTGGCCATCCAACGTTGCCAGCATATGTTTCAACCACTGTTTGAGCTAAACAGACGAAATTCATGCAAACGCGACAGATTTCATATAGACAAGACGAAATTCATTATATTTTGGACATTTTTGAACTAAAAACTATACCGGACTAAGGTAAAACTAGTCTAAGGCCGGCGCCGGCAGATATCCATTCCCACGACACGATAGCCATGACTAGTCTACGGCAAGCCGCGGCGGATCTTCATTGTCTTCCCCATGTCCGGCAGCCCGCTCATTAGACTGTTGTGAGCCTCAGAGGTATATGCTTCAGCGCAAAGGGCGGCTCGCCTCCCCATGTCCGGCAGCGCCGCTCATCGGAGTGGCACCGCCAGGATAGAGGGGAAGGGTGCCCTCCGCTTCCATGAAGCAGGGATCAAGGTTGGTTTTGGGGGCGGGAGGCGACGGTGGCCTGCGGTCGGGTAATACATCGGTTGTGTATGTCGGCGTCGCCTCGGCAGTGGCCTTCATGGGACCCAAGCGGCGGCGGCCTCCCATGTTCTACTTCTCCTCGATGATGGCGGTCGCCGCCTCGTCGATCTCCGTGATGTCAGCTTCTTTCTCCGGCAGACTCAATGGGCCACCCAGTCGGCTTTTATGATGGAGGACTCCTCTTCCTGCTCGCCGGATGCCATGGAGATTGTGGAGAAAATGGTGCAAGGAGAAGATGAGAGCAGAGTGTGGTGCGATTTTTGTCCGGCGTCTGGCATCGTTTAAATAGCGGGCCGGTGGCCGGAGCCAACCTGGGTTCTGTTTAATGACTGGCGGCTCACGAACGGACGTGTGGCTGGAGTAGCTTTCTCAGCACATGCGCGGGTTTAATGGAGGAAGGCAAGTAGTCTGTAGCCGTTCGAATGCGACGAGGAGGCGTGTTCAGCCGGGCGTACAGCGGGCGGTGCTCTCTTGGCCGGCGCGCCGCTTCAATGTTGGCAGGGAGAGGTCGCATCTGTTCCGCGCCGACGTCAATGCGGAGCGGCCGCGCTACAGCGGCATGAATGCGGGCAGCCAATGCCGGGCAGCAACGTATGTGGGCATGGGTGGGGGTTAATTGTCGGGGAACGTTGCACGGGAAACAAAAATTTTCCTACGCTCACCAAGATCAATATAGGAGATGACCATCTACGAGAGGAGAGATTGTATCTACATACCATTGTAGATCGCTAGGCGGAAGCATTAAGAAACGCGGTTGATGTAGTCGAACGTCTTCGCGATCCAATCACGATCCGTCTCGCGAACTCCGATCCAAGTGCCGAACGGACGGCACCTCCACGTTCAACACACATACGGCTTGATGACGCCTTCACCTCCTCGATCCAGCGAGCGATGGTGAAGTAGTAGCTCGAGTCATCCGGAAGCACGACGGCGTGGTGGCGGTGGTGGTGGCGGAATCTCAACAGAGCTTCGCTAAGCGCTACGGAGAGGAAGAAGACTACGAGGGAGAGGAGGGGCAGCGCCGTGGTGTATGAGGGTGCGGCTGCCCTCCCTCTCCTCATCTATATATAGGGGGAAGGGAGGAGGAGGGGCGCCCTAGGATTCCCTAGGGGGGCCGGCGGCCACCAGGGGGAAACCCTAGATGGATTTTGGTGCGCCTCCCCCCCCCCCCGGGAGCCTTGGCCGCCAAGGCAAAGGGGTTGGCTGCCCTAGGGGGGCGCCCCCACCCCTTCTGGTTACGTGGGAAAGGGTGAGGGGGCGCACAGCCCCTTAGTGGGCTGGTTTGCCCCCTCCCCTTGGCCCATGGGGCCCCCCAACACTTGCGGGGGCCCCCTGAAACCCCTTTCGGTGATGCTGGTCATCACCCGATACCCCCGGAACAATTCCGGACTCCAATACCCTTCGTCCAATATATCAATCTTCACCTCCGGACCATTCCGGAGTTCCTCGTCATGTTCGGGATCTCATCCGGGACTCCAAACAACCTTCGGTAACCACCATAATGACTCAACTATACTTATATCGTCACCAAACGTTAAGTGTGTAGACCCTGCGGGTTCGAGAACTATGCAGACATGACCGAGACACCTCTACGGTCAATAACCAATAGCGGGACCTGGATGTCCATATTGGTTCCCACATATTCTACGAAGATCTTATCGGTCGAACCTCGATGTCAAGGATTCAGCTAATCCCGTATGCAGTTCCCTTTGTCTATCGGTATGTTACTTGCCCGAGATTCGATCGTCGGTATCTCCATACCTAGTTCAATCTCGTTACCGGCAAGTCTCTTTACTCGTTCTGTAATACAAGATCCCGTGGCTAACTCATTAGTCACATTGCTTGCAAGCTCATTGTGATACTGTATTACCGAGTGGGCCCTGAGATACCTCTCCGTCATACGGAGTGACAAATCCCAGTCTTGATCCATGCCAACTCAACAGACACCCTCAGAGATACCTGTAGAGCACCTTTATAGTCACCCAGTTACGTTGCGACGTTTGGTACACACAAGGTACTCCTCCGGTGTTAGTGAGTTGCATGATCTCATGGTCATAGGAACATATACTTGACATGCAGAAAATGATAGCAATAAACTTGACACGATCATATGCTACGTTCATAGTTTGGGTCTTGTCCATCACATCATTCTCCCAATGATGTGATCCCGTTATCAAATGACAACTCATGTCTATGACTAGGAAACCATAGCCATCTTTGATCAACGAGCTAGTCCTGTAGAGGCTCACTAGGGACCTGTTGTTGTCTATGTATCCACACATGTATTTGAGTTTCCAATCAATACAATTATAGCATGGATAATAAACGATTATCATGAACAAGGAAATATAATAATAACCACTTTATTATTGCCTCTAGGGCATATTTCTAACAGTCTCCCACTTGCACTAGAGTCAATAATCTTGCATTACATGGTAATAAATCTAACACCCATAGAGTTCTGGTGTTAATCATGTTTTGCCCGTGGAAGAGGTTTAGTCAATGGATCTGCAATATTCAGATCCGTATGTACTTTGCAAATGTTTATGTCCTCCTCCTTGACTGCATCACGGATGGAGTTGAAGCGTCGCTTTATGTGTCTGGTCCTATTGTGAAACCTTGGTTCATTGGCCAGAGCAATGGCACCAGTGTTGTCACAGAGCAGAGTCATTGGGTCCAGTGCACTAGGCACTACTCCAAGATCTGTCATGAACTGCTTCATCCAGACATCTTCCTTCGCTGCCTCCAAGGCAGCTATGTACTCCGCTTCGCATGTAGAATCAGCTACCACGCTTTGCTTGGAACTGCACCAGCTTACCGCTCCCCCATTTAGAATATATATGTATCCGGTCTGAGATTTAGAGTCATCCGGATCAATGTCAAAGCTTGCATCGATGTAACCCTTTACGACGAGCTCTTGATCACCTCCATAAACGAGAAACATTTCCTTAGTCCTTTTCAGGTACTTAAGGATATTCTTCACCGATGTCCAGTGATCCATTCCTGGATTACTTTGAAACCTTCCGGCCATACTTATGGTAAGGCTGACATCCGTCTTGTGCACAGCATCGCATACATGATAGAGCCTATGGTAGAAGCATAGGGGATGACACTCATCTTTTCTCTATCCTTTGTAGTCGCTGGGCATTGAGTCTTACTCAACTTCACACCTTGCAAAACAGGCAAGAATCCCTTCTTGGACTGATCCATTTTGAACTTCTTCAAAATCTTATCAAGGTATGTGCTTTTGTGAAAGTCCTATTAAGCGTCTCGATCTATATCTATAGATCTTGATGCCTAATATGAAAGCAGCTTCTCCTAGGTTCTTCATTGAAAAACTCTTGTTCAAATATTCCTTCACGTTTTCCAAAAGTTCTATATTGTTTCCAATCAGCATATGTCATCCACATACAATATTAGAAACGCTATAGAGCTCCCACTCACTTTCTTGTAAATATAAGATTCTCCGAAAACTTGTATAAACCCAAACGCTTTGATCACCTCATCAAAGCAAAGATTCCAACTCCGAGATGCTTGCACTAGTCCATAAATGGATCGCTGGAGTTTGCACACTTTGTCAGCATTCTCTGGATCGACAAAACCTTCCGGTTGCATCATATACAACTCTTCCTTCAGGAAACCGTTAAGGAACGCTGTTTTGACATCCATCTGCCAGATTTCATAATCGAAAAATGGAGCTATTGCCAACATGATTCTGACGGACTTAAGCATCGCTACGGGTGAGAAAGCCTCATCGTAGTCAACTCCTTGAACTTGTGAAAACCCCTTTGCCACAAGTCGAGCTTTATAGACGGTGATATTACCGTCCACGTCCGTCTTCTTATTGAGAATCCATTTATTCTGAATGGCCTTTCGCCCTTCAGGTAATACTTCCAAAGTCCATACTTGTTTTCATACATGGATCCCATCTCGGATTTCATGGCCTCTAACCATATGTCGGAATCCGGGCCCACCATCGCTTCTCCATAGCTCGTAGGTTCACCGTTGTCTAACAACATGACCTCTAAGACAGGGTTACCGTACCACTCAGAAGCTGTACGTACCCTTCTCGACCTACGAGGTTCGACAGTAACTTGATCCGAAGCTTCATGATCATCATCATTAGCTTCCTCTTCAACTGACGTAGGTGCCATAGAAACATCTTTCTGTGCTGCGCTACTCTCTGGTTGAAGTAAAGGTTCAACAACCTCATCAAGTTCTATCTTCCTCCCACTCAATTCTTTTGAAAGAAACTCTTTCTCGAGAAAGGACCCGTTCTTAGCGACAAACACTTTGCCCTCGGATCTGAGATAGAAGGTATACCCAACTGTCTCTTTTGGGTATCCTATGAAGACGCATTTGTCCACTTTGGGTTCGAGCTTTTCCGGCTGAAGCCTTTTGACATAAGCATCGCAGCCCCAAACCTTAGGAAACGACAACTTAGGTTTCTTGCCAAACCACAGTTCATACAGTGTCGTCTCCACGGACTTAGATGGTGCCCTATTTAAAGTGAATGTAGTTGTCTCTAATGCATAACCCCAAAACAATAGTGGTAGATCGGCAAGAGACATCATAGAATGCACCATATCCAATAAGGTACGATTACGACGTTCGGACACACCATTACACTGTGGTGTTCCAGGTGGCGTCAAATGTGAAACAATTCCACATTGTCTTAAGTGATTGCCAAACTCATAACTCAGATATTCTCCCCCTCGATCGGATCGTAGGAATTTGATCTTCTTGTTACGATGATTCTCAACTTCACTCTGAAATTGCTTGAACTTTTCAAACGTTTCAGACTTATGCTTCATTAAGTAAAGGGATTTTTATTTCGGTGCCCCTGGTTCGTTTGTTCTACTCATTCATCCCCACGCTCTTAACTTTGGCTCACTTTTCCCCACTCCCTTGCCCGAAACCCTCAGAACTGGTCACAACGGACGTTGCCGTCGGGTCAATGGGTTGACCGTTAACTCTGACGAGTGGGGCCACGTAGGGCCGAGTCCACATTTTGACCGTTACGTGCTAACGAGTGGGGCCGCAAAACTGACACTCACTGTAACCTGAATTAGATCGAGTCGCTTCTGCGCCGCCCCCTCCGCCACTATCGTGCCGCCTCTGCCGCCGCCGTGCCGCCTCTGCCACAGTCGTGCCACCTCCGCCGCATCTACCCTCTCTCCCCATCTAGGATTAGGAAGCGATGTCGGGGGAACACCCCATCCGGCCCATCGACCGTGGAGATGATTGGGTCGAATCAGAGGCGGATAATTCATGGATTCCACCTGGGTAAGCATCATTTTCCTCTCAAATTGATTAGGAGATCCGTAAATTAGGCTGTATTTGACCACCGTTGGCGTGAATCAGTGCAATTTTTCTGAAATTTTTTGGCCTAACTGCGCCCTTTATTTCAATCGAATAGGGTTGATCCTGCACTTGCTTTTCAGCTGGCGGTTAGAATGGAAACTAGCGAGCTGCATGGAACTAAACCGTATCTAATTTCTGGATTTTTCTATCCGAAAGTGGTAGAAACCAACGTTTCGTTCACAGATTTCCGCGAGGCACTCTATTGTGAGTATCCGTGGAGCCCTGCCGATGCTGTTGAACTGAGATATTTTGATAGTACCGAGCAGAGATTTGTCCCATTAACTTGTGATGAGCATCTGGGATTGCTGTTTAGTTTGAATGCTGACAGTCGTTTCAGTAAAATCCATATCGGTGTGCTTCAGGCATGCAAACAACGTATCCCGAAGGGGAAGGGTGTTCAGACATCATCTGTCCCTGCTAATAGCAAGCGTCCTCGCACTCCTTGTAGGTCGAGACCAAGTAAACCTAGTGGTTCTGAAAGCCACAACATGTAGGCTGCCGCTAATTCTGCCACTTCTCCTCTCCCTTCGGCACCTGATGTAAAAGTAGATGCAGAGCCTGACGAGGAAGTGCCTCGACATGATGATGAGGATGAGACTCTATTCCCTGAACTGGTAGATAGAGTCAGTCAACAGGCAATGGAAGATGAATATCCAGAGGAGCCTAGCAGCCATGCTAGATTTGATGACACTGGCGATGAAGAGAGGGAGGAGAACATCGACTCCTTAGTTTTACAAGAATATGATGGTGAGGACATGCCAACAATTGAGTGGAACAGGGAGAATCCTCAGCTTACTCCAGGAAACGTATTCGAATCGATGGTGGACTGTCGTAATGCAGTGACTACATATTGCATTCTCACTGAAAACTCCTATGAGGTTGATAGGAGTGAGCCAAGAAGATTCACTGTTCATTGCCCTTATGATAGGTGTAAGTGGAGGTTGCATGCATCCACTATGCTAAAGAGGAAATTGATTCAGGTATTACAACTGAATCTTTTTTTTCAGATTATTTATCCATTCTATATTCAGATCATGTGTACTGTTTCTTAATTGTATTTGACATCATTTTTCATTTTGTTTCAGATAAAAAAAACCCACACGGGCACACTTGTCCACCTGGAGGGGGAGGGGGAAAAGACAAATCAAAGCTTGCAAAGACTAGGTGGGTGGCAGATGCAATCTTGGATTGGGTGAGGGAAACACCAACAATTGGTCCAACAGCACTCCATGGGAAGCTATTTGAGAAGTACAAGATTAATATACCTTACATGAAGATTTTCTATGCTAAGGAAAGGGCTCTTGATAGGATTAATGGTCCATGGAATGAGAGTTTTCAGTTGCTTTACACCTTCAAAGCTGAAGTGGAGACGGCTAGTCTAGGGAGTGTTGTAGAGATTGACAAGCATACAGTTCAGTACAAATTAAAAGGGAAGACAGTGGAGAAGGAGTGCTTCAGGAGGGCTTTTTTTTGTGTCAAGGCTTGCTGGCAGGGGTTTCTGAATGGTTGTAGGCCCTATTTGGCCGTGGATGCAACTGCTTTGAATGGAAGATGGAGAGGCCAGCTAGCAGCATCTTCTGTAGTTGATGGACACAACTGGCTATTCCCAGTTGCATTTGGTGTGTTGAAGGCAGAGTCCGAGGAGAGTTGGGTCTGGTTTCTGCAGCAGTTGCGCAACATTATAGGTACACCCTCAGGTTTAGTTATACACATAGATGCTTGCAAGGGTTTAGAGAGTGCAGTAGAAATTGTATTTCATGGAGTGGAACATAGGGAATGCATGCGACACCTAGCGCAGAATTTTAAAAAGAAATTCAAAGGCAAAGTTTATGATGAGAACCTATGGCCAGCATCATACACATGCAGCTTGAGGAAGCATGAGCACCATTTGAGAGTGTTGTATGCTCACAATCCTTTGGTGAAGGAGTAGATGGATGAACATCATGGAAAGGTGTGGTCAAGAAGCAAATTCAATGAAATCTGCAAAGTAGACTATGTGACCAATAACCTCGCTGAGTGTTTCAATGCAAAGTTCAAGTCAGTGAAAGGGCTTTTGTTGTGGCAAGAATTTGATAAGATCAGGCAGATGATCATGATAAAGATGGCTCTTCGTAAAAAGAATTGCAGAAACACAATATGTTGGCCATCTTATGCTCCCATCTCTGATTAAGGCATTGCATGCCAAGGCAAGAGGACTAAGGATGAAATGCATTCGACCATCGACATACGAGGCTGAGGTGACATACACTGACAGTAAAAATAGGGAATGGAGATATCCAGTGAACCTTGCAACTAAGGAATGCAGTTGTAGGCAACGGCAGATCCGCGGGAAGCCGTGCATACATGCCCTACATCTCATGGCTGTTATTGGAGGTGAAGATGGTGAAGTTGATCAGTATTGCTCTGAATATTTCTCTGTTGCCAAATTTAGGGCTGCTTATGCTGAAAATGTGCCTGCACTCTTAGGAAAAGACCAATGGAACATAGTAGATCTAGGGTTCAAACTCCATTCTCCTGTACTGACTAGACCACCAGGAAGACCAAGGAAAAACAAGATAAGAGCTGGTGAAGAGGGTCGTGTAAAAAACAGCGTAAGTGCAAAAAATGTGGTATCCTAGGGCATATTGCTAGGATTTGTACCAATCTAGTTGATGCATCATTTGGAGAAGAGGAACAATGGGCAGCAGCAAATGCAGAGGAGAATGCAGCAATTTTAGAGGAGAATGCAGCAGCAGAGGAGAATGCAGCAAGTTTAGAGGAGAATGAAACAACTGAAGTAGCAGCTTGGTATGTGTGCAACCTTTCCCTTTTTTGCATTTGTTCTCTTTTTTATCGATGGCTAAGCTTATTTCTGTTTGACCTAGCTCTAGGATAATTAGAGGCACAGGACAGAAAAGACCTAGAGAGGAAGAAACTTCGGTTGAACCATCATCTGATGCAGAATTTGAAACCATGGCTTATGAAGGTTTTGAAGCTATAAGAGAGGAGGAAGTTATTTTGTCTGAAGTTCCTTTAAGGATTAGTGAACCCACAGATGACCGTCAACTGGTCATCACTTGCTCGGTCAGTCCAAGCTTAACAAAACCGCCACCACCAGAAGTGAAGATCAAAAGCAACAAGACAAAGCTTTCAAAAGCACAAAATATCCCAGCTAGGGAAACCAGGAGCAAGACGGTTAACCCATCCCGGAACACAAGGAGCAAGGCAAAGATTTGAATTTGAACTTGAATGCAAGTCATAAACTTTGAACTTTAAGGATTTGTAATAAGGATTATGTTGTCAATTTGAACTACTGTGAAAACTTGTAAGGTGTAATAATTCTATTTGTAATTTGATGTGAAATTTTGAGGTAGAATACAAAACTGAGGCAAAATTTGAATTTTAGGCAAACTTTGAATTTGAACCAACACTTGAAGTCCATTGCCCTGTGGTGTGAGTTGCAAAGTTTGTTGAACTATTATAAACATTAGATGATCAATCCGATCTCTTTTGCGTGGTAAAACTTGTAGTCATGAGAAATGTGCTCCAAATGAGCTCCCAAGCTAGGGTAAACAGCCCCATTTGTAATCAAGTTTTTTTGGACCTACTCTAAATGAGCCAAATATTTTTTATTAACACCTATTCAATCTATATAGTGTAGATTCAAAGTATCACTATTTATTGAATTAATCTTCATATTTTTACTTCTTTTTTTTGAAAAAAATATACTTTAATAGAAAACCATTAAAAACACGTTTAAAATATGAAAATGGAAAACTAAGTTCAGATCCTTCTTATTCACTTTGAAATCAAGCTTTGGTGATTTTTTTGATTTTTTTTTAATTTTCAAAAACCGAAGGGAACCCTACCTCCTCTCCTTGGCTCATATGTGTGAAGGTTTTTTCATGAAAATGTCCATAGACAAAGTTTATGATTTTTGGTTGGTAACATGTCACACAAGACAACATTGTGCGCAGGTTTTATATTTTTTTGATTTTTTTAAATTAATGGTGCTCATTTGACCTCGATCGTGCCAGCTAGGGTTTTTTTGGTAAATGTCCGTATACCAAGTTTAGTATTTTTCCTCATTAGTGTGTCTTATAAAACGATGAACGGCGAAGGTTTCATATTTTTTTGATTTTTTTAAATTAGTTATGCTCAGTCAAAACCTTGGAAACCCCGTTGACCAGCTCAAAACCCCTCTAAACCCCGCGGGGTTTTGCCTAACCCTAGCTCCGAACGCCAGCCGTCTGATCATACCCTAGCGCCAAGCGACAGCCCTCAGATGTGGTCTTCTAGAAGGAATTCCGAGGGCAGGCTGTGTGCAGGCTCTGCGCCGTTGGATCACATGGACGGCTCCGCATCATTGGATCGTGGGGCGATCCGCGAGAGGCGATCCACGAGAGTTGTTGGTTGTGCTCGCCCACCCTTGCCTCCCCTTTATTTTGCTGCTTATTCTGCGGCGACGAGAGGAGCCACTCCTCTGCTTCTTCTTCTTCGGCGACGAGAGGAGCCACTCCTCTGCTTCTTCTTCTCCGGTGACTTTGGGCGATATGTCGAGCTCCACTTCAGCCTCCTGCCCCTCGTGGACCCAGTATGGTCCACTTCCCATGGAGCGATGTCCTGACTGCCCATGCAGCGCGCCACTGATACGGTTGACTTCGAAGGAGGTCAAGAATGGCAACTATGGGCGCGAGTTCATGAAATGCGAGAGCAAGCCAGAGGGGCAGGTTAGATCTCATGATTTTTCTCTGATTTCTTTTTCTATTTGCTTTTAATTCTTTTTCCTTGGATCTGGGATTTAGGGTTCATGTTTTCGTTTCAGATCATGAAGAAATGCACACATTTTGAATGGCTGTTTGACTACGTTAAGCAAATTCAATTCAATGGGGCCCCAACCCGGGAGCTCAACCTGCCGTCAGCAACAACGAATTTGGTCTCTGAAAGTGCTGCTCCTACAGTTGGGGATGCAGATCTGAAGGGGGAATTAAAGAAGATGAACAAGAAGTTGAAGCAGATGATTCAATTGAACAAGCAGGCGAATCTGATAGCTTTAGGATTTTATTTTTGTATAGTTGCTCTAGGATTTGCTTACTTGTTGGTCATCACTTGTTAGAGATGTTATTAGTGTGGTGTCATATACTCTAGGATTTGGTTAAATTTGTGGATCATGTGCTCTAGGATTTGCTTAGATTTGTGGATCATGTGCTCTAGGATTTGCTTAAATTTGTGGATCATGTGCTCTATGCTCTGTGTTGCTTAATTTGTGGATCATGTCAGTTTTGTCAGTTTCGTACACTTTCAGTTTCTTCAGTTTCGTCAGACAACACCGACCGCAGAAGAAAAAAAACGTAGTTCTAGGGCCCAAATTGAAACTAAGCTCTGATTGGGCCGTCGCATTGCGTTGAGTGTCGAAGGCCCACAAAGATAAAAGAGGCCTAGAAAATAGTGCACGCGCTGGCTCTATTTTTTTGCTTGATTATTGCCATGGTAAATCCATTTATTGCCATGCCGAACAAAAATAGTGCATGATGGTAAATCGATTTATTGTTAGCAGTACAACTTTTGTCCCATGGCAATTTTGTACAAATAATTGCCATGGCGAAGTTAAGAATAACTTTTTCCATGTCATTGTTAGTGTAGATACCATGACAAATTCTTTATTGAACTTGCCCATGTCAAATTTATTTGTACATATCGTGGCAATTTCCTTCTGTATATAGCCTACGGCACAACACTTTGATTTTTTGACATGCGGGTATTATAAACATGTTTTTGTTGCAAGAAAAATATTGTATACATGATTTTTTTTGTTTTTGTTTTATACACGATTTTTTTTGTAGAGCATGGCAAATTTATTATTAAGAGCTTGTCAGATTTAATTATGTAGATCATGATATCCATCAGAAACCACGTCTAAAATAAAGTCCGGTGGCACCATTAGCCACCATATCCATCTAGAGAGCATGTCTAGGGCTCGGCTACGGCACCATATCCATCTAGAGAGCATGTCTAGGGCTCGGCTACGGCACCATATCCATCTACCGATATCTCACGTAGCAAGCATACATCCATAACATAGAAAGTAGCAAGCATAGCATAGTTCTTACATAAAACATAGGGTGCCCTAAAACATTTTTTTTGTGGGTGAAATAATGTATTACTCATCACGAAAGGTTCAAACAATCAATGACAGCTAGCTCTGTCACTACCAAAGGCCCCGACACTATCCAAGTCATAGTTCTGCCTTGTAAACGAGCAAACTTAGCTAAGCTATCACTAACTTTATTTTGGCTACGATTGATATGAGTAATACAAGATTCACGAAGAGACATAAAGTATCTAATCTCCTTAATAAGCGATGCGTAGATAGATCTATCCACCTCTTTTGCCTGGATCAACTTCACTGCAACAAGGGAGTCCATCTGGATCATAACTAGAAGAGATAACGACAAACCCTCCATACACACACATAGTTCAGCTTCGAGGGTAGCCAACGACATAACATAAAAATATATAAAAAGCCCTAACAGGCAAGACAAGCTTCATGAGACCGGCCGGGCCTTCACCACCATCTTCACTGCGCCTTCTCTTCAGTGCTCCTACTCCATGCCGTCCTCGCCGAGGTAGTAGGGGAGGCTGTGCATACCGTCGCGGGTGGGGAAGATGTAGTCGAAGTTTGTGAAGATGTTGTGGGTTGTGAATGCGATGAATTCGCATCCACACCAAAACACCTTGCCGAGGAGGTAGTACGCATCAAATCTGTTGGTGAAGTTGACGATGAGCCCTATCGGCGGAGTGCTGGAGTTTGGACGCACTTCCTCCAATCGGAACATCACCGGCGTGCCCGCCGGGAGGTGGGCGAAGCCCGCACCGAGGAACCACTGGGCAAACTCCCTTGCACCCTTCCAGCGTGAGAACGCCCACACGCGGAGCGTCATCTCCATGACGACACCGGCCGGATACCGTCTCTCCGGCATGGTCGGTGGGAGCTCGAAGGTGGGGCCGTTGTACTGCATCCTCGCCTCGCTTTGAGAGTGCTATGGGTTTGGGTGAAGAAGAGAAGGGGGCGGCGCAAATGGATGTGTGGAGAATAGGTGGAGGGGTGGGTGGTTTAAATAGCGAAAGGGGAAGGGAAGGGGAGTGGCACCGGCCGCGCTTTGGATTTGCTACGTTCAAATGAGCCGCGTCGATCGATATGCCACTTTAATTGCCAACAGGTTTTAATTGCCACGTTGAATAGATGCAAGTGGATCGAAAAGTGTGAAACAATGCTCTACATCGAGGAGACAAGCGTGCGAGATGAGATGAACCAGCGGCAGCGACCGTCCCTGCGTCCATGGCGGCTCGCATGAAGAAAGAGGCCGGTCAGCGTCCATGGTGGCTCGCGTGCAGAAAGAGGCTGGTCAGCGCATCGTGGCGGCGGGCAGCGGCGCATGCAGGTAGGCTAGCTACATGCATGCATAGCAGGCTAGCTGGACATGTCGTGCATGCATAACAGGCTTTTGTCGTTGCGGCGCGCGCAGGGCCCAACAGTCTAACCACGGCCCAACGGGCGAACAGCGGCACCGTCCGACGCGACCCCACTCATCAGGTCCAATGGGCGACACAGTCAGCGCGGCCCCACTCGTCAGAGTTAACGGTCAAAGCACTGACCCGACGGCATCCATCGTTTGTGACCATTTCTGAGGGTTTCAGACAAGAGAGTGGGGAAAAGTGAGCAAATGTTAAGAGCATGGGGATGAATGAGTATGGCTAAGGAACCAGGGGCACAGATGTAAAAATCCCTTAATTAAATATACCCATATCTACTCAAGTCATCGGTGAAGGTGAGAAAGTAACGATATCGACCGCGCGCGTCAATGCTCATTGGACCGCACACATCAGTATGTATGATTTCCAACAAGTCAGTCGCCCGTTCCATAGTTCCGGAAAACGGGGGTTTAGTCATCTTGCCCATGAGGCATGGTTCGCATGTGTCAAGTGATTCAAAATCAAGCGACTCCAAAAGTCCATCAGCATGGAGTTTCTTCATGCGTTTTACACCAATATGACCTAAGCGGCAGTGCCACAAGAAAGTGGTACTATCATTATCAACTCTACATCTTTTGGCATCAATGTTATGAACATGTGTATCATCACTATCAAGATTCAATAAGAATAAACCCCTCAGAATGGGTGCATGACCATAAAAGATATTACCCATATAAATAGAACAACCATTATTCTCTGATTTAAATGAGTAACCATCTCGCATTAAACAAGATCCAGATATAATGTTCATGCTCAACGCAGGCACTAAATAACAATTATTCAGGTTCATCACTAATCCCGATGGTAATCAAAGAGCGAACGTGCCGACGGCGATCACATCAACCTTGGAACCATTTCCCACGCGCATCGTCACTTCGTCCTTTGCCAGCCTCCGTCTATTCCGTAATTCCTGCTTTGAGTTGCAAATGTGAGCAACAGAACCGGTATCGAATACCCAGGCACTACAACGAGAGTTGGTAAGGTACACATCAATAACATGTATATCATATATACCTTTGTTGACGTTGGCCCCCTTCTTGTCGGCCAGATACTTGGGGCAGTTCCGCTTCTAGTGGCCAGTTCCCTTGCAATAGAAGCACTCAGTCTCCAGCTTGGGTCCAGCCTTGGGTTTCTTCACGGGAGGAGCAACTGCTTTGCCACCTTTCTTGAAGTTTCCCTTCTTTCCCTTGCCTTTCTTGAAACTAGTGGTTTTATTCACCATCAACACTTGATGCTCCTTCTGGATGTCTGACTCAGCGACTTTCAGCATCGCGAACAACTCGGAGACTGACTTGTTCATCCCTTGCATGTTATAGTTCAACACAAAGCTCTTGTAGCTAGGTGGTAGCGATTGAAGAACTCTGTCAGTGACAGCCTCTGGCGGGAGCTCAACTCCCAACTCAGCCAGACGGTTGTAGTACCCAGACATTCTGAGTATGTGCTCACTGACAGACCCGTTCTCCTCCATCTTGCAGGCATAGAACTTATCAGAGGTCTCATACCTCTCGATCCGGGCATTCTTCTCAAAGATAAACTTCAACTCCTAGAACATCTCATATGCTCCATGGCATTCAAAACGCCTTTGGAGTCCCGGCTCTAAGCTATACAGCATGGCGCACTGAACTATTGAGTAGTCATCAACACGCGACTGCCAGGCGTTCACAACGTCCACAGTCACTGGAGGGGGTGGCACACCAAGCGGTGCATTGCTACTTGTTGAGCTTGCGTTGGTTTTTCCCTTGAAGAGGAAAGGGTGATGCAGCAAAGTAGAGATAAGTATTTCCCTCAGTTTGAGAACCAAGGTATCAATCCAGTAGGAGACAACACACAAATCACTGAATACCTACACAAACAATCAAAGAACTTGCACCCAACGCGATAAAGGGGTTGTCAATCCCTTCACGGTTATTTGCAAAAGTGAGATCTGATAGAGATAGATAAACGATAAAGTAAATATTTTTGGTATTTTTTTAATAGATCGGAAAGTAAAAGATTGCAAAATAGTAGATCGAAAACTTGTATGATGAAAAGTAGAAGATTATATGATGGAAAATAGACCCGGGGGCCATAGGTTTCACTAGAGGCTTCTCTCAAGATAGAAAATAATACGATGGGTGAACAAATTACTACCGAGCAATTGATAGAAAAGTGAAAAGTTATGACGATATCTAAGGCAATGATCATGAATATAGGCATCACGTCCGTGTCAAGTAGACCGAAACGATTCTGCATCTACTACTATTACTCCATGTGACGCCCCCGGCCCGATCGTGCACTAACCATACACGCAAATGCACACGATCAAGCCTAAGGACTCATGGGAAGATATCACAACACAACTCTAAAACATAAATAAAGTCATACAAGCTTTATATTACAAGCCAGGGGCCTCGAGGGCTCGAATACATAAGCTTGCGAACAAGCGTCAGCGGAAGCATCAGATATCTGTGTACAGATATGAAACAGAAACAGAAAGGCCTTTAGAAAGGCGGGGCAAAATAAAACACTACGATCGAAAGGCGTAGGCCTCCTGCCTGGGACCCTCCGATCCTACTCCTGGTCGTCAGTCAACTCATAGCAGAATCCATCCTCTGGGTAGTAGTAGTAGCGATCGCCGGCAGGGCAGCTGTCTCAGGGGCTCCGTCATTTTGGTCACGATAAACTGATATGGGGAGAAAAGGAAAACAAAGCAACCATGAGTACTCAGAAGTACTCAGCAAGCAAGGATCTACACTACATATGCAACATTTTCAATGAGAGGCTGTATATGTGGACTGGGCTGCAGAAATGCAAGAATAGAGAGAAGGCCTAGTCCTATCGAAGACTAGCATCTTCAGCGGTCTTGCAGCAGTAGAAGAGAGTAGAACGGTACAATATAATGTAGTAGTAACATTAAGTCTCAACCTCACCCAGAGATCCTTTCTCGACTCCCTGCGAGAAAGCAATCCCAGAGCCATACAGTCATCAACCTCGTCCGGAGATCCCTTCTCGACTCCCTGCGAGAAGCAATCCCAGAGCCATAGTATCCAAGTATCCAGTTCTAAAGATTGTATCAATTAGGATACAACTCCGAGTGTCCTTTACCGTAGGACAGGCTATCGATAGAAGTTTTCTTCCCTGCAGGGGTGCACCAACTTACCCAACACGCTCGATTAACTCCGGCCGGACACACTTTCCTGGGTCATGCCCGGCCTCGGCCAAACGACACATCGCAACCCTACCTACAGCTCAGCAGAGAGGTCCCCGCCGGTCTACATCCTAAGCGCAAGGGGGTCTTGGCCATCGCCCCTCGCCCTCCGGATTGTTGCGCACATGGCCCAGATCCAAGCACCACCGAAATGGCACCAATCACTCCATGCCGCACTGCTGAACTGGACGTCTGACAGAGCTTTCGGCTGATGCATACGATGCAGAACGCCCATACTATGCCCACGTGATGGTTAGTGCTATCAGACCAGAGGCCTGCTCGGATCAAATATCCAAATCGTTAGGACTAGGGCTTGCGGTAACGAGCAGAGACTAACGAAAGATGTGACCCCGTCGCCCCGTCTCGAGGACTTGCTGCAAGGGTTAAGAATGCCCGGCCGCGCCTCGTATTCACCGCTCGAGCACCACACTGGCACCCGTCTTCACAACACTCGCCACTTAGGCGCACGCGGGTACCCCTCAGGGTCGACCCGCCTATCCAAGTAACAGTGTAAAGTCCAAGTATCCGTGTGTCCATAACATCAGGGGAATCCGAGGTATCACCCTCGTTGGATTCCTACTCGATGTGTCTGTCAAGGTGAACTCGGAGGAATCACCCTCACTGGGTCCACACTTGAGGTGTTGTACGACAGCGTCGTTATCGGAAGCGGTGAAGGAGGAATGGGGAACGTAGCAGAATTTTAAAATTTTCTACGCATCACCAAGATCAATCTATGGAGTCATCTAGCAACGAGTGAGAGGGGAGTGTATCTACATACCCTTGTAGATCGCGAGCGGAAGCGTTCAAGAGAACGGGGTTGATGGAGTCGTACTCGTCGTGATCCAAATCACCGATGACCGAGCGCCGAACGGACGGCACCTCCGCGTTCAACACACGTACGGAGCAGAGACGTCTCCTCCTTCTTGATCCAGCAAGGGGGGAGGAGAGGTTGATGGAGATCCAGCAGCACGACGGTGTGGTGGTGGAAGCAGCGGGATTTCAGCAAGGCTTCGCCAAGCGCTACTGGAGGAGGAAGAGGTGTCACGGGAGGGAGAGGGAGGCGCCAGGGGCTGAACTTTTTCTCCCATGCACCTCCCCACTATATATAGGGGTGGAGGGGGCTGGTTTCTTGCCCTCCAAGTCCATTGGGGCGTTGGCAAAGGTGGAAGGAAAGAAATCCCATCCTTTCCCTTCCCCATCGATTGTTATCCCCCTTTTTTAGGGATCTTGATCTTATCCCTTCGGGATATGATCTTATTCCTTCTAAGGGGGAATCTTGGTGCGCCTTGACTAGGGGTGTGGGGCCTTGCCCCCACTACCCACGTTCATGTGGGTCCCCCCATGCAGGTGGGCCCCACTCCGGAACCTTCTAGAACCTTCTCGGTACAATACCGAAAAATCCCGAACATTTTCCGGTGGCCAAAATAGGACTTCCCATATATAAATCTTTACCTCCGGACCATTCCGGAACTCCTCGTGACGTCCAGGATCTCATCCGAGACTCCGAACAACCTTCGGGTTACCGCATACTAATATCTCTATAACCCTAGCGTCACCGAACCTTAAGTGTGTAGACCCTACGGGTTCGGGAGACACGCAGACATGACCGAGACGACTCTCCGGTCAATAACCAACAGCGGGATCTGGATACCCATGTTGGTTCCCACATGCTCCTCGATGATCTCATCGGATGAACCACGATGTCGAGGATTCAATCAATCCCGTACGCAATTCCCTTTGTCTATCGGTACGATACTTGCCCGAGATTCGATCGTCGGTATCTCGATACCTTGTTCAATCTCGTTACCGGCAAGTCTCTTTACTCGTTTCCGTAACACATCATCCCGTGAACAACTCCTTGATCACATTGAGCTCATTATGATGATGTCCTACCGAGTGGGCCCAGAGGTACCTCTCCGTTACATGGAGTGACAAATCCCAGTCTCGATTCGTGCCAACCCAACAGATACTTTCGGAGATACCCGTAGTGCACCTTTATAGCCACCCAGTTACGTTGTGACGTTTGGTGCACCCAAAGCACTCCTACGGTATCCGGGAGTTGCACAATCTCATGGTCTAAGGAAAAGTTACTTGACATCGGAAAAGCTTTAGCAAACGAACTACACGATCTAGTGCTAGGCTTAGGATTGGGTCTTGTCCATCACATCATTCTCCTAATGATGTGATCCCGTTATCAATGACATCCAATGTCCATGGTCAGGAAACCGTAACCATCTATTGATCAACGAGCTAGTCAACTAGAGGCTTACTAGGGACATGTTGTGTTCTATGTATTCACACATGTATTACGATTTCCGGATAACACAATTATAGCATGAATAACAGACAATTATCATGAACAAGGAAATATAATAATAACCATTTTATTATTGCCTCTAGGGCATATTTCCAACAGTCTCCCACTTGCACTAGAGTCAATAATCTAGTTACATTGTGATGAATCGAACACCCATAGAGTACTGGTGTTGATCATGTTTTGCTCGTGAAAGAGGTTTAGTCAACGGATCTGCTACATTCAAATCCGTGTGCACTTTACAAATATCTATGTCTCCATCTTGAACATGTTCACGTATGGAGTTGAAGCGACGCTTGATATGCCTGGTACTTTTGTGAAACCTGGGCTCCTTGGCAAGGGCAATAGCTCCAGTGTTGTCACAGAAGAGAGCCATTGGACCCGACGCATTTGGAATGACTCCTAGGTCGGTGATGAACTCCTTCATCCATACTGCTTCGTGTGCTGCCTCCGAGGCTGCTATGTACTCCGCTTCGCATGTAGAACCCGCCACGACGCTTTGCTTGCAACTGCACCAGCTTACCGCTCCACCATTCAAAATATACACGTATCCGGTTTGTGACTTGGAGTCATCCGGATCTGTGTCGAAGCTAGCGTCGACGTAACCCTTTACGACGAGCTCTTCGTCACCTCCATATACGAGAAACATATCCTTCGTCCTTTTCAGGTACTTCAGGATGTTCTTGACCGCTGTCCAGTGTTCCTTGCCGGGATTACTTTGGTACCTACCTACCAAACTTACAGCAAGGTTTACATCAGGTCTGGTACACAGCATGGCATACATAATAGACCCTATGGCTGAGGCATAGGGGATGACACTCATCTCTTCTATATCTTTTGCCGTGGTCGGGCATTGAGCCGAGCTCAATTTCACACCTTGCAATACAGGCAAGAACCCCTTCTTGGACTAATCCATATTGAACTTCTTCAATATCTTATCAAGGTATGTGCTTTGCGAAAGACCTATGAGGCGTCTCGATCTATCTCTATAGATCTTGATGCCTAATATATAAGCAGCTTCTCCAAGGTCCTTCATTGAAAAACACTTATTCAAGTAGGCCTTTATACTTTCCAAGAATTCTATATCATTTCCCATCAGCAGTATGTCATCCACATATAATATGAGAAATGCTACAGAGCTCCCACTCACTTTCTTGTAAACACAGGCTTCTCCATAAGTCTGTGTGAACCCAAACGCTTTGATCATCTCGTCAAAGCGAATGTGCCAACTCCGAGATGCTTGCACCAGCCCATAGATTGAGCGCTGGAGCTTGCATACCTTGTCAGCATTCTCAGGGTCGACAAAACCTTCCGGTTGTATCATATACAACTCTTCCTTAAGAAAACCATTAAGGAATGCCGTTTTGACGTCCATTTGCCATATCTCATAATCATAGTATGCGGCAATTGCTAACATGATTCTGACGGATTTCAGCTTCGCTACGGGTGAGAAAGTCTCATCGTAGTCAACCCCTTGAACTTGTCGATAACCCTTAGCGACAAGCCGAGCCTTATAGATGGTCACATTACCATCCGCGTTAGTCTTCTTCTTAAAGATCCATTTATTTTCTATGGCTTGCCGATCATCGGGCAAGTCAGTCAAAGTCCATACTTCGTTTTCATACATGGATCCTATCTCGGATTTCATGGCTTCAAGCCATTTGTCGGAATCCGGGCCCGCCATCGTTTCTTCATAGTTCGAAGGTTCACTGTTGTCTAACAACATGATTTCCAGGACAGGATTGCCATACCACTCTGGTGCGGAACGTGTCCTCGTGGACCTTCGAAGTTCAGTGGTAGCTTGATCATGATCATTATCAATAACTTCCTCTCTAGCCGGTGTAGGCTCCACAGAAACATTTTCCTGTGCTGCGCTACTCTCCGGTTCGAGGGTCATCTCATCAAGCTCCACTTTCCTCCCACTTACTTCTTTCGAGAGAAACTCTTTCTCTAGAAAGGATCCATTCCTGGCAACAAAGATCTTGCCCTCGGATCTTAGGTAGAAGGTATACCCAATAGTTTCCTTAGGGTATCCTATGAATACGCATTTTTCCGACTTGGGTTCGAGCTTCTCTGGTTGAAGTTTCTTCACATAAGCATCGCATCCCCAAACTTTCAGAAACGACAGCTTAGGTTTCTTCCCAAACCATAATTCATACGGTGTCGTCTCAACGGATTTTGACGGTGCCCTATTTAAAGTGAATGCGGCAGTCTCTAAATCATAACCCCAAAAGGATAGCGGTAAATCGGTAAGAGACATCATAGATCGCACCATATCCAATAGAGTGCGATTACGACGTTCGGACACACCATTACGCTGAGGTGTTCCAGGCGGCGTGAGTTGTGAAACAATTCCACATTTCCTTAAGTGCGTGCCAAATTCATGACTCAAATATTCTCCTCCACGATCTGATCGTAAGAACTTTATTTTCTTGTCACGTTGATTCTCAACCTCACTCTGAAATTCCTTGAACTTTTCAAAGGTCTCAGACTTGTGCTTCATCAAGTAGACATACCCATATCTACTCAAATCATCGGTGAGGGTGAGAACATAACGATAACCACCGCGAGCCTCAACACTCATCGGACCACACACATCAGTATGTATGATCTCCAATAAGTTGGTTGCTCACTCCATTGTTCCGGAGAACGGAGTCTTGGTCATCTTGCCCAAGAGGCATGGTTCGCATCTGTCAAATGATTCATAATCAAGAGACTCCAAAAGTCCATCTGCATGGAGTTTCTTCATGCGTTTAACACCGATATGACCAAGGCGGCAGTGCCACAAGTATGTGGGACTATCGTTATCAACCTTGCATTTCTTGGCATTCACATTATAAACATGTGTAACATCACGTTCGAGATTCAATAAAAATAAACCATTCACCAGCGGGGCATGACCATAAAACATATCTCTCATATAAATAGAACAACCATTATTCTCAGATTTAAATGAGTAGCCATCTCGCATTAAGCGAGATCCAGATACAATGTTCATGCTCAAAGCTGGTACTAAATAACAATTATTGAGGTTTAAAACTAATCCCGTAGGTAGATGCAGAGGTAGCGTGCCGACGGCGATCACATCGACCTTGGAACCATTCCCGACGCGCATCGTCACCTCGTCCTTTGCCAGTCTACGCTGATTCCGCAGTTCCTGCTTTGCGTTACAAATATGAGCAACCGCACCGGTATCAAATACCCAGGAACTACTACGAGTGCTGGTAAGGTACACATCAATTACATGTATATCATATATACCTTTGGTATTGCCGGCCTTCTTGTCCGCCAAGTACTTGGGGCAGTTTCGCTTCCAGTGACCGTTTCCCTTGCAATAAAAGCACTCAGTCTCAGGCTTGGGTCCATTCTTCGACTTCTTCCCGGCAGCTGGCTTACCGGGCGCGGCAACTCCCTTACCGTCCTTCTTGAAGTTCTTCTTACCCTTGCCCTTCTTGAACTTAGTGGTTTTATTCACCATCAACACTTGATGTTCCTTTCTGATCTCTGCCTCCGCTGACTTCAGCATCGCATATACCTCAGGAATGGTCTTTTCCATCCCCTGCATGTTGAAGTTCATCACGAAGCTCTTGTAGCTAGGTGGAAGCGACTGAAGGATTCTGTCAACGACCGCGTCATCCGGGAGATTAACTCCCAGCTGAGACAAGCGGCTGTGCAACCCAGACATTTTGAGTATGTGCTCGCTGACAGAACTATTTTCCTCCATCTTACAGTTGTAGAACTTATCGGAGACTTCATATCTCTCGATCCGGGCATGAGCTTGGAAAACCATTTTCAGCTCTTCGAACATCTCATATGCTCCGTGATGCTCAAAACGCTTTTGGAGCCCCGGTTCTAAGCTGAAGAGCATGCCGCACTGAACGAAGGAGTAATCATCGGTGCGTGTCTGCCAAACGTTCAAATCGTCTGGCAGTGCTGGGAGAGCAGGTGGGTCACCTAACGGTGCTTCAAGGACATATGATTTCTTGGCAGCTATGAGGATAATCCTCAGGTTACGGACCCAGTCCGCATAGTTGCTACCATCGTCTTTCAGCTTGTTTTTCTCTAGGAACGCGTTGAAGTTGAGGGTAACATTAGCGTTGGCCATTTGATCTACAAGATAGATATGTAACATTTAGACTAAGTTCATGACAATTAAGTTCATCTAATCAAATTATGTAATGAACTCCCACTCAGATAGACATCCCTCTCGTCATCTAAGTGATTACATGATCTGAATCGACTAGGCCGTGTCCGATCATCACGTGAGACGGACTAGTCATCAACGGTGAACATCCCCATGTTGATCGTATCTTCTATACGACTCATGCTCGACCTTTCGGTCTCTTGTGTTCCGAGGCCATGTCTGTACATGCTAGGCTCGTCAAGTCAACCTAAGTGTATTGCTGTGTAAATCTGGCTTACACCCGTTGTATTCGAACGTTAGAATCTATCACACCCGATCAACACGTAGTGCTTCGAAACAACGAACCTTCGCAACGGTGCACAGTTAGGGGGAACACTTTCTTGAAATTTTAGTAAGTGATCATCTTATATATGCTACCGTCGTTCTAAGCAAATAAGATGCAAAAACATGATAAACATCTCATGCAATCAAAATAGTGACATGATATGGCCATTATCACTTTGCTCCTTTTGATCTCCATCTTCGGGGCTCCATGATCATCATCGTCACCGGCATGACACCATGATCTCCATCATCATGATCTCCATCATCGTGTCTTCATGAAGTTGTCTCGCCAACTATTACTTCTACTACTACGGCTAACGGTTAGCAATAAAGTAAAGTAATTACATGGCGAATTTCAATGACACGCAGGTCATATAATAAATTAAGACAACTCCTATGGCTCCTGCCGGTTGTCATACTCATCGACATGCAAGTCGTGATTCCTATTACAAGAACATGATCATCTCATACATCACATATATCATTCATCACATCCTTTGGCCATATCACATCACAAAACACTTGCTGCAAAAACAAGTTAGACGTCCTCTAATTGTTGTTGCAAGTTTTTTACGTGGCTGCTATAGGTTTCTAGCAAGAACGTTTCTTACCTACGCCAAAACCACAACGTGATATGCCAATTTCTATTTACCCTTCATAAGGACCCTGTTCATCGAATCCGATCCGACTAAAGTGGGAGAGACAGACACCCGCTAGCCACCTTATGCAACTAGTGCATGTCAGTCGGTGGAACCTGTCTCACGTAAGCGTACGTGTAAGGTCGGTCCGGGCCGCTTCATCCCACAGTGCCGCCGAATCAAGATAAGACTAGTAACGGCAAGAAGATTGACAAATCGACGCCCACAACTACTTTGTGTTCTACTCGTGCAAGATACTACGCATAGACCTAGCTCATGATGCCACTGTCGGGGAACGTAGCAGAATTTTAAAATTTTCTACGCATCACCAAGATCAATCTATGGAGTCATCTAGCAACGAGTGAGAGGGGAGTGTATCTACATACCCTTGTAGATCGCGAGCGGAAGCGTTCAAGAGAACGGGGTTGATGGAGTCGTACTCGTCGTGATCCAAATCACCGATGACCGAGCGCCGAACGGACGGCACCTCCGCGTTCAACACACGTACGGAGCAGAGACGTCTCCTCCTTCTTGATCCAGCAAGGGGGGAGGAGAGGTTGATGGAGATCCAGCAGCACGACGGTGTGGTGGTGGAAGCAGCGGGATTTCAGCAGGGCTTCGCCAAGCGCTACTGGAGGAGGAAGAGGTGTCACGGGAGGGAGAGGGAGGCGCCAGGGGCTCGGCTGTTTCTCCCATGCACCTCCCCACTATATATAGGGGTGGAGGGGGCTGGTTTCTTGCCCTCCAAGTCCATTGGGGCGTTGGCAAAGGTGGAAGGAAAGAAATCCCATCCTTTCCCTTCCCCACCGATTGTTATCCCCCTTTTTTTAGGGATCTTGATCTTATCCCTTCGGGATATGATCTTATTCCTTCTAAGGGGAAATCTTGGTGCGCCTTGACTAGGGGTGTGGGGCCTTGCCCCCACTACCCACGTTCATGTGGGTCCCCCCATGCAGGTGGGCCCCACTCCGGAACCTTCTAGAACCTTCTCGGTACAATACCGAAAAATCCCGAACATTTTCCGGTGGCCAAAATAGGACTTCCCATATATAAATCTTTACCTCCGGACCATTCCGGAACTCCTCGGGACGTCCAGGATCTCATCCGAGACTCCGAACAATCTTCGGGTTACCGCATACTAATATCTCTATAACCCTAGCGTCACCGAACCTTAAGTGTGTAGACCCTACGGGTTCGGGAGACACGCAGACATGACCGAGACGACTCTCCGGTCAATAACCAACAGCGGGATCTGGATACCCATGTTGGCTCCCACATGCTCCTCGATGATCTCATCGGATGAACCACGATGTCGAGGATTCAATCAATCCCGTACGCAATTCCCTTTGTCTATCGGTACGATACTTGCCCGAGATTCGATCGTCGGTATCTCGATACCTTGTTCAATCTCGTTACCGGCAAGTCTCTTTACTCGTTTCCGTAACACATCATCCCGTGAACAACTCCTTGATCACATTGAGCTCATTATGATGATGTCCTACCGAGTGGGCCCAGAGGTACCTCTCCGTTACATGGAGTGACAAATCCCAGTCTCGATTCGTGCCAACCCAACAGATACTTTGGAGATACCCGTAGTGCACCTTTATAGCCACCCAGTTACGTTGTGACGTTTGGTGCACCCAAAGCACTCCTACGGTATCCGGGAGTTGCACAATCTCATGGTCTAAGGAAAAGTTACTTGACATTGGAAAAGCTTTAGCAAACAAACTACACGATCTAGTGCTAGGCTTAGGATTGGGTCTTGTCCATCACATCATTCTCCTAATGATGTGATCCCGTTATCAATGACATCCAATGTCCATGGTCAGGAAACCGTAACCATCTATTGATCAACGAGCTAGTCAACTAGAGGCTTACTAGGGACATGTTGTGGTCTATGTATTCACACATGTATTACGATTTCCGGATAACACAATTATAGCATGAATAACAGACAATTATCATGAACAAGGAAATATAATAATAACCATTTTATTATTGCCTCTAGGGCATATTTCCAACAGGAATCACCCTCGATGACCACGATCGAATAGCTACTCTACAGAGTTAACATCAGAAGTGCTACATGAGGTTTCACCCTCGGCACTCGATAGTAACGCTGCAGTGTCGTTACAACTAAGGGGGGGTGATGTGCGGTGTCGGGGCCTGGTCTTCAATTCCCGTTGATCGGGTCTTCTGACGATCCAGCGCGGCAGTCGGGATAAGTGGGGTCACTGATAGGTCTCTACCCAGCCTATACTAAGCAGTTTAGGATATGCAGGTAATTATCATCAGCAGGTTACAATAAACAGGCTATGCATCAGAATAGGTAAAGCAGTAGCAGCAGCAATTCTAATGCAAGCATGGGAAATAGAATGGGCGATATCGGGATGATCAAAAGGGGGGGCTTGCCTGGTTGCTCGGCGGCAAGGGCAAGGTTGTCAATGCTGTCTTCGGTCTCCGGAGCTGCGTCGGGATCTATCGAGAGAGAAGAGGGGGAGGAAACAGTATAAATATAGAGCAAACATGAGCAACGCAAAGTACGGCATGACAATATGCAGTGCCGGGTGTGTCCTAACGTATGGTTGCACGTCACCGAGGAAGGAGGAATCCATCCGGGAATGTTTTCCCGGTTCCGGACATTTGTCAGATAGATGACCGGAGAGGGACGGTTGCAAGTTCGGATAGTTAGGGACGCGTGACGGACGAACGGACCGCGTATTCGGATTCGTCTCGTCGTTCTGAGCAATTTTCATGTACAAAGTTTTTCGATCGGAGTTACGGATTAAAAGATATGATTTTCTAAAGTTTTTATTGATTTCTGGAACTTATTTAATTTATTTAAATCAAACATTATCCAAAACAGTGTCTTGCTGACGTCAGCATGACGTCAGGACCAGTGGGTCCCACCTGTCATAGGCTGTTAGGTTAATTAGTGGTTAACTAATTAATTAACATTTAATTAAACTAATTAATTAAATTAGACTAATCTAAACAGGCTTAATTAACTAACTAATTAATTAATTATTAATCTTAATTATTATTTTTAATATTTATTTATTTCTTTCTTAAAACGTTCTGGCCGTGGGCCCGTTCGGTCAGTGGCACAGGGGCTTGGGCCCACCTGGCAGTGGCGCAGGAGGCCACAGCGAGCGCGCGGGCGCGGCGCGGCCAGGGGCGAGCGGGCGGTGGGCACGGTCGCGCCGGCGGCCACAGCCAGAGGCTCGCACGGGCGGCCGGCCGGCGAGCAGGGACGGGTGCGAGCTCGCGCGGGGTCAGCGGGTCCTGGCAGCGGCGGACGCGGCCCGGGCGACGGCGGAGACGAGCAAGGCGAGGCGGCTGCGGGCGCGCGCGATGCAGGCGAGCGGCGACAGCGGGCGCGAGGCGAGCGTGGCGCGGTCAGCGCGAGCGCGCGCGCGGGCATGCGGGAGCCGACGAACGGAGCGCGGCCACGCAGGGGCGGGCGCGCGACGAGGTCGACCAGGGCGCGGGGGGCACGGCGCGGCGGGAACCGGAGCGGGCGAGTGAGTGGGCGTGGCCGGTGCGAGGGAGCGCGCGCGAGCGCGAGCAGTGGCGCAGGGAGCATGCGCGGTGCGGCGTGAGGACGCGGACGGAGGGGAGAGATGCAGGCAGAGGGGAAGGGGCTCACGGCCGTTGCCGTGGAGGGGGTCGGCGAGGCTCGAAGAAGCCGTTCGGGGAGGAGGTCGAGGCAGCGGTGGCCGGCGGCGTTGGTGGCGGGCGATCCGGCGAGGGCGACGGGATCGGGGCGCTCGCCCGATCCAGAACGAGAGAGAGGGGGGGAAGAAGGGGATCGAGGGAGTGGGGGGGGGCAGTGGGGGTGACGGGGATTAGGGTTTCCCCCTGGGGATAAGGAGGAGGGGAGTAGGGTGCCGGCTGGGCCGGCCTGGCTAGCCCAGTGGCCAGCTGGGCCGAGGCCCAGCGAAGGGGGGGGGGGTTCCTTTTATTTTCTTTAGCTTTTCTTTTTATTTATTCTTTTCTCTGTTTAGTAAATAGTTAGGCCCCAAACCGAATTTTGTAAAAAGGGAGACCTAGTCCATAAATACCAGTGCTTTATTCCCTAACACCTAAAATTAGTTTGGGCAAAACATCATTTCATACTTAAATTAGATTTAATAAATGGTTATTAAATATTGTTTTTAGTCGCTGTTTGAAGATGTTTGAGTCACTTACCCAACTCCAATGATGTTGGTTTCAATTTTAGAATTGTCTCTGATTTATCTGCTATTTAATGAACAATTTAGTTTCTATGTTGGACAGCTTTTATTTTCCACTTTCATTTAAATTTGAATTTTGACTTAGGAGTTGAAATGCAATATGATGTTAATGATGATCATGCACTGTTAATCATGCTGACTTGGCATTATCAAAATGGGATTACTGTGGCTAACCACTGGGGGTGTTACAAATCTCCTCTACTAACAAGAATTCTCGTCCCGAGAATTAAGAGGTAGAAGGAAAAAGTTTGGGGTATTCCGCACGAAGATTATCCTCGCGTTCCCAGGTGGCTTCATCTTCAGTATGATTTGACCACTGAACTTTGAGGAACTTGGTAACTTTCTGGCGGGTCCGACGTTCAGCTTGATCGAGAATGCGGATCGGATGCTCCTTATAAGATAGGTCATCTTGCAATTCGAGCACCTCGTGATCCACAGCTCGGTGCGGAGATTCCTTGAAGCATTGACGAAGCTGCGACACGTGGAAGACGTCGTGGATATGAGAGAATTGCGGCGGCAATTCCAATTTATATGCCACCTGACCACGTCTAGCAACAATGCGGAAAGGACCAATGTAGCGTGGAGCTAGCTTGCCCTTGATTCCAAAACGGTGAGTGCCTTTCATCGGGGTGACTCGCAGATAAGCCTGATCACCAGGTTGATAAGTCAAACCCCATCGTTTGCGATCATAGTTGCTCTTCTGGCGGTCCTGAGCCGCCTTGAGATTTTCCCGGACAATACGAACTTGTTCTTCGGCTTGTTGAATAATATCCGGACCCACGAGCGGTCGTTCCCCAGTTTCTGACCAATTCAGAGGGGTTCGACACTTACGTCCATAGAGTACTTCGAAGGGGTCCATTTTCAAACTGGCTTGATAGCTGTTGTTATAGGAGAACTCGGCATATGGAAGAGATTCTTCCCACTTCTTGCCAAACGATATAACACAAGCTCGCAACATGTCTTCAAGCACTTGATTAACTCGTTCAACTTGGCCTTGGGATTGGGGGTGATAAGCTGAACTCCAGGTGATATGAGTTCCCATAGCTGTTTGAAAACTTTCCCAGAATTTGGAAGTGAAAAGACCGCCACGGTCCGAACTGATCTCTTTCGGAATACCGTGGAGTGATACAATTCTGGAGATATACAACTCTGCTAACTGACTAGTAGTGATCGTCTCCTTGACAGGCAGAAAGTGTGCAACTTTAGAGAGTTTGGTCGACAACGACAAGAATAGCATCGTGACCCTTCTGTGACCTGGGAAGTCCTGTAACGAAATCCATCTGAACCTTATCCCATTTCCATAGAGGAATAGGAAGTGGTTGCAGAATTCCAGCTGGTTTCTGATGTTCTGCTTTAACGCGACGACACACATCACATTCAGCAACATATCGAGCAATGTCTTGCTTCATTCTAGACCACCAGTACCTTTGACGGAGATCACGATACATCTTGGTGCTACCCGGATGAATAGACAATGGGGTATCATGTGCCTCCTTCATGACTTTGTCAGTCATGAGTTCAAAACGAGGTACGACAATGCGGTTTCTGAAATACAAGGTTCCATCTTCAGACAGCGAGAAATCCCTGTACTTTACAAGGTGAAGGTCTTTCTTCATCAGATCAACTTCAGCATCTTTAGCTTGCGCATTCTTAACAGCTTTCTCAAGATCTGGTTGTATCACAAGGTTATTTAGAGAGCCCTGTGGGACAATACGGAGATTCAGCTTGCATAGTTCTTCAAAAAGTCGAGGTTGAGCTCGCCTAACCATGAGGTTGTCGCAATAGGACTTGCGGCTTAAGGCATCAGCCATCACGTTAGCCTTGCCAGGGGTATAGGAAATACCCAAATCATAGTCCGCAATGGCCTCCATCCATCTTTGCTGACGGAGGTTTAGAGAAGGTTGAGTGAACAAGTACTTCAGACTTTTATGATCCGTGTATATCTCGCAACGATTACCGAGGAGGTAATGTCGCCATAACTGTAGTGCATAGATGACAGTAGCTAGTTCTAGATCATGTACCGGATAATTCTCTTCATGTGGGCGCAACTGACGAGAGCCATAAGCAATCACTTTACGCTCTTGCATTAGGACACAGCCTAATCCTTCACGGGATGCGTCACAATAAATCACAAAGTCTTTGCGGGTATCTGGAGGAGATAGTACTGGAGTATTGTAACGGATTGACATCTGCCCCAGTGGATAAAGAATGTACTCTGGATGTATCCCTGCTCGAATAGCTGGTAGCTGCGTCGCAGGGTGTGGTGGAAACAAACAATCCATCTGAAACAGAGGAAACTCATGATTTTCAAAAGACAAGGAGAAGTATAACCGATCTCGGAGAGAAAGGTTAAACAAAACAATGGAAAGGAAAATGATTATCAGACTAATCAGATCAATGTCAGGAAAATCGCACAGATATTCAGCTCTCCGGGTGGACGAGAATTACGAGATCCTAAGTGTCGGCGTTAGTAAACTTTTAACCCGAATAGAAGAGAGGTCAGAGTCCCAGAGTAAAGGTCGAGGAGTAAAAGATCCTAATACCACCCAATTGGCGACGTGGGCCCGTAAGCCACACAGCCAAGTTAGTAAAACAGTTTTCGGTTACTAGACTCAACTTCGGCCAAGGAGTTGCAAAGGGGGTTCCTACAGGCAGTCGGCTCTGATACCAACTTGTGACGCCCCCGGCCCGATCGTGCACTAACCATACACGCAAATGCACACGATCAAGCCTAAGGACTCACGGGAAGATATCACAACACAACTCTAAAACATAAATAAAGTCATACAAGCTTTATATTACAAGCCAGGGGCCTCGAGGGCTCGAATACATAAGCTTGCGAACAAGCGTCAGCGAAAGCATCAGATATCTGTGTACAGATATGAAACAGAAACAGAAAGGCCTTTAGAAAGGCGGGGCAAAATAAAACACTACGATCGAAAGGCGTAGGCCTCCTGCCTGGGACCCTCCGATCCTAATCCTGGTCGTCAGTCAACTCATAGCAGAATCCATCCTCTGGGTAGTAGTAGTAGCGATCGCCGGCAGGGCAGCTGTCTCAGGGGCTCCATCATTTTGGTCACGATAAACTGATATGGGGAGAAAAGGAAAACAAAGCAACCATGAGTACTCAGAAGTACTCAGCAAGCAAGGATCTACACTACATATGCAACATTTTCAATGAGAGGCTGTATATGTGGACTGGGCTGCAGAAATGCAAGAATAGAGAGAAGGCCTAGTCCTATCGAAGACTAGCATCTTCAGCGGTCTTGCAGCAGTAGAAGAGAGTAGAACAGTACAATATAATGTAGTAGTAACATTAAGTCTCAACCTCACCCAGAGATCCTTTCTCGACTCCCTGCGAGAAAGCAATCCCAGAGCCATACAGTCATCAACCTCGTCCGGAGATCCCTTCTCGACTCCCTGCGAGAAGCAATCCCAGAGCCATAGTATCCAAGTATCCAATTCTAAAGATTGTATCAATCAGGATACAACTCCGAGTGTCCTTTACCGTAGGACAGGCTATCGATAGAAGTTTTCTTCCCTGCAGGGGTGCACCAACTTACCCAACACGCTCGATTAACTCCGGCCGGACACACTTTCCTGGGTCATGCCCGGCCTCGGCCAAACGACACATCGCAACCCTACCTACAGCTCAGCAGAGAGGTCCCCGCCGGTCTACATCCTAAGCGCAAGGGGGTCTTGGCCATCGCCCCTCGCCCTCCGGATCATTGCGCACATGGCCCAGATCCAAGCACCACCGAAATGGCGCCAATCACTCCATGCCGCACTGCTGAACTGGACGTCTGACAGATCTTTCGGCTGATGCATACGATGCAGAACGCCCATACTATGCCCACGTGATGGTTAGTGCTATCAGACCAGAGGCCTGCTCGGATCAAATATCCAAATCGTTAGGACTAGGGCTTGCGGTAACGAGCAGAGACTCACGAAAGATGAGACCCCGTCGCCCCGTCTCGAGGACTTGCTGCAAGGGTTAAGAATGCCCGGCCGCGCCTCATATTCACCGCTCGAGCACCACACTGGCACCCGTCTTCACAACACTCGCCACTTAGGCGCACGCGGGTACCCCTCAGGGTCGACCCGCCTATCCAAGTAACAGTGTAAAGTCCAAGTATCCGTGTGTCCATAACATCAGGGGAATCCGAGGTATCACCCTCGTTGGATTCCTACTCGATGTGTCTGTCAAGGTGAACTCGGAGGAATCACCCTCACTGGGTCCACACTTGAGGTGTTGTACGACAGCGTCGTTATCGGAAGCGGTGAAGGAGGAATCACCCTCGATGACCACGATCGAATAGCTACTCTACAGAGTTAACATCAGAAGTGCTACATGAGGTTTCACCCTCGGCACTCGATAGTAACGCTGCAGTGTCGTTACAACTAAGGGGGGGGGTGATGTGCGGTGTCGGGGCCTGGTCTTCAATTCTCGTTGATCGGGTCTTCTGACGATCCAGCGCGGCAGTCGGGATAAGTGGGGTCACTGATAGGTCTCTACCCAGCCTATACTAAGCAGTTTAGGATATGCAGGTAATTATCATCAGCAGGTTACAATAAACAGGCTATGCATCAGAATAGGTAAAGCAGTAGCAGCAGCAATTCTAATGCAAGCATGGGAAATAGAATGGGCGATATCGGGATGATCAAAAGGGGGGGCTTGCCTGGTTGCTCGGCGGCAAGGGCAAGGTTGTCAATGCTGTCTTCGGTCTCCGGAGCTGCGTCGGGATCTATCGAGAGAGAAGAGGGGGAGGAAACAGTATAAATATAGAGCAAACATGAGCAACGCAAAGTACGGCATGACAATATGCAGTGCCGGGTGTGTCCTAAAGTTTGGTTGCATGTCACCGAGGAAGGAGGAATCCATCCGGGAATGTTTTCCCGGTTCCGGACATTTGTCAGACAGATGACCGAAGAGGGACGGTTGCAAGTTCGGATAGTTAGGGATGCGTGACGGACGAACGGACCGCGTATTCGGATTCGTCTCGTCGTTTTGAGCAATTTTCATGTACAAAGTTTTTCGATCGGAGTTACGGATTAAAAGATATGATTTTCTAAAGTTTTTATTGATTTCTGGAATTTATTTAATTTATTTAAATCAAACATTATCCGAAACAGTGTCTTGCTGACGTCAGCATGACGTCAGGACCAGTGGGTCCCACCTGTCATAGGCTGTTAGGTTAATTAGTGGTTAACTAATTAATTAACATTTAATTAAACTAATTAATTAAATTAGACTAATCTAAACAGGCTTAATTAACTAACTAATTAATTAATTATTAATCTTAATTATTATTTTTAATATTTATTTATTTCTTTCTTAAAACGTTCTGGCCGTGGGCCCGTTCGGTCAGTGGCACAGGGGCTTGGGCCCACCTGGCAGTGGCCCAGGAGGCCACAGCGAGCGCGCGGGCGCGGCGCGGCCAGGGGCGAGCGGGCGCTGGGCACGGTCGCGCCGGCGGCCACAGCCAGAGGCTCGCACGGGCGGCCGGCCGGCGAGCAGGGACGGGTGCGAGCTCGCGCGGGGTAAGCGGGTCCTGGCAGCGGCGGACTCGGCCCGGGCGACGGCGGAGACGAGCAAGGCGAGGCGGCTGCGGGCGCGCGCGATGCAGGCGAGCGGCGACAGCGGGCGCGAGGCGAGCGTGGCGCGGTCAGCGCGAGCGCGCGCGCGGGCGTGCGGGAGCCGACGAACGGAGCGCGGCCACGCAGGGGCGGGCACGCGACGAGGTCGACCACGGCGCGGGGGGCACGGCGCGGCGGGAACCGGAGCGGGCGAGTGAGTGGGCGTGGCCGGTGCGAGGGAGCGCGCGCGAGCGCGAGCAGTGGCGCAGGGAGCATGCGCGGTGCGGCGTGAGGACGCGGACGGAGGGGAGAGATGCAGGCAGAGGGGAAGGGGCTCACGGCCGTTGCCGTGGAGGGGGTCGGCGAGGCTCGAAGAAGCCGTTCGGGGAGGAGGTCGAGGCAGCGGTGGCCGGCGGCGTTGGTGGCGGGCGATCCGGCGAGGGCGACGGGATCGGGGCGCTCGCCCGATCCAGAACGAGAGAGAGGGGGGGAAGAAGGGGATCGAGGGAGTGGGGGGGGGCAGTGGGGGTGACGGGGATTAGGGTTTCCCCCTGGGGATAAGGAGGAGGGGAGTAGGGTGCCGTCTGTGCCGGCCTGGCTAGCCCAGTGGCCAGCTGGGCCGAGGCCCAGCGAAGGGGGGGGGGTTCCTTTTATTTTCTTTTAGCTTTTCTTTTTATTTATTCTTTTCTCTGTTTAGTAAATAGTTAGGCCCCAAACCGAATTTTGTAAAAAGGGAGACCTAGTCCATAAATACCACTGCTTTATTCCCTAACACCTAAAATTAGTTTGGGCAAAACATCATTTCATACTTAAATTAGATTTAATAAATGGTTATTAAATATTGTTTTTAGTCGCTGTTTGAAGATGTTTGAGTCACTTACCCAACTCCAATGATGTTGGTTTCAATTTTAGAATTGTCTCTGATTTATCTGCTATTTAATGAACAATTTAGTTTCTATGTTGGACAGCTTTTATTTTCCACTTTCATTTAAATTTGAATTTTGACTTAGGAGTTGAAATGCAATATGATGTTAATGATGATCATGCACTGTTAATCATGCTGACTTGGCATTATCAAAATGGGATTACTGTGGCTAACCACTGGGGGTGTTACACTCCACACATCGACCGCTATCCAGCATGCATCTAGAGTATTAAGTTCATAAAGAACGAAGTAATGCATTAAGTAAGATGACATGATGTAGAGGAATTAACTCAAGCAATATGATAAAAACCGCATCTTTTTATCCTCGATGGCAACAATACAATACGTGCCTTGCTACCCCTACTGTCACTGGGAAAGGACACCGCAAGATTGAACCCAAAGCTAAGCACTTCTCCCATTGCAAGAAAAACCAATCTAGTTGGCCAAACCAAACCGATAGTTCGAAGAGAATTACAAAGATATCAAATCATGCATATAAGAATTCAGAGAAGATTCAAATAATATTCATAGGTAAGCTGATCATAAATCCACAATTCATTGGATCTCGGCAAACACACCGCAAAAAAGTATTACATCGAATAGATCTCCAAGAACATCGAGGAGAACATGGTATTGAGAATCAAAGAGAGAGAAGAAGCCATCTAGCTACTAGCTATGGACCCGTAGGTCTGTGGTAAACTACTCACGCTTCTTCGAAAGGGCAATGGCGTTGATGTAGAGCCCTCCGTGAATGAATCCCCCTCCGGCTGGGTGCCGGAAAAGGTCCCTAGATGGGATCTCACGGGTACAGAAGGTTGCGGCGGTGGAAAAGTCTTTTCGTGGATGCCCCTGTTGGTTTGGGGATATATGGGTATATATAGGCGAAAGAATTAGGCTAGGAGGTGCACGAGGGGCCCACAAGGGTGGGGGGCGCGCCCTCCGTCCTTGTGGCCTCCTCGTGGCTCCTCCGACTTCATCTCCAAGTCTCCTGGTTTCCTTCTGGTCCAAGAAAAATCATCGCGAAAGTTTTATTCCGTTTGGACTCCGTTTGGTATTCCTTTTCTGCGAAACTCAAAAACAAGGAAAAAAACAGAAACTGGCACTGGGCTCTAGGTTAATAGGTTAGTCCCAAAAACAATATAAAATAGCATATAAATGCATATAAAACATCCAAAACGGATAATATAATAGCACGGAACAATGAAAAATTATAGATACGTTGGACACGTATCAAGCATCCCCAATCTTAATTCCTGCTCGTCCTCGAGTAGGTAAATGATAAAAACAGAATTTTTGATGTGGAATACTACCTAACATATTTATCCATGTAATTTTCTTTATTGTGGCATGAATGTTCAGATCCATAAGATTCAAAACAAAAGTTTAATATTGACATAAAAACAATAATACTTCAAGCATACTAACAAGGCAATTATGTCTTCTCAAAATAACATGGCCAAAGAAAGCTTATCCCTACAAAATCATATAGTCTGGCTATGCTCCATCTTCATCACACAAAATATTCAAATCATGCACAACCCCGATGACAAGACAAGCAATTGTTTCATACTTTTGATGTTCTCAAAAAATTTCAACTTTCACGCAATACATGAGCGTGAGCCATGGACATAGCACTATAGGTGGAATAGAAGGTGGTTGTGGAGAAGACAAAAAGAGGGAGATAGTCTCACATCAACTAGGCGTATCAACGGGCTATGGAGATGCCCATCAATAGATATCAATGTGAGTGAGTAGGGATTGCCATGCAACGGATGCACTAGAGCTATAAGTTCATGAAAGCTCAAAAAGAAACTAAGTGGGTGTGCATCCAACTCGCTTGCTCATGAAGACCTAGGGCAATTTTGAGGAAGCCCATCATTGGAATATACAAGCCAAGTTCTATAATGAAAAATTCCTACTAGTAAATGAAAGTGACAATCATAGGAGACTCTCTATCATGAAGATCACGGTGCTACTTTGAAGCACAAGTGTGGTAAAAGGATAGTAACATTGCCCCTTCTCTCTTTTCTCTCATTTTTTATTTGGGCCTTCTCTCATTTTTTTGGCCTTTTTTTTAATTTTTCGTCCAGAGTCTCATCCCGACTTGTGGGGGAATCATAGTCTCCATCATCCTTTCCTCACGTGGGACAATGCTCTAATAATGAAGATCATCACACTTTTATTTACTTACAACTCAAGAATTACAACTCGATTCTTAGAACAAAATATGACTCTATATGAATGCCTCCGGCGGTGTACCGGGATGTGCAATGAATCAAGAGTGACATGTATGAAAGAATTATGAACGGTGGCTTTGCCACAAATACGATGTCAACTACATGATCATGCAAAGCAATATGACAATGATGAAGCGTGTCATAATAAAATGGAACGGTGGAAAGTTGCATGGCAATATATCTCGGAATGGCTATGGAAATGCCATAATAGGTAGGTATGGTGGCTGTTTTGAGGAAGGTATATGGTGGGTGTATGGTACCGACGAAAGTTGCGCGGTACAAGAGAGGCTAGCAATGGTGGAAGGGTGAGAGTGCGTATAATCCATGGACTCAACATTAGTCATAAAGAACTCACATACTTATTGCAAAAATCTATTAGTTATCGAAACAAAGTACTACGCGCATGCTCCTAGGGGGATAGATTGGTAGGAAAAGACCACCGCTTGTCCCCGACCGCCACTCATAAGGAAGACAATCAAAAAATATCTCATGCTCCAACTTCGTTACATAACGGTTCACCATACGTGCATGCTACGGGACTCACAAACCTTAACACAAGTATTTCTCAAATTCAAAATTACTCACTAGCATGACTCTAATATCACCATCTTTATATCTCAAAACAATCATAAGGAATCAAACTTCTCATAGTATTCAATGCACTTTATATGAAAGTTTTTATTATATACCTCTTGGATGCCTATCATATTAGGACTAAATTTATAACCAAAGCGAATTACCATGCTGTTTAAAGACTCTCAAGATAATATAAGTGAAGCATGAGAGTTCAATAATTTCTACAAAAATAAAGCCACCGCCGTGCTCTAAAAAGATATAAGTGAAGCACTAGAGCAAAATTGCCTAGCTCAAAAGATATAAGTGAAGCACAAAGAGTATTCTAATAAATCACGATTCATGCGTGTCCCTATCAAAAGGTGTGTACATCAAGGATGATTGTGTCAAACTAAAAAGCAAAGACTCAAATTATACAAGACGCTCCAAGCAAAACACATATCATGTGGTGAATAAAAATATAGCCTCAAGTAAAGTTACCGATAGACGAAGACGAAAGAGGGGATGCCTTCCGGGGCATCCCCAAGCTTAGGCTCTTGGTTGTCCTTGAATATTACCTTGGGGTGCCTTGGGCATCCCCAAGCTTAGGCTCTTGCCACTCCTTATTCCATAGTCCATCAAATCCTTACCCAAAACTTGAAAACTTCACAACACAAAACTCAACAGAAAATCTCATAAGCTCCGTTAGTATAAGAAAATAAATCACCACTTTGGTACTGTTGTGAACTCATTCTTTATTTATATTGGTGTAATATCTACTGTATTCCAACTTTTCCATGGTTCATACCCCCCGATACTACCCATAGATTCATCAAAATAAGCAAACAACACAAAGAAAACAGAATCTGTCAAAAACAGAACAGTCTGTGAAGATTCGAATTGTTATAATACTTCTGTAACTCCAAAAATTCTTAAAAATTAGGACAACATATAAAATTGGTATATCAATCTCGTACAAAAATTTCAGGGTTTTTCAAAACTCCAGTGAATTAATAAAATTCTGAGACTGGACGCAAAAGTTTCTGTTTTTCAGCAAGATCAAATCAACTATCACCGTAAGCCATCCCACAGGTCTTACTTGGCACAAACACTAATTAAAACACAAAACAACATCTAACCAGAGGCTAGATGAATTATTTATTGAAAAACAGGAAAGAAAAATATTGGGTTGTCTCCCAACAAGCGCTTTTCTTTAAAGCCTTTTAGCTAGGCATTGATAATTTCAATGATGCTCACATAAAAGAGAAGAATTGAAGCACAAAGAGAGCATCATAAAACACGTGACAAACACATCTAAGTCTAACATACTTCCTATGCATAGGCATTTTATAAGCAAAAAAAATATCAAGACAAGCAAAAACTAGCATATGCAAGGAAGAAGAAAGAGACGATAGCAATCTCAACATGAAGAGAGGTAATTTAGTAACATGAAAATTTCTACAACCATATTTTCCTCTCTCATAATAATTACATGTAGGATCATAAGCAAATTCAACAATATAGCTATCACATAACATATTCTCAACACGATCCACATGCATGCGAAGTTGACACTCTTCCAAAATAGTGGGATTAACATTAACTAAAGTCATGACCTCTCCAAACCCACTTTTATCAAAAAAAAATCATAAGATTGAACATTCTCCAAATATGTGGGATCTAAAGTTGACACTCTTCCAAACCCACTTTCAGTATTATTGCAAACATTATTATCAATCTCATATTCATCATGGGGCTCAAATAAATTTTCAAGATCATAAGAATAATCACCCCAATCATGATCATTGCAACAAGTAGTGGACCTAGCAAAACTAGCATCCCCAAGCTTAGGGTTTTGCATATTATTAGCACAACTGACATTAATAGAATTTATAGTAGAACCATTGCAATCATGCTTTTCATCCAAGGAGCTATCGTGAATCACTTCATAAATTTCTTCATCACAATTTTCAGATTCACGATTTTCAAACAAAACTTCATAAAGATAATCTCTTAAAAAGATTAGCAGTTGGTTCATCATAATTGGATCTCTTAAAAAGATTAGCAAGTGGATGAGGATCCATAAACTTTTAGCAAGCGAAGATGCAAGCAAAAAGAAGGCACATGGTAACACAAGCAAACAAAAGATCGAACGGGAGAAGGGCGAATAAAAAGGCAAATCTTTTCGAAAATCATTTTAGAAGTGGGGGAGAGGAAAACGAGAGGCAAATGGCGAATAATGTAATGCAAGAGATGAGAGTTTATGATGGGTACTTGGTATGTCTTGATTTGGCGTAGATCTCCCCAGCAACGGTGCCAGAAATTCTTCCTGCTACTTCTTGAGCTTGCGTTGGTTTTTCCCTTGAAGAGGAAAGGGTGATGCAGCAAAGTAGAGATAAGTATTTCCCTCAGTTTGAGAACCAAGGTATCAATCCAGTAGGAGACAACGCACAAATCACCGAATACCTGCACAAACAATCAAACAACTTGCATCCAACGTGATAAAGGAGTTGTCAATCCCTTCACGGTTATTTGCAAAAGTGAGATCTGATAGAGATAGATAAACGATAAAGTAAATATTTTTGGTATTTTTGTTTAATAGATCGGAAAGTAAAAGATTGCAAAATAGTAGATCGGAAACGTGTATGATGAAAAGTAGAAGATTATATGATGAAAAATAGACCCGGGGGCCATAGGTTTCACTAGAGGCTTCTCTCAAGATAGAAAATAATATGGTGGGTGAAAAAATTACTGCCGAGTAATTGATAGAAAAGTGCAAAGTTATGACGATATCTAAGGCAATGATCATGAATATAGGCATCATGTCCATGTCAAGTAGACCGAAACGATTCTGCATCTACTACTATTACTCCACACATCGACCGCTATCCAGCATGCATCTAGAGTATTAAGTTCATAAAGAACGGAGTAATGCATTAAGTAAGATGACATGATGTAGAGGAATTAACTCAAGCAATATGATGAAAACCCCATCTTTTTATCCTCGATGGCAACAATACAATACGTGCCTTGCTGCCCCTACTATCACTGGGAAAGGACACCACAAGATTGAACCCAAATCTAAGCACTTCTCCCATTGCAAGAAAAACCAATCTAGTTGGCCAAACCAAACCGATAGTTCGAAGAGAATTACAAAGATATCAAATCATGCATATAAGAATTTAGAGAAGATTCAAATAATATTCATAGATAAGCTGATCATAAATCCACAATTCATCGAATCTCGGCAAACACACCGCAAAAAAAGTATTACATCGAATAGATCTCCAAGAACATCGAGGAGAACATGGTATTGAGAATCAAAGAGAGAGAAGAAGCCATCTAGCTACTAGCTATGGACCCGTAGGTCTGTGGTAAACTACTCACGCTTCATCGGAAGGGCAATGGTGTTGATGTAGAAGCCCTCTGTGATCGAATCCCCCTCCGGCAGGGTGCCGGAAAAAGTCCCTAGATGGGATCTCACGGGTACAGAAGGTTGCGGCGGTGGAAAAGTCTTTTCGTGGATGCCCCTGTTGGTTTGGGGATATATGGGTATATATAGGCGAAAGAATTAGGTCGGGAGGTGCACGAGGGGCCCACAAGGGTGGGGGGCGCACCCTACCCCCCTGGGCACGCCCTCCGTCCTTGTGGCCGCCTCGTGGCTCCTCCGACTTCATCTCCAAGTCTCCTGGTTTCCTTCTGGTCCAAGAAAAATCATCGCGAAAGTTTTATTCCATTTGGACTCCGTTTGGTATTCCTTTTCTGCGAAACTCAAAAACAAGGAAAAACAGAAACTGGCACTGGGCTCTAGGTTAATAGGTTAGTCCCAAAAACAATATAAAATATCATATTAATGCATATAAAACATCCAAAACAGATAATATAATAGCATGGAACAATAAAAAATTATAGATACGTTGGAGACATATCATGCATCAAGGACATAAGCCTTTTGGGCAGCCGTGAGGATAATCCTCAGATTACGGGCCCAGCCCACAAAGTTACTTCCATCATCTTTCAGCTTAACTTTCTCTAGGAACGCATTGAAATTCAGGGGAGCTACTGCGCGAGCCATTGATCTACAACATAAATTTGCAAAGATAACTTAGACTATTATTCATGATAAATGAGTTCAATTAAGCATATTACCTAAGAACTCCCACTCAAATCAACATCCCTCCGGTTGTCCGAGTGCAACATGATCCAAATTCACCAACCCAAGTCCGATCATCACGTGAGATGAGGTGGTTTCAATGGTGAACATCTCCATGTTGATCATATCTACTATATGACTCATGTTCGACCTTTCGGTCTCTTGTGTTCCGAGGCCATGTCTGTACATGCTAGGCTTGTCAAGTTTAACTCAAGTGTTCCGCATGTGCAAAACTGGCTTGCACCCGTTGTATGTGAACGTAGAGTCTATCACACTCGATCATCACGTGGTGCTTCGAAACGATGAACTTTCGCAATGGTGCACACTTGGGGAGAACACAATTTTATCTTGAAATTTTAGTGAGGGATCACCTTATAATGCTACCATCGTCCTAAGCAAAATAAGATGCATAAAAGGATTAACATCACATGCAAATCATAAGTGACATGATATGGCCATCAACTTATGCTTTTGATCTCCATCTCCAAAGCACCGGCATGATCTCCATCATCACCGGCATGACGCCATGATCTCCATCATCGTGTCGCCATCGGGGTTGTCACGCCAAACATGCTTCTACTACTATTGCTACCGCTTAGCGATAAAGTAAAGCATTACATAGCGTTTAATGATTGACACGCAGGTCATAGAATAATTAAAGACAACCCTATGGCTCCTGCCGGTTGTCGTATTCATCGACATGCAAGTCGTGATAAACTATTACAAAACATGATCATCTCATACATCAAATATATTTCATCATGTCTTTGGCCATATCATATCACAACATACCCTGCAAAACAAGTTAGACGTCCTCTAATTGTTGTTGCATGTTTTACGTGGCTACTATGGGTATCTAGCAAGAACGATTCTTACCTACGCAAAGCCACAACGGTGATATGCAAGTTGCTATTTAACCTTCTACAAGGACCGCCTTTGTCGAATCCGATTCAACTAAGGTGGGAGAGACAGACACCCGCCAGCCATCTTTATGCAACAAAGTCACATGTCTGTCGATGGACCCGGTCTCATGTACGTAGACATGTAAAGTTGGTCCGGGCCGCTTCATCCCACAATAGCACCGAATCAAGAAAAGACCAAGGAAGAAAGCAATCTGAATATCAACAACCACAAACTCCTTTGTGTTCTACTCGTGATGTCATCTACGCATAGACCTAGCTCATGATGCCACTGTAGGGGAATGTTGCATGGGAAACAAAAAATTCCTACGCTCGCCAAGATCAATCTAGGAGATGACCATCTACGAGAGGAGAGATTGCATCTACATACCCTTGTAGATCGCTAAGCGGAAGCGTTAAGAAACGCGGTTGATGTAGTCGAACGTCTTCGCGATCCAATCACGATCCGTCCCGCGAACTCCGACGGCACCTCCGCGTTCAACACACGTACAGCTTGATGACGCCTTCACCTCCTCGATCCAGCGAGCAACGGTGAAGTAGTAGCTTGAGTCCTCCGGCAGCACGATGGCGTGGTGGCGGTGGTGCTGGCCGAATCTCAGCAGAGCTTTGCTAAGCGCTACGCAGAGGAAGAAGGCTATGAGGGAGAGGAGGGGCAGCGCCGTGGCGTATGAGGGTGCGGCTGCCCTCCCTCTCCTCATCTATATATAGGGGGAAGGGAGGAGGAGGGCGCCCTAGGATTCCCTAGGGGGGGCCGGCGGCCACCAGGGAGAAACCCTAGATGGGTTTTGGTACGCCTTCCCCCGGGAGCCTTGGCCCCCAAGGCAAAGGAGTTGGCTGCTCTAGGGGGTGCCCCCACCCCTTCTGGTTATGTGGGAAAGGGTGAGGGGGCGCACAGCCCCTTAGTGGGCTGGTTTTCCCCCTCCCCTTGGCCCATGGGGCCCCCCAACACTTGCCGGGCCCCCCCGAAACCCCTTTCGGTGATGCTGGTCATCACCCGGTACCCGCAGAACAATTCCGGACTCCAATACCCTTCATCCAATATATCAATCTTCACCTCCGGACCATTCCGAAGTCCCTCATCATGTCCGGGATCTCATCCGGGACTCCGAACAGCCTTCGATAACCACCATAATGACTCAACTATACTTATATCGTCACCAAACGTTAAGTGTGTAGACCCTGCGGGTTCGAGAACTATGCAGACATGACCGAGACACCTCTATGGTCAATAACCAATAGCGGGACCTGGATGTCCATATTGGTTCCCACATATTCTACGAAGATCTTATCGGTCGAACCTCGATGTCAAGGATTCAGCTAATCCCGTATGCAGTTCCCTTTGTCTATCGGTATGTTACTTGCCCAAGATTCTATCGTCGGTATCTCCATACCTAGTTCAATCTCGTTACCGGCAAGTCTCTTTACTCATTCTGTAATACAAGATCCCGTGGCTAACTCATTAGTCACATTGCTTGCAAGCTCATTGTGATACTTTATTACCGAGTGGGCCTTGAGATACCTCTCCGTCATACGGAGTGACAAATCCCAGTCTTGATCCATGCCAACTCAACAGACACCCTCAGAGATACCTGTAGAGCACCTTTATAGTCACCCAGTTACGTTGTGATGTTTGGTACACACAAGGTACTCCTCCGGTGTTAGTGAGTTGCATGATCTCATGGTCATAGGAACATATACTTGACATGCAGAAAACGATAGCAATAAACTTGACACGATCATATGCTATGCTCATAGTTTGGGTCTTGTCCATCACATCATTCTTCCAATGATGTGATCCCCTTATAAAATGACAACTCATGTCTATGACTAGGAAACCATAGACATCTTTGATCAACGAGCTAGTCCTATAGAGGCTCACCAGGGACATGTTGTTGTCTATGTATCCACACATATATTTGAGTTTCCAATCAATACAATTATAGCATGGATAATAAACGATTATCATGAACAAGGAAATATAATAATAACCACTCGACAGACTCGACGGGCCACCCAGTCGGCTTTTATGATGGAGGACTCCTCTTCCTGCTCGCCGGATGCCATGGAGATTGTGGACAAAATGGTGCAAGGAGAAGATGAGAGCGGAGTGTGGTGCGATTTTTGTCCGGCGTCTAGCATAGTTTAAATAGCGGGCCGGTGGCCGGAGCCAACCTGGGTTTGCTTAATGACTAGGGGCTCACGAACGAACATGTGGCTGGAGTAGCTTTCTCAGCACACGCGCGGGTTTAATGGAGGAAGGCGAGTAGTCTCTAGCCGTTTGAATGCGGCGAGGAGGCGTGTTCAGTCGGTCGTACAGCGGGCGGTGCTCTCTTGGCCGGCGCGCCGCTTCAATGTTGGCAGGGATAGGTCGCATATGTTCCGCGCCGACGTCAATGCGAAGCGGCCGCGCTACAGCGGCATGAATGCGGGCAGCCAACGTCGGGCAACAACATATGTGGGCATGGGTGGGGGTTAATGGTGGACCAGGAAAGTCAGAAGCGGACTTGGCAGCGGTCCGGACACCCGCAATTCCCCTAGTTTGTCTCCGGTTTGCGTGAAAAAGTACGTTCAAACCGCCGAGTGGACCGATACATGCATGCGTTGGATGGCACAACACGTCTGAACCATGCGCTTTGAACTGTTGCGTGTGGTTTGAGGGTCAGTGTTGGAGATGCCCTAAGGCGCGCATGTTTTCTTGTTCGAATCAGCCTACGGCTCTTTACTTCTTAAACAAGATTTTGAGTCATTTGCTTGTATGAAAAGTCTATCTGCCTCATTTGATGAGATGTGAGCACTGGTTGAACTTCAAACAATCATCAATTGCATTTACTATTTTTTTCATCTATTTTTTTTTGTTTCTCCCTCGTTTTTGCTCCCTCGGTCTTCATTGTTCTTCTTCTTGGAGAGGAGCAAATCCAGAGGCTTTAGGGGCAGTCGAACCGACCTAGCTCAAACCATAACTGCCTCACTGCCTGACACGGTTCCTCCCAGGCTTGTGGGTTTTCAGGTTCTCAAAAGTTCTCGCCGGTGTGTCTTTGTGTACCGCGGTCTCGGCGAGGCTCCTCTGGCAACATGTTTTGCGTACCGCGGGATACGTCCATTTTGTATCATGTTTTTCTACTGATATTTATTATGTTTTAGATTGTTATTTCACTTTTTGATGCAATTCTTATATCTTTTCTCTCTTATTTTGCAAGTTTACATGGAGAGGGATATTGCTGGCAGCTGGAATTCTAGACCGAAAAAGGCTACAACAAAGATAGCTATTCTGCACAACTCCAAATGACCTGAAAATTTACGGAGAATTATTTTGGAATATATGAAAACTATTAGCAGAATAAATACCAAGAGGGGGACACCAGGGAGCGACAAGCTCAGGGGGCGCGCCCTACCCCCTGGGCACGCCTACTGAGCTTGTGGGCCCCCTGGCAGGTCTCCGGTGACCATCTTCTGCTATATGAAGCCATTTTCCCTAAAAAAATAAGAAGAGGACTTCCGGGACGAAGTGTCGCCGTCTCGAGGCGGAACCTAGACAGGAGCACTTTTGCTCTCCGGCGGAGCAATTTCGCTGGGGAAACTTTCCTCCGGGAGGGAGAAATCGAAGCAATCGACATCACCAACGATCCTCTCATCGTGGGAGGACCAATCTTCATCAACATCTTCACCAACACCATCTCATCTCAAAACCTAGTTCCTCTCTTGTATTCAATCTTTGTCCCAAAAAATCTCAGATTGATACCTGTGGGTCGCTAGTAGTGTTGATTACATCTTGTAGTTGATGCTAGTTGGTTTATTTGGTGGAAGATTAAATGTTCAGATCCTCAAGCATATTCAATATACCTCTGATCTTGAACGTGAATATGATTTTTTAGTAGTTACTTTTGTTCTTGAGGACATTGGAGAAGTCTTGTTATAAGTAATCATGTGAAGTTGGTATTCGTTCGATATTTTGATGATATGTATGTTGTTGCTTCCTTTAGTGGTGTCATGTGAACGCCGACTACATGACACTTCACCATACTTGGGCCTACAGGAAGGCATTGTGGAGTAAAAAGTAGATGATGGGTTGCTAGAGCGACAGAAGCTTAAACCCTAGTTTATGTGTTATTCCGTAAGGGGCTGATTTGGATCCATATGTTTCGTGCTATGGTTAGATTTATCTTAATTCTTCTTTCATAGTTGCAGATGCTTTCGAGAGGGGGTAATCATAAGTGGGTTGCTTATTCAAGTAAGGAAAACACCCAAGCACCGGTCCACCCACATATCAAATTATCAAAGTAACTAACGTGAATCAACTAAACATGATGAAAGTGACTAGATGACAATTCCCATGTGTCCTCGAGAACGCTTTGCTTATTATAAGAGAATGTTCCGGCTTGTCCTTTGCTATAAAAAGGATTGGGCCACCTTGCTGCACCTTGTTACCATTGTTACTTGTTACTTGCTATGAATTATCTTACTACAAAACTATATGTTACCGTTACTTTCAGTGCTTGCAGAAAATACCTTGCTGAAAACTGCTTATCATTTCCTTCTACTCCTCGTTGGGTTCGACACTCTCATCGATAGGTCTACGATTGATCCCCTATACTTTTTTGTCATCAAGACTCATTTCTGACGCCATTTCCGGGGAGTGAAGCACTTTTGGTAAGTGGAATTTGGTAAGGAAACATTTATATTATGTGCTGAAATTTACTATCACTTATCACTATGGAAAATAATCCTTTGAGGGGTTTGTTCGGGGTATCTTCACCTCGACTGGAAGCAATAAGAGTTGCCCCTCAACCTGCTGAAGCTACTAAAAATATTTATTATGAGATTCCTTCGGGTATGTTAGAGAAATTGCTAGCTAATCCTTATGCAGGAGATGGAACAGTACATCCTGATACGCACTTAATCTACGTGGAAGAAATTTGTGGATTCTTTAAGCTTGCAAGTTTATCTGAGGATGGAGTTAAGAAGAAGGTATTACCTTTATCTTTGGAGGGAAAGGCATTGACATGGTATAGGCTATTGGATGATATTGGAACATGGGATTGGAACCGATTGAAATTGGAATTTCACTAGAAGTTCTATCCTATGCTTTTGGTTCATCGTGGTCGGAGTTATATATATATAATTTTGGCCTCATGAAGGAGAAAGTATCGCTCAAGCTTGGGGAGGCTTAAGTACATGATGCACACATGCCCCAATCATGAGCTTTCAAGAGAAATTATTATTCAAAACTTCTATGCTCAGCTTTCTCATAATTATCGATCCATGGTCGATACTTCTTCTGCTGGTTCCTTTATGAATAAAACTATTGAATTCAAATGAGGTCTTCTGGAGAGAAATTAAACGCAATTCTGAAGATTGGGAATTCAACAAAGGTAAAGAGTCAGGTATAAAATTTGAGTTTGATTGTGTTAAATCTTTTATGGAAACTGATGCTTTTCATAAGTTTAGTACTAAATATGGACTTGATTTTGAGATAGTAGCTTCCTTTTGTGAATCATTTGCTACTCATGTTGATCTCCCTAAGGAGAAGTGGTATAAATTTCATCCACCTATTGAAGAAATGTTAGAGGAACATGTTATAGTTAAAGATGAAACTATTATCTATAATGTTGATCCAGTTGTGCCCACTGCTTACATTCAGAAACCTCTTTCCCTGTTAGGATTAAGGAACATGTTAAAGCTACAATTGTGGTTAATAAAAGTAATATCAGAACACCTAGGCCCTCTGAACAAATAAATGTAGAACCTAATATTGCTATGGGTAAGGATCTCTTGGTTGATAATATTGATGGGAATGTTATTTATTTCTGTGACGAGGCTGCTAGAATTGCTAAACCTGCTAGAAATGAACAAGATATGTTAGATAAGAATAAGCCAGTAGTTGGCATGCCTATTGTTTCTATTAAAATTGGAGATCATTGCTATCATGGTTCATGTGACATGGGTGCTAGTGTGAGTGCTATTCCATTTACTTTATATCAAGAAATTATGAATGATATTGCACCTGCTGAGGTTGAGGACATTGATGTTACTATTAAGCCTGCAAACAAAGATACTACTTCACCACTTGGGATTGTTCGAGATGTTGAAGTCTTGTGTGGTAAGATCAAATCCCCTACTAATTTCCTAGTACTCGGTTCACAACAAGATAATTTTTGTCCCATTATATTTGGTAGGCCTTTCTTGAATACCGTTAATGCTGAAATTGATTGTGTTAAAAAAAGGTTAGAGTTAAGTTTGGTGATATATCTCATGAGTTTAATTTCTCTAAGTTTCGTAGACAGCCACATGAGACAAAATTATCTACTAAAGATGAAATTATTGGTCTTTCTTCTATTGTCGTTCCTCCTATTGATCCGTTAGAACAATATTTGCTAGACCATGAGAATGATATGCATATGAATCAAAGAAAAGAAATAGATGAGATATTGTTTAAACAAACACCTATCCTTAAACATAATTTACCTGTTGAAACTCTTGGAGATCCTCTGTCACAGCCCTAGAATAATTGCTTGTAAATAGTTGCATTAGAGGTAGCATGCATCATATTTATCTCCCTAGAATTTGAATTGAGGAAAGTGGAAGCCTCAAAATTTTAAATAAAGGGCAAAGAACCCTGAAAATGCATTCAATAAATACAAATGCCCTAAAAATAGTTTTGAGAATTTTGGCAAGAGTTATATATCAAACCAAAATTTTGGAACATTTTTAAGGAATTATTTGGGTTGTCAATAATTTGGAATTATATTCATAATATACAATGAATATATTTTCAAATGCTCTGAGATATTTTATGTATATTTGGAGAAGTCCATTGAGTGACATAAAAATACCCAAGGGAGTTTTTGGCATTGTTTGATTTCTGTTTGAATTCAAAACAGTGGCAAAATAAAACAAAACAGAAAGAATAAAGAGAAGAGAGAGAAGTAGCTCACCTGCAGCCCAACTAGGCAAAGTTGGCCTAGCCCACCAGGCCATCTGGCACTCGTCTCCTACCTCCTGCCAATGGGCAGGAGGGCGCATGCTCGCCGCGCGCGCATGCGCCGGCCACCTCCACCCTGCCTGGCTGCCTGCTCTTCACCCTGGACGACCCTGGACAAGACACGCAACCCCCTCGACCCTCTCTCACTTTTCCCTCGCCTCCTTCTCGCTCCCATCTCGCATCCCCGAGCGCGTCTACCACCACTGTCACCAACCACAGTGGCCACCAGCCCTCCCTCGCCCAACCAATGTGTCCAAGAGAACCGCCGCGACGCCTTTTTCTTCCTCGATGATCCACGCAACTGGGGACGCATCACAGTGTGTGCACCATCGTCGTCTTCAAGCTCGGCCGTCCGAGATCGTCGCCGCCTGTACGCCGCCTCTGATGCCTCCCCAAGCATGCTAAGACCATCGTCTGACTTTCCGTGAGCTTCTGCTCCCAACCCCTCTCTCCCCTCTGTCGATTCTGACCCCTAACCATGTTACCATCGGGCCCGAGAGCTCATTGTTGTCGTTCATGTCACCGCCGTGGATAGAGCGAACGCCGCTCGTGTCTGACCACTTCATCGTGCTTAGAAAGCTCCCAGGAGACCAGAACACATGTCCATTTGTCCTCCCATGCCCCATGGCATTGATTCGGTCGATGCCCGAACTCCAGCGGCCACACTTGTTGACGTTGCAGTTGATTTGGTCCACCCCGGCACGGACTGATCACACCACTGGATGCGGTGCACCTGCAGCTACCCGTAGGCGCAAATAGCGCGCAAAACCTAGCCTAGTAGCGATTTTTCGACGCGCTCCGCCGTCATTTTGCTCGCCGCCGGCCAAACTCCGATGACTGATGACATGGCACCGTCATTAGGGGTAAATCACCCATTAGCTAACCCTCTGGGTCACTGACATGTGGGCCCAGAGCCCCTACTAATTGTAGTTAGTGTTAATAATAACCTAATTAATCCCTGTTCCCTGACCAATGGGCCCAACTGGTCAGGTTTGACCTGGACCGGCCTAGTTGACCTGCTGATGTCACAGTGAGGTTGTGATGATGCAATACTTGGTTTTCTGGGATTTTAAATAAATCATAAATGATTTATTTATTTTAGAAAATAGCTAAAAGTTAAGAAAATCGTAGAATTTCAACTGTAACTCCAAATGACATAATTTATATATGAAAAATGATCAAAAAAACATGAGGAATCTATTTGTGCCATGATCATGCATGTTTGAATAAGTTAACCACACTGAATAGGACAAATGATGATTAGGGCAATTTATGAAATAACATTTGGAGTTGGAATTTGATCTTGTTTGAATTCCACTTCAATTAACTTGGCTAAATATTGCATTAGGTGAATTTAGTACTTTAATATGACATGTCATCCATGTGAATGTGCATTGCATTGATTGTGTTCCTTCTTTGCTAGTCGATGTTGTTCGTTCTCAGTAGCCGATGTTTTCGACGTTATGATCGTTGACACAGATGAAGAGCTATACTATCTTCAGAAGTGTCAGGCAAACAAACCCCCTTTGAGCATTCTGATACAATCACACTCTCTCGCTCCTGCTCTCTTTTATTGCATTAGGACAATAACGATTCAACTGTTACTTGTTGTAGTAGTTGAACCATTCTTCTGCATGACCTGTGTCTTTGCCACAGTAAATAGTTATAACCTTATAGCATGAGCAGGAATTGCTTGATTCATGTTGTGACTACTCATACATGCTTGCTTGTTATGCCTGCTATTGCTTAGAGTTGTGTCAGGCCTGGTTCATCTGGGAATGAATCGGAATGTGGTGATCATGTTTGGATGTTGAGAGCTAAGTGTGTGAACATGATTTAGTAAAGGTAGCGATGAGAGGCCATGTAGGATTACATGGTGGGTTGTCTCATTGAGACCGTCCTTGAGTTTTGTGTATGTTATCCAAGACTAGCTACTATCACAAATTGGGCTTCGGGTACTCCAAGCTCTCTCGACTTATTAATCGTCTTGATCTCTGTCCAGGAGTTGCAACTAGTTTCTGGTGTTTGTAGGTAGTGCTAGTAGTCTACCAAGTGGCACCCAGTACAGGCGAGCTTGGGACAGACTAGACACCATGGCCCGGTGTACCAAGCGTAGAACCATCCGTCGAGGTGGACTTGGGAACCCTACACACATTGTTTGGGCCCGTGATGGAAACTTCGGTCAGACTTCCCTTGCGGGTTCAGCCTCAGATAGGCGATAAATCTGGACTAGAGTCTTGCGTGGTTAGTCAGGTTGTGGCTGACACCCTCGCCAGGCTTCTACTTGAAGTTCGCAGAGATACATGATGTATATATGGTGGTAAGTGGTGAGAGCATGTGTGAAGAAGTACACCCATGCAGGGTAATATGATCTATTTGAATAGCCGCGTCTGCGGATATGGACTACTTGGAGAATTATATGGTTCATAGATAACTTGAAGTCGATACCCTAAAATGTGCAGGATAAGTGTGAGTGCTATGGATGGCCTTCTCGTAGGGAGACGGGAGCGGATCCATAGTGGTGTATTGATGTGGTGACTATATGCACTCGTGTGCGCTTTCTCACCTCAAAGGAATTACTGGTAGTCATCGTTCAGGATAGCCGCTGAGTCAAAGCTGCCTTGCTGCAGTTAAACTCCACCACCCCCTTTGTTGATACTTATGCATAAGTAGTTAGTTCTGATGTAAGTCTTGCTGAGTACATTTGACCTCATGTTTTCTTAATTTATGTTTTTGCAGAGGAGACTTCAGTCTCACTAGTAGTTCCACGTGGGCTTCGGCGAGTAGCTTGGGAATCCTAGACAGAGGTCTGGTTTCTATGGAGGGTCTTGTAGATAGATAGGCTTTCTAGGCTTCTTTCTTTTCAGTTGTCTGTGCTCAACATGTTTATACTTTCGTTGCTTATATTGTTGGAAATATGCCCTAGAGGCAATAATAAATTGGTATTATTATATTTCCTTAATCATGATAAAGGTTTATTATTCATGCTATAATTGTATTGATTGGAAACTTAAATACATGTGCGAATACATAAGCAAATACCAACTCCCTAGTAAGTCTCTACTAGACTAGCTCGTTGATCAAAAGATGGTTAAGGTTTCCTGACCATAGACATGAGTTGTCATTTGATAATGGGATCACATCATTAGGAGAATGATGTGATGGACAAGACCCATCTGTTAGCTTAGCATATGATCGTTCAGTTTATTGCTATTGCTTTCTTAATGTCAAATACATATTCCTTCGACCATGAGATCATGCAACTCCAGGATACCGGAGGAATACCTTGTGTGCTATCAAACATCACAACATAACTGGGTGATCATAAAGATGCTCTACAGGTATCTATGAAGGTGTCTGTTGAGTTGGCGTGAATTGAGATTGGGATTTGTCACTCCGTATGACAGAGAGGTATCTCTGGGCCCTCTCGGTAATGCAGCATCACAAGAAGCTTGCAAGCAAAGTGACTAAGGAGTTAGTTACGAGATGATGTATTACGGAATGAGGAAAGGGATTTGCCAGTAACGAGATTGAACTAGGTATGGAGATACCGACGATCGAATCTCAAGCAAGTAACATACCGACAGACAAAGGGAACTACGTATGTTGTCATAAAGGTTCGACCGATAAAGATCTTTGTAGAATATGTAGGAACCAATATGGGCATCCAGGTCTCTCTATTGGTTATTGACCAGAGAAGCATCTCGGTCATGTCTACATCATTCTCAAACGTGTAGGGTCCGCACGCTTAACGTTCATTGATGATATAGTATTATATGAGTTGGTGACCGAATGTTGTTCGGAGTCCCGGATGAGATCACGGACATGACAAGGAGCTCCGGAATGGTCCGGAGGTAAAGATTGATATATAGGATGATAGTATTTGGTCTCTGGAAGAGTTTCGGAATGCACCGGAGTATTATCGGATCACCAGAAGGAGTTCCAGAAGGCCACGGGAAGTTACTGGGCCTAATGGGCTAAGAGGAGGGGAGCACACCAGCCCACAGGGGGCTGGCGTGCCCCCATCCTGGCCGCCAGCATTGTAAAGGAAAAAGGAGGGGCTGGCCCCCTCTTGCCTTTCTCCATGGAAGGGAGAAAGGGAAGGGGAGGCGCCCTAGGGAAGCCAGCCCCCCTTCCTTCCCCCACGCGCCAAAGAAGGAAAGGGGGGCGCGGCCAGGGCAGCCGCCTAGGGAAGCCGCTGGCCCCTTTGGGGCGCGCCCTAGGCAGCCTCCCCTCCCCCCTCCACCTATATATATGAGAGGAGGGAGGGGGCAACACACACCACGATCCCCAAGTCGTGTGCGGTGCACCCTCTCCCTCTAGTTCTAGTTCCACCTCCGTCCATGTCCGTTGTGCTTGGCGAAGCCCTGCGGAAAAGTTTCACCACTACCGTCACCACGCCGTCGTGCTGCCGAACTCATCTACTACTTCGCCTCTCTTGTTGGATCAATAAGGTGAGGACGTCATCGAGTTGAACGTGTGCTGAACGCGGAGGTGCCGTACGTTCGGTACTTGATCGGGACGGATCGTGAAGGTGTACGACTACATCAACCGCGTTGATAAATGCTTCCTCTTAGCGATCTACAAGGGTATGTAGATGCTCTCCCCCTCTCGTAGCTATGCATCTTGATGGATAGATCTTGCGTGTGCGTAGATTTTTTTTTGTTTTCCATGCAACGGTCCCCGACAGTGGCATCATGATCCAGGTCTATGCGTAGATGATATGCATGAGTAGAACACAAAGGAGTTGTGGGCGGTGAGGTTTATATTGCTTCCCACCAATGTCTTATTTTGATTCGGCGGCATTGTGGGATGAAGCGGCTCGGACCAACCTTACATGTCCACGCACATGAGACCGGTTCCACCGACTGACATGCAACTTGTTTTGCATAAAGGTGGCTGGAGGGTGTCTGTTTCTCCTACTTTAGTTGAATCAGATTTGACTACGGCGGTCCTTGTAGAAGGTTAAATAGAACTTGATAATCACCATTGTGGTTTTGCATAGGTAAGAACGGTTCTTGATAGTTGCCCGTAGCAGCCACGTAAAACTTGCAACAACAAAGTAGAGGACGTCTAACTTGTTTTTGCAGGGCATGTTGTGACGTGATATGGTCAAGATGTGATGTGATATATGTTGATGTATGGGATGATCATATTTTGTAATAAGTTCATGACTTGCATGTCGATTAGTTCGACAACCGGCAGGAGCCTTAGGGTTGTCTTTAATTATTGTATGACCTGCGTGTCAATCAGTTAAGCACCATGTAATTGCTTTACTTTATCGCTACGCATTAGCAATAGTTGTAGAAGCAATAATGCCAGTGACGATGGAGATCATGCCGATGCTCTGGAGATGGAGATCAAAAGCACAAGATGATGATGGCCATATCATGTCACATATTTTGATTGCATGTGATGTTTATCCTTTATGCATCTTATTTTGCTTGGAACGATGGTAGCATTATAAGATGATCCCTTCACTTAATTTCAAGATAAAAAGTGTTCTCCTCGAGTATGCAACGTTGCTAAAGTTCGTCGTTTCGAAGCACCTCATGATGATCGGGTGTGATAGACTCTACGTTCACGTACAACGGGTGTAAGCCAGTTTTGCACATGCAGAATACTTTGGTTAAACTTGACGAGCCTAGCATGTACAGACATGGTCTCGGAACACTGGAGACCGAAAGGTCGAAGGTGAGTCATATTGTAGATATGATCAACATAGAGATGTTCACCATTGAAGACTACCCCATCTCACATGATGATTGGATATGGGTTAGTTGATTTGGATCATGTATCACTTAGACAACTTGAGGGATGCTGATTTAAGTGGGAGTTCATTAGTAATTTGATTATTTGAACTAAAATTTATCATGAAGTTAGTCTTAATAGTTTTTGCATATCTATGTTGTAGATCTATGGCCCGTGCTACCGTTCCCTTGAATTTTAATGCGTTCCTAGAGAAAGCTAAGTTGAAAGATGATGGTAGCAACTACATGGACTGGGTCCGTAAATTGAGGATTATCCTCATTGCTGCACAGAAGAATTATGTTCTTGATGCACTGCTAGGTGATAGACCTACTGCAGGTGCTGATGCATATGTTATGAACGTCTGGCAGGCTCGATGTGATGACTACTTGATAGTTCAGTGTGCCATGCTTTATGGCTTAGAACCGGGACTTCAAAGATGTTTTGAATGCCACAGAGCATATGAGATGTGAAAGGATCGAGAAGAGGTGTCTAGAGAGGGGGGATTAGACCCTCAACAAAGAAAAGTAGCAGTTTTTAATTTCTTCAAGTTAAGGTGGAGTTTAAACATTCACAATACATTTCAAGCAAGCATGGCAAGAGTATATGAGCAGCGGAAAGTAAGGCATGCAAGTTGCTAGAAAGTAAAGGGATGGGATTGGAGTGTGCAAACGCAATAGGAGACACGGAGATTTTTGGCGTGGTTCCGATAGGTGGTGCTATCGTACATCCACGTTGATGGAGACTTCAACCCACGAAGGGTAACGGTTGCGCGAGTCCACGGAGGGCTCCACCCACGAAGGGTCCACGAAGAAGCAACCTTGTCTATCCCACCATGGCCATCGCCCACGAAGGACTTGCCTCACTTGGGTAGATCTTCATGAAGTAGGCGATCTCCTTGCCCTTACAAACTCCTTGGTTCAACTCCACAATCTTGACGGAGGCTCCCAAGTGACACCTAACCAATCTAGGAGACACCACTCTCCAAAAGGTAATAAATGGTGTGTTGATGATGAACTCCTTGCTCTTGTGCTTCAAATGATAGTCTCCCCAACACTCAACTCTCTCTCACAGATTTGGATATGGTGGAAAGATGATTTGAGTGGAAAGCAACTTGGGGAAGGCTAGAGATCAAGATTCTTGTGGTTGGATTGGAATGTCTTGGTCTCAACACATGAGTAGGTGGTTCTCTCTCAGAAAATGAGTAGTGGAAGTGTAGGTACGTTCTGATGGCTCTCTCACAAATGGAGAAGGGGGTGGAGGGGTATTTATAGCCTCCACACAAAATCTAACCGTTACACACAATTTACCAAACTCGATGGGACCGAATAGTGAAACTCGGTGAGACCGACCTGGTTCAAAATGTGAACGTTAGGCTTTTCGGTGGGACCGACAAGGTCAACTCGGTGGGACCGATGTGCTAGGGTTAGGGAAAAACCTCATCTCGGTGAGACCGATTGCATGAACTCGATGAGACCGATTTCAACAATAAGCAAACAGAGACTTGGTCAAGCAAACTCGGTGGTACCGACTGCGTATCTCGGTGAGACCGAAGTAACTGCAATAGGTAACAGAGAGTTTGCAGGGCCATCTCGGTGAGACCGAGATCCCATCGATGAGACCGAACTGATTAGGGTTTCTGGCAATGGCTATGTCAAGTGAACTCGGTGGCGCCGGATAGATCAAATCGGTGGGGCCGAGTTTGACTTTAGGTTTAGGACATATGTGGAAATGAGAAAGTGGTTGAGGGCTTTGGAGCATATCACTAAGCACTTTGAGCAAGTAGACCATTAAGCAACACCTCATCCCCTTTTAATAGTATTGGCTTTTCCTATGGACTCAATGTGATCTTGGATCACTAAAATGAAAATGAAGAGTCTTGGGCTTTTGCCAATATGTGTCCTTAGCATCTTGAAGGGGTTCCACATCCTCCTGTCCTACCATTCCACTATTGAACTCATCTGAAATATACTAGATGAAAATTTTAGTCCAACAAGAGATATGTTGACATTAATTACCAAAATCACCCAGGGAGCACTTGTGCTTTCAATCTCCCCCTTTTTGGTAATTGATGACAACATACATCAAAGCTTTTAGATAAAGATATGAAGTGTAGCAAGTAAAGCTTTGGAAGAACATGCAACATGCATTGGCTCCCCCTACATGTATGCAATCATATGAAGATAGATTATAAAAGTATGTGAATGCATAAACATGTCAGAGCAAGCAATGAGTTACATGTATCTTGGCTATATGCATCAGAGCAAATGATGTGAAGTGCAGAAAATATACCTACATGTTCATGAGTCCTTCTTGCAAACAATATGTACATCAGCAAGAGATCCTCATGCACATGAGTGTGATGCATATACTTACCTTGTGGCCTTGAGCTGACTTTGGAAGAGATGAACCTGAGAAAACAAGGTTAGATAACACAGGAACATCTAAACAGAGCAAGAACAGGAAACCACAAGAGTACCAAGAGTGGGATGACATGTAGTGAGTGAGTACTTAGTACTCTATTTGGATATTGACATGTCCCCAAGGGATAAAGATATGCAATGAATTCCAAAGATTTTCTTCCCTTAAGAGTCTTTCTCCCCCTGAATCTGATATTGGATAATGGGAGAAGATAGGGAATAGAAAATCAAAGCAAAGAAAATCCAAGCAAAAGACACAAAGAAACATCTACTAACATGTCTTTCCCCTCTTAAAGACACGTGGCTTCTCTCCTCCTTGAATACCAGGCATCTGGGATGGCTAAGAAGTCTCCCTCTCCCTTTGATGTGGTTAAGCTTTGATGTGCTCTCTATCCCCCTTTGACATCAATTTCCAAGAAGGGATCTTCTGGAGCATGAGTCAAGTAGGTTTGGTCCTTGAGTCACATTACAAAGCATCATGCAATTTAAGATGCTAGTAGAGGACAAGAATCATCGAGTGGAGCTGGAACAGATATGCAGGATGCAAATGGCAAAACGTTTCCTCAGTAGTGAAATCGGTAACCGCGAATTTTTTCTTTCGGTGGCCTCGAGTTGTTTCGGTTTAGCCGATAAGAAAGAAATCGGTGAGGCCGAATTTAACACAGAGAAAAAAAATTGTTAGCTTAGCTCACTAGGCAAATAAGATCTCACAAAGATTTGCACGGAATTAACTGAAGGATTTGCAATGAATTAAATGCAGGGAATGTAAAAAATAACAGAGAAAAGAAAAGAAATCTAGATGAAGTATGCAAGAGATAAATGCAAGAACACAGAGAAACACTAGAGAACTTCATCTAGAATTGGTCGGCGACAGAGTCACCTATGTTAGAGTATATTGACTTAGGAGTCAAGTAAAGATACTTGATCATAGGTCATACTCATCGTTTAAGCTCAAAATGGGGTTGCTATTTTTTGTTTAAGCATTTTGATGTATTCACATCTTGTTGAGCTGCTTTGACCCATGTCTTGGGGTAAAGCTTCTCTAAGATGGAATAACATACCTTGGGTGGTGGTGTTGATCTTGATCATGTAGTTGAACTTGTGTTGGATGCTCAAGGTTGATGTAGTTCATCAAGAGTTGGGAGCACCACTTGTAGTTTGAGTTCACCTTCCTACATGGGTTAGTCTTGCAAGGAAGAGCACTTGTGTGTCCAAAATGACAATAATGAAACTTGATACCAAATGAAATTCGATATATTGTCAAAGGATATATTGAAAGGATTCATGCTTCCTTGTCTCCAACCACCATATTGTAGAGACTTGGTGATGTAGAGATTGCTTAGAATGTGAGTGAGTTGCAATCTCATAGAGTTGGGCTCATCCAAGTACCTACAAGGGTTAGATAACATGCAAGGGTACAAGTATAGATCCTAGACATATGATCATCATCATAAGAGAAATATCAAGGATTAGTCATGTAATGGCTCATGCCTTGCATGCATCCATATGGAGTTTCTACTCCAAGTTTGAGGCATCAATGATGTTCAATTCACCTCTCAAACGGCAAAATACTTTCTCATCAAGCGGTTTGCTGAATATATCTGCCAATTTCTTATCGGTACGAACATGCTTAAGATCGATGTCTCCTTTAGCAACATGATCTCGAATGAAATGATGACGAACTTCAATATGCTTAGTTCGAGAATGTTGCACGGGGTTGTGAGCAATCTTAATAGCACTCTCATTATCACAAAGCAATGGAACATGTTTCACATAGATCCCATAATCTTTAAGAGTTTGGGTCATCCAAAGTAATTGAGCACAACATGAACCGGTGGCAATGTATTCCGCTTCGGTAGTGGATAAGGATACCGAGTTTTGTTTCTTGGAGGACCAAGACACAAGAGATCTACCAAGAAATTGACACGTACCCGAAGTGGACTTTCTATCAACCTTGTCTCCGGCATAGTCCGAATCGGAGTAGCCAACAAGATCAAAAGAAGACCTCTTAGGATACCAAATGCCAAAGTTTGGTGTGTGAATTAAGTATCTCACTATCCTTTTCACAGCCTTAAGATGACATTCTTTGGGGGCCGCTTGATATCGTGCACACATGCACACACTTAGCATAATATCGGGACGGGAGGCACATAGATATAACAATGAACCAACCATAGAGCGGTAAACCTTTTGGTCAACCGGTTCGCCATCCTTAGTCAAGTCAAGATGTCCACTAGTAGGCATGGGTGTATTCATACCTTTGCATTCTTGCATGTTGAACTTCTTGAATAAGTCCTTGGTATACTTTGTTTGAGAAACAAAGGTACCCTCCTTAGTTTGCTTGATTTGCAAACCAAGAAAGAACTTGAGTTCACTCATCATAGACATCTCAAACTTCTCTGACATTAGTCTTCCAAACTTTTCACTAAAATGAGGGTTAGTCGAGCCAAATATGATATCATCAACATAAATTTGGCACACAAATAATTCACCATTAACCCTTTTAGTAAAAAGTGTTGAATCAATTTTTCCAATCTCAAAGCCTTTTTCAATAAGGAACTTGGTCAAGCATTTATACCACGCTCTAGGAGCTTGTTTAAGACCATAAAGAGCTTTGTGAAGTTTGTAAACATGGTCGGGTTTCTTGGGATTAACAAAGCTGGGAGGTTGTTTTACATAAACTTCCTCCTCAGTTTCACCATTTAGAAAAGCACTTTCAATGTCCATTTGATACAATGTGATATCATGATGGTTGGCATAAGCAAGTAAGATGCGTATGGACTCAAGTCTAGCAACAAGGGCATATGCCTCACCATAGTCCATACCTTCGACTTGAGTGTAGCCTTGAGCGACGAGACGGGCCTTGTTGCGTACAACTTGTCCATCTTCATCTTGCTTATTCCGAAACACCCATTTGGTACCAATGACATTGTGCTTCTCATCGGGCTTTTCAACCAATGTCCACACTTGGTTCCTCTCGAAATTGTGTAGCTCTTCATGCATGGCGTTCACCCGATCCGGATCATCAAGAGCATCTTCAACCTTCATAGGTTCAATACTAGAAATGAATGAGTAATGTTCACAAAAGTTAGCCAAACGAGTTTTAGAGCGAGTAATTCTCCCCGTTTGGATATCGTCAAAGATTTGTTCGACGGGATGGTCTCTTGAGACTCTTGCTCTAACTTGTGAGAGCTTTTGTTTAGGTCAGGGAAGAACATCCTCTTCATCATCTTGTTCTTCCTCTTGTCTTTCTTCTTTGTTGTTGGCGTTGATGTTCTCTTGTGGAGGTGGAGAAGGATGTCGATGAGGTTCATCTTGGTGTACATCCTCGTTTCCTTCATCTTGGTGAGTCCCACTTGTGGATGCCTCCGAGTCAACTCGTGGTTCACCTTGTTGTGAGGTAGAAGCTTCCACTTGGACAGACGAGGTACTCTCCTTCACCTCCGTTGGACGAATCTTGCCAATAGACAAGTCTTGGATTGCTTCCAAAGGGTCTTTTTCTCCTACATCAATTGGCAATTGCTCTACTTGCGAGCCGTTAGATTCATCAAACTTCACATCTACCGTCTCTTCAACCTTTTGGGTGAAATTGTTTTAGACACGGTAAGTGTGAGAGTTTGAGCCATAACCGAGTAGGAAACCTTCATGAGATTTAGGAGAAAATTTCGAACGACGATGCTTATCAGGAATGTAGCACTTTGAGCCAAATACTCGAAAGTATCCAACTTGGGGTTTGTTACCGGTGAGAAGCTCGTATGCCGTCTTGCCAAGTAGCTTGTGAAGATATAGACGATTTGTTGCATGACAAGCTGTCTCAACCGCTTCCGCCCAAAAGTGTTTTGGCGTCTTGTACTCATCAAGCATCGTTCTCGCCATCTCAATAAGAGTCCGGTTCTTCCTCTCAACAACTCCATTTTGTTGAGGCGTGTACATAGCCGAGAACTCATGTGTAATCCCTTCTTCGTTAAGAAAGGTGTCCACATTTGCATTCTTGAACTCCGTTCCGTTGTCGCTGCGAACCTTCTTGATCTTCACTTCAAATTGATTTTGGGCCTTCCTAGCGAAGTTCTTGAAGATCTTTTGGACCTGTGATTTATCATCAAGAAAAAGCACCCACGTAAATCTTGAAAAATCATCGACTATGACTAAACCAAACGAATTTCCACCGAGACTTTTATAGGTGTTTGGACCAAAAAGATCCATATGAAGCAGCTCGAGCGGTCTTCTCGTGGTCATGATGTTCTTCACGGGGCGGCTTCCTCCAACCTGTTTTCCTTCTTGACAAGCACTGCACAATCTATCCTTGTCAAATATAACGTCTTTTACTCCAAGGATATGATCACCTTTAATAAGCTTATCAAGATTTCGCATGCCCACATGACCTAACCTTCTATGCCACAACCAACCTTTAGAAGATTTAGCAATTAAGCAAGTTCTAGGTTGAGCCTTTTTAGTGAAATCAACTATGTATAGATCACCTCTACGTATACCGGTAAAGACCATTTTATGATTATCTCTTCGAAACACTTGGCAATCTACTTCAGTAAATAGGACATTGAAACCGAAATCGGCTAGTCTAGATACAGAAAGTAAATTATACCCAAGAGATTCAACGAGCATAACATATTGGATGGAGCTGTCATGTGAGATGGCCACCTTACCAAGGCCAACCACCTTACCCTTTGAGTTATCACCAAAAGTGACATATTTTCGAGAGCCATTGTTTTCAGCAAGCTCACGAAACATATCCTTATCTCCGGTCATGTGATCGGTACATCCACTATCAAGAACCCATTCCTTTCCTCCAGCCATGTAGCCGCGAAGATTAGCCATAAGACCAAAGTGTCTCATAGACTCATCGAGATCAAAGTCACTATTATCATCCTCATCATAGTATCCATGTTCGACATCGTCTTGTGATTGATCATCACCTAGGGAGAGTGATTCATTAGATTTATGATTATGACAATGTTCATCTTTATGAATTCTAATGACTTCCGAGATGATATTACTAATGATTCCAACATCTCCTTTGGCACGCATAAGGTCACAGAGCTCAACTAGACAATCACCAAACATAGGATCTTTAGGATTCATCTTATTTAAAGCAATGGACTTTTGAAGAATCACATCTAGATTTTTCAAGGAATAGTCTGGAAAGCGTTCCTCAAGGAATCTCCACATGGTGTAAGCACAATCAAGAGTAGGCAAGCATGCTATCAAATTTCTAGGCAAACCTCTAGTAATAAGATTGACAGTTCAAAGATTGCGAATCATGTCGAGAGACTCATCGGGGGTAGGATGCAAAGGACCAACAAGGGGCGCACAAGGGCTAGTAATGTACTTGTTCAAGTGATATTCATTGAAAATCTCAAGCATCTCACTTTTCCAAGCATTAAAGAACTCTCCATCAAGTATGGGTACTCTATGTCTAAGACTCCCCATCGTAGACTCATCCATCTTCCTCCATTGGTGATTAAACCAAAGCAATGGAGACCAAGGCTCTGATACCAATTGAAAGGATCGAGAAGAGGTGTCTAGAGGGGGGGGGGGGATTAGACCCTCAACAAAGAAAAGTAGCAGTTCTTAATTTCTTCAAGTTAAGGTGGAGTTTAAACATTCACAATACATTTCAAGCAAGCATGGCAAGAGTATATGAGCAGCGGAAAGTAAAGCATGCAAGTTGCTAGAAAGTAAAGGGATGGGATTGGAGTGTGCAAACGCAATAGGAGACATGGAGATTTTTGGCGTGGTCCCGATAGGTGGTGCTATCGTACATCCACGTTGATGGAGACTTCAACCCACGAAGGGTAACAGTTGCACGAGTCCACGGAGGGCTCCACCCACGAAGGGTCCACGAAGAAGCAACCTTGTCTATCCCACCATGGCCATCGCCCACGAAGGACTTGCCTCACTTGGGTAGATCTTCACGAAGTAGATGATCTCCTTGCCCTTACAAACTCCTTGGTTCAACTCCACAATCTTGACGGAGGCTCCCAAGTGACACCTAACCAATCTAGGAGACACCACTCTCCAAAAGGTAATAAATGGTGTGTTGATGATGAACTCCTTGCTCTTGTGCTTCAAATGATAGTCTCCCCAACACTCAACTCTCTCTCATATATTTGGATATGGTGGAAAGATGATTTGAGTGGATCGCAACTTGGGGAAGGCTAGAGATCAAGATTCTTGTGGTTGGATTGGAATGTCTTGGTCTCAACACATGAGTAGGTGGTTCTCTCTTAGAAAATGAGTAGTGGAAGTGTAGGCACGTTCTGATGGCTCTCTCACAAATGGAGAAGGGGTGGAGGGGTATTTATAGCCTCCACACAAAATCTAACCGTTACACACAATTTACCAAACTCGGTGGGACCGAATAGTGAAACTCGGTGAGACCGACCTGGTTCAAAATGTGAACGTTAGGCTTTTCGGTGGGACCGACAAGGTCAACTTGGTGAGACCGATGTGCTAGGGTTAGGGCAAAACCTCATCTCGGTGAGACCGATTGCATGAACTCGATGAGACCGATTTCAGCAATAAGCAAACAGAGACTTGGTCAAGCAAACTCGGTGGTACCGACTGCGTATCTCGGTGAGACCGAAGTAACTGCAATAGGTAACAGAGAGTTTGCAGGGCCATCTCGGTGAGACCGAGATCCCATCGGTGAGACCGAACTGATTAGGGTTTCTGGCAATGGCTATGTCAAGTGAACTCGGTGGCGCCAGATAGATGAAATCGGTGGGGCCGAGTTTGACTTTAGGTTTAGGACATATGTGGAAATGAGAAAGTGGTTGAGGGCTTTGGAGCATATCACTAAGCACTTTGAACAAGTAGACCATTAAGCAACACCTCATCCCCTTTTAATAGTATTGGCTTTTCCTATGGACTCAATGTGATCTTGGATCACTAAAATGAAAATGAAGAGTCTTGGGCTTTTGCCAATATGTGTCCTTAGCATCTTGAAGGGGTTCCACATCCTCCTGTCCTGCCATTCCACTGTTGAACTCATCTGAAAATAGACTAGATGAAATTTTTAGTCAAACAAGAGATATGTTGACATTAATTACCAAAATCACCCAGGGAGCACTTGTGCTTTCAAGATGTTCCAAGAGCTGAAGTTGATATTTCAAGCTAATGCCCGGGTTGAGAGATATGAAGTCTCCAACAAGTTCTTTAGCTGTAAGATGGAGGAGAACAGTTCTGTCAGTGAACACATACTCAAAATGTCTGGGTATCATAACCACTTTACTCAGCTGGGAATTGAACTTCCAGTTGAGATTGTTATTGACAGAGTTCTTCAGTCACTGCCATCGAGCTACAAAGGCTTCATGATGAACTATAATATGCAAGGGATGACGAAAATGATTCTCAAGCTCTTCACGATGCTGAAATCGGCGGAGGTAGAAATCAAGAAGGAGCATCAAGTGTTGATGGTTAACAAGACCACTAGTTTCAAAAAAAGGCAAGGGAAAGAAAGGGAACTTCAAGAAGAATGGCAAGCAAGTTGCCGCTCCCGTGAAGAAGCCCAAAGCTGGACCCAAGCCTGAAACTGAGTGCTTCTACTGCAAAGGAAATGGTCACTGGAAGCGGAACTGCCCCAAATACTTGGTGGATAAAAAGGATGGCAAAGTGAACAAAAGTATATTTGATATACATGTTATTGATGTGTTCCTTACTAATGCTCGTAGTAGCACCTGGGTATTTGATACTGGTTCGGTTGCTCATATTTGTAACTCAAAATAGGAGCTGCGAAATAAACGAAGATTGGCTAAGGACGAGGTGATGATGCGCGCCGGGAATGGTTCCAAGGTCGATGTGGTCGCCGTCGGCACGCTACCTTCGGGGTTAGTTTTAGACCTCAATAATTGTTATTTGGTGCCAGCGTTGAGCATGAACATTATATTTGGATCTTGTTTATTGCGAGACAGTTATTCATTTAAGTCAGAGAATAATGGTTGTTCTATTTATATGAGTAACATCTTTTATGGTCATGCACCCTTAGTGAATGGTCTATTCTTGTTGAATCTCGATCGTAGTGATACACATATTCATAATATTAATGCCAAAAGATGCAAAGTTGATAATGATAGTGCAACATACTTTTGGCACTGCCGTTTAAGTCATATTGGTGTAAAGCGCATGAAGAAACTCCATGCGGATGGACTTTTGGAATCACTTGATTATGAATCATTTAATACTTGCGAACCATGCCTCATGGGTAAGATGACTAAAACTCCGTTCTCTAGAACAATGGAGTGAGCTAATGACTTATTGGAAATAATACATACTGATGTTTGCGGTCCGATGAGTGTTGAAGCACGCGGCGGGTATCGTTATTTTCTGACCTTCACAGATGATTTGAGTAGGTATGGATATATCTACTTGATGAAACACAAGTCTGAAACATTTGAAAAGTTCAAAGAATTTCAGAGTGAAGTGGAGAATCATCGTAACAAGAAAATAAAGTTTCTATGATTTGATCGCGGAGGTGAATATTTGAGTTACGAGTTTGGCTTTCATTTAAGACAATGTGGAACTGTTTCACAACTCACGCCACCTGGAACTCCACAGCGTAATGGTGTGTCCGAACATTGTAACCATACTTTATTAGATATGGTGCGTTCTATGATGTCTCTTACCGATTTGCCTTTATCGTTTTGGGGTTATGCATTAGAGACAGTCGCATTCACGTTAAATAGGGAACCTTCTAAATCCGTTGAGACGACACCGTATGAACTATGGTTTGGTAAGAAACCTAAGCTCTTGTTTCTTAAAGTTTGAGGATTCGATGCTTATGTCAAAAGGCTTCAGCCTGATAAAATCGAACCCAAAGCGAAGAAGTGCGTCTTCATAGGATACCCTAAAGAAACTATTGGGTATACCTTCTACCGTAGATCTGAAGGGAAAATCTTTGTTGCTAAGAATGGCCATTTCTAGAGAAGGAGTTTCTCTCGAAAGAAGTGAGTGGGAGGAAAGTAGAACTTGATGAGGTAATTGTACCTTCTCTCAAATTGGAAAGTAGCACATCAGAGAAAACCGTTCCCGTGATGCCTACACCAACTAGAGAAGAAGCTAATGATGATAATCATGAAACTTCAGATCAAGTTACTACTAAACCTCGTAGGTCGACCAGAACACATACCGCACCAGAGTGGTATGGTAATCCTGTCCTGGAAGTCATGTTGTTAGACAACGGCGAACCTACGAACTATGAAGCTATGATGAGCCTAGATTCCAATAAATGGCTTAAGGCAATGAAATCTGAGATAGGATCCATGTATGAGAACAAAGTGTGGACTTTGGTGGACTTGCCCGATGATCGGCAAGCCATTGAGAATAAATGGATCTTCAAGAGGAAGACGGACGCTGATGGTAATATCACTGTCTACAAAGCTCGACTTGTCGCAAAAGGTTTTTGACAAGTTCAAGGGGTTGACTACAATGAGACTTTCTCACCCGTAGCGATGCTTAAGTCTGTCCGAATCATGTTAGCAATTGCTGCATTTTATGATTATGAAATCTGGCAAATGGACGTCAAAACTGCATTCCTTAACGGATTTCTTAAAGAAGAGTTGTATATTATGCAACCAGAAGGTTTTGTCAATCCTAAAGATGCTAACAAAGTGTGCAAGCTCCAGCGATCCATCTATGGACTGGTGCAAGCATCTCGGAGTTGGAATATACGCTTTGATGAGGTGATCAAAGCATATGGTTTTATACAGACTTATGGTGAAGCCTGTATTTACAATAAAGTGAGTGGGAGCTCTGTAGCATTTCTGATATTATATGTGGATGACATATTGCTGATTAGAAATGATATAGAGTTTCTGGATAGCATAAAAGGATACTTGAATAAGAATTTTTCAATGAAAGACCACGGTGAAGCTGCTTACATATTGGGCATCAAAATCTATAGAGATAGATCAAGACGCTTAATAAGACTTTCACAAAGCTCATACCTTGACAAAGTTTTGAAGAAATTCAAAATGGATCAGTCAAATAAAGGGTTCTTGCCTGTATTGCAAGGTGTAAAGTTGAGTAAGACTCAAAGCCCGACCACGGCAAAAGAAAGAGAAAGGATGAAAGTCATTCCCTATTCTTCAGCCATAGGTTCTATAATGTATGCCATGCTGTGTACCAGACCTGATGTGTGCCTTGCCATGAGTTTGGCAAGGGGGTACAATAGTGATCCAGGAGTGGATCATTGGACAGTGGTCAAAATTATCCTTAGGTACCTAAAGAGAACTAAGGAAATGTTTCTCGAATATGGAGGTGATAACAAGTTTGTCGTAAAGGGTTACGGTGATGCAAGCTTTGACACCGATCTGGACGACTCTGAGTCTCAATCTGGATACGTATTGAACGTGGGAGAAATTAGCTAGAGTAGCTTCATGCGGAGCATTGTAGACATAGATATTTGCAAAGTACACACGGATTTGAATGTTGCAGACCCGTTGACTAGAACCTGTCTCACAAGAAAAACATGATCACACCTTAGAACTCATTGGGTGTTAATCACATGGCGATGTGAACTAGATTATTGACTCTAGTGCAAGTGGGAGACTGTTGGAAATATGCCCTAGAGGCAATAATAAATTGGTTATTATTATATTTCCTTAATCATGATAAAGGTTTATTATTCATGCTATAATTGTATTGATTGGAAACTTAAATACATGTGTGAATACATAAGCAAATACCAAGTCCCTAGTAAGCCTCTACTAGACTAGCTTGTTGATCAAAAGATGGTTAACGTTTCCTGGCCATAGACATGAGTTGTCAATTGATAATGGGATCACATAATTAGGAGAATGATGTGATGGACAAGACCCATCCGTTAGCTTAGCATATGATCATTCAGTTTATTGCTATTGCTTTCTTAATGTCAAATACATATTCCTTTGACCATGAGATCATGCAACTCCCGGATACCGGAGGAATACCTTGTGTGCTATCAAACGTCACAACATAACTGGGTGATCATAAAGATGCTCTACAGGTATCTCCGAAGGTGTCTGTTGAGTTGGCGTGAATCGAGATTGGGATTTGTCACTCCGTATGGCGGAGAGGTATCTCTAGGCCCTCTCGGTACTACATCATCACAAGAAGGTTGCAAGCAAAGTGACTAAGGAATTAGTTACGAGATGATGTATTATAGAACGAGTAAAGAGACTTGCCGGTAACGAGATTGAACTAGGTACGGAAATACCGATGATCGAATCTTAGGCAAGTAACATACCGACAGACAAAGGGAACTATGTATGTTGTCATAAAGGTTTGACTAATAAAGATCTTCGTAGAATATGTAGGAACCAATATGGGCATCCATGTCCCGCTATTGGTTATTGACCGGAGAAGCATCTCAGTCATGTCTACATCATTCTCGAACCCGTAGGGTCCGCACGCTTAACGTTCGTTGACAATATAGTATTATATGAGTTATATGAGTTGGTGACCGAATGTTTTCGGAATCCCGGATGAGATCACGGACATGATGAGGAGCTCCGGAATGGTCTGAAGTTAAATATTGATATATAGGATGATAGTATTTGGTCTCCGGAAGAGTTTTGAATTGCACCGGAGTATTATCAGATCACCAGAAGGACTTCTGGAAGGCCACAGGAAGTTACCGGGCCTAATGGGCCAAGAGGAGGGGAGCACACCAGCCCACAGGGGGCTGGCGCGCCCCCATCCTGGCCGCCAGCCCTGTAAAGGAAAGAGGAGGGGCTGGCCCCCTCCTGCCTTTCTCCACGAAAGGGAGAAAGGGAGGGGAGGCGCCCTAGGGCAGCCAACCCCCCTTTCCTTCCCCCATGCGCCAAAGAAGGAAAGGGGGCGCGGCCAGGGCAGGCGCCAAGGGCAGCCTCCCCTCCCCCTCCACCTATATATATATGAGAGGAGGGGAGGGGCAACACACACCATGACCCCCATGCCGTGTGCGGCGCACCCTCTCCCTCTAGTTCTAGTTCCACCTCCGTCCACGTCCGTTGTGCTTGGTGAAGCCCTGCGAAGAAGTTTCACCACCACCGTCACCACGCCGTCGTGCTGCCGGAACTCATCTACTACTTCACCTCTCTCGCTGGATCAAGAAGGCGAGGACGCCATCGAGCTGAACATGTGCTGAACGCGGAGGTGCCGTACGTTCGGTACTTGATCGGGACGGATCGTGAAGGTGTACAACTACATCAACCGCATTGATAAACGCTTTTGTTTAGCGATCTACAAGGGTATGTAGATGCTCTCTCCCTCTCGTAGCTATGCATCTCCATGGATAGATCTTGCGTGTGCGTAGACTTTTTTTTGTTTTCCATGCAACGTTCCCCAACATATATGACTTTGTATGTTGGTTCATGAGACCGATGTTTGTAGTATCATGCTATGTATGACTCTTTGGAGCCTAATCAATACTTTGAGTCATAGAGTTATGTTGTGATGACATGTTGTATCTGTCGCAATCAGGGCTCTGGGGACCCAAGAGGTTCGAACTCTGAGGTGCTCTCATTCCAAAGTGGCACCTTTTTTGGAGTTGTGCATCAATTGGAGGGATCAGGGGATGATGAAGGTGTTCGTGTTGAGGCTTGTGCTGGACATACGTGAAGGAAATATGCCCTAGAGGCAATAATAAAGTTCTTATTTTATATTTCCTTATTCATGATAAAGGTTTATTATTCATGCTAGAATTGTATTGATTGGAAATTTAAATACATGTGTGAATACATAAACAAATACCGTGTCCCTAGTATGCCTCTACTAGACTAGCTCATTGATCAAAGATGGTTAAGGTTTCCTAACCATAGACATGTGTTGTCATTTGATAACGGGATCACATCATTAGGAGAATGATGTGATGAACAAGACCCAACCGTTAGCATAGCATATGATCGTTCAGTTTATTGCTACTGCTTTCTTAATGTCAAATACATATTCCTTCGACTATGAGATTATGCAACTCCCGGATACCGGAGGAATGCCTTGCGTGCTATCAAACGTCACAACGTAACTGGGTGATCATAAAGATGCTCTACAAGTATCTCCGAAGGTATTTGTTGAGTTGGCATAGATCGAGATTAGGATTTGTCACTCCGAGTTTCAGAGAGGTATCTCTAGGCCCTCTCGGTAATACACATCATAAGCTTGCAAGCAAACGACTAAGGAGTTGGTCACGAGGTGATGTATTATGGAACGAGTAAAGAGACTTGCCGGTAACGAGATTGAACTAGGTATGAAGATACCGACGATCGAATCTCGAGCAAGTAACATACCGATGGACAAAGGGAATTACGTATGTTGTCATAACGGTTCGACCGATAAAGATCTTCGTAGAATATGTAGGAGCCAATATGAGCATCCAGGTTCCGCTATTGATTATTGACCGGAGAGGTGCCTCGGTCATGTCTACATAGTTCTCGAACCCGTAGGGTCCGCACGCTTAACGTTCGTTGACGATATAGTATTATATGAGTTATGTGATTTGGTGACCGAATGTTGTTCGGAGTCCCCGATGAGATCACGGACATGATGAGGAGTCTCGAAATGGTCAAGAGGTAAAGATTGATATATAGGACGATGGTATTCGGACACCGGAAGTGTTTCGGGGGTCACCGGGTACTTATCGGGTCACCGGAAGGGGTTCCGGGCACCCCCGGCAAAAGATATGGGCCTTATTGTAGGAGATATGCCCTAGAGGCAGTAATATCAGTTATTTTGTATCTCCTGGTTTGTAATGAAAGTTTATGTTCCATGCTATAACTGCAATGATTCTCGAGTCTACAATAAAACGAGGCTTGGAGGGAAACTCATGTGCACGTGTGGGATAATAAACGGAAAAATGTATTCCTGGTCAAGCCTCTATGACTGGCTCGAGTATTGCATGATGATCCTGTTTTCCTGATCATGGGCATGTCTATGCCGGCAATTTTGAGGGCACAAATTGTTGGTAGAACACTTGTGTTGAATCGACCCAAATTGATGTTATGCTATGAAATGCATTCGTCACAAGTTAATGGTTTATAACACAGAGAAGTTAATGTTTGCATAATTCCTTAGACCATGAGAGTATCGAGTTCCTTCATACTTGCTTCGTGAACTTTGGGGTTTGTTAAACGTCATCCGTAACTGGGTGGCTATTACGGCGGCTTACGGGTTCACGGAAAAGTATGGCAAGTAACGAGATAGCTCAAGATTGGGATTTGCTCCTCCGACGATGGAGAGATATACTCGGGCCCTCTCGGTGAAACGGTATCCATCATCGTCTGGCCAGACAACTTGTGATTTAATCACTGGGATACCGAAACACGGAAACGAGAAAAGAGAACAAAATCGGTAACAAGGTAACTTGCATAGTGGACAAATTGTTGATCCACGGGGGTGCAATAAATCTCACCTCGGGTGTTTTGTGACATATCGCGAAGCAACAGGAATAGCTCACGGCAACTGGAGGTTCACTCGAATATTCATTCGTGTGGGTATAGGGGTCAATATGGGTGTCCACGGCTCCGATGTTGATCATTGATCGGAAGGGGTTCCAGGTCATGTCTATGCTTCACCGAACCTATAGGGTCACACGCTTAAGGGTCATCTATCTGCTGAATACTAGACAGGGAGTCTGAGAGAAAATCACAGAAAAAGTTTCGGACACCGAAAAAGTTTCGGACAGCGGAAAAGTTCCGCAGAGAGAACACCGGATGAGTTTCGGTGAAACTGAAAAGTTGTTTCAGGGGATACCATTAAGTCAAAATGGTTTCGGCACATGCCTGATAATTCTTGGGGGGTGCCAGAATCATTCAGGAAACTTCTGGGAATTTTCTGGAAGAAAAACCGGAAATGTTCCGGAGCTGCCGGAACCACTTCAGATGCTTTTCGCAGATGAAAATCACTAAACGGGAATTGTTCCAGAACGCGTTGAAAATTATTTTAGTGGGTATTGGAAATGTTCTAAGCCCACATAAATATTTTCAGTTCGAACGGACGCTGAAAAATGTCGTCGTGAATAGTGAAAATCAGCTTTATGGTTATTTTTTGGAAAGCCATTATTTTTGGGATTTGTCCCAAGATATTTTTGGGGGTGACATGGATGGATGAGGCCCCCTTGGGGGGCCCCTACAAGGAGATGGCCGGCCACATGGGGGCTCCTCCTTGGAGCCCCCACTTGTCCCTTGATTTCTCACTTGGGTCCTTGTGGAAGGACTTCATCCATGTGCATTTTGGGTTTTCTTGTAAAACCACCCTACCCCTTGGGTTTCCTATAAATAGAGGAGATGGGGGCTTCCATCTCTTCATCCCTTGCTCTCATACACATGCCATGCATTATCTGGCTTCTTCTCTCCCTCCCACGAAAAGAGTTTCGTAGAGCCGAAAGGCTGTCTGGGTTCCGGCAGGAACTAGTTCTGGACGGCGAAGCCCTGCCGGATAGCTGACACCGTATGTGTGCAACCCCATAGAGAGGTCGTAGTTTCGGTCTTTTGCCCGAGGGGCTATTCGAGTGTCCTCCCGAAGGGCTGTCCGAGTCTCCGTTCGAGTTTCGAGGGTCCTCCCGAAGGGCTGTCCGCGACATCGTCCAGGGGACTGTCCGACCGCCTCCGGAAGGGCTGTCCGATGAGGGAGTACATCCTCGCGGTTGGGAGGTTGTAAATCCTAGCTGCGGGGATCTGCACCAACGATCTCCACCGACTCTTCTTCCGTTGCGCTTCGAGTCGGTACGGATCAGATCAAACCTTGTATGCAGTCTCCATAGTGGTCCTGGGCGTGCTCGCTATACCGAAAATTTTCGTTTTCTGTCGTGTTCCCCTACAGTGGCATCAAGAGCCGTGCTATGCGTAGATGCAGGTTACGATCTAGAATACATGGAGATGTATGGGTATTGCATAATATAATTTTGGAGTAGATGAGATCTATTGCTGAAAATTATTTATGCGGGTGACAGATGAAATCTGTTACCTGACGTTCTTGTTGCTTCCCTAGAATTTGCGTTTGCTCAATCTCGAGATAGCATGGTGGAATTTGACAAAGTTCTGGCAATCCATGATCCTGATTGATCATGGAAGTGCTATCAGTTCTTTGGGTTCTACCATAGTCAAAAGAAAGATGAAATTCGCAGATGAAAGGGCATTGCAGATATGATCTGCATGGGGGTCATGCGTATGACGAAGTTTAGTATGGGGCTCGAGATTTAATTATCTCGTGTTTGATACACCCCGAGATGTTAATCTAGCAACTTGAATAATCATACTTGATGATAAATAGTTGGTAGCTGCGGTTTGAGTAAAAACCTTAGAAGCCACGTAAAATAAAATTTTGCATAAACCGATTAGAGGCGTCTAACTTGGTTTTGCAGGATGTTTTGCATGTGATGTGGTATAGCAATGCTCATATTCAATTTGATTATGTATGAGATGACTATATGATGTAATTAACATGACCTGCGTGTCATGATTTGGCATGATGGCTGGAGCCATATGATTGCACTTTAATGACCTGCGTGTCAACCTTAAGTAATGCATTTATTTTATCTTGCTATGGAGATAGCAATATTATCTGGTGCATCGACAAGGTGGTGGCAATCTTCGCGAAGGTGAACACCGACGCGAATGCCGAAGACGAAGAAATGAAAGACTTCTCCGTTAGAAGAGGCTATACCATATCATGCTATTATGAATTGCCTGAGATGTTTATCCCTCTTGATGCACCCTTCTTGATTGCGCGGTAGTCGCTTTTTATTAGGGTGATCTCTCACTTAAAATATCAAGTAGTTAGTGTTCTCCCAAGTGTAGCACCGTCACGGCACCTAACTTTTCGGGGTATCACAGGATCTCCCTGGGTACGAACGATTAGGGATGTGTGAGGCCGGTGAGTTGAGACCTCACAGCAAGATCACTTGGTTGTCTTGACGTTCTGGAAGGATCTCCCTGAGCTCGGAACACGCCCATCGAAAGATGAACAAGAGTCACATAGAGATGTGATCGGCAAGTTTGCCTACCGATTGAAGTTCGCGCCATCAGTGTGCATCTCATTCAATGGCGTTGAATGGATATGCGGGTCTTGTATCACTCATAATCAATTTTGAGAGATATTGATTTGAGTGGGAGCGCACTTTACAATAAAACTGTTTATTCACTAGTGCAAATTTCATTATAAACAAAGTCTAAGTGAAACTTGTGTTTTCCGTTGTAGATCAAATGGCTCGCAACACCGCGTTCAACTTAGGCCCAATGTTAGAGAAAGAGAAGTTAACTACGACTGGGAACAACTATGCGGACTGGGTCCGCAACCTGAGGATTGTCCTCAGGAGCGCTAAGAAACTGTATGTGCTTGAAAATGCTCTTCCAGCTAAACCGGCGGCAGAGGCCCCGGAAGATGAACAAAATGTCTGGGCCACTAAGGATGATGATCACAACTTAGTGCAGTGCCTCATGCTAGCTTGCATGAGTACAGACCTTCAAAAACGTTTTGAATTCCATAAAACCCGTGATATGATCCGGGAATTGGATGCTCTGTACAAGAAAACCGCAAAGTCTGAACGATTTGATATCATGAAGGCTTTGATGGATTGCAAGATGGCTGAGGGTAGTTTAGTTGGCGAACACGTGGTCAAAATGATTGGCTATGCTGAAAGGCTTAAAACCCTGGAATTTCCACTTCCACCTGGCCATACGATGGACATGTTGCTTTCTTCACTCCCCCCGTCTTACGACGGTTTTGTATTAAACTACAACATGAGTGGGATGGAGAAGGAACCGGAAGAGGTGCTCGCCATGCTGAAAACTGCAGAAGGAGGACTGCGGAAAAATCGCAAGCAAGTGTTGCTTGTGAATAAAACCGCCAGTTTCAAAAAGAAGAAAGGCAAGCCAAAGAAGGGCAAGGGCGCCGGTAAGACCGGCTCCCAAAGCAACTCTAAGGGTGGAGCCAAGAATGAAACTGGGTGCTTCTACTGCAAGGGCACAGGACACTGGAAGAGAAACTGCAAGAAGTATCTGGAAGATAAGAAATCCGGGAAAACCGGAAAAGGTATAATTGTTATACAAGTTAATGTCATTGACGGTTTGCTTGCTAGCGAAAATTCTAAGTCTTGGGTATTTGATACCAGATCGGTTGCTCACATTTGCAACTCGATACAGGGGCTTCAGAAGGTGCGCAAGCTGGCAAAGAATGAAGTCGTGATGCGTGTCGGGAACGGCGCTGGGATCGCCGCTCAAGCCATCGGCATTATGCCTCTATGTCTCCCTTCAGGATTTATCTTAGAACTAAGTAACTGTTATTTTGTTCCACTGTTGTGTAGAAACATTATCTCCGGATCATGTTTAGTACACGATGGGTATTCGTACAAGTCTGAGAACAATGGTTGTTCACTTTATTGTAAGGATATGTTTTATGGATTTGCACCCATTGTTGGGGGCCTTTTCATACTAAATCTTGAATGTGGAAATGATGTCTTTAACGTGAATGCTAAACGCCTTAAGAAGGCTGATACCACCACCACTTTCTTGTGGCACTGTCGGCTTGGCCACATCGGAAAGAAACGCATGCAAAGACTCCATAAAGATGGAGTTTTACCGTCCCTTGATTTTGAATCATTTGACACATGTGAAGCTTGCTTGATGGGGAAAATGACCAAGACGCCGTTCACGGGTCATCCTGAATGGGCGGGTGAATTGTTGGAAATAATACATAGTGATGTATGTGGTCCAATGAACACGGCCGCACGGGGTGGGTATTTTTACTTCGTGACTTTTACTGATGATTTAAGTCGGTATGGCTATATCTACTTGATGAAGCATAAGTCGGAAACCTTTGAAAAGTTCATAGAATTTCAGAATGAGGTAGAAAATCATCGTGACAAAAAGATTAAGTTTCTGCGGTCTGATCGCGGAGGCGAGTATCTTAGTCATGAGTTTGGCCAACATCTGAGTGACCGTGGAATCGTTTCACAGCTTACGCCTCCCGGAACTCCACAGAGAAATGGAGTATCGGAACGACGTAACCGAACCTTGTTGGACATGGTAAGGTCGATGATGTCTCTTACAGATCTACCGATATCTTTTTGGGGTCACGCACTACTTACTGCCGCTTATACACTAAACAGAGCACCGTCTAAGTCTGTTGAGACGACGCCATTTGGATTATGGTATGGGAAGAAACCCAATGTGTCACATCTCAAGGTTTGGGGTTGTGAAGCTTATGTAAAACGTTTACAACCAAGCAAACTCGACCCCAGAGCAGACAAATGTTACTTTGTAGGTTATCCCAAAAACACCATTGGGTATTCCTTCTACCACCAGTCCGAGGGCAAAACGTTTGTCGCAAAAGTTGGACACTTTCTCGAGAAAGAGTTTCTCGCCAAAGAATTAAGTGGGAGGACAGTGCAACTTAATGAGATTAGTGAATCTTCGGTGACCGTTGATATGGCTAAGGAACCGGAAGAAATTCCGCTAATTATCCCTACAACTGAGCCGGAAGTTGTCGCATATGATGCGGAGACTTCAGACAATGTTGTAACTGAACCGCGCAGATCAGGTAGGGCTATCCAGCCACCTGAATGGTTTCATAACGAAATCTTCATTCTTGAAGACGATGAACCTGCGCACTACAAGGAAGCGATGGCGGGGCCCAGCTCAAAAGAATGGCATAAAGCCATGAGGTCCGAAATGGAATCCATGTACGAAAACCAAGTTTGGAACTTGGAAGAACTTCCAGAAGGCGTAAAGCCAATTGGATGTAAATGGATTTTCAAAAGGAAGACGGACGCGGATGGTAACATTACTATCCACAAAGCTAGACTTGTCGCGAAAGGGTTCACGCAAGTTCCAGGAGTGGACTACGACGAAACTTTCTCGCCCGTAGCTATGCTTAGGTCTGTTCGGATATTACTAGCAATTGCTGCTTATTTCGATTATGAAATATGGCAGATGGATGCCAAAACGGCTTTCCTAAATGGAAACCTCAAAGAGGATGTATACATGATACAGCCAGAAGGTTTTGTCATTCATGAGGATGCTAGAAAGGTATGCAAACTTCAGAAAGCCATTTATGGTCTGAAGCAAGCGTCAAGGAGCTGGAACATTCGTTTTGATGAAGTGGTCAAAGAGTTTGGCTTCATCAGGAATGACGAAGAATCTTGTGTTTACAAGAAGTTTAGTGGGAGTGCAAAAGCATTTCTAATCTTGTATGTGGATGACATATTGTTGATTGGAAATGACGTGAATTTTCTTAGCGAAATAAAAGAATCATTGAAGAAAAGGTTTTCAATGAAAGACTTAGGCGAAGCGGCATATGTATTGGGCATCAGAATCTATAGAGATAGATCAAAACGCCTGATAGCGCTTAGCCAAAGCACGTGCATTGACAAAGTGTTGAAAAGGTTCAACATGGAGAACTCCAAGAAAGGCCTACTCCCCATGTCACCTGGCACAGTGCTTTGCAAGAATCAGAGTCCTCGAACTCTCGATGAGCGAGTACAAATGAATGATGTTCCATATGCCTCGGCAGTTGGTTCTATTATGTATGCCATGCTATGTACAAGACCGGATGTTTCCTATGCGCTAAGTGTTAGCAGCCGTTACCAAAGTGATCCTGGATTGGAACACTTGGCCGCAGTCAAGGGTATTCTTAAGTACCTCAGACGGACCAAGGATTTACTCCTTGTGTACGGAGGTGATGAAGAGCTCATTGTAAGTGGTTACACTGATGCAGGCTTCATGACTGACCCAGATGACTTCAAATCTCAATCAGGCTATGTTTTCATGTTGAACGGTGGCGCAGTTGATTGGAAAAGTTCCAAACAAAAGACTGTGGCGGATTCTACGACGGAGGCGGAGTATGTTGCAGCTTCAGAAGCCTCCAAGGAGGCGGTATGGATCAAGCAATTTCTTGAAGACCTTGGTGTGGTTCCAAGTGCTCTGGACCCGGTGGAGATCTATTATGATAATAGTGGCGCCATGGCTCAGGCAAGGGAGCCAAGTTCGCACCATAAGACAAGACATATTCAACGCAAATATAAACTCATTCGACATCATGTCGAAGAGGGTTTAGTGAAAGTACGCAAAGTTCACACGGATCTGAATGTGTCAGACCCGATGACAAAGCCTCTACCACGAGCAAAGCATGAGCAACACCGGATAGCCATTGGTGTTAGGGAAGCCATGTAACTGGATTATGACTCTAGTGCAAGTGGGAGTATGTAGGAGATATGCCCTAGAGGCAGTAATATCAGTTATTTTGTATCTCCTGGTTTGTAATGAAAGTTTATGTTCCATGCTATAACTGCAATGATTCTCGAGTCTACAATAAAACGAGGCTTGGAGGGAAACTCATGTGCACGTGTGGGATAATAAACGGAAAAATGTATTCCTGGTCAAGCCTCTATGACTGGCTCGAGTATTGCATGATGATCCTGTTTTCCTGATCATAGGCATGTCTATGCCGGCAATTTTGAGGGCACAAATTGTTGGTAGAACACTTGTGTTGAATCGACCCAAATTGATGTTATGCTATGAAATGCATTCGTCACAAGTTAATGGTTTATAACACAGAGAAGTTAATGTTTGCATAATTCCTTAGACCATGAGAGTATCGAGTTCCTTCATACTTGCTTCGTGAACTTTGGGGTTTGTTAAACGTCATCCGTAACTGGGTGGCTATTACGGCGGCTTACGGGTTCACGGAAAAGTATGGCAAGTAACGAGATAGCTCAAGATTGGGATTTGCTCCTCCGACGATGGAGAGATATACTCGGGCCCTCTTGGTGAAACGGTATCCATCATCGTCTGGCCAGACAACTTATGATTTGATCACTGGGATACCGAAACACGAAAACGAGAAAAGAGAACAAAACCGGTAACAAGGTAACTTGCATAGTGGACAAATTGTTGATCCACGGGGGTGCAATAAATCTCACCTCGGGTGTTTTGTGACATATCGCGAAGCAACAGGAATAGCTCACGGCAACTGGAGGTTCACTCGAATATTCATTCGTGTGGGTATAGGGGTCAATATGGGTGTCCACGGCTCCGATGTTGATCATTGATCGGGAGGGGTTCCAGGTCATGTCTATGCTTCACCGAACCTATAGGGTCACACGCTTAAGGGTCATCTATCTGCTGAATACTAGACAGGGAGTCTGAGAGAAAATCACAGAAAAAGTTTCGGACACCGAAAAAGTTTCGGACAGCGGAAAAGTTCCGCAGAGAGAACACCGGATGAGTTTCGGTGAAACTGAAAAGTTGTTTCAGGGGATACCATTAAGTCAAAATGGTTTCGGCACATGCCTGATAATTCTTGGGGGGTGCCAGAATCATTCAGGAAACTTCTGGGAATTTTCTGGAAGAAAAACCGGAAATGTTCCGGAGCTGCCGGAACCACTTCAGATGCTTTTCGCAGATGAAAATCACTAAACGGGAATTGTTCCAGAACGCGTTGAAAATTATTTTAGTGGGTACTGGAAATGTTCTAAGCCCACATAAATATTTTCAGTTCGAACGGACGCTGAAAAATGTCGTCGTGAATAGTGAAAATCAGCTTTATGGTTATTTTTTGGAAAGCCTTTATTTTTGGGATTTGTCCCAAGATATTTTTGGGGGTGACATGGATGGATGAGGCCCCCTTGGGGGGCCCCTACAAGGAGATGGCCGGCCACATGGGGGCTCCTCCTTGGAGCCCCCACTTGTCCCTTGATTTCTCACTTGGGTCCTTGTGGAAGGACTTCATCCATGTGCATTTTGGGTTTTCTTGTAAAACCACCCTACCCCTTGGGTTTCCTATAAATAGAGGAGATGGGGGCTGCCATCTCTTCATCCCTTGCTCTCATACACATGCCATGCATTATCTGGCTTCTTCTCTCCCTCTCACGAAAAGAGTTTCGTAGAGCCGAAAGGCTGTCTGGGTTCCGGCAGGAACTAGTTCTGGACGGCGAAGCCCTGCCGGATAGCTGACACCGTATGTGTGCAACCCCATAGAGAGGTCGTAGTTTCGGTCTTTTGCCCGAGGGGCTATTCGAGTGTCCTCCCGAAGGGCTGTCCGAGTCTCCGTTCGAGTTTCGAGGGTCCTCCCGAAGGGCTGTCCGCGACATCGTCCGGGGGACTGTCCGACCGCCTCCCGAAGGGCTGTCCGACGAGGGAGTACATCCTCGCGGTTGGGAGGTTGTAAATCCTAGCTGCGGGGATCTGCACCAATGATCTCCACCAACTCTTCTTCCGCTGCGCTTCGAGTCGGTACGGATCAGATCAAACCTTGTATGCAGTCTCCATAGTGGTCCTGGGCGTGCTCGCTATACCGAAATTTTTTGTTTTCTGTCGCGTTCCCCTACACTTATGGGCCAAGAGGGGGAACACACCAGCCACAAGGGGCTGGTGCACCCCCTATATGGGCCGGCCAAGGTGGAGAAGGAAAGGGGAAGGAGGAAAGGAAAGAAAGGGAATAGGATTCCCCCTTCCTTCCACCTCTCCCCCCTTTCCTTCCCCCTCCGATATATATGGCAGGGGGGCGCGCGGCTTGGGAGGAGCCCAAGTAGGATTCGGTCCTACTTGGGGCGCCTCCTGGCCTCTCCCCTCCCCCTCCCACCTATATATATGTGGGAAGGGGGCGCCTAGCACACACCAAACAATTGCCTAGCCGTGTGCGGCGCCCCCCTCCACCGTTTACACCCCCGGTCATATTTTCGTAGTGCTTAGGCGAAGCCCTGCGGAGATCACTTCACCATCACCGTCACCATGCCGTCGTGCTGACGGAACTCATCTACTACCTCGACGTCTTGCTGGATCAAGAAGGCGAGGGACATCACCTAGCTGAACGTGTGTAGAACGCGGAGGTGCCGTGCGTTCGGTACTTGATCGGTTGAAGCGCGAAGAAGTTTGACTACATCAACCACATTGTGAAACGCTTCCACTTACGGTCTACGAGGGTACGTAGACACACTCTCCCCCACGTTGTGAAATTCTTTTGTTTTCCATGCAACGATTCCCAACGGTGGCATCCGAGCCAGGTCTATGCATAGATGATATGCACGAGTAGAACACAAAGAGTTGTGGGCGGTGATAGTCATACTGCTTACCACCAACGTCTTATTTTGATTCGGCGGTATTGTGGGATGAAGCGGCCCGGACCAACCTTACATGTCCACGTACATGAGACCGGTTCCACCGACAGACATGCAGCTAGTTTTGCATAAAGGTGGCTGGCGGGTGTCTGTTTCTCCTATTTTAGTTGAATCGAATTTGACTGCGGTCGGTCCTTGAAGAAGGTTAAAACAGCAAACTTGACGAATCACCGTTGTGGTTTTTGCCGAAGGTAAGAACGGTTCTTGCTCGAAGCCCGTAGCAGCCACGTAAACTTGCAACAACAAAGTAGAGGACGTCTAACTTGTTTTTGCAGGGCATGTTGTGACGTGATATGGTCAAGAGCCTTATGGTTGTCGCTTTATTGTATGAGATGATCATGTTTTGTAAGTTATCGGCAACTGGCAGGAGCCTTATGGTTGTCGCTTTATTGTATGAAATGCAAGCGCCATGTAATTGCTTTACTTTATCGCTATGAGTAAGCAATAGTTGTAGAAGTAATAGTTGGCGAGACGACCACGATGCAACGATGGAGTTCAACGTGTCGAGCCGGTGACGATGGAGATCATGACAATGCTTTGGAGATGGAGATCAAAAGCACAAGATGATGATGGCCATATCATGTCACATATTTTGATTGCATGTGATGTTTATCTTTTATGCATCTTATTTTGCTTAGAACGACGGTAGCATTATAAGATGATCCCTTCACTAAATTTCAATATATAAGTGTTCTCCCTGAGTATGCACCGTTGCGAAAGTTCGTCGTTTTGAGACACCATGTGATGATCAGGTGTGATAGACTCTACGTTCACATACAACGGGTGTAAGACAGTTTTGCACATGCAGAATACTGTAACACCCCTGTGTAACTACCACTGTGATCAACTGCTAATATTGCCAAGTCATACCATTTGCAGTGCCAAGTCACATGGGTTAAGGATCCAATTCAAATTCAATTATGGAAATCAACTCAAATTCAAAAGTGCAAAATAAATTTGCTCAAACACCTTTGGAAAAATGTTCACTAACTAGCAAGTATTCCAGGAGCACACATAAAAATATCACCAGTAATCCTTGGATTAATTAAGTGACTCTAACAAGATGAAACAGCACTATATAATTCATTTAAAATAATATCAAATCCAAAAGAATTCCAACTTTGCTCAAACCACTTTTTGGTGAGAGCTAATAATGCAATGCAATATTTGAGACAAGTCCCATATTTTACAAAAGCGCACAAGTGGTCTAACTAATTCAAAACAGAAAAGAATAAAAGAAAAGGCAAAACAAGAAATAAGAAAAAGAAAAACAAACCTTAAACTGGACTGGACCAAGTGCACAGTGCACTGGCCCAGCCCAGCAGGCCCATCTTCCCTTACCTCTCTCCTGCGTGTCGCCGGCGCCTTGGCCGAGCACGCGCGCGCCGGTGAGCGCGCGACACCGCGGCGTCCACCAACGAAACAGGAGCGCGGAGGGGATAAGGGGAAGCCGAGCCATTCCCCCTGGTCCTCCTCGACCACTTCTCCCTTCTCCCCTCGCTCTCTCCTCCTTTTCCCCATCGGCGTCCGACGCGGTCGCCGTCGTGCCTCGCCTGTGCTCGCGGCCACCGACGTTTTCCGACCACGCCGCCGCGTCCAGCTGCTTCACCATGGAGCGCCGCGTCGACTACGCCGACTAGATCAAGCAGGGAGGCAGCACCGCTCCGGGTCCGCGTCGTCTTCTTCCTCGGACCCGGCGATCCACTTCCATCTCCGGCGCCGTCTACTGCTCCTAAGCCACCAAGGGCTTTTCATAGCCGCTCGGTGAGCTCCCAACCTTCCTCTCCATCGCTTTGCGCTGCCCACCGTCGCCCGTAGCTAGCAGCCGTCGATGCCGTGAGCTCGCCGCCGCAGAGCACCTCGTCGCCGTGACCGCAGTCACTGTCGTGCTCGTCCGAGCCCAGCATCGAGCTCCTGGAGCTCGTGCGGGTCCTGTGAGCACGCGTGCACGTTCCCCCGTACCTCCTAGCACCGTTTCTGCCCGAGCCCGAACTCTGGCCGCCGCCAGGATGGACGCCGCCGTCGATTTAGGTCACCTCCGGTGGAGCTTTGAGCACCACGCGATGCGCGCGAGCGCTAGCTTTCTAACGCAAGTTACCGCGCGCGATTTGGTGAAGTGTGGAGCAAATCCGAGCCACTCCGGCGATCCTCCGCCGCGGAAACGGTCACCGGCGCGTCTCCGGCGCCGGCCGCCGACGTGGCACAATGGAGTCCACCCCTGGGCCGTTGCCAGTGGGTCCCAGGGGGCCCAGTTGACCCGTTGACCACGGTCAACTGTGCTGACTAGTCAGCACAGTCACTGACATGTGGGCCTCGCGGTTAATTAACCTAATTAAATGTTATAATAAATAAAAACAAAATAGTTATACTAATGTCTCACTGACAGATGGGGCCCGGTCCCTAATTAACCCTGCTAGTTAAACTAATCCACTGTTAGTCTAAACAGAGACTGACATGTGGGTCCCACTGGACCCACATGTCAGGTTTGACCTGAACAGCCGACTGTTGACTTGCTGATGTCAGCATGACATCATGCTGATGTCATAATTCATTTCTGCTAATAAAAATAATTCCAGAAAATCCTTTAATCTTTAAAAATTCATATCTTTTAAACCGTAGCTCAGATCGAAAAAGTGAAAACATGAAAGTTGCTCAGAACGACGAGACGAGTCTGATCGTGCCGTCTGTTTCCTTGTCGGAACCTCCTACGTAGGAGAACTCGTAACTCTGAGCTCGATTCCGGTAGATGAATAGTGACTAATCACCGGTTAATAAATCCCAGATTAATTCTAGAAATAACTAAAATGATTTAGAGGCATATTTAGGCAACCCTGCACTGCATCATAGCATCGCACGCACTATGTTGCATTTGATTGCATTATATTTACTTGTTTCCTCCCCCTCTTCTCTTTCGGTAGACCCCGACGTTGCCGTAGCTCCTGAGGCAGACGCCGCTCCGGAGTACGACTACGTCCCCGACGACCCTGCCCTTGCCGTCGAGCAGACAGGCAAGCACCCCCATTTTGAGCATTCCGATATCACCTATTCTCTTCCCTCTTATGCTTGCATTAGATGTTACTGCTGCTGTTACCATCCTATACCTGCTGCATAGCCTGCTTTATTGTAGCCTACTTTTGATATCTGCATGTTCTCCTAAACTGTTTAGTATAGGATGGGTAGAGCCTTATCAGAGACCCACTTGTGTCGACTGCCCCGCTGGACTCTCAGAAGACCCGAGCAACGGGATCGAAGATTAGAACCTGGCACCGCACGTCACTTCCCCTAAGATGCTCGACTCTGCTGGGTTACTATCGAGTGTCGAGGGTGATACCTCGTCAGCACTTCTGATGATAACCTTGTAGGTTAGTTATTCGGTCGTGGTAAGTGAGGGTGATTCCTCCTACACCACCCCCGATACCGACGCCGTCGCGCAACTTCTCAAGTGTGGACCTCGAGGGTGATACCTCCTTCGTTCACCTTGATGATAACATCGAGCGGGAATTCCATCGAGGGTGATTCCTCAGGGTTCCCTTCGGTGTCAGACACACAGCTGCTTCGAATACTATGACTTGACTTTGAACCATGATACTAAAGACGGGTCGGCCCTGAGGGGTACCCGCGCGAGCATGAATGCGAAGTGATGTGGAGTCGGGTTGACCTGAGAGGTGCCCGCGAGATAACTACGAGGCGTGGCCGGGCATTCTTAGCCCTTGCCGCAAGTCCTCGAGACGGGGCGATGGGGTCACATCGATCGTGAGTCTCTGCTCGTTTCCGCGTGCTCCTAATCCACTAAACGGTTTGGATATTTGATCCGAGGCGCCTCTGGCCTGATAGCACTAACCATCACGTGGGCATAGTATGGGCGTTCTGCGTCGTATACTTCAGCCGGAGCTTAACGGACATCAGCGACTGAGCGGCGCGCGCCGAGTTGGACTGGTTAAGCAACTGCGCTTGTATTAAGGGGTTGCTAGGTCTGCTCTCGGCCGCCTGACGCAACATGCAGGAGTTCCCGGGGCGATGGCACAAGACCCCTGGGGGCATAGGTTTAGTCCGGCGTGCTGACCTCTCTGTTAAGTATTTGGTCGGGTTGCGGCGTGTTACTTAGCCGAGGCCGGGCATGACCCAGAAAAGTGTGTCCGGCCGGAGTTAAGTGAGCGTGGTGGGTAACTTGGTGCACCCCTGCAGGGAAGAAACTTCTATCGATAGCCTGTCCTATGGTAACGGACACTCGGAGTTGTATCCCGATCGGTACAACTAGAACTGATGACTTGAGATGAGAACTGGATAGTACGGCTCTGGGATTGCTTTCTCGCAGGGAGTCGAGGAAGAATCTCTGGCCGAGGTTGATGACTTTACTACTATACTTTACATTATGTTATTCTGCTCTCTTCTTATGTTGCAAGGCTATTGAAGATGCTGAAGATGCTAGTCTTCGATAGGACTAGGCTTTCCCCTTCTATTCTGGCATTTCTGCAGCCCAGTCCACATATACAGCCATCCTTTGAAAATGTTGCATATGTAGTGTAGATCCTTGCTTGCTGAGTACTTCGGATGAGTACTCACGTTTGCTTTATTTTCCTTTTCCCCCCTTTTCCCTTTGTCGCATCCAGACGACGGAGCCCCGGAGCCAGTTGTCTCGTTCGACGACCACTACTACTACCAGCCCGGAGAGTACTACTACTACGAGGAGCCGACCGACGACCAGGAGTAGGATCGGAGGGTCCAGGGCAGGAGGCCCACGCCTTTTCGATCATAGTTGTTTTTTTTTATTTTACCCCACCTCTGTGAAGACTTAACTCTCTTTCTGTAATATATCTGTACCCAGATATCTGATGCTTCCGCTGACACTTGTATGCCATCGAGCTATGTATTCGAGCCCTCGAGGCCCTGGCTTGTAATATGAAGCTTGTATGAATTTATTTATGTTTTAGAGTTGTGTTGTGATATCTTCAAGTGAGTCCTTAGGCTTGATCGTGTGCATTTGCGTGTATGATTAGTGCACGATTAAGTCGGGGTCGTCACAAATATTTGGGTTAAACTTGACGAGCCTAGCATGTACAGACATGGTCTTGAAACACTGGAGACCGAAAGGTCGAACGTGAGTCATATAGTAGATATGATCAACATAGAGATGTTCACCATTGATGACTGTCCCATCTCACGTGATGATCGGACTTGGGTTAGTTGATTTGGATCACGTATCACTTAGATAACTTGAGGGATGTTTATTTAAGTGGGAGTTCTTTAGTAATTTGATTAATTGAACTTAATTTATCATGAACTTAGTCCTGATAGTATTTGCAAATCTATGTTGTAGATCAATAGCTCGCGATATAGCTCCACTATTTCTGATATGTTCCTAGAGAAAACTAAGTTGAAAGATGATGGTAGCAATAATGCGGACTGGGCCGTGATCTAAGGATTATCCTCATTGCTGCACAGAATTATGTCCTTGATGCACCGCTAGGTGATAGACCTGTTGCAGGAGCTGATGCAGACGTTATGAATGTTTGACAAGCTCAATATGATGACTACTTGATAGTTTAGTGCGCCATGCTTTACGGCTTAGAATCGGGGCTTCAAAGATGTTTTGAACGTCATGGAACATATAAGATGTTCCAATAGCTGAAATTAGTATTTCAGACTCATGCCCATGTCGAGAGGTATGAGACCTCTAACAAGTACTTTGCCTACAAGATGGAGGAGAATAGCTCAGCCAGTGAGCATGTGCTCAGAATGTCTGGGTACTACAATCGCTTGAATCAAGTGGGAGTTAATCTTCCATATAAGATAGTGATTGACAAGAGTTCTCTAGTCACTATCACCAAGCTACTAGAACTTCGTGATGAACTATAATGTGCAAGGGATGACGAAAATGATTCCCAAGCTCTTCGTAATGCTGAAATCGACGAAGGTAGAAATCAAGAAAGAGCATCAAGTGTTGATGGTTAACAAAACCACTAGTTTCAAGAAAAGGGCAAGGGACAAAAAGGGAACTTCAAGAAGAACAGCAAACAAGTTGCCGCTCCCACGAAGAAGCCCAAAGCTAGACCCAAACCTGAAACTAAGTGCTTCTATTGCAAAGGAAATGGTCACCGGAAGCGGAACTGCCCCAAATACTTGGCGGATAAGAAGGATGACAAAGTGGACAAAGGTATATTTGATATACATGGTATTGATGTGTACTTTACTAGTGTTCGTAGTAGCCCCTGGGTATTTGATACCGGTTCAGTTGCTAAGATTAGTAACTTGAAACAGGAGTTGCAAAATGAACAGAGACTAGTTAAGGGCGAGGTGACGATGTGTGTTGGAAGTGATTCCAAGGTTGATAAGATCACCATCGCATACTCCCTCTACCTTCAGGATTAGTGTTGAACCTAAATAAATGTTATTTGGTGTTTGCGTTGAGCATGAATATGAATGGATCATGTTTATTGCAATACGGTTATTCATTTAAGTCAGAGAATAACTGTTGTTCTGTTTACATGAATAAAACCTTTTATGGTCCTACACCCAATGTGAATGGTTTATTGAATCTCGATCGTAGTGATACACATATTCCTAATAATCATGCTAAAAAATACAAAGTTGATAATGATAGTGCAACATACTTGTGGCACTGCCGTTTAGGTCATATTGGTGTAAAGCGCATGAAGAAACTCTATGCGGATGGACTTTTGGAATCACTTGATTATGAATCATTTGATACTTGTGAACCATGCCTCATGGGCAAGATGACTAAAACTCCGTTCTCCGGAACAATGGAGCGAGCTAATGACTTATTGGAAATAATACATACCGATGTATGCGGTCCGATGAGTATTGAAGCACGCGGCGGGTATCATTATTTTCTCACCTTCACTGATGATTTGAGTAGATATGGGTATATCTACTTGATGAAACACAAGTCTGAAACATTTGAAAAGCTCAAAGAATTTCAGAGTGATGTTGAGACTCATCGTAACAAGAAAATAAAGTTTCTACGATCCGATCGCGGAGGCGAATATTTGAGTTACGAGTTTGGCCTTCATTTAAAACAATGTGGAATTGTTTCACAACTCACGCCACCTGGAACACTATAGCATAATGGTGCGTCCGAATGTCGTAACCGTACTTTATTAGATATGGTGTGTTCTATGATGTCTCTTACCGATTTACCACTATCGTTTTGGGGTTATGCATTAGAGACAGCTGCATTCACGTTAAATAGGACACCGTCTAAATCCGTTGAGACGACACCGTATGAACTATGGTTTGGCAAGAAACCTAAGATGTCGTTTCTTAAAGTTTGGGGATGCGACGCTTATGTCAAAAGGCTTCAGCCTGATAAGCTCAAACCTAAATCGGAGAAGTGCATCTTCATAGGATACCCTAAAGAAACTATTGGGTACACCTTCTACCACAGATCCGAAGGCAAGATCTTTGTTGCTAAGTTTGGGTCCTTTCTAGAGAAGGAGTTTCTCTCGAAAGAAGTGAGTGGGAGGAAAGTAGAACTTGATGAGGTAATTGTACCTTCTCTCGAATTGAAAAGTAGCATATCACATAAAACCGTTCCCGTGATGCCTACACCAACCAGAGAGGAAGCTAATGATGATGATCATGAAACTTCAGATCAAGTTACTACAGAACTTCGTAGGTCAACCAGAACCCGTTTTGCACCGGAGTGGTACGGTAATCCTATCCTGGAAGTCATGTTATAAGACCATGGCGAACCTACGAACTATGAAGAAGCTATGATGAGCCCAGATTCCGACAGATGGCTTGAGGCCATGAAATCTGAGATAAGATCCATGTATGAGAACAAAGTGTGGACTTTGGTGGACTTGCCCGATGATCGGCAAAGCATTGAGAATAAATGGATCTTCAAGAGGAAGACGGACGCTGATGGTAATGTTACTGTCTACAAAGCTCGACTTGTCGCAAAAGGTTTTCTAAAAGTTCAAAGGGTTGACTACGATGAGACTTTCTCACCCATATCGATGCTTAAGTCTGTCCGAATCATGTTAGCAATTGCAGTATTTTATGAAATCTGGCAAATGGACGTCAAAACTGCATTCCTTAATGGATTTCTTAAAGAAGAGTTGTATATGATACAACCAAAAAGGTTTTGTCGATCCTAAAGGTGCTAACAAAGTGTGCAAGCTCCAGCGATCCATCTATGGACTGGTGCAAGCATCTCGGAGTTGGAATACACGCTTTGATGAGGTGATCAAAGCATATGGTTTTATACAGACTTATGGTGAAGCCTGTATTTACAAGAAAGTGAGTGGGAGCTCTGTAGCATTTCTAATATTATATGTGGATGACATATTATTGATTGGAAATGATATAGAATTTCTGGATAGCATAAAAGGATACTTGAATAAGAGTTTTCAATAAAAGACCTCGGTGAAGCTACTTATATATTGGGCATCAAGATCTATAGGGATAGATCGAGACGCTTAATAGGACTTTCACAAAGCACATACCTTGACAAGATTTTGAAAAAGTTCAAAATGGATCAGTCAAAGAAAGGGTTCTTGCCTGTGTTGCAAGATGTGAAGTTGAGTAAGACTCAAAACCCGACCACGGCAGAAGATAGAGAGAGAATGAAAGTCATTCCCTATGCCTCATCCATGCTATGTACCAGACCTATTGTGTACCTTGCCATGAGTTTGGCAAGGGGGTACAATAGTGATCCAGGAGTAGATCACTGAACAACAGTCAAAATTATCCTTAGTTACCTAAGAGGACTAAGGAAATATTTCTCGGTTATGGAGGTGATGAAGAGTTCGTCGTAATGGGTTACGTCGATGCAAGCTTTAACACTGATCCAGATGACTCTGAGTCTCAATCTGGATACGTATTGAAAGTGGGAGCAATTAGCTAGAGTAGCTCTATGCAGAGCATTGTAGACATAGAAATTTGCAAAATACATACGGATCTGAATGTGGCAGACCCGTTGACTAAACTTCTCTCACAAGCAAAACATGATCACACCTTAGTACTCTTTGGGTGTTAATCACATGGCGATGTGAACTAGATTATTAAATCTAGTAAACTCTTTGGGTGTTGGTCACATGGCGATGTGAACTATGGGTGTTAAATCACATGGTGATGTGAACTAGATTATTGACTCTAGTGCAAGTGGGAGACTGAAGGAAATATACCCTAGAGGCAATAATAAAGTTCTTATTTTATATTTCCTTATTCATGATAAAGGTTTATTATTCATGCTAGAATTGTATTGATCGGATACTTAAATACATGTGTGAATACATAAACAAATACCGTGTCCCTAGTATGCCTCTACTAGACTAGCTCGTTGATCAAAGATGGTTAAGGTTTTCTAACCATAGACATGTGTTGTCATCTGATAACGGGATCACATCATTAGGAGAATGATGTGATGGACAAGACCCAACCGTTAGCATAGCATATGATCGTTCAGTTTATTGCTACTGCTTTCTTAATGTCAAATACATATTCCTTCGACTATGAGATTATGTAACTCCCGGATACCGGAGGAATGCCTTGTGTGCTATCAAACATCACAACGTAACTGGGTGATTATAAAGATGCTCTACAGGTATCTCCGAAGGTATTTGTTGAGTTGGCATAGATCGAGATTAGGATTTGTCACTCCAAGTTTCAGAGAGGTATCTCTGGGCCCTCTCGGTAATACACATCATTAGCTTGCAAGCAAATGACTAAGGAGTTGGTCATGAGGTGATGTATTACGGAACGAGTAAAGAGACTTGCCGGTAACGAGATTGAACTAGGTATGAAGATACCGACGATCGAATCTCGAGCAAGTAACATACCGATGGACAAAGGGAATTACATATGTTGTCATAACGGTTCGACCGATAAAGATCTTCGTAGAATATGTAGGAGCCAATATGAGCATCCAGGTTCCGCTATTGGTTATTGACCGGAGAGGTGTCTCGGTCATGTCTACATAGTTCTCGAACGCGTAGGGTCCGCACGCTTAACGTTCGTTGACGATATAGTATTATATGAGTTATGTGATTTGGTGACCGAATGTTGTTCGGATTCCCGGATGAGATCACGGACATGACGAGGAGTCTCGAAATGGTCAAGAGGTAAAGATTGATATATAGGACGATGGTATTCGGACACCGGAAGTGTTTCGGGGGTCACCGGGTACTTATCGGGTCACCGGAAGGGGTTCCGGGTACCCCCGGCAAAAGATATGGGCCTTATGGGCCAAGAGGGGAAACACACCAGCCACAAGGGGTTGATGCGCCCCCCATATGGGCCGGCCAAGGTGGAGAAGGAAAGGGGAAGGAGGAAAGGAAAGAAAGGGAATAGGATTCCCCCTTCCTTCCACCTCTCCCCCCTTTCCTTCCCCCTCCGATATATATGGCAAGGAGGGCGCGCGGCTTGGGAGGAGCCCAAGTAGGATTCGGTCCTACTTGGGGCGCCTCCTGGACTCTCCCCTCCCCCTCCCACCTATTTATATGTGGGAAGGGGGCGCCTAGCACACACCAGACAATTGCCTAGTCGTGTGCGGCGCCCCCCTCCACCGTTTACGCCCCCGGTCATATTTTTGTAGTGCTTAGGCGAAGCCCTGCGGAGATCACTTCACCATCACCGTCACCACGCCGTCGTGCTGACGGAACTCATCTACTACCTCGACGTCTTGCTGGATCAAGAAGGCGAGGGACGTCACCTAGTTGAACGTGTGTAGAACGCGGAGGTGCCGTGCGTTCGGTACTTGATCGGTTGAAGCGCGAAGAAGTTCGACTACATCAACCGCATTGTGAAACGCTTCCGCTTACGGTCTACAAGGGTACGTAGACACACTCTCCCCCTCGTTGCTATGCATCTCCTTGAATAGATCATTACGTGTGCGTACAATTTTTTTTTGTTTTCCATACAACGATTCCCAACAATATGACCAAGGTTGCGGTAGTTGGCTCTTCAGCGCGTCTGTAGGATTGACTCAGCATGTTTGTTGTTGTGAAGTCCGAGGTGCGGCGACGAGGTATGGATGGTTAAGATGAAAAACGACGAATGTTTTTTATTACCTTCCGTGGTGTCAACCTCGCGCACTCCTTCTCCGTAGCTCATCATCAGAACCGGAGTTGCGTTACCATTGACTCGTGTAGCTGATTGCTTGACACGGTTCTTCGTTTGGATGATCATGACCTTTGTTTTGTGGACTTTTTTGGCGGTCGTTTGCGGTTAAGTAAGAGTCACTTGCTTGGGAAGAAACGATGACGATGATGGCAATGCGCAACCTAGATGATGTTTTCTTCGTCGCGATGTGTGATGTTTTTGTTGCGTGCCTGGTCAGTGGGATGTGATGATTTTTACCTGGTTTTCGCTAATTAACTAGACAACTCTTTTCTTCTTAAATAGTGAAAATGAAAAAAAACTTGTTTTTTAATGAATATGGATGCTTGGACGGCACCAAAGGAGAACCTCGTTGCAACATTGGCGGATGAGCATAATTGGAGCTATAGTCGCCCGTATGCACCCGTTTAACATGGGTTCAATTTTTTAAATAACAATGTACTAAAAAGTGTATTCTGTTATTGATTATCAACATAATTGAAAGACAGTGTATAAATACAAAAATATAGCAATCAAAACGCTTATTGTAACAAATAAATGATAAGAAAAGGACTAAAAATGACAAAACTTGGAAAAGATGTTTTGCATTAATAAATTCTAAAATACACTGTCAAATACTAAAGTTCAGTGTACAAGAATTTGTCCATAGTATACATGTATGACAAATACAACAATTCAAACATGAAAAATTGCCTAAGAGAATAAATATACCCCAACTATAGAATTGAAAACCCTAGCCAAGGCCCCACATTTTGCCAAGACACATATAAGTTTGAATGATGCTTCATGTACAATTTATGTACGATGTTGCAAATCAAGCCGTTGGTGGGTAGAACCAAACAATTTTTCAACATACATAAACTCGGCATATCTGTGGTACATATAGTAGTTTTGTATCAGTTTGTTCTACTGGCTACAAGTCATACCAAAAATGACAAGAGTTAAGACTAGTTGTAGCAAAACAATAAAAGGCAAGGAGAGTAAGGGCCCTACCAGGGCAAAATTAAGATAGGTTGGATTATCCGAACAAACGATTGGATGAAGAGCGGGTTACCGAAGACATGGAAAATGATCTTTTTATGTCAGCAGACGAACTCAAAGCTTATGGACATGTCTCTCGAGAATAAGACTTATACACGTATGCTCCTCTGTCATACCATGACCCGGACACAAATTCATGCGAATAGAAGGGTTAAAATAGTATGTGCTTGTACCAGACACCGTCTTCTCCAAGACGTACTCACTTGCGTTGATCAATCTCACCTCATGAGTGTGCCTATGAGCATGCGCTTGGGCCGCCTTGGCACAAGTCTACAGAAGATGAAAGACAGAAGTAGACGCTATAGAGGAATTGATAAATCGTTGGGCACGACTGACCCGCAAGGGCTATATCTTGCCTATACCTGTACCGAGAGAACCATCTGCCTCATCTCTAGCATGAGGCTAGTGAGTCAGCCCAGTACTATAGTTCTCAGAAACAATTTTGGGAAGGCTTTATGGACTGGTTCGGTTTTAGCTTATGCAGACTCTGTGTGTGTGTGTGTGTGTGTGTGTGTGTGTGTGTGTTTGTGTATGTGTGTGTGTGTGTTTCTTATCGGTTTCATGATTTTTTTTCTTTTTTTCAGTACACGTCACCTTTTATCAATACACAATGTACATTACACGGAACATATTTTTGATACACGTTCATGTTTTGAGCATTTTCTTTAAATATATGTAAAATATTTTCCAAATACACGTGGAAACATTTTTTTAATAGCACAAAAGATTTTTTCAATTTTTTGAATATTGTTTTTTACAATGTATAAACATTTTTTTCAAATACATGTATGAACTGTTTCTGAATACATGTAAAACCTTTTTTCAAATACACGTTGAACATTTTTTGGAATGGTAAAAACATATTTTTTAAACTATGCAAACATTTGTTGGCATTGATAAATATTTTAACAGTTCTATCAACATATCTTTGAAACACGTGAACATTTTATTAATGGTACAAAATATTTTTTTACATTGCGCAAACATTTTTACGTTGTATAAACAATTTTTTATTGTCATAAATAATCTTTTGGAATGCCTGAACATTTTCTAAATGTCATGAATATTTTTCGGAATGCTATATAGTTGTTTCAAAAATTGTGCGAATATCTTTTTACACAACATGAACATTTTTAAGACGTGTAGTGAACATTTTTTAAATAGTAAGTAAATCAATTTTTGACATATGTGTTGAATATTTCGAAATATGACCAAAAGTAAGAAAAGAGGAAGAAAGAAAAAAAAAACGAAAGTAGAGGCGTTCGAACGTGTAGCTTTTTTTAGGGGTTCGAACGTGTAGATCGGTCGCTAGAAGTACGCAGGTCTCACGTTAGGCCGGACCCAATGGGACCTCCTATCTACCGCATTCTGCGACAGAATGTCGGAGCTTCGCACAGGCAGTCATCCGACTGGGCCGGCCCACGTACGAGCGACGAGCGGTGTAAAAACTATTCTTATTGTTTTGCAAAAATAATTCTCAATATAAAAAAAAATGTTCACAAATGCAAAGCAAAAGCTAGTATTCGAACTCACGATGCAGCTATAGTAAACACATGTAACCAGCCACTGCGGCCGATTAGTGTTCCTGATAAGTAGGCAATGCCAACACTTTAGAACTAGCTACATGGGCACATTGGATTTTTTAAAATCATTTCTTGAAAATTCTGAATATTTTTTAAAAATTCCGTATATTTTTGACAAACACGCATGAGTTGTGAAAAATAGCGAATCATTTTCGAATTTTTAACCAAATTTTCAAATCTGGAACAAATTATTAAATAGTGAACAAATTTTGGAAAAGAGGAAATTTTTTAAAAAATACTAAAAATATTTTAAAATTTGGGAATTTTTAAAATTTGTGAATCAAATTTAAAAATATAATTTTATAAAAATAATTGTGAACAAATCTTGAAAAACAGGAACATTTTTTAAAACTCCAAAAAAATGACAATCAAGAACGGGAAAAGAATGTGAACAATATTTGAATTTGTTAACAAAATTTTAAAAATTGGAACATTTTATGTATTTGTCAACAAATCATGAAAAAGGGAACATTTTTCAAAATTCTAAACAATTTTTAAAATCCCGAACAAATTTTGAAAAAGGGTGAACAATTTTGGGAATTCCGGAACATATTTTAAAAAAGCGGAACATTTTTGAAAATTTCGAACATTTCTTGTGAAACCCGAACAATTTTGAATTCCAACCATTTTTCAAATTAGCGAGCATTTTGAAAATTGTTAACATAATTTGAAAAATAGAAATAACTTTCCTAGTGTGGCTGCCTGTGCGAGGCGACAATTAGCCTAGTCGCTTTGCTAGTGTGGCTTCCTGTGCGATGCGGCGACAATTTGCCTCAACACGCGACAAATAGGGATTTCCGGACCCAATACCCTGGGCGCTGCAGGCGACACTTCATCATTGAGACTCGCTGGAAACGTAACTCCTATTTGACGCCCTTAGCGCCTGTTATAGCTTCCTTTTAGAAACTAGCGCCAGTTATTGCGTTCCACAAACCGGCACACACCCACCTACATCTTGAACTCGGCCCATTTACTTTTTCCAACTTTCAAATAGCAGCTGTGGATTCAAACTTTTGGACTCTTGGGTTTGTTCCAACCGTGATAATCAACTAGGAAAGCACACTTGGTTTACATAATTACATTTTTTTTCTTGTTGTGCATCTTCTCTATCTGGTTTTCCTCTTTTTGCTTGTTTGTTTGGCCTTTTTAGTTTACTTTTTAAATTTTTTTCTATGCTTTTTCAATTACTTCATTCGCAATATTTTAGAATTTTATTTTTTTCAAATTTATGAATATTTTTTCAATCCATGAACTTTTCATATATTCGCAAACATTTTTCAACAGTGATTATTTTCTAAACCAGTGATTTTTTTTTCAATGTATGAATGGTTTCCAATTTCACAAACATTTTTTTAGTCGATGAGCTTTTTTCGTGAACTATTTTGTCAAATTAGTGATTTTTTAATCGATGAGCTTTTCAAATTCATGAACTTTTGTCAAATTAAAAAAAAACAAATTTCTTAACTTTCTTTAAACTTCCTGAACTTTTGTTTTTAAAAATCATGAACTATTTCAAAATTTGTGCACTTTTTAGTGATCTTTTTTCAAATCTGCGAGTTTTTCCTGTTTTTGCTAACTTTTATTAGTGAACTTTTTCAAAGTCATGAGTTTTTTTATTCTAGAATGAACTTTTTTATTCGTAAAAAAAATTTATAAACTTTTTCTAGGTTCATATTTTTCAAAAATCAATGGTCAATTATTAACAGTCAACTAGTAAACTATGAAACCTAGACAGAGTGAGTGAGCGATCAGATCTAGTTTTTTTGCTGGGCCGGCTCCAGAAAAGGATCGCATGAGCGCTGCTTGGATAACTAACGCATAAGGTGCTGCATAGGAGCTCTCTGCTGGAAACGAGACATGTCCCACCCACGACAAACTGTGAGTTGCGGACATGAGAGGTCAGATGTAGCTGCACGGGCATGCGACCATGGGCCCTGATGCTCCAGGTCATTTTAGATGAGTGAGTGCTATCCCTAGAAAAGGATAGAGCTTATAGCGAGCAGTAAGATACTACTAGCTAACAGCGATCACTAGTTGGCTGAGCCAACCCCTTAAGGTAGAGCTTCACGAGCGAGCGGTTTACAATAGGATCGATTGCTTCTTCCCGGGTTCCTTCTTTCTTTATACTTTCTTCATTTTCTATTTTTACTTTTTTATTTTCCTTTTTAATTTCATAAACATTTTAAAAAAATTGAAATTTTTATATTTAGAAAACATTTTAAATCCACAAACTCCCTTCTTAATTGCAAACTTTTAGAATTACCAAACATTTTCTGGATTGGTGAAGAATATTTCAAAAATTCACAAACATTTGTTGGAATTCATGAATTACTTTGTTATTCATTTATTTACAATTTTCAAACATTTTTTGAATTCATAAACTTTCGATTTCACTAGTTATTTTGAATTGATGAACATTTTTCCAATTCATAAACATTTTGAAAAATAAAGAATAGTTTTCACTTTCATTTTTTTTGAATTTGTGATATTTTTTAAAATCCGTCAAAAATTTAATTTTCTCACTTTATTTAAAATTCATAGTTTTTTAAATTCAATAACCTTTAAAAAAATCAAATTCATGAATATTTTTGCAAATTCATAAAATAAAAATTCAAATTTTTACAAATTCTAAAATTAGAAATAACACTGACCAATATCAAAAGAGAAGTGGAAAAAGTCCAATGAGAAAAAGGAACTAAAATCACCGTTTTGGGGGCGTGGCTGCACTGGATCGCCCCTTTTCGTATCGCACTGGGCCAGTCCCAGGTTGTAGATCAGGTATGTGTGACACACCTTATTTCACGCTTTAAGCGAGCACGGGGCAGAGCCTCGTGTCGGGGGGAGCCCCAGATGGGCCAGCCGAACTGCACGGGACGCATGGATTTTTTTTTTATTTTCTCTTCCCTGTTCTCTTTTTTTGTTTACTTTTGTACTTTTCTTTATAATTTAAAATATTATATATATATATATATATATATATATATACAGAAAACCATATTTGAAAATACATTAAAAAATGTTGAATAAATATTAAAAAATGTTGAACAAGTATGTGAAAAATGTTGAACAAGTAATTAAAAATATTGAATAAGTATTAAAAATATTGAACAAATATCGGACAAATGTTGAATAAGTATTAAAAGTTATTGAATGAGTATTTTAAAAATGTTAAGCAAGTTTTTTAAAATGTTTAATAAGTATTGAAAATATTTAACAAGTATTTGAAATTGTTGAGTAAGTATTAAAAAATGTTAAACAGATATTTAAAATTGTTGAACATGTACTTGAGAAATATTGACTAAGTACTACAATATTGAACCAGTATTTTTAAAAAAATGAATAAGCATTCGGACAATATTGAATGTGTATTAAAACAATGATGATCACTTATTAAAAAAATGTTTTTGACATATACAAAAATGTAGAGTGAAAATAAAAACAAACATAAGAAAAACAAAAAATAATAAAAATGGAGAAGAAATGTTTTACGTGTATTTAAAAAATATTGTTAACATATACAAAAATATAGAATAATAAGCAAAAGAACAAAGAAAACCAAAATAGGAACAAAATAAATAGAAAATAAAAAACAAAGAAAAAATGCAAAAAAGAATGAAAAGACAGAGAAGAAAAAAGAATCATATAAAATAAGAAAAAGGAGAATAAAGAAAACAAAAATAAAATAAAAAAAATTCTATGAAAAACTGTGAAAGAAAAATAAAAATAAAAAGCCCGGCTCAAATGGCATATAGCGGGTCGTGCTCCTAGTACTAAGTACTAACTACAAATTGAACGTGGTCGTAGTGGCTAGGAGAATTCCTGATATACCTTGCGGCCAGGAATCGATCACTGGTTCTCCCTTTCCTCTTGTCTTTTTGCGCACCAGCATGCCGGCCCAGTTACCACAAAGCCTTCAGCGAGACTTTTCTAGCGACTTGCTTAACGCGAGAAATACTTACCACATATCCCTTACCCCTAAATAAAATATCCATTGCCCCTTTTTTGGACATTGTGTTGAGAAAACGCACAGGAAGGACGATTGGCCGGCTCACTTTGGCACGATGCACTAGCGCGTGTTTTTTTGTTTTATGGGTTTCTCCAAAAAAAAATACCGGTTGAAGGATTTTATTACAGATTTAAAACATGTGCATAAATATTTCTAAATGTTTCCCAAAATTAAAAATATTCACAAATTGGAACAATTCATGAATTTTATAAAAATGTTAGTGTTTTCGAAAAAAATTCCAATTTTAAAATCTATACATGAATTTATAAAAGTTTGTGTATTAAAAATATATTCACACATTCAAATATATTTGGAAAGAGAAAATCATGCTTTCTTAAATATAAGTTTATTGAAAAAATGCTGGCGAATTTTTTAAAATGTTCTTCAATTTTATAAGTTTGTATTTTTAAATATGTTCTCAAATTTTAAAAATGTTTTTATATTATAAAATGGTTTAATTTTTTTTTTAAATATTCGTGAAATTAAAAATGATCTTAAATTTATTTTAAAAAGGAAATAAACAGAATAGAAGTATCACAAAAGACAGGAAGGAAGAAACGGAAATAACTTAAAAACCATCGCTCCCGAAACCGTCCAGAGAGTATGCCCCTCTACTTTTGTTGGGCCAGCCCTTCTGGTCGTTCTCCGTGTGATTGGTCAATGTTTTGTCACCGCGACAAGTAGGAATTTCCTTTTTGATAAGCATTATTGAAAGAAAACTTGGACCGGTATTGCCATGACTACCAATAAATAACAGGCTTCCTTGCCTCATTTGTCAACGAAAGTTGACTTTGGTACCGTTAAAAAAAAAGTTGACTAGTAGGCGGTGGGCAGCTCAACCACTGGATCTGCGATCTGCCAGCCGCTGCAGAGTCTGTACCAAGTAGTCAGAATACAGAAGTTGCAGCTTGGTGGGTTTGCAACTTGTTAGTGATCAAAGAATGGGCACCGATGCACAAAGATAGCTCGGTTTGACCGAAAAAAGATCGGCAGCAGATCTTGTAGCTAGCAAGTTGCACGTGCTGACACTACTTGACAAGTGACAGAGTCTAGAAGTTGACTAATTTGAAAGCCACGACCCACCCACGAGGTTCAGTGTATATAAATATCCCTACATATCAAAATATAATCCATATATCTGTCTTAAGTCTAAATTTGTAAAATTTGATCAAGCATATAGAAAAAGTTACCAATATTTAAAATACCAAATCAATATCATCGGATTCATTATAAAATATATTTTCATATTGATGTTTAATTGGTACTACCTTCATCTCACAACATAAGACATTTTTTCGGCTAGTATTACGTCTTATATTTTGAGACCGAGGTAGTAATATTTTTTTATAAACTTTGCCAAACTTTGTAAAACCATGACCCGGGACATGCACTATGTTTGACACTGAGGAAGTACTTGTAACTAGTAGAAGGTCCGTGCGTTGCCACGGGCTTTACAAAAATTAAAGATACTATTCATGAAGCTAAAATAATATAGAACAATGTCATTTCGACTAATACACATCTTTTTTTTACAATCAGCGTGATAGCATTCCCTAACAAAAACACAATAATATATTATTGACAAATAAAAAAAATGTTACTGAAAACAACCAGTAGTTTTTTTTAACATCAGTACAGACGCAAGCGCTCATACATACACGCATACACTCATCCCTATAAACGCACACACGCACACCATACCCCTATGAGCACCTCCGAGAGACTGAGCAGGCATGTCATCTTGAAATTTACGAAGTCGTCGTAGGCGCCTTGTCGTCAACGGGAACGTCTCCTCCCACTGAAAGCGCATCGCCGAAAATCCTGAAATAAATCCAAGATTAATGCGAGCACCAGGAGTTGAACCCTGATGGGCTGGGAATACCACTGTCCCTCTAACCATCCAACTACAGGTTGGTTCGCAAAACAACCAGTAGTTGAATGGTAATGATACTGATGGTACCCATCCATGCAGGGGCGGAGCCAACCCAGTGGGCCGCCTTCATAAAATGTAGCTCACATGTATAGTAATTATTTTGTTCCTAAAAAAAATGTATAGTAACATTCACATAAGGCGACGGCGGCTCCTCTCAGATGTCGGCAGCGGCGATCTCGTACCTCGGCAGCGGGCGAGTGGCTCCACGATCGACCTAGCAAATAGATAGATCACGGGCAGCCGCGTTGTATACCTAGAATGCTTTAATATTCACAAAAGAAGTGTCCTTGTAGGCCGGTAGCTGAGTCAATCTTGACCCCTTAATAAACTCAGTTATATTCTTCATTTACACCCAATTTAGTTAGAAGTACTGGCAAATAATGCAGTATGCTATCGTCTGATAATATAGGGTAATGGATATGCTGAAATTGTAGATACGGAGGCACCTAACGATTGAATTACTTTATTTATTTTTCCACACTACAGAGGCAGGTGCTTGTAGAAATACCAAAGTATACGCTAAAAAAATTCTTTATGAAAACATTGGACAATTATGCTGCAAGGTAGCAAGTAATCTCACAACAATTTCAGAAGAAAAAGCCAGTGGCAAAACAAGCGAAAGGGATGTGCAAACCTCTTAAGGATTTGAGAAAGCTCATAACTCCTCAATTAAGTCAACCATCAATTTCACATAGCCCATAGGAATCAACCGCCTCAGCAATCTCCTCCCCGTTGGATCTGGTACCAGCAAGGTCCTCGACGCTGAAATAAACAATCGTCCATATGGGCAACTACAATGACTGAAAAATATGTGGTCATTAATATGGGCAGCAAGAAAAATATGCACAGAACTGGAAGGCTAATTCTAAAATCAAGCTTAAAATGCAAGCTACTTATTTATGTGCTCTAAATCCATATAAAAACTAATGATCACTCTGTCTGAAAAGAAGTAACTTCCATGAAGGGGGAGGGGTCTGTACCTGAATGAAATCATTGCACACACCAGAGCAAAGCTGATATTGTTATAAAAAAGTACTTCTTGCTACAAGGGCAAAACCAGGAAAGACCATATAGCCATGTGAGAGATGATATAGGAATTGAGAAAATACAATAGGACCAAACCTAGCACATTTTTTCGAACATATCCTAAAGTGGTTTAGAAAATGTGTCCCCATATTTTCACTACCAAAACGCTAATTAAATCAAAAGCAACTGAAGGTAAACGAAAAGTGGCATGATCACAATGCAACAATGCAAGCATCGACCAAGTACTAACTCTGATTCATACACAAAGTTATCCAGGTATATTGGGTTTCCAACTCACACTACGATTCTGATGCATACTGACAGGAAGATGTCACGCCATCATCCATATAACCATAGAGGAGAATAACTGAAGAAACCATGACAATGAAAACAAAAAATAAACTGCCGCAACAAAATAAATTTTCTCATCAATCAAGCTGGGGGCCTGTTCATATGAAGAAGAGAAGGATCAGCAAAAGAAATAACATATCAAGAAAAGAAAACAAAAAACATTAGAAAGTAAACATGTTTGCTCATCGATTACCTTATGCCTTTTTGATAAACATAATTATATTTTAATTTTCTCCGTTGTTTTCTTATTATTTTTGACCAAACTGCCATATATGGTACACGAAGAAGCATTTACCTGAAGGCATTAATATCTTTTTCAACTTTTTAGTCTTACTGAATAGGTAAAAGGCCAGTGTGGGTGAAAATATTATAAGGACATATACATTAAATTCAATGACAAAATCAAGCTTTCAAATGATGATTATGTGGTATTGCAACGAACTCCGACATCCACATCTGTTGTGAGTGAGCACAAGTATCGATCAGTTTTACAATTGCTGATTTAGATTCCAAGAGGTTATATTTCTTTATTCAACTGCTATAAATAAACTAAATAAGATGAGAGTGAGACTACATACAGAAAGCTGAATGTGCAAGATCGACGGCATCCCCTAAGTGCTTCTCTTCTCAACTGCTTCCTTCTGGATGTTTTGAATGTTCAATGGAAAACAAAATTCAGAAATGCATGGTCAGATAATTGCAACCTCAGTTTATTTATAGAAAAATGTTATTGAAAGAATTGCATCCAACGAAAAACAAACCTTAATTTGAGACATATAGTTTGATGCCTTACCTACAGTTGTAACCTGTTGAGCAAGTATGCCAATCTGCATGTTCGAACAGAATTTTCTATCGGAGAGCAAGCAGAGGTTATACATCAGAATTTTTTATGAGAAGCAAGCAGAGGTTATACATTATATAGAGGAGACTAATAGAGAGTACGAACTCGATATCTCTTGCATGGTCCATACTTCCATTGTCGGCATGAAAATGAAGCACGGCCACCGTTGCTGGCTCCTCCAAATGCCCATCGGTGTAGGCATGCTGGAGAACATACAACACTGCCCGAGTCAAACCGAAGAAGCAAAGAGCGTAGGAAAATAGATAATTGAATACTGAAAGAAAGGAGAAGATAACCACCATATATGTTATTTTGCACAGTTCATTACATGAGTCAAATTACAATGGTTATATCCCAAGGCCATCTGATAGTCCCTATTTTACAAAGCATGGCTTTGATGAACATACCAATCAGCTACTCTTAACGTTCCACATCACCCAAGCTAGCACTGATTGCAGAAAACTTACAATATTATTTAGAGGTGCTAGTTCAAACTATGACGAATTATTTGCATGGCTTATCATCAGCAGTTATGAAGCTACTGCCTTTAGTATTTTATACTTAGGCTTCATTAGAACTGCTGCTGCACATTAAGTATGAGAAGGTAACAGCAGGCAAAATATCACTCTCGGCACTGGTCAAGTTTCAGTTGAGAATTCACACATTATATAAGATGTATATGTGATGATAGATTTGAACCTGAAACGAGATCAACATATGTATACCTTGTAATAACATCCTCCGCCAAAGGGGCAAGTGTCCCTTCTAAAGCCAAAGTACCTACAATCCATGGCCGTGAAATAGCATATGTGTGGCTTACACAAATGTTTCATGAATCAACCTCTACTCTGAAGAACATACAAATGAAATTCTCTCTGGAGTACTATTAACCTAACGATCATATAGTGAGATGCATGCAACCATTAGATCTATTGTTAGTGACCTAAGAATTTCTGTATTTCCATCTCAAAAGGTAAAAATCCAGTCCTGAATCTGCCCGCCGCCCACGCATCTATCACAAACCTCATCCCCTGCTGCTCCTCGATGGTGCACCTCCTCCCCTGCTGCTCCTCGATGGTTCACCTCCACCCACGACGGCGCAAGCAGTGGCCCTTGCTCCACGACACCGGACCGACTGGTAGGTCCCCCCGGCGGCTTGTTGACAGCATGCTCGCCGTCGGCTTCCTGCCAAGAGGCTCACCAAGAGCGTCCCATTTGGTCTGGCTTATGGTGAAGGCGACCCCTAACCTCTTGCGCGGCACCCGGACAGCAGTATGGTGCCACGAAGGACGGTTTCCTTCTCCGCCCCAGCACGGCGCCACCGCTGCCCCTACTTCTCCACTCACGCAGCGACGCCCCAGCCGCTCCACCCACTCAGCGACGCGCCCGCCTCGCTCCGCTCCTCATTGCCTGCAGCACAACTCGGCGGCTAGGGTTAGCCGCAGGGGTGCGCGTAGGGGCGTAACGGCGAGGAGGTGCTCGAGGGTGGATGGGGAAGACAGGGGCGGAGACGCACCGGTGGCGGCCGACGCAAGAGGCGGGGCTGGTGGAGGAGCTCCTGAGCGGCGGCGGCGCAAAGAAATTTCCGCGACGGCGGCGGCGGCGTCCCCGAGGATCCTAGAGAAAAGATCAGTGGTGGGAGGAGTGCGGAGTGATTTTTTTTCCTTCGGTGATTATTTGTATATAAGGAGATAAAACCAGTGCTACGGGGATGGTGGGAGGTGGGAGGTGGGAGTAATAGAATCGGACGGAAATAAAAGCTCCATTAGGAGTAGAGATTGAGCGATTTAAGGTAAGATTAATTAATTTAGATTTGATGTTTAGAAATTGATTGTGATTGATTCTTTCACATAAAGACATTACTAAATAATTTGCGCCAACATAGAAAGTTATGATCCGTTCAGATTTTTTTTGTTCTGTGAGAGGGTGACGTGAAACTAAACTGGTGGGGTGGGGGAGGGGACGAAAAAAAACCAGTCGACAAAAACCGGACGAAAGTGGTGGGACGAAAAAAAATCTGGACGCAATCCTACCAACTGCTCCATTAGGAGTAGAGATATGCAATTGTGCAGTCAGCTCGCTCCCTTGCGGCTCTCGGGCCGCACCGGGGCGCCCTCATTCTGACAGCCTAGGGCCCCCTCCACCTCCTCCTCCTCTCTGTCACCGCCGACTGAGGGCATCGCCGGGCAAAGCCCGGGCGGCGTCGGCGGCGGTGGGACCCTTTGGTGGCGTGGTGGGAGCAGATCTAGCGCCCCTGATTGCTGGGTGACGGGTGGTGGTCCTGGAGCTGTGCGTGCCGACAACAGCAGAGGTTGGCGGTGACCGAAGGAGGCGGCCTTGTCCCGCGGCGGTGCGAGGTGGTGGAGGTGCCGCGTGAGGTGTTGGGGCGTGGCCAGTGGCTCTAGGGCTGCAGCGGTCGTCCATGGTGGGCGATGGCGGGTCTTCGGGCCCGCATCGATGGCGCGCTAGTGCGTGGTGGATGTGAGGGTTCTGCACCCGGACGGATCCAGGGTTGCCGGCCAGATGTAGGCTCGGTGGTGCAGCGCCATGACGATGGAGAAGATGGCCATGCGAGGGGGCGACAGAGGGTGGTGAGGAGGTGCTGGGAGAGGGCCGGACGCGCCGTGGGCATCCGACTTTGCGGAAGGACGGACGACGTCCTGTGCAAGAGGCTCGGCAAGGGTGCGCAAGGGGCCGGGCAGCGTAGTTCTGCGCCGGTGGTCAATTGTTGGGCGTGGCACGGGCGAGTTGGGTGATGCTCTCATGGATCTGGCGAGGCGCGCGCGACACAAGGGATCCAGAAGCGAGGTTGCTTCTCAGGCGGCCCGACAGGCCGGGATGGAGCGGCTCGCACCTGTGGCTATTGGATCTTCAGCGTTCTCTGGCGGGCGCGCTTGGTGCGTGTGCGTGTGGAAGCTTGGTCACATCTGGGAACCGAGGTGGCTCGTGGCCTCGGGCGGCATTTCGCTTGCCCCTGTCATCGTGGTGCTCGGCAAGGATTGGTGGTTCGTGTTGCGTCCGGTGATCCAGTTTTTTGGTCGGCGATTGGCGGATCTAACTGCTGGTGGTTGTCGGTGGCCTCCGCAAGGTACGGATGGCTGCTCCGATGAGAGGCATCTTCGACTATGAGCTGGCTCAGTGGTGGTGCTAGGTGGCCGCCGTTGATGTGTGGATGAGGTGGTCTCGGGAGCTTGGGTGAAACCCTGTCTCAGTTGTGGTCGTGACCAGCGATGGGGCGGCCGTGGCTATCTACTACCTTCTTGGAGGCATCCCTGTATTGCTGCCGCATTCCTCCCGTGTTGACCACTTCTGCTCCTGGGGAAAACCCTTGATCTTATTTGATCAGACGATGGCGGCGCTTTGGTGTCGTATGCCTCCCTGGGGGCTTCATCTTTGGAGTTGGGTACTGGCGAGTGGGAGCAGTGGAAGACGGCGGTGTTGGCGTTGAGGGTTCTGTGGCAACGATGGGAGGAGCATATCGGAGACATGGCTATAGTTGTGGTAGTCGGCTCTTCGCGGGATTGTCTCGACTGGTTTGTTGCTGTGAAGTCGAAGCTGTGGTGGCGGGGCCCCGGTGGCGTATGATGACGGGCAATAGGTGGTTTCGTTCGATGGTCTTCTGTGGCGCCAATTGTGCCTAGTCTCTCCTTCGTCAGAGTCGGAGCTGCATTGTCTGGTCGTAGGTGGCCGAGTCTTGCGCGCATCTTCATGCGGCCGCTACACCATGGGTCGGGTTGACGATCGCCTACAGTGAAGTCGGAGTCGTTTGCTCAGGATTTAGGGATGACAATGAGGCCTCTAGGGGAGGAGTGATGACGATGACGCCTGTGTGCTGTCTCGGTGAGACCCTCTTTGAAGTGGTGTGCGTGAGATATTCTTTGTGTGCCGCTCAGCAGCTGTGATGGTTTTTACTCGGTTCTTCATAATTAACTGGGCAATATGGTTTTCGCTCGGTTTTTCCTAATTAAACGAGCAACTCTTTTTTTTAATGAATGCAGGAATCATGTAGTTTCCAAAACAGTGTGCAGTGCCCCGTGCAATGTTGGTTGAGTTCTTCAGAGTTCAGACTTTCCAGAGAAAATAAAGGGCGATGTTCATGATTGAAGAGGAGAACATGTCGGCCTGTATTTTCATGGCCTATGACTAAAATATGATACGTTTGGAAGATCTGGACAAAGACAACCTTCCGACAAACAATACATTAACAACCCAACCTAATATCACTAGAAGTCAAGTGAATAATTGTTTAGAATCTGGGCACACTTGCTTTGACTTCTGAGTTTTGAACTTCTGAAGTGCTCTCCCAACCCCATAGCGTAAGGTGTATTGACGAAAATACTGATACAGTACACTAAAATGTTCTTTTTTCACGAATCGTTGTCCATGAAAATGAACCGTAACTTGCAACTCCCTTTGTATCGAAATATAAGACGTTCTTTGACACTCTTATAGTGTTAAAAAATATCTTATATTTGATACAGAGGGAGTATTATCGTAGCTGGTATCTTCAGTTTTTTTTTTTTAGAAATGGGGGAGGACCCCCGGCCTCTGCATCTGGACGATGAATGCAGTCATTTTATTAATTATTCACACAAGACCTTACAAAGTCATACAACAGTAAGATTGAAGCCACCGTCTAGGCAACAAACTGTCGCTACTCCTATCCAATTGATGAAGGGATGCTGATAGTCTGGGCCTAATACCAAACAGACCTCGCAGCCAAACCTAAACATCTAAGACATGAGGTCCCAACCAGGACGTCTGCCAGGTATGGGCACCCACCAGTCCGGCGTGCTCCTCAACCAGGACGCCTGCCGGGTATGAGGCCGCCGCAGCCACTTGCCACCAATCTATCTTTAGAGCTGTACTGCTGCATCTACCTTGCCCGGTCTAGCTGCTGCCGACGCCACCACGACGCCAGACAGCGTCGACCTCCTGCGCGTGTCCATCGCCACACATCTGACGCCAAGCCTCCGCTGCTCCATGCCGCCAAAAACCTCCGCCATGAATATGTAGGAAGAAACACCACTCCACCGAAGAAGCCAACCGCTGGTCCCTCGAGCCCGAGTGCATCTCCAAGAATGCCGCCCTCAAGGGGGTAACGACACATGAATGCCGCCGTCATCCGATCAACTGATCTAGGGTTTCCTCCGGAGGTATTAGGTGGGGTTGGGAGTTTCACCTCGATGATGCATTCATGAAGGAAACGATGATAAGGGCATCGTCATCACCGGCTCCGACCAACGACCGAAAACCAGGTTTTCACCCGGATCCGTCCCAAGGAATCCACCCGACAACCTGTGCACCGTCTCGACCGCCTTCAAAGCCCCAGATCTAGCCACCTAGATCCGGCGACCAACCACAACAGCAGTGCCACCGTAGGAGTCCTGGCGCACCGGGCACTGCCAGAGTGTGCCACCAGTGGAGCCTGGGAGGAGGGCTCCCACCCCCACCTCCCCAAGCCGCGAGAGCCGCCGAGATGGATCCCGCGCACTCGTCACCATCTCTGATCCGAACCAATCCGCAATCAGATCGCCGTCACAGATCCGCCTTGGACAGGGACTGCACCACGCCATGACGCCGCGGGAAGTCCGAGCTTCACCCGCCACCACCATCCAGGGCCGCCGCCCCGGGATCCAGACAGAACATCGCCGCTGCCACCGGCCTTGTTCCGCCGCCGCCGACCGGCCACTGCGACCTCTGCCGCCATGCCGCCGACGGATCTGGGCGAGGATATCCATCCTCCCCGAGGGCACAAGCCGCAGCCTCTTCACCGCGTACCAGATGAGATCCGTGTCGCACGGGAAGCCACCGTGGCCGCATCCCCACCCCTCGCCGGATGCCGCGCACGTGCCGCCCTGCCGCCGGCGAAGGCCGCCACCACGAGGAGACCCGCACGCAGCCGCCACACAGCTAGACGTCGACCCATCTGCAGCCGCGCCATCGGGCTCGCCGCCGTCAAGATCGTCGCCGCCGCGCCACCAGGATCCGCGCGCCCCGGCGCCTCCGCCCGGCCTGGCCGCCCCCGCAGGCCACGGACGCGAGGAGGGGAGAAGGCCCCCGCCGCCAGCCACCGCGGGGGGGCTTTGCCCCGGCGGCGGCGGGGAAGGGGAGGAGGGGGAGGGCTAGCGGCAGGAGGTGGCGGCGCCGCCCGTGTCGCCCGCGGGAGGGGCGACGCGGGGGCTAGGAAACTACTTTCTTCATCGAAAATTAGTTGACGCTTAAATGGATCTAGACGTATTTCAATGTTAGGTAAATCTGTTTAAGCGTCAACTAATTCAGGGCTGAGGAAGTAGAAATTTTCATATGTACTGTCTACTCTGAACTCGTTTTTCGTGTGTGTCAATCTTTCTATTCCCCACCTTTCCGTTTGCGGCTAGATACTGAGCGAACTATGGAGGGCACAACCGCACAAAGTACAAAAGTCTGAGTTGCAGACATCAACAAAAAGGACAGGGATTCTGACTTGTGAGAGGTGCACAATTCAAAAGAATACGACGCCTGTCAAATCAAGGAGCCTTCTTCAAATTTGGTGCTGTGAAAGACGTTGGGGAAGAGAAAGCAAGTCAACTTGAAGCCCTGCAGCGTGCACGGTTGGTGTGAATATGATGTAGAGCATAATTGTCTGTTTGGCTTAAGATGGTCACAATCAGGGATGCAAGTGAAATATATACTTGTATGCGTGAAAGATGAGAATTGACATTATACGGCTTTTATTGTATTTAAGCCTTGTGGGCAGTATGTATAGAGCACACGGTGGCTTTAAAAAATACAAGATAAGCTAAATCAAACCCTACTCTATATTGTATTTCAGTATAATAGCCTTATATTACGGGACAGAGGGAGTAGTAGTGAAGATCACACGATACTAAAAGCAAACGCAGAGTGATCATAACGCGACCTTCATATTCACCCTGCAATTAGAACCCACGTGTTAATTGGGTCATAGATTATTCCCTAAAAATTGAAGGTTCAAAAGAACACAAGTTGTAAAGTTTGAACATCTTAAAATGTATTCTCTCTGTAAAGAAATATAAGAGCGTTTAGATACTTTACAGAGGGAGTACCTCCAGCGAATGAAAATGGAGACTGGCCCGGCTTCATGAGTGAGCAAGTAGATCAACCTTCTGTGCTCGCGACTCAGATTACTGCACTCAGCATCACCAGTGATACTAACGGGGGCCAGTTGTGCACTTTCTGAACTTGCATCTGGAGAAGATATTGCTGCCGGCCTCGCATCGCATGGGTTGATCCAACTCACACTTTCCAACAGCAATTGTATATTCTGCAAGTCGGCAATACACAATTAAAAGGTAAGGCACGGGCAACTATCCACTGAGAGTGTGCTCATCTGATCGTTGACCAAACCTCCCCATCCCATCGATTTTTTGTCGAAAGAGACCACCTGCCCAACAGAATTACCAGAAAAGACCCTTTCCGGATGAAATTGTCAAAAAAGACCCCCTCGGCCGTGGCGGCAGGCGCGGCAGGTGACACGTGGCACCTGCCGCCACACCCGGTGGCGGCTGCACTGTTCACACGGGGGACGATTTTCGCACAGAAGAGTGGAAACGGGGCGCGAGTGAACAGTGCTACCGCCTACGGGTGTGGCAGCAGCACTGTTCATAACTGGTGAACAGTAATTTTGAAAAGTAAAAAAAAAACTAAAATTTTGCACCCACTTAGAACACTCGATCGTCTTTTATGCAAAAAAAAATTCAGTTTTTTTTTACTTTTTCGAAATTACTGTTCACCTGCGATGAACAGGCTGCCACCACACCCGTAGGTGGCAGCACTGTTCACTCGCGCCCGTTTCCGTTCTGCTGTGCGAAAATCGCCTCCTCCCCGTGTGAACAGTATGTGAACAGTGCTGCCGCCACCGGGTGTGGCGGCAGGTGCCACGTGTCGCCTGCCGCGCCTGCCGCCACGGCCGAGAGGGTCTTTTTTGACAATTTCATTCGAAGGGGGTTTTTTCTGACAATTCTGTTGGGCAGGTGGTCTCTTTCGACAAAAAATCCATCCCACCCACCCTTTTACGGCTCCACTTTCACAGCCACGACATTGCTGACAAAATGTGCACTAACAGATAAATATTCCCGGCGCTTGTCTTCTCCTGCTCCAGCCCAATCTCAAATTCTTATTGGCTTCTTCCTTCTTCGTCTTCCATATAGAGTAGCTCTCTGCCATCTGTGCTCTTCACTTGTGTACTCCCCTTTCAAGAATCTATACTCAGATCCTGTCTCTCTGGGCAGAAGTATCACTGGAGGAAGCTAGCTGCTAGCCGGACGGCGGCGATGGCAGGCGAGCGTACTGTGATGATGTGCATGGCGGCTGCGGTGCTGCTGGTTTCTCTGGCCGGCGGCGCGGGCGTGGCGGCGGCCTCAGTCAAGGAGCTACGGCAAGGCTTCTCGGCCGCACACGACACATCCTACTCGCACTTCCAGCCGGTGCTCTCCGACCCCACCGGCGTCTTCGCCCTCGGCTTCCTCCGCGTCAACTCCACCACGCTCGATCTCGCCGTCCTCCACCTCCCTTCCGCTTTCCCACTCTGGCGAGCCATGCCGGACCGCCCCGCGCCGTGGTCCGCGGCAGCGTCCCTCTCCTTCAACGGCAGCCTGGTGCTCACGGACGGCGCCACCAACCAAGTGCTCTGGTCCACCGCTGCGGCGGCCGGCGACCGCGCCGTTCTCCTCAACACGTCCAACCTTCAGATTCAGAGCAGCAGCTCTCCCGTTGCCGTGTGGCAAAGCTTCGACTACCCTTCGGACACCATTGTCCAGGGCCAGAACCTCACCTCATCGGCGGCGGTTCACTCCATCGACCAACGATTCGCCATGCGGCTGGGCAGGAACTACTTCGCGCTCTACGTGGAGCCGCCACCGTTGTCGTCGGGTGGCGTCGCCGCCGCCATGTACTCGAAGCACACGGCTCTGGAGGCCAAGGCCCAGATCGTGGTCGGCGGCGGCCCGATATACGTGCGCGTGGAGCCCGACGGCTACCTCGGCATGTACCAGAAGGAGGGACCCCCCGCGGACGTCATGTCCTTCGACACCTTCAACCACGGCGTCCGCGCTCTCCGCCGCATGACTCTCGAGCCCGACGGCAACCTCCGCGCCTACTACTGGGACGGGTCCCGGTGGGTGCTCGACTACACCACCATCACCGACGCGTGCGAGCTGCCCACCACCTGCGGCGCGTACAGCGTCTGCGTCCCGCCCAGCGGCCAGTGCGCGTGCCTGGCCAACGCTACAGACGGCCCGGGCTGCGCCGCCCCCTCCGTCGGGAGCGGCCTGTGCGGCACCACGGGCGGTGAGGTTGGCGGGCTGTACTCGGAGGTGCGGAGACACGGCGTGGAGCCGGCGAACAAGGAGCTGCTGGGGTTCGAGCACGCGCCGTCCGCGGGAGACTGCGAGGCGCTGTGCGCGCGCAACTGCAGCTGCTGGGGCGCGGTGTACAGCAACGGGACGGGGTACTGCTACCTCATGGACTACCCGGCGCAGCTGATGGTGGCAGCCGGCGAGAGTAAGGTGGGCTACTTCAAGGTGAGGAGCGTGGAAGAGGCGGCTGCGCGCGGCGGGAGGGCGACCGGTGTCAAGGCGGCGCTGCTTGCGGTCGGCGTCGCGGTGGTGGCTGCCGCCGCTGCGTTCGGGGCGTACAGGGTGTGGGACAGGAGGCGCCGTGCGGCAGCGGAGACGCGGCAGCAGCTTGGCGCCGACGGTGACGGGCTCTCGCCGGGTCCCTACAAGAATCTGGGATCCTTTAGCTCCGTCGAGCTCTCCAGCAGCTTCAATTCCTTCCGGAGGTAGCCAGCCAAGTGAAGATCCGCGACGCCTGAGGATGGCGAGATTCAGTAACCAGATCGGTTTCTAGAGATCGGCATGGCGGGAGAGGTACACGGCAGCACGGGCGCGGGAAGTAGGCGCGACGGCGCCCGCTGATCGGAGAAGAAAGCTAATCTGACACGATCGGTGGTGTTTGGGCGAGAAAAGAAATGCCAATCTGGTCCGGCGGCATCTGCTACCGGACCATCGACGGCTCATGAACTCAACATTCGGACACCCATGTGTGTTACTCAGAGCATCGAAAAAGTATTTTTACCGGAGCTGGGAGCTACCGGTGATGCATCCATCGTTGATTCTGGCATTCAGATGTGTGCATGCATTGAGCGTATAAAGTCAGAAAGATCCGTTTATGCAATGCATTTCTATATACAACTGACACCATCTGACAAATACCTGACCCCGTCCCCACTACTTTTATACTATCTAGTACTGCATGCACACTCACAGTACTCTTCACCCATAGAGAAACTAGCATTTATTTTCTTGTGAGATATTAATTAACCAATATATTTTAAACAAAAATCTGGTTATTTCATATTTTTATATATTTGAGTTCCTGACAATGAGATCTTTAAAACAAGACTAATCTTGAATATATTTCAAACGAGTTTAAGAAAACCGATTTTACTCCTTAAAAAAACGATTTCACTCATTTCAATGAACAAAGTTTACTCATTCCAAACAAATTATTGCACTAATTTGAAAATACAGATTCACTCATTTACAGAATTATTTCACTCTTTTGCAATACTAAGTTTCAGTCTTTTGTAAAATATGATAGTGAAATATGTTTTTGAAAGGATTTAAATCTTCTTTTTGAAGTATTGAAAAGTTCTTTGATAGTTGAAATAACCAGTTCACTCATTGTGAAATATGAAATTGAAACTGGAATAACTGAAATGAGATTGCAAAAAATATATTTATGCCACTCTTTTGAAATACTAAGTTTCAGTACTATTTTTTTAAATATGGTAGTGTATGTTTTTTATTGGATTGAAATCTTCTTTTTTGAAGCATTGAAATCAATTCTTTGAGAGTTCAAATAATTAGTTTCAATCATTGTGAAAATATGAAATTGGAATTGGAATAATGAAATGACATTGCAAAAAAAAAATCACTCATTTTGAAGCACATATTTAAGTCATTTCAGAGAAATGGTTTCGCTCATTTCGAAAAGGTGATTTCACTCATTAAAAAAAACTAAATTCACTCATTTTGAAACACTGATCTCACTTATTCTGAAACACAGATTTCACTCATTTAATAAAACTATTTCACTCATTCAAAAACAGATTACGCTCGTCTCAAAAGACCAATTTAAACACCGATTTCACATATTTGAAAACACATATTTCATTCGTTTCAAAGAACTAGTTACACTAATTTCGTAAAACTGATTTCACTCATTTAAAAAAACTCATTTCATTATGTTAAAAAAATGATTTCACTTATCTGAAATAACAAGTTTCACGTATTTTACACCGAAAAATGTCTCATGTGTATGAAAACATATTTCGCTCATTTAAAAAAAATTGGTTTCACTCAATTCTAAGATCATATTTCACTATTTTCAGAAAGCCGATTTCACTTATTTCAAACGTTGAAATTTAAACAGGTTTGAATATATTCAAGATTGATCTTGTTCTAAAGGTCTTGGCTCCAGGAATTCAAATATATAAAAAGTTTCGAAAATGGATTTTTTGTTTTGAAGATATGAACAATTTAAATAGTGAAAAGAGAATTAAAAGTGATGGATTTGGAGACGGAGAGGAGAGATAATGTCAGAGACATGCATATCATAGTCTGTACCATGAACAATAAAAACAGAGAAGCAGGACCATGCATGCGTCCTTTGCATGTGCATGGTGGGACCCAAGATAGAGAAATACGAACTTCAAATAAACAGAATACTACAAAGATTTTTCAGATACTCTATGCGGTGGCGCATTGTGATTGGGCGTAGTCCACCGGTACCTCCCGACACCGGTAAAAAGAGGTTTGCGCTCAGAGCATAGATACGAGAAATACGACGGGGTGCTAAAAACTTTTACAGCTTCGAAATAGCGTTTTCGCGCGTGGGGTTGGTTGCTTTTTCAGGCACTGTAAATTTTAGCACACCGCTGTAGCGCAGCAGGCGCTGCAAAATCTAGTGCGCGTGACCAGCCGACGCTTGGCAAATATGAAAACACATACCAAATTGACAATATGATGATTTCAAACATAATAAATGTGCAAAATAATGAGTTGGAGCAACCTAGCATAGTTCAAATGCATGTCATAGTTCAAAATCACCTAAACCACAATCAAGTTCATGACAAATAAGTTCACACAAATGAATGAAACATCAATAATCATGCCGCATCTTCTTCCCCCTTTTCCGAATCCTCTTCCGAAGACCATTCTTCCTCCTATTCTCCATTTTGAAGCGCCTCATTGTCATTGAAAACTCGGACGGGGTTGGCACTATCTCCAAAGGCATCATGCGAAGGCTTGTGAGGCACACTGGAAGCCATGCGTTCACCCATGTCACCCGGAGGTGCTCTCATGCCTCCCATGAGAGACCCAAAACTCATGCCTCCCATGCCTCCATGGTAGCTCTGAAGGCACCCATGCCTCCCGTAGGTGCTCCCATGCTACACATGACGCCCAAGCCTCCCATGCTTGTTCCCAAGCCTCCCATGATAGCTCACATACCTCCCATGCCTCCCATGGTAGCTCCCTGCCTCCCAAGCCTCCCATGGCCGTCAATCTTTTTTGGACCAAGACTTCATCACGGGAAAGGTTGATGAACTCCTTTTGCCTATCATCGAGGTTAGATGTGTCCATGAAGAACAAGTACTTCTCCCATTCCAATAATATAGCTCGCTCCTCATGGCCAATTTTTTCTCCTCCAATGCCACCTTCCTCTCCTCGGCAGCCACCCTCCTCTCCTCGGCCGCCAACCTCCTCTCATCCGCCGCCGACTCTTGGCTCCTTGCCATCCTCCTGTCCTCGTTTGCTTCCTTTCTTGCCTTCACAATAGCATCCATAGTATTCTTTATCTCATCATCTACTCCCTTCTTCTTCTTCTTCTTCTTCTTCTTCTTCTTCTTCTTCTTCTTCTCTTTTGCTAATTTTCCTCCATTTGGTCTTTTAGGCTTGGAGTAGGCAACCGAGTTTGGTGTAGGGCTCCCCTTGCCGCCATCACTTGATGCCTCCTCCTCCTCATCATCATCATCCAAATCAATAGTTCCCTTGCGTTTCTTGCTCTCCTCTAGGACATCACGGGGCTTCCATTTCTCATCATCCTTCAACACTTCATAGCAATGGGGCAACACAGCAGCTCTCCCTTTCTTTACCTTGTCTTCTTCTCTTCTCCGCGAAACATGTTTTGTGCAATATTGAGCTACAAATAAAAGAACAAGTTACTACTTGAAACACAAAAGATGAAGCATGAACATGGAACATAAAGAAATGGCACTTACCCTATCTATGTCATTAGTTCCACTTGGGTTCATCGTGTCAACCGACTTCATTGCCGCCGCCCACTTTTGACAATCTTTGTTGATCGTGGACCACCGGGAGCGAAGAGATCTATCGGTGCGCTCAATTCCACTATTGTTGTGTGTATCAAAGAACTCCTTCATCTGAAACCAATATGTATCTCTAGATTGGTCCCCTCCAACGGTGGCATCCATAGACACGGTCAACCATGTATTGCATAGCAAGACGTCTTCCTCAATGGTGTAGTTGCACACCGTTGCTTTCGGTGCATCGACGATACCCTCACCATCCTCATCCACTTCCTACTCATGATCATCTTCATGCACTTCATTAGTTTGAGACCAATGAGAATTGTTGGTGCCAACACCCATAGTTGACATGTATGTGTCATCATTGAAACTACAAAGTATGATAAAGAAAACTAATCAAGCTATCCATATGTATACATTTATCTAACAACAACAAAGAAAATGGAAAAATTCATACCTTGTGGGCATTTCATCAAACACCTTGTGCGCATCGGCCACCGGCGCAACAAATTGCGAGCTATCTGGCGCTTCGAGTGGCGGAGGCGCGGCCGGACGCGCTACAACTTTCTTCTTCGAGCGCCTAGAAGCGTCGTCCCCTTTCTTCTTCTTTTTGGTCACTGTCACCATTGCCGCCGCCGCATTCGGTCGCTTGGAGACGGAGCCCCGTGGCTTCACGGCGGGTGGTGGCGCCATTTCACCACCCTGCGAGGTCATCTGGGGCGCCATGAAAAGGCTATGCGTGAGACCGATGCTTGGAGGAGGAGGGTCGCCGGCGGCGAAGCCGAAGGTCAACCCCGCGCTAGGGTTCGCGGCGGCGGAGGGGTCGCGGGTATAGGGAGGGGTTGGGGGATGTCGACGTGGCCTTCCATCGGTGCAATTTCACCAGCAGCGGCACCGGGCAGGTCGAAGGCGGGGCAGCCGGAGAGGTTAGGGCGGCAGTTGGTCGCTCGCGTGCAAATATTCGCTGTCCAGCGCGTGGGAGCTGGCGCACCAAATACACTGTGCACGATGCGCTCAGCAAGCTGAACCAACTTTATCGCGCGCGTGATTTTAGCGCGGCTGCTGGAGCGCCAATTTCGGTCCCGCGCCCCCTATAAAGTACTTTTTCCAGCATGCGGCTAATCTGGTGTGTCTGTTGGAGATGCTCTCAGAGCATCTCGAGCAAGTTTAAAAAAGGAAAAGAAACCATCTCAAGCCGATCCCTCTCCTTAAAAATTTCGTTTTGAGGAGTTATAACAATACGTGGTTATCTTTTGTCCTCCTCAAGAAAAGTCTTTCTCCTCCTCCTGTCGGCGCCCCTGTCGATCCGCCCCACCTCCGATCTACAACTCTCTTCGTCGGCGATGGTTGCTGCTCTGGTGCGCTGGTCCTTTGGAACATTAGCACAATGACTTCCCGACTGTTTACTGCAACAAGATTTGCCCTGCACCGGTGTGGAAGGCGCAATGATGACGGCATACCTTCAGCGTGCTCCAGTGCTTGTAGTCGTTGCTAGGTGTCCATGGACCTGATTGTAATTTTTAATCACTAGTATTCTCTGTACTGCCATGATTGATGAATAGATCTGAAATTTCTCTCAAAAAAAATCAGACCTGTCATGTCTTAAAAAATGATTACTACATGCGTCGCCCACCGCTCATATTTTTTGGACTGCGGCCTCTTCTCAGGATAATTTCCTGTAGGGATCTACGGTAGGGTGCGTCGACTACAATTTAAATTTTTCCTACGCGCAGAACAACCAAGAACATGCTACGGGAGATGGATCACATATTGTTACCACTAGACGCACGGTGCCGTGCAGCGGAAGTAGAGTTGGGGCAGCGCGTCTCCGGAGTCATCTCCTCCTTGTCCGGTCTCCCTCGAACAACCGGTCGTCAGATCCTACGTACTGGTTCGCCAGAGCGGTGCAAATGCACCGCCTCTAACAGTATCCGCGCGTGCAGGAGGAACACCGTGCAGTGGACTGCTAGGTCCGATCACACAGTCGGCGGCGAGTGGAGGTGGCTAGTTGCAACACATGCAAAGCCCTAATGACGGCGCCGAGGCGATTAACCCTAATCAAATGCCGCACCTCCACTTTATATAGGCATCCACCACGGGCTCAACACTTGGGCCCTGGATGGACCCTAAAGCCCAAGTCTACTTGGTCACGACCCAAGTCCAGCTCGGATCACATCCGACCAGTGTCCTCGTATCTAACCTTGTAGGTTCCTTCCGTTAAGCGCGCAACCCCTTAGGTTCTCGTTCACTTGGTCGCAAGTTGGATCACATCCGTCTCGGCTAGTCGGTAGTGGCATCTAGCAAATTGTGCCGACTCCAAGTGTCCGATGAAGCTGGTTAGGCGAACCTGTACATCATAGTTATGTTCCCTTTGCCACACGATATATGTTGTCAGGCTCAAGGCGAGTCTGTCATCCTTGTGTTAGCCCGACCTCTTTCTCGTTCCAGTGATGCCGACCACACGAGGGGCCCATAGTATATCTCTCCTGATCGGAGGGGCAAATCCCATCTTGCTCGACCATGTCTCGCAGCATGGGTTTGGACAAGCCCGAAACCTACCTTTGTAACTACCTAATCACGGAGTAGCATTTGGTTGGCCCAAAGCATGTCTGTCACCATCCCGAGTACATGCGCCAGCTCAGGTCTTAGGACATAGAACGTATGTTGTACTAGAGACTCACAGATGACATATCGCTGTGTCTCATAGTTGGGTCTGTCCGACTCGGACCTTATCTCGACTCGGATCCGACTATGTCGGATCTGACCAGATCCTTCCGAGTCCATATTATTCGGTTAGCATCCAATGCTCCATGGCTAGTGAGACCGAGCCATCCACCGTGTCATATGCTAGTCTAGTCGGCTGCGCGTCCACACAGCCCTTTCGACTAGGGACCTTTTAGGACAATCATCATACAACGCATAGTCCCACAAACAAGTCACATACTTGCTGATACACATCATTGATAATGTCCAAGGACTATCTTTATTCATAAACACATAGGAAATATCATCATACATGATTGCCTCTAGGGCATATCTCCAACATTTCCACCCACCTCCACGTCGTCCCTCTTCCTCGTTCGCCTGCCAGCGTCACCCCCGTCGCATTCCTTGCCACTGGCGACCACCCCGCATGCTCTCAGACACCTTGCAACCCCTCCGACATTCGATCGCCAAATTTCGCGAGATTTCAGCGAGAATCCGATGATCTTTTTTTCTTTATTTGTTCGTCTTTTCCGCCGTGTCCGGCCATGGCAGCGCAGCACTTCCCCTCATCATCCCTAGACCGACGGTGCTCCCCCTATCATCCCTGGCCATGAGCAAAGCTACAACACACTCGGAGGACACCTACAGAGGGGCACTTGGGAGCTCCCCTAAATCCAAACAAGCTGGCTCAGTTCAATTCTAGAGCTTGGTTGGATTTGGGAAATGATAACTACGATTGGCGAGGCATCGGGCTTCGACTGGCCGACGGTGATAAACCTTGACTCGGACTCCGAGCATTTTACATGTATTTTAAGCTTTAGTTATCATTTTTTTGAAAAGGAGGTTAAAACCCCCGGCCTCTGCATCAATCAATGCATACAATGATCTTTATTTATTATTCAACAAAGGTCTAACAAGAACATACATCAAGCCACCCGAAGCCACCACTCACACCTACAAAACTCGATAATGTGGAGTGCTCCCACTCCCCATATCTAAGACCGGTGCCGTCGCCGATCCATCCACATAACATATATCATAATGTGTTGGGAAACGTTGCATGGAAAACAAAAAAATTCTACGCACACGCAAGATCTATCCATAGAGATGCATAGCTACGAGAGGGGAGAGCATCTTCATACCGTTGAAGATCGCTAAGCGGAAGCGTTTATCAACGCGGTTGATGTACTCGTACACCTTCACGATCCGTCCCGATCAAGTACCGAACGTACGGCACCTCCGTGTTCAACACACGTTCAGCTCGATGACGTCCTCGCCTTCTTGATCCAGCAATACGGGCGAAGTAGTAGATGAGTTCCGGCAGCACGACGGCATGGTGATGGTTGGTGATGAAGAATAATCTCCGCAGGGCTTCGCCAAGCACTACAGAAACTAGACGGAGGATAAACTAGAGGGGACGGGGTTGCCGGCACACGGCTTGGTGTATCTTGATGTGTCTTGGGTGCTAGCCCTGCCCCTCTATTTATATGTTGAGCCTTGGGGTCGAAACTTGGAGTAAAAGCCTTCTCAAAGTCGGTTTTACCCGAAAGGCAAGAGTCCTTCTCGGACTCCAGGACCAGACGCCAGGGTTCCCGGCGTCTGGACCCAGACGCCAGGGACCCTGGCGTCTGGCCCATGGAATCCGCAAAACTTCCTTTTGCGCTTTCCAAAAACCTCATGGGCTTTACCCCTTGGCCAAAATAAAGTGTTCTCGTACCCAAACATTTCGGGAAACACCCAAAACCCCTTCCGGTGAATTCTGGAACCCTTCCGAAGACCAAACACTATTATCCCATATATCAATCTTTACCTCCGGACCATTCCGGAGATCCTCGTCATGTCTGTGATCTCATCCGGGACTCCGAACAACATTCGGTCACCAACATACATAACTCATATAATACTATATCGTCAACCAACGTTAAGCGTGCGGACCCTACGGGTTCGAGAACTATGTAGACATGAATGAGACGCCTCTCCAGTCAATAACCAATAGCGGAACCTGGATGCCCATATTGGCTCCTACATATTCTACGAAGATCTTTATCGGTCGAACCTTATGACAACATACGTAATTCCCTTTATCCATCGGTATGTTACTTGCCCGAGATTCGATCGTCGGTATCTTCATACCTAGTTCAGTCTCGTTACCGGCAAGTCTCTTTACTCGTTCCATAATACATCATTCTGCAACTAACTCATTAGTCACTTTGCTTGCAAGGCTTCTTATGATGTGTATTACCGAGAGGGCCCAGAGATACCTCTCCGATACTCGGAGTGACAAATCCTAATCTCGATCTATGCCAACTCAACAAATACCTTCGGAGATACCTGTAGAGCATCTTTATGATCACCCAGTTACGTTGTGACGTTTGATAGCACACAAGGTATTCCTCTGGTATCCGGGAGTTGCATAATCTCATAGTCGAAGGAATATGTATTTAACATGAAAAAAGCAATAGCAATAAACTGAACGATCATTATGCTAAGCTAACGGATGGGTCTTGTCCATCACATCATTCTCCTAATGATGTGATCCCATTATCAAATGACAACACATGTCTATGGTTAGGAAACCTTAACCATCTTTTGATTAACGAGCTAGTCTAGTAGAGGCTTACTAGGGACACGGTATTTGTTTATGTATTCACACATGTATTTAAGTTTTCGATCAATACAATTCTAGCATGAATAATAAACCTTTATCATGAATAAGGAAATATAAAATAACAACTTTATTATTGCCTCTAGGGCATATTTCCTTCAGTCTCCCACTTGCACTAGAGTCAATAATCTAGTTCACATCACCATGTGATTTAACACCCATATTTCACATCGCCATGTGACCAACACCCAAAGAGTTTACTAGAGTCAATAATCTAGTTCACATCGCCATGTGATTAACACCCAAAGAGTACTAAGGTGTGATCATGTTTTGCTTGTGAGAGAAATTTAGTCAATGGGTCTATCACATTCAGATCCGTATGTATATTTGCAAATTTCTATGTCTACAATGCTCTGCATGGAACTACTCTAGCCAATTTGCTCCCATATTCAATATGTATCCAGATTGAGACTTAGAGTCATCTGGATTAGTGTCAAAGTTTGCATCGATGTAACCCTTTACGACGAACTCTTTATCACCTCCATTACCGAGAAACATTTCCTTAGTCCTCTAAGGATAATTTTGACCGCTGTCTAGTGATCTACTCCTGGATCACTATTGGTACCTCCCTGCCAGACTTATGGCAAGGTACACAATAGGTTTGGTACACATCATGGCATACTTTATAGAACCTATGACTAAGGCATAGGGAATGACTTTCATTCTCTCTCTATCTTCTGCCGTGGTCGGGCTTTGAGTCTTACTCAACTTCACACCTTGCAACACAGGCAAGAACCCTTTCTTTGACTGATCCATTTTGAACTTCTTCAAAATCTTGTCAAGGTATGTGCTTTATGTAAGTCCTATTAAGCATCTCGATCTATCCCTATAGATCTTGATGTCCAATATATAAGTAGCTTCACCGAGGTCTTTCATTGAAAAATTCTTATTCAAGTATCCTTTTTATGCTATCCAGAAATCCTATATCATTTCCAATCAATAATATGTCATCCACATATAATATCAGAAATTCTACAGAGCTCCCACTCACTTTCTTGTAAATACAGGCTTCACCATAAGTCTGTATAAAACCATATGCTTTGATCACCTCATCAAAGCATATATTACAACTCCGAGATGCTTGCACCAGTCCATAGATGGATTGCTGGAGCTTGCACACTTTGTTAGCACCTTTAGGATCGACAAAACTTTCTGGTTGCATCATATACAACTCTTCTTTAATATCCATTAAGGAATGCAATTTTTGACATCCATTTGCCAGATTTCATAATTATAAAACGCGGCAATTGCTAACATGATTCGGACGGACTTAAGCATCGCTACGGGTGAGAAAGTCTCATCGTAGTCAACCCCTTGAACTTGTCGAAAACACTTTTGTGACAAGTCGAGCTTTGTAGACAGTAACATTACCATCAGCGTCAGTCTTCTTCTTGAAGATCCTTTTATTCTCAATGGCTTGCCGATCATCGGGCAAGTCCACCAAAGTCCACACTTTGTTCTCATACATGGATCCTATCTCAGATTTCATGGCCTCAAGCCATTTATTGGAATCTGGGCTCATCATAGCTTCTTCATAGTTCGTAGGTTCGTCATGGTCTAGTAACATGACTTCCAGGACAGGATTACCATACCACTCTGGTGCGGAACGTGCTCTGTTCGACCTACGAGGTCCAGTAGTAACTTGATCCGAAGTTTCATGATCATCATCTTTAACTTCCTCTCTAGTTGGTGTAGGCATCACGGGAACGGATTTCTCTGATGTGCTACTTTCCAAATTGAGAGAAGGTACAATTACCTCATTAAGTTCTACTTTCCTCCCACTCACTTCTTTCGAGAGAAACTCCTTCTCTAGAAATGTTCCATTCTTGGCAACAAAGATCTTGCCTTCGGATCTGTTGTAGAAGGTGTACCCAATTGTTTCCTTAGGGTATCCTATGAAGACACACTTCTCCGATTTGGGTTCGAGCTTATCAGGCTGAAGCCTTTTGACATAAGTGTCGCAACCCCAAACTTTAAGAAACGACAGCTTAGGTTTCTTGCCAAACCACAGTTCATACGGTGTCGTCTCAACGGATTTAGACGGTGCCCTATTTAATGTGAATGCAGCTGTCTCTAATGCATAACCCCAAAACGACAGTGGTAAATCGATAAGAGACATCATAGAACGCACCATATCTAATAAAGTACGGTTAGGACATTCAGACACACCATTACGCCGTGGTGTTCCAGGTGGTGTGAGTTGTGAAACTATTCCACATTGTTTTAAATGAAGGCCAAACTTGTAACTCAAATATTCGCCTCCGCGATCAGATCGTAAAAACTTTATTTTCTTGTTACGATGATTCTCCACTTCACTCTGAAATTCTTTGAACTTTTCAAATGTTCCAGACTTGTGTTTCATTAAGTAGATATACCCATATCTACTCAAATCATCTGTGAAGATCAGAAAATAACGATACCCGCCGCGTGCTTCAACACTCATCGGACCGCATACATCGGTATGTATTATTTCCAATAAGTTATTAGCTCGCTCCATTGTTCCGAAGAACGGAGTTTTAGTCATCTTGCCCATGAGGCATGGTTCGCAAGTATCAAATGATTCATAATCAAGTGATTCCAAAAGTCCATCCGCATGGAGTTTCTTCATGCGCTTTACACCAATATGACCTAAACGGCAGTGCCACAAGTATGTTGCACTATCATTATCAACTTTGCATCTTTTGGCATCAATATTATGAATATGTGTATCACTACGATCGAGATTCAATAATCATTCATATTGGGTGTATGACCATAGAAGGTTTTATTCATGTAAACAGAACAACAATTTTTCTCTGACTTAAATGCATAACCGACCGTATTGCAATAAACATGATCAAATCATATTCATGCTCAACGCAAACACCAAATAACATTTATTTAGTTTCAACACTAATCCCGAAGGTAGAGGGAGTGTGCGATGGTGATCGTATCAACCTTGGAATCACTTCCAACACACATCGTCACCTCGCCCTTAACTAGTCTCTGTTTATTTTGCAACTCCTGTTTCGAGTTACTAATCTTAGCAACTGAACCGGTATCAAATACCCAGGGGCTACTATGAACACTAGTAAGGTACACATCAATAACATGTATATCAAATATACCTTTGTTCACTTTGCCATCCTTCTTATCCGCCAAGTATTCGGGGCAGTTCCACTTCTAGTGACCATTTCCTTTGCAGTAGAGGCACTCAGTTTCAGGCTTGGGTCCAGCTTTGGCTTCTTCATGGGAGTGGCAACTTGCTTGCCATTCTTCTTGAAGTTCCCTTTGTTTCTCTTGCCCTTTTTCTTGAAACTAGTGGTCTTGTTAACCATCAACACTTGATGCTCTTTCTTGATTTCTACCTTTGCCAATTTCAGCATTGTGAAGAGCTCGGGAATCATTTTCGTCATGCCTTGCATATTATAGTTCATCACGAAGTTCTAGTAGCTTGGTGATAGTGACTAGAGAACTTTGTCAATCACTATCTTATCTGGAAGATTAACTCCCACTTGATTCAAGCGATTGTAGTACCCAGACATTCCGAGCACATGCTCACTGGTTGAGCTATTCTCCTCCATCTTGTAGGCAAAGTACTTGTCAGAGGTCTCATACCTCTCAACACGGGCATGAGCCTGAAATACCAATTTCAGCTCTTGGAACATCTCATATGCTCCGTAGCGTTCAAAACATTTTTGAAGTCCCGGTTCTAAGCCGTAAAGCATGGCGCACTAAACTATCAAGTAGTCATCATACCGAGCTTGTCAAAATGTTCATAACTTCTGCATTTGCTCCTGCAATAGGTCTGTCACCTAGCGGTGCATCAAGGATATAATTCTTCTGTGCAGCAATGAGGATAATCCTTAGATCACGGACCCAGTCTGCATCATTGCTACTATCATCTTTTAACTTATTTTTCTCTAGGAACATAATAAAAATAGGGGAGCTATATCGCGAGCGATTGATCTACAACATAGATTTGCAAATACTATCAGGACTAAGTTCATGATAAATTAAGTTCAATTAATCAAATTACTAATGAACTCCCACTTAAATAAACATCCCTCAAGTTATCTAAGTGATACGTGATCCAAATCAACTAACCCATGTCCGATCATCACGTGAGATGGGGTAGTCATCAATGGTGAACATCTCTATGTTGATCATATCTACTATATGACTCACGTTCGACCTTTCGGTCTCTAGTGTTCCGAGACCATGTATGTACATGCTAGGCTCGTTAAGTTTAACCCAAGTATTCTGCATGTGCAAAACTGTCTTACACCCGTTGTATGTGAACGTAGAGTCTATCACACCCGATCATCACGTGGTGTCTCAAAACGACGAACTTTCGCAACGGTGCATACTCGGGGAGAACACTTTTATCTTGAAATTTAGTGAAGGGATCATCTTATAGTGCTACCGCCATTCTAAGAAAAATAAGATGCATAAAGGATAAACATCACATGCAATCAAAATATGTGACATGATATGGCCATCATCATCTTGTGCTTTTGATCTCCATCTCCAAAGCATCGTCATGATCTCCATCGTCACCGGCTCGACACCTTGATCTCCATCATTGCGTCGTGGTCGTCTCGCCAACTATTGCTTCTACAACTATTGCTAACGCATAGCGATAAAGTAAAGCAATTACATGGCACTTGCATTTCATACAATAATTAAGAGACAACCATTAGGCTCCTGCCGGTTGCCGATAAATTACAAAACATGATCATCTCATACAATAACGTATATCACATCATGTCTTGACCATATCACATCACAGCATACCCTGCAAAAACAAGTTAGACGTCCTCTACTTTGTTGTTTGCAAGTTTTACGTGGCTGCTATGGGTTTCTAGCAAGAACCGTTCTTACCTACGCAAAAAAAAACCACAATGGTGATTTATCAAGTTTGCTGTTTTAACCTTCTTCAAGGACCGGCCGCAGTCAAATTCGATTCAACTAAAGTAGGAGAAACAGACACCCGCCAGCCACCTTTATGCAAAACAAGTTGCAAGTTTGTTGGTGGAACCGGTCTCATGTACGTGGACATGTAAGGTTGGTCTGGGCCGCTTCATCCCACAATGCCGCCGAATCAAAATAAGACGTTGGTGGTAAGCAGTATGACCATCACCGCCCACAACTCTTTGTGTTCTACTCGTGCATATCATCTACGCATAGAACTGACTCAGGATGCCACTGTTGGGAAACGTTGCATGGAAAACAAAAAAATTTCTACGCACACGCAAGATCTATCCATGGAGATGCATAGCTATGAGAGGGGAGAGCATCTTCATACCCTTGAAGATCGCTAAGCGGAAGCGTTTATCAACGCGGTTGATGTAGTCGTACACCTTCACGATCCGTCCCGATCATGTACCGAACATACGGCACCTCCGCGTTCAGCACACGTTCAGCTCGATGACGTCCTCGCCTTCTTGATCCAGCAATATGGGCGAAGTAGTAGATGAGTTCCGGCAGCACGACGGCGTGGTGATGGTTGGTGATGAAGAACAATCTCCCCAGGACTTCGCCAAGCACTAAAGAAACTAGATGGAGGATAAACTAGAGGGGACGGGGTTGCCGGCACACGGCTTGGTGTATCTTGATGTGTTGGGTGCTAGCCTTGCCCCTCTATTTATATGTTGAGCCTTGGGGTCGAAACTTGGAGTAAAAGCCTCCTCAAAGTCGGTTTTACCCGAAAGGCAAGAGTCCTTCTCGGACTCCAGGACCAGACGCCAGGGTTCCCAGCGTCTGGACCCAGACGCCAGGGACCCTGGCGTTTGGCCCATGGACTCCGCAAAACTTCCTTTTGCGCTTTCCAAAAACCTCGTGGGCTTTACCCCTTGGCCCAAATAAAGTGTTCTCGTACCCAAACATTTCGGGAAACATCCGAAACCCCTTCCGGTGAATTCTGGAACCCTTCCGAAGACCAAACACTATTATCCCATATATCAATCTTTACCTCCGGACCATTCCGGAGCTCCTCGTCATGTCCGTGATCTCATCCAGGACTCCGAACAACATTCGGTCACCAACATACATAACTCATATAATACTATATCGTCAACGAACGTTAAGCGTGCGGACCCTACGGGTTCGAGAACTATGTAGACATGACCGAGACGCCTCTCCGGTCAATAACCAATAGCGGAACCTGGATGCCCATATTGGCTCCTACATATTCTATGGAGATCTTTATCGGTCGGACCTTATGACAACATACGTAATTCCCTTTGTCCATCGGTATGTTACTTGCCCGAGATTCGATCGGCGGTATCTTCATACCTAGTTCAATCTCGTTACCGGCAAGTCTCTTTACTCGTTCCATAATACATCATTCTGCAACTAACTCATTAGTCACTTTGCTTGCAAGGCTTCTTATGATGTGTATTACCGAGAGGGCCCAGAGATACCTCTCCGATACTCGGAGTGACAAATCCTAATCTCGATCTATGCCAACTCAACAAATACCTTCGGAGATACCTATAGAGCATCTTTATGATCACCCAGTTACGTTGTGACGTTTGATAGCACACAAGGTATTCCTCTGGTATCCGGGAGTTGCATAATCTCATAGTCGAAGGAATATGTATTTGACATGAAGAAAGCAATAGCAATAAACTGAACGATCATTATGCTAAGCTAACGGATGGGTCTTGTCCATCACATCATTCTCCTAATGATGTGATCCCATTATCAAATGACAACACATGTCTATGGTTAGGAAACCTTAACCATCTTTTGATCAACGAGCTAGTCTAGTAGAGGCTTACTAGGGACACGGTATTTGTTTATGTATTCACACATGTATTTAATTTTTCGATCAATACAATTCTAGCATGAATAATAAACCTTTATCATGAATAAGGAAATATAAAATAACAACTTTATTATTGCCTCTAGGGCATATTTCCTTCATAATGTCACTTTAAGTATTCAAGTTTAATACAACAAAATCTCATTGAAATGCACTTGAAAACAATCCAGCAACAAAGTGCTAGGTGTCATCTATTTCAGATAAAAAGGTGGATTTTATCGACTCAAAATGAAGCATCAAGATGATACAAACACAATGAGCACATAGCCAACATCTGTATAATTAGGATGCACACAACCAACACCAACCAACACACACAAATAAACATGTCGGCTGATTGCTTGTATCTGCGTTGGTATTTCCCCGAAGAGGAGAGGATGATGCAGCACAACAACGGTAAGTATTTCCCTCAGTTATGAAACCAAGGTTATCAATCCAGTAGGAGAACCAAGCAACACTATGTAAACGGTACCTGCACACAAATAACAAATACTTGCAACCCAACGCGTAAGAGGGGTTGTCAATCCCTCCTCGGTATTGAGATAGATAAAATTGTATGAGGTTGGATAAATAGATCTAGCAAAAACACAAAATAAAATAAATAAATAAAAAGTGCAACAAGGTATTTTTGGGTTTTTGGAATAATAGATCTGAAAAAATATATGATAAAAGATAGACTCGGGGGCCGTAGATTTCACTAGTGGCTTCTCTCGAGAAAATAGCATACGGTGGGTAAACAAATTACTGTTGGGCAATTGATAGAAAAGCAAATAACTATGACGATATCCAAGGCAATGATCATGTATATAGGCATCACGTCCAAAATTAGTAGACTGACTTCTGCCTGCATCTACTACTATTACTCCACACATCGACCGCTACCTAGCATGCATCTAGTGTATTAAGTTCATGGAGAAACGGAGTAATGCAATAAGAACGATGACATGATGTAGACAAGATCTATTCATGTAGGAATAGACCCCATCTTTTATCTTTAATAGAAACGATACATGCGTGCCTCGCTACCCCTTCTGTCACTGGGTGAGGACACCGCAAGATCAAACCCATCACAAAGCACCTCTTCCCATTTCAAGAAAAATCAATCTAGTTAGCCAAACCAAACCAAAGTTTCAGAGAAGAAATACGAGGCAATAACAATCATGCATATAAGAGATCAAAGAAGACTCAAATAATATTCATAGATATAATTGATCATAAACTCGCAATTCATCGGATCCCAACAAACACACCGCAAAAAGTCATTACATCAAATAGATCTCCAAGAACATCAAGGAGAACATTGTACTGAGAATCAAAAAGAGAGAAGAAGCCATCTAGCTACTGCCTACGGACCCGTAGGTCTGTGGTAAACTACTCACGCATCATCGGAGGAGCACCAATGACAATGATGAACCCCTCCGTGATCGTGTTCCCCTCCGGCAAGGTGCTGGAATAGGGCTCTAGATTGGATCTCGTGGTTCTGGAACTTGTGGCGGCTGGAATTGTGTTTCTTCGACTCCCCTAGGGTTTCTGGAATATTTGGGTATTTATAGAGCTAAGAGGCGGTGAAAAGGACTCCCATGGGCCCCACTACCCACCTGGGCGCGCCAGGGGCCTCTGGCACGCCCTGGTGTCTTGTGGGCCCAACGGGCCTCCCCTCGTGCACTTCCTTGGCTCCCAAGTTGTCTTCTGGACAGAAAAAATCTCCAAAAAGTTTCGCTGCGTTTGGACTCCGTTTGACATGGATATTTTGCGAAGTAAAAAACAAGCAAAAAACAGCAACTGGCACTGGGCACTATGTCAATAGGTTAGTCCCAAAAAATGATATAAAATTGCTATAAAATGAATATAAAACATCTAGGAATGATAATAAAACAGCATGGAACAATAAAAAATTATAGATATGTTGGAGACGTATCAACATCCCCAAGCTTAATTCCTGCTCGTCCTTGAGTAGGTAAATGATAAAAACAGAATTTTTGATGTGGAATGTTGCCTAACATGTTCATCACATATTCTTTTCTTTTGTAGCATGGATATTTGGACTTTTAGATGATTCAAAGCAATAGTCTATATTTGACATGAAGATTTCAATACTCAAGCATATCAACAGGCAACCATGTCTTTCAAAATATCAACACTAAAGAAAGTTATCCCTAGCCCATAATGCTCAATCATTGATCCATTCATGAAACACACTCGAATATTAGCTACATCCATTGCACAAGTATGGTCATAGTGCTCCGTAGTTGGTGCTTTATAAGAGAAGATGGAGACTCAAATAAAAATAAAAATTGCATAAAGTAAATAGATAGGCCCTTCGCAGAGGGAAGAAGAGATTTGTAGAGGTGCCAGAGCTCAAATCTTAAGTTGAGAGATAAAATATTTTGAGAGGCATGCTTTTCCTGTCAACGAAAACGACCGAGAATTCCCAATACTTTCCATGCTAGATATATCATAGGCGGTTCCCAAAAATAAAATAAATTTTATTCCTTTTTCCACCATTCTTTCACAATCCATGGCTAGCCGTATCCACGGGTGCCTTCCATACCAACACTTTCCAAGGAATTTATTATTTGACAACACAAAGTAAATTTATTTTTCATTTCGGGACTGGGCATCCCTATTACCGCCACACTCTCGTGCAATGACAAGTGAATAAACACTCATCTTGAGAATAACACATCTAGCATGGAAAAATATTGGCCACACCCTGTCGCTTCATGAGCGGTACGTGCACACAAAAAGGAAATTCATTTTGAAAATTAGAGTTGGCACATACAAATTTACTTGGGACGGCACGGAAATACCGCATATATGTAGGTATGGTGGACTCATATGGCATAACTTGGTTTAAGGATTTTGGATGCACAAGTAGTATTCCCACTTAGTACAAGGAAAGGCTAGCAAATAGATTGAGAAGCAACCAACCAAAAAGCAAAAATTCTCATAAACGAGCATTAAGCATAACTAACACAGAATAATGCACCACAAGTAGGATGTAATTTCGTTGCATAACCATTGACTTTTGTGCTTGCATAGGGAATCAATAACCTTAACACCAATATTCTTACTAAAGCATAATTACTCACCAATATGATTCACATATCACTATCATCATATCTCAAAACTATTACAAAGAATCAAGTTTATTTTGTCCAATGATCTTTCATGAAAGTTTTTATTATATCCCTCTTGGATATCTATCACTTTGGGACTAGATTAATATATTACCGTTGCTTTTAACAAGCTCTCAAATAATTTAAGTGAAGAAAATAAGCATAAATATTTTTTTTCCTTCTCTTAAAATAATATAAGTGAAGCATGAGAGAATTTCTTCAAAAATTTACTAACTCTCAAATTAATCTAAGTGAAGCATGATATTATTTCTTCAAAAATTAAAGCACCACCGTGCTCAAAAAGATATAAGTGAAGCACTAGAGCAATTCCATAGCTCAAAAAATTGAAGTGAAACACATATAGCAATTCTAACAAATCATAGCATCATTATGGCCTTCTCAAATAGGTGTGTACAGCAAGGATGATTGCGACAAACTAAAAATCAAAACAAGCAAAGACTCATATAATACAAGATGCTCCAAGCAAACCTCATGATATGTGACGAATAAAAATATAGCTCCAAGTAAAATTACCGATGGTTGTTAGAAGAAAGAGGGGATGCCTTCCGGGGCATCCCCAAGCTTAGTTTCTTGGTTCTCCTTGAATATTACCTTGGGGTTCAATGGGCATCCCCAATCTTAGGCTCTTTTCACTCCTTATTCCTTCATCCATCGAGATCTCACCCAAAACTTGAAAACTTCAATGACACAAAACTTAACAAAACCTTCGTGAGATCCGTTAGTATAAGAAAACCAATCTTTGATTTAAGTACTATTGCAAACCCATTCATATTTTGTTATTGCATTATACCTACTGTATTCTAACTTTACCATGGCTTAGACCCCCAATACAATCCATAGATTCATCAAAATAAGCACACAATGCAACGAAAATAGAATCAGTCAAAAACAGAACAGTTTGTAAATACTCGAATTTTACTCATACTTCTGTAACTCCAACAATTCTGAAAAAATAGGGCAATAGAGAAAATTTGTATATCAATCTTGTGTAAAAAAGTTCAGAATTTTTCGTTGCTTCTGTGAATTTTAACAAACTAGACGCAAAAGTTTCTGTTTTTCAACAGGATCAAATCAACTATTACCCAAAGCTATCCTAAAGGCTTAACTTGGCACAAACACTAATTAAAACATAAAAACACAATCATAACGGAGGAAAATTTGTGTGAACACACAAAAACAGAAAGAAAAAGAGAAAAAAATATATTTTATTCATTGGGTTGCCTCCCAACAAGCGCTATCGTTTTATGCCCGTAGCTAGGCATAATGCATAGATTCAAGTATTGTCATCTTTAGTTTTTGCCCCATAGGTTGCCCTCATGATTGATTCATATGGTGGCTTAATTATTGTTCTAGGGAAGTGTTCCATACCCTTTCTTAGTGTAAATTGAAACTTAATATTACGTTCTTTCATATCAATCACGGCACCTATAGTTCGTAAAAATGGTCTACCAAGTATGATGGGACAAGGCGGATTGCAATCAATATCAAGAACAATAAAATCTATGGGCACATAGTTCATATTTGCAAGAATAAGAACATCATTTATCCTTCCCAAAGGTTTTCTAATAGTAGAATCCGCCAAGTGCAAATTAAGAGAACATTCTTCAATATTGGTAAGACCAAGCACATCACATAGAGATTTCGGAATTGTGGAAACACTAGCACCTAAATCACACAAAGCAAAGCACTTATAATTTTTGATCTTGAATTTAATGGTAGGTTCCCATTCATCATATAATTTTCTAGGAATTGAAATCTCTAATTCCAACTTTTTTTCTAAAGCTTTCATCATCGCTTCTACAATATGTTTAGTAAAAGCTTTATTTTGTTCATAGGCATTTGGTGAATTTAACATGGATTGCAACAAAGAAATACGTTCAATCAAAGAGCAACTATCATAATTAAAATCTTTGTAATCTAAAAGAGTGGGCACATCACTAGTTAAAGTTTTGACCTCTCCAAACCCACTTTTATCAAAAAAATTCAACAAGATTTTCACCCTCTGAATTATGGGGACGCCTTCTAGCTAAAGTTGACTCTTCTTCAGTCCCTTTATCATCAAGTTTAATATTAGTAAACAAGGAATCAATATAAGAAATACCAATCATTTTAAGATCTTCATCATTATTATGAAAGCAATTGGTAGAAAACGCTCTTTCTAAAAATTCTCTTTTAGCTCTAAGCATAGCGGTTCTTTTCTTACTTTCATCCATGGAAACATATAAAGCTTTAATTGATTCATTAACATCAGCCTTAGGTGGAAAATTTTTAATGTTGAGATTTTCTACATCGTGTGAAATTCTATCAATGCTTCTAGACATATCATCAAGTTTACTCAATTTTTCTTCTATCGTAGTATTGAAAACTTTTTGAGCATTGATAAATTCTTTAATATTACTCTCAAGATCAGAGGGGTTACTATTATTATTGTAAGAAGAATTACCATAGGAATTGCCATAATTATTGGAGGAATTTCTAGGAAAAGGCCTAGGATTAAAATTATCTCTATAAGCATTGTTATTAAAATTGTTTCGCGAGACAAAATTCACATCTACGGGATCACTATTTTGCTCAATCAAAGTAGACAAAGGCACATCATTAAGATCAACAGGAGCATTTTTACTAGCAACCAATTTCATAAGAGCATCAACTTTTTCACTCAAAGTACTAATTTCTTCAACCGAGTTAACTTTTTACTAGTAGTGTCGGCGTTCTGGGATCGGGGGTACCCAGACTTGCCTGCCTGCGGCCCATGGTGTGGCCCCCTCGACGGCCTGGTACGGCCCAACAGCAAGGGCTTCAAGACAAGACCCTCACGAGGGCCCCTCGATCTCGCGAGGTGTACGACACCAAGACCTCCAGAGGAGCGGCCTTCCCAGGCTGCCTCCCGAGGAGCGGAGATTTCTATGCAGGTACCCAGCCTCCCGAGGCTGTGATGACGTGAGCCATGACAACCAAGGCCAGGCGGGCGCCAGCGGGCGCAGAGGAGGCAGTTTCCCTTTCGGTGCTAAGGGAGCAAGGACAGGCGAGGGTTCCCAAGGAGCCCTCTAAAGGTTTCCATTCCGGTGCAACGAGACCAAGACCACGAGCATGGTAGGACGAATGTCATCGCCGAGCCCACCGCTGTGTCATGACCAGAAGCTTTGCAGGCGAAGACCACCTTTCGTCAGGATAAGATGTACTACTTGTCTCCTTTCGAATTGGCCACTGTGGGATCCCTTCCCGCCTAAGTTTCCAGGTAAGAGGACCAAGGCCACTATAAATATAGGCTAGCCACCACCATAGAGAGAGAGTTGAACCGACACCACCAAAGCCCTCGCGAGGCTGTTCATCCACTGTACTTGTTCACCCTCGGCCCCTTGTGAGGCCAATCCACCACAAAGCAGGAGTAGGGTTTTACACCGCAAGGTGGCCCGAACCTGGGTAAACTGCCGTGTTCATCTTCTTCCCCGCTCGCACGAATCCGGCATGGCTAGGCTGTAGGGCGACAAGCTAGAGGCCGGAGAGGTTGAGATCTTTGCACACGCCCCAGAGTTCGAACCTTCTTGGGTCTGCGGAGCCCTGAATCCGACATTTGGCGCGCCATGTAGGGGCGTGTTGAAGTCCTTCGTCCACCTCCGCTTCGCCTCCGTTCCGTCGCTCCCATGGCCGACGCACGCTGTGTCTGCTCCGAGTGCTGGGCCGCGCGTGCCGCCCAGACGGCACCCGTGGGCAACGGCACTCCTCGTCGCTCTGTCTCCCCCGCGGCCAAAGCTGCCACTGACCCTGCTGCTCACAAGCAGCAGGACTCGTCGCTGCCACCCTCCGTGCGGTGTGATGGTCGCACAGCTACTCCGTCGCCTACTCCCGCCACGGCGTCGTCTTCCCACATCCACCGCGGGCCAGCAAATGCACAGGCTGCATTGCTCATGGCGCGCGAACTCCTGCATTACCGCCCCGCCAACGACTGGCTTGGCCGCATCGCCGAGCTCGTCAACGCTGCCGGTGAAGTCCCTGCACCATCCCGCTCGCTCCTTCTCCCGCCATCCCAGGCGGGCGACGTGGCTCATGAAGCGCCTCCTCTGCGTGGCGCCGACCCCGAGCCCGGGCGTGATGCACCCCAGCATGACCCGCTGCGCAGAGCGCCGGCGCGCGATGAGGCGAGCTGCCAGGTGGTCTAGCGGCCACAAGCTGAAACGAGTGCGCTCCCAGCGCCAGCACCAGGACCGCGCGCCGCCAGAGGTTGCGGCGCGTGGGCGTCAAGACCGAGCTCACCTCGTGCGCGCTGCTCCCGTGAGCGTGGCGGGCTGCCGCGCCTTCACCTTAGAGCTGCGCCACATTGTCTGGCCCGGCAAGTTCAAGCCAGACCTGCCTCCGCGTTACGATGGCACCCCTGACCCTGCGGAGTTCCTCCAGCTCTACTCGCTGAGCATCGAGGCAGGCAACGGTGGTGAGAAGGTTATGGCAAACTGGTTCCCCATGGCCCTCAAGGACGGCGCACGTTCTTGGCTCCTGCACCTCCCGGAGGAATCAATCTCCTAGTGGGCCGAGCTTCGTGAACGCTTCATCGCCAACTTCCAGGGCACCCGCGACCGCGCTCCCGCAGTGGGCAACCTGCGGCGCGTGAAGCAGCAGCCGAGTGAGACCTTGCACAAGTACATACAACGTTACACGAACGTTCGCCTCAAGATTCCGAAGGCGTCGGACGAGGCCATCATCTCGGTGTTCTCTGATGGCGTCCGGGACATCAAGATGAAGGAGGAGCTCGCCATTCACGAGGACCTATGCTCGGCCCTGGAGATGTTCAACATGGCGAACAAGTGCGCAAGGGCCAAGGAAGGCCGCCTCTCCCTCCTTGAGCTTCCGGAGGCTAATCCTGAAGACAAGAAGGCCAAGGCTAAGGAGGCAAAGCGCAAGGGCCCTGCCGTGCTGGCAGCAGAGCCTGAGATGAAGCGCGGCTGCGACCACGGTGAGCCTCCTAGGGGCAACTGCCCATTCTGCGTCTTCCACAATGTCCACAGCCACAACACCAAGGACTGCCAGGAGCTCAGGGCCCTCCGTGATGGGCGCCTCGGCCGCCGCCCCGAGCGCGGCGACCGCGACTACGACCGTGGCGGAGGCCGCTGGGATAACCGCAACCCTCATCAGGACTGGCGCGACCAGCCCCGCGAGGACCGCTGGCAGGGCCAGCCTTGCGATAGCCCCTGCCGGGACCAGCCTCATGAGGACCGTCCTCAGGGCAACGCCGGCCTCCCTCCGCTGCCGCCGCCGCCAAGGAGAAATGACAACAACCGGCAGGATGATGGGGCTGGGGGCTTCCAGGAGCCTCGAGCGATCGCCTACATCCTGGGCGGTGCTCAGGCCCCCGCCTCGCATCGCATCTTCAAGCAGTTCTCTCGTGAGGTGAACGCGGCCCTCCCGAAGCTTGAGGCAGCGTACCCCCTCAGGTGGTCGAAGCACGCCATCATGTTCGACTCCAAAGACCAACTCAAGTGCTCAGCCACCGTTGGCGCGCTCCCGATGCTCTGCACGCCAACCATCAGCAACGTCCTCGTCACTAAAACCCTCATCGACGGTGGCGCGGGGCTCAATGTTCTCTCTGTTGAGACGTTCGAGATGCTCCAAGTGCCTTACGACCAGCTCCTACCAACCCAGCCTTTCTCTGGGGTGACCGACGGCTCCACCATTCCCCTAGGCCAAGTGTGTCTCCCAGTCACCTTCGGCAAGCGCGACAACTACCACACTGAGCTCATCGACTTCGACGTCGCCCACATCGGCCTCCCGTACAACGCCATCCTTGGGTACCCGGCCCTCGCCAAGTTCATGGCAGCGACTCACCACGGTTACAACGTCCTCAAGATGCCAGGGTGCGGCGGCATCATCACGATCTCTTGCGATGAGAAGGACACAGTCTGCTCCCTTGAGCGCGCCTATCAGGCTGCGGCGGCCGAAAACTCTAACGATGAGAGCGCCGCCCCGCCTCCTGAGGCAACCCCCAAGAAGAAGAAACAGCTCCTCCTCAAGAGTCGTCAGGAGGCTGGAGCGCCCGCCGATGGTGCCTCAGGCCCTACGCCCGCTGCTAGGGCGCCACTTCCTCCCGCGTAGGAAGGCATGCCCGGACCTTCCTCAGGACGGGCTTGGGGGCTTCAGTCTGGGGAGCCTCTGACCTGACCAGCGCGACGAGGGAGGTGCTCGGGCACCACTTGGAGGCGTGCTTTGATGCACGTCCCCGCGAGCAAGGCGCACGGCACGAGGCGCGCGAGAGTTCATCACCAAGGCGATTGATACGTCTCCAACGTATCTATAATTTTTGATTGTTCCATGCTATTATATTATCTGTTTTGGATGTTTTATATGCAATAATATGCTATTTTATATTATTTTTGGGACTAACTTATTAACCTAGAGCCCAGTGCCAGTTTATGTTTATTCCTTGTTTTTGAGTTTTACAGAAAAGGAATACCAAACGGAGTCCAAACGGAATAAAACTTTCACGATGATTTTTCTTGGACCAGAAGATACACGTAGGACTTGGAGAGGTAGGCAGAAGAGTCCCGAGGGCTCCACAAGCCCTCAGGGCGCGCCCCCTGGTTTGTGGGCCCCATGGGAGTCCTCCAACCCTAATCTTTGGCCTATAAATTCAGAAATATTCCCAAACGACCAGAAGCGTCCACCAAAATACTTTTCTGCCGCCGTAACCTTCTGTACCCGTGAGATCCCATCTTGGGGCCTTTTTTGGCATCCTGCCGGAGGTGGATTCGATCACGGAGGGCTTCTACATCAACTCTATTGCCCTTCCGATGAAGCGTGAGTAGTTTACCATAGACCTACGGGTCCATAGCTAGTAGCTAGATGGCTTCTTCTCTCTCTTTGATCCTCAATACCATGTTCTCCTCGATGTACTTGGAGATCTATCCGATGTAATATTCTTTTGCGGTGTGTTTGTCGAGATCCGATGAATTGTGGATTTATGATCAGTTTATCTATGAATATTATTTGAATCTTCACTGAATTCTTATATGCATGATTTGATATCTTTGTATTTCTCTTCGAATTATCGGTTTGGTTTGGCCAACTAGATTGGTTCTTCTTGCAATGGGAGAGGTGCTTAGTTTTGGGTTCAATCTTGCGGTATCCTCACCCAGTGACAAAGTAGGGGTAGCGAGGCATGTATTGTATTGTTGCCATCAAGGGTAAAAAGATGGGGTTTTCATCATATTGCTTGAGTTTATCCCTCTACATCATGTCATCTTACTTAAGGCGTTACTCCGTTCTTATGAACTTAATACTCTAAATGCATGCTGGATAGCAGTCGATGTGTGGAGTAATAGTAGTAGATACAGGCAGGAGTCGGTCTACTTGACACGGACGTGATGCCTATATTCATAATCATTGCCTTGGATATCGTCATAACTTTGCGCTTTTCTATCAATTGCTCGACAGTAATTTGTTCACCCACCGTATTATTTGCCTTCAAGAGAGAAGCCTCTAGTGAAACCTATGGCCCCCGGGTCTATTTTCCATCATATATTTTCAGATCTATAAACCAAAAAACCCAAAAATACCTTGCTGCAATTTATTTGTTTTTACTTTGTTTTACATTTTAGTAAGCTTTTACATCTATCTCTATCAGATCTCACCTGTGCAAGTGACCGTGAAGGGATTGACAACCCCTTTATCGTGTTGGGTGCAAGTGTTTGATTGTTTGTGCAGGTGCATAGATTGGAGACTTGCGTGTATCTCCTACTGGATTGATACATTGGTTCTTAACTGAGGGAAATACTTATCTCTACTTTGTTGCATCACCCTTTCCTCTTCAAGGGAAAAACCAATGCAAGCTCAAGAAGTAGTAGGAAGAATTTCTGGCGCCGTTGCTGGGGAGATCTACATCAAGCCTACCAAGTACCCACCATAAACTCTCATCTCTTGCATTACATTATTTGCCATTTGCCTCTCGTTTTCCTCTCCCCCACTTCTAAAATGATTTCAGAAAAACACAAAAAGATTTGCCTTTTTATTCGCCCTTCTTCCGTTCATCTTTTCATTTGCTTCTCGTTTGCTCGTTCGCTAGATTGGTTTCTTGCCACCATGTCTGAATCTGGGGAGGCTATCATTGAAAATTTTGAGAATATTGCTAGCATAAATCTTGAGGGAAAACTTGATGCTTGTTCTTTAGATCACAAAACTGAAACCCCTCCTAATTATAAAGCAAACACTTTTCATGTGGGGGACGGTAATATTATTGGGAAGAGTGTTATTCAGGAATTCTTTGATTGTATGTGAACAATGCCTATTAATAAGTGATCTATTCTTCTTGATACAAATTGCTATGCGGATGCTATTGTCATGCTTGTTGATAAATTAGAAAGAAAATTTGTGCACATTCATCCCGCTTTGCAAAAGGTGTTTTATGAACTCCCCAATATTAATCATCCTCAAGCTAAAAAGATTTCCACTATCATCCTTATGCGGGAATTTGATTTTATAGTACAAGAGGCTAGGGAAATTTTTTGCTTTCTATAATAAATATATCGAACATCCTCCGATTGAATAAATTCTCCATGATAAAGAAACTTTGCGTGGCTTGGAATCTAGAGATTATCAATCTTACGGTGACAATCTTAGGAGGAGAGTTCCCTAATCCAAAATTACCCAAACTATCTACCTTGAAACTTATGATAAATTTGATTGGATAACTAGGGGAATTTATGTAGGATTCAATGATGATTGGTTAGAAGAGATGATTAGGGAACCCATTAAAAATGAGATACATGTTTTATATGATGATATTTATGGTGATGATCCAGACTATGGGTTTATGAATGTCAAGGTCACTAATCAGAGTCCTTTTCATGAATTGAGTTCACCTACTAGAAAGGAAAGAAAAGAAAAAAAAGATTTACTAAGAAAAGTTTTGGAAGATTTGATTAAGAAAGAGTTGCATGACAATACCTAGATCTATGTTTTATGCCTAGCTAGGGCCGTTAAACAATAGCGCTTGTTAGGAGGCAACCCAATTTTATTTTTATGCTTTTTGTTTTTGGTTCTATTTTTCAATAAATAAACATTATTACCTCTGTATTAATTGTGTTTTGGTGTTTTAATTAGTGTTTGAGCCAAGTAAGACCTTTGGGATGGCTTACGGTGATAGTTGATTTGATCTTGCTGAAAAATAGAAACTGCTACGTCCAGTAACCGAATTGTTTAAATTCACTGGAGCGTGTAAAAACTCTAATTGTTTTTACAAAAGATTGACATACAAATTTCATATGTTTTCATAAGTTTTAAGAATTTTTGGAGTTATATAAGTATGAGAATAATTCAGATCTTAGCAGACTGTTCTGTTTTTAACAGATTCTGTTTTCTTTGTGTTGTTTGCTTATTTTGATGAATCTATGGGTAGTATCGGGGGGTATGAACCATGGAAAAGTTGGAATATAGTAGATATTACACAAATATAAATAAAGAATCAGTTCACAATAGTACCAAAAAGTGGTGATTTATTTTCTTATACTAACGGATCTCATGAGTTTTTTGTTGAGTTTTGTGTTGTGAAGTTTTCAAGTTTTGGGTAAAGATTTGATGGACTATGGAATAAGGAGTGGCAAGAGCCTAAGCTTGGGGATGCCCAAGGCATCCCAAGGTAATATTCAAGGACAACCAAGCATCTAAGCTTGGGGATGCCCTGGATGGCATCCCCTCTTTCGTCTTCGTCTATCGGTAAATTTACTTGAGGCTATATTTTTATTCACCACATGATATGTTTTTTGCTTGGAGCGTCTTGTATGATATGAGTCTTAGCTTTTTAGTTTACCACAATCATCCTTTCTGTACACGCCTTTTGAGAGGGACACACATGAATCGTGAATTTATTAGCACTTATATCTTTTGAGCTAGGCAATTTTGCTCTAGTGCTTCACTTATATCTTTTTAGAGCACGGCGGTGGCTTTATTTTATAGAAATTGTTGAACTCTCATGCTTCACTTATATTATTTTGAGAGTCTCTCTAAACAGAATGGCAATTTGCTTAGGTTATGAATTTAGTCCTAATATGATGGGCATCCAAGAGGGATATAATAAAAACTTTCATATAAAGAGCGTTGAATACTATGAGAAGTTTGATTCCTTATGATTGTTTTGAGATATAAAGATGGTGATATTAGAGTCATGCTAGTGAGTAATTGTAGATTGGTAGAAATACTTGTGTTAAAGTTTGTGATTCCCTTAGCATGCACGTATGGTGAACCGTTTTGTGATGAAGTTGGAGCATGATTTATTTATTGATTGTCTTCCTTATGAGTGGCGGCCGGGGACGAGCAATGGTATTTTCCTACCAATCTATCCCCCTAGGAGCATGCGTGTAGCACTTTGTTTTGATAGCTAATAAATTTTTGCAATAAGTATGTGAGTTCTTTATGACTAATGTTGAGTCCATGGATTATACGCACTCTCACCCTTCCACCTTTGCTAGCCTCTCTAGTACCGCGCAACTTTCGCCGGTGCATTACACCCACCATATACCTTCCTCAAAACAGCCACCATACTTACCTATTATGGCATTTCCATAGCCATTCCGAGATATATTGCCATGCAACTTCCACCGTTCCATTTTATTATGACATGCTCCATCATTGTCATATTGCTTTGCATGATCATGTCACTGACATAGTATTTGTGGCAAGGCCACCGTTCATATTTTTTTATACATGTCTCTCTTGATCATAGCACATCCCGGTACACCGCCAGAGGCATTCATATAGAGTCATATTTTGTTCTAGTATCGAGTTGTAATTCTTGAGTTGTAAGTAAATAAAAGTGTGATGATCATCATTATTAGAGCATTGTCCCATGTGAGGAAAGGATGATGGAAGCTATGATTCCCTCACAAGTTGGGATGAGTCTCCGGACTTTGAAAAAAAATAAAGAGGCCAAAAGAAGCCCAAATAAAAAAAAAGAAAAAAAGAGAAAAGAGAGAAGGGGCAATGTTACTATCCTTTTTCCACACTTGTGCTTCAAAGTAGCACCATGATCTTCATGATAGAGAGTCTCCTATGTTGTCACTTTCATATACTAGTGGGAATTTTTCATTATAGAACTTGGCTTGTATATTCCAATGATGGGCTTCCTCAAACTGCCCTAGGTCTTCATGAGAAAGCGAGTTGGATGCACACCCACTTAGTTTCTTTTTGAGCTTTCATAAACTTATAGCTCTAGTGCATCCGTTGCATGGCAATCCCTACTCACTCACATTTATATCTATTGATGGGCATCTCCATAGCCCGTTAATACGCCTAGTTGATGTGAGACTATCTCCTTCTTTTTGTCTTCTCCACAACCACCATATTCTATTCCACCTATAGTGCTATATCCATGGCTCATGCTCATGTATTGCGTGAAAGTTGAAAAAGTTTGAGAACATCAAAAGTATGAAACAATTGCTTGGCTTGTCATCGGGGTTGTGCATGATTTAATACTTTGTGTGATGAAGATGGAGCATAGCCAGACTATATGATTTTGTAGGGATAACTTTCTTTGGCCATGTTATTTTGAGAAGACACGATTGCTTTATTAGTATGCTTGAAGTATTATTGTTTTTATGTCAATATTAAACTTTGTTTTGAATCTTATGGATCTGAATATTCATGACACAATAAAGAAAATTACATGGATAAATATGTTAGGTACCATTACACATCAAACATTATGTTTTTATGATTTACCTACTCGAGGATGAGTAGGAATTAAGCTTGGGGATGCTTGATACGTCTCCAATGTATCTACAATTTTTTATTGTTCCATACTATTATATTATCTGTTTTCGATGTTTTATATGCATTAATATGATATTTTATATTATTTTTGGGACTAACTTATTAACCTAGAGCCCAGTGCCAGTTTATGTTTTTTTCTTGTTTTTGAGTTGTACAGAAAAGGAATATCAGATGGAGTCCAAACGGAATAAAACTTTCACGATGATTTTTCTTGGACCAGAAGACACACGTAGGACTTGGAGAGGAAGGCAGAAGAGTCCCGAGGGCTCCACAAGCCCTCAGGGCGCACCCTAGGGGGGGGGCGCCCCCTGGCTTGTGGGCCCCATGGGAGTCCTCCAACCCTAATCTTTGGCCTATAAATTCAGAAATATTCCCAAACGACCAGAAGCGTCCACCAAAATACTGCGCCACCGTAACCTTCTGTACCCGTGAGATCCCATCTTGGGGCCTTTTCCGGCATCTTGCCGGAGGGGGATTCGATCACGGAGGGCTTCTACATCAACTCTATTGCCCTTCCGATGAAGCGTGAGTAGTTTACCACAGACCTACGGGTCCATCGCTAGTAGCTAGATGGCTTCTTCTCCCTCTTTGATCCTCAATACCATGTTCTCCTCGATGTTCTTGGAGATCTATCCGATGTAATATTCTTTTGAGGTGTGTTTGTCGAGATCCGATGAATTGTGGATTTATGATCAGTTTATCTATGAATATTATTTGAATCTTCTCTGAATTCTTATATGCATGATTTGATATCTTTGTATTTCTCTTCGAATTATCAGTTTGGTTTGGCCAACTAGATTGGTTCTTCTTGCAATGGGAGAGTTGCTTAGTTTTGGGTTCAATCTTGCGGTGTCCTCACCCAGTGACAAAGTAGGGGTAGCGAGGCACGTATTGTATTGTTGCCATCAAGGGTAAAAAGATGGGGTTTTCATTGTATTGCTTTAGTTTATCCCTCTACATCATGTCATCTTACTTAAGGCGTTACTCCGTTCTTATGAACTTAATACTCTACATGCATGCTGGATAGCGGTCGATGTGTGGAGTAATAGTAGTAGATGCAGGCAGGAGTCGGTCTACTTGACATGGACGTGATGCCTATATTCATAACCATTGCCTTGGATATCGTCATAACTTTGCGCTTTTCTATCAATTGCTCGACAGTAATTTGTTCACCCACCGTATTATTTGCCTTCAAGAGAGAAGCCTCTAGTGAAACCTATGGCCCCCGGGTCTATTTTCCATCATATATTTTCAGATCTATAACCAAAAAACCCAAAAATACATTGCTGCAATTTATTTGTTTTTACTTTGTTTTACATTTTAGTAAGATTTTACATCTATCTCTATCAGATCTCACCTTTGCAAGTGACTGTGAAGGGATTGACAACCCCTTTATCGCGTTGGGTGCAAGTGTTTGATTGTTTGTGCAGGTGCATAGATTGGAGATTTGCGTGTACCTCCTATTGGATTGATAACTTGGTTCTTAACTGAGGGAAATACTTATCTCTACTTTGCTGCATCACCCTTTCCTCTTCAAGGGAAAAACCAACGCAAGCTCAAGAAGTAGCAGCGATTCAGGAGCTTCAGGAGGCAAGGGCCATGCACGGCGAGCGTCGCCCCGCACGGCCTCCCAGTGTAGCTGCGGCCCCTGACACGGGCAGCGAGATGCACGTCTGCGTCAACATCCCGGGCCTCAAGAGGATCGCTTCGCAGGACCTCTTCTGGCCGTCCCGCGTCGGTCGGAGTGGGGGCTACCCCTGCAACTACGTCCGCATGCCATTTGGCCTGCTGAACGTGGGCGCCTCGTACCAGCGCTTTGCGCAGAGTGCCATGGTGTCTCACGAGGCCAGGCGCTTGGCGGTCCTGTCTCAGGAGGTCCTGGGTCCGTGCGAGCCCCCCGGACCTCATGAGCCTCCCAGGCCTCAGGAGCCGGCCGACTCATGAGGAATGATCTTCGCGGCACGTGTCTTCAGCTACCTCGACGCTCCTACAGCAATGGTGCCAGGTGATTTTTTGGTTTGCTCAGTTGAGGGCGCCCCTTCCCCGGGCTGCACTGTCCTCAAGCTGTCAGGGACCGTTCCCCCCGGTTATGTTGTTTCAATTTGTGTACCGTGGATCAGATATGTTTTCGTGAGCTATTTTTGTTGTTAACCTCGTATCTGGCCATGCCTTGCCTCCGGAGTCACCTCTGCGGGCTTCACGCGTTGCCAACTCTCCCCCTGAACGTCCCACGAGAGGGGGCTACCGGCACGGCGCCTGTGCTCGGGTCCGTCCCTGCAGCGCTGATAAATCTAAGAGACCGAGCTCTGGCTCGCAGGCCAGCCCCGTGCACGTCACCTCACCAAGTCCTTAGTGCCTTCGTCTTCTCACGGAACGATCGCGAGCAGATCGGCAAGCGCGCACCGCCCCTTGTGTTTCGTAACTAACTAATGCGCAGGAGCCTCAGGAGACAGGATCTCGTCATTAAGAGGCACTCAGGCTCGCAAAATGCTAAAACAAGGAACACGCACAAGGTCAAAAGCTCCAAAGAAACTCACCCTCGCGACGAAGGGACCACCACGAACCGCAACCTCACCAAGCTAAGTTATCCTACGCACACTAGCACGAGCCTTGCCGCTGTCATTTTATTTTTTCGCCACCTCGCTCAGGCAAGGGACCCCCTCTTTAATCTTTCGATAGCTGCTTGAGCGCCAAGGGGGACCTCCTGAGCATCACGCCTCAGAAGCTCTTACCGGGCCTCGGGTCGCTCACCTCCTGGCCTTGCACACGACATCACGACCTGGCATACCAGCGACGGCTGGAGCCCACCTGGGGACTGGGTCCTACCGACGCAGAGCAACACGTTGTCGCGAGGCCAAAAAGGGGACCAATGCCCAAGCAAGAAACGCGAGCGCAACCAAGAACATAAGCCGGAAAACATTAGAATAAAGGCGCAAGCGTCGTGGTTCTTACACGCTCTATCGGGGCCTTTCATTGTTCTGATGCAGAGAGTAAAGCAAAATAAAAGACCGCCATGGGCCGCTGCTCAGGAGGGACAGGCCCTGGCATCGCGTCCTCCTCCTAAGTCCAGGCGCGGCGGCGCGACGGCTCGGTGTAGTTGTCGTCGCTTGAGCTCTCCCCGGGGGAGGTACCACCGCTGCTGGAGGCATCGCGGACAAGGCCAAGGGCAAGTTTGCCGCCGAGGGCCTCGCCACCTCGTCGGCCCTCGTTGCCAGAAGGATGGTCACCACCGCGGTTGCCGCCCCTGGGGCAGCATTCCGGGCGTTCGTCGTTTTCTCCGAAGACCTTGAAGAAAAGCATCGACGCCCCATCGTACTTGAAGTGGAGAGCATGCCTTCCCTCCGAGCTGCAGGCGTGGATGATCGCCCCCCATCCCCGGGTCATGAAGACGTCGCCGGAGAAGGTGGCCTCAACCTCCGCCTGCGAGGCTTGGCCGCGGCAGCCGTCGTGCTGCAGCCATAGCTCGACAGGCCCTCTCGCTGGTAGCTCCTCCGCCAGGGACTGTGGGAGCTGGATCCAGGTGCGCGGTGGCATCGCCGCCCACACCACAAACTCATGGGCCGTACCGCCAGCGTTGGCCTGTGGGCGAAATGGCCGGGCGGTCATCACTTGTTCTCCTCCTCGGCTTTGTCCTCCGCGGCCCTCGTGGCTGCTTCCGTGAGCGGGGCCCAGTGCGTGGACGCTCGCACCAGCGGGGTATCCCGGTGGGGCACGCTCGCACCAGGGTAGGACGGCTGCGGGCGCTGCAGTGGCCTTGCGAGGGCGGCCGCGTCTTTTCTTCGGCGGGAGCAACTCCGGTTCCTCCCGCGGGGCCTTGCCCTTCTCTTCGGCCGAGAACCTCCTCACTGGCGCCATGGTCGCTTCGGCAAGGTGGCGGCACGGTGGAGGTAGGAGAAGAGGGGACGGCAAGTGAGAAGATGAAGACGGGCTGGGGGCTCCACCCCCCTCGCCCTCTTATAGGAAGTCGAAGGCCAACCGGTGCCCTCCACGTTCCGATCGATGATGGCCCTGCTGCATGCATCAGGCAGTTGTCAAGTCAAGGCAGTTGCCGAGGTGACGTGGGGAAGCGGAGTCATCCGCGCCTCATCGGGCGCCACGCGTCAGCCTGGCCCGCACGCAATTGGGGCCCACGACGCTTCGCCTTGCCCCTTGGCTTCGCCTCGAAGCCAGCCTGAGCGCGCCTTGGGCCCGGGGGCTACTGTCGGCATTCTGGGATCGGGGGTACCCAGACTTGCCTGCCTGCAGCCCACGGTATGGCCCCCTTGACGGCCTGGTACGGCCCAACAGCAAGGGCTTCAAGAAAAGACCCTCGCGAGGGCCCCCCAGTCTCGCGAGGCGGACGACACCAAGACCTCCAGAGGAGCGGCCTCCCCAGGCTGCCTCCCGAGGAGCGGAGATTTCTATGCAGGTACCCAACCTCCCAAGGCTGTGATGACGTGAGCCATGAAGACCAAGGCCAGGCGGGCGCCAGCGGGCGTAGAGGAGGCAGTTTCCCTTTCGGTGCTAAGGGAGTAAGGACAGGTGAGGGTTCCCAAGGAGCCCTCCAAAGGTTTCCATTCCGATGCAACGAGACCAAGACCACGAGCTCGGCAGGACGGATGTCATCGCCGAGCCCACCGCTGTATCACGACCAGAAGCTTTGCAGGCGAAGACCACCTTTCGTGAGGATAAGATGTACTACTTGTCCCCTTTTGAATTGGCCACTGTGGGATCCCTTCCCGCCTAAGTTTCCAGGGAAGAGGACCAAGGCCACTATAAATATAGGCTAGCCACCACCATAGAGAGAGAGTTGAACCGACACCACCAGAGCCCTTGCGAGGCTGTTCATCCACTGTACTTGTTCACCCTCGGCCCCTCGTGAGGCCAATCCACCACAAAGCAAGAGTAGGGTTTTACACCTCAAGGTGTCCCGAACCTGGGTAAACTGCCGTGTTCATCTTCTTCCCTGCTCGCACAAATCCGACAAGGCTAGGCTATAGGGCGAAGAGCTAGAGGCCGGAGAGGTTGAGATCTTCGCACACGCCCCAGAGTTCGAACCTTCTTGGGTCTGTGGAGCCCTGAATCCGACAAGTAGGTGCTCTATTGGTATGCCATTGTGAATAATTTGCCATGATATTATCTAGCAATTTAGTAGCTTCACCCAAAGTAATCTCCATAAAAGTACCACCCGTGGCGGAATCTAAAAGATTTCTAGAAACAAAATTCAATCCTGCATAATTTTTTTTTTGTATAATCATCCAAATATTTAAACCATGAGTAGGACAATTTCTTAGCATTAATTTTATTCTTTCCCAATATTGCGCAACATGTTCATGCTCAAGCTGCTTAAAATTCATGATTTGATTTCTAAGGGAAATAATTTTCGCGAGCTGAAAATACTTAGTAATAAAAGCATCTCTGCACTTATCCCAAGAATCGATACTATTGCGAGGCAAAGAAGAAAACCAAATTTTTGACGATCCCGCAAAGAGAAAGGAAACAATTTTAATTTCACAATATCATTGTCCACATCTTTTTTATTTTGCATATCACACAATTCTACGAAAGTGTTTAGATGGGACGCGACATCCTCATTAGGAGTACCGAAAAATTGCTCTTTCATAACAAGATTCAACAAAGTGGCATTAATATCATAAGACTCCGCACTAGTGGCGGGAGGAGCAATCGGAGTACTAATAAAATCATTATTATTGGTATTGGAAAAATCACACAACTTGGTATTTTCTTGAGACATCATAACTACACAAACAAGATCACATGCAAACAAAAAGATCGAACGAAAAAGAAGGCAAATGAAAAGGCAAATATTTTTGTGAAGTGGGGGAGATGAAAACGAGAGGCAAATGGCAAATAATGTAAATTCCAAGGAGATGAGATTTGTGATTAGGAACCTGATAGATGTTGATGATGTCTTCCCGGCAACGGCGCCAGAAATTCGTCTTGATTGCTTGTATCTGCGTTGGTATTTCCCCGAAGGGGAGAGGATGATGCAGCACAACAACGGTAAGTATTTCCCTCAGTTATGAAACCAAGGTTATCAATCCAGTAGGAGAACCAAGCAACACTATATAAACGGTACCTGCACACAAATAACAAATACTTGCAACCCAACGCGTAAGAGGGGTTGTCAATCCCTCGGTATTGAGATAGATAAAATTGTATGAGATTGGATAAATATATCTAGCAAAAACACAAAATAAAATAAAGAAATAAAAAGTGCAGCAAGGTATTTTTGGGTTTTTGGAATAATAGATCTGAAAACAATATGATAAAAGATAGACCCGGGGGCCGTAGATTTCACTAGTGGCTTCTCTCGAGAAAATAGCATACGGTGGGTAAACAAATTACTGTTGGGAAATTGATAAAAGAGCAAATAATTATGATGATATCCAAGGCAATGATCATGTATATAGGCATCACGTCCAAGATTAGTAGACCGACTTCTGCCTGCATCTACTACTATTACTCCACACATTGACCACTATCCAGCATGCATCTAGTGTATTAAGTTCATGGAGAAATGGAGTAATGCAATAAGAATGATGACATGATGTAGACAAGATCTATTCATGTAGGAATAGACCCCATCTTTTTATCCTTAATAGCAATGATACATGCGTGCCTCGCTACCTCTTCTGTCACTGGGTGAGGACACTGCAAGATCGAACCCATCACAAAGCACCTCTTCCCATTGCAAGAAAAATCAATCTAGTTGGCCAAACCAAACCAAAGTTTCGGAGAAGAAATATGAGGCTATAATAATCATGCATAGAAGAGATCAATGAAGACACAAATAATATTCATAGATAGAATTGACCATAAACTCGCAATTCATTGGATCCCAACAAACACACCGCAAAAGGTCATTACATCAAATAGATCTCCAAGAACATCAAGGAGAACATTGTATTGAGAATAAAAAAGAGAGAAGAAGCCATCTAGCTACTGCCTACGGACCCGTAGGTCTGTGGTAAACTACTCACGCATCATCGGAGGAGAACCAATGAGGATGATGAACCCCTCCGTTATCGTGTTCCCCTCCGGCAAGGTGCCGGAATAGGGCTCTAGATTGGATCTTGTGGTTCTGGAACTTGCGGTGGCTGGAATTGTGTTTTGTCGACTCCCCTAGGGTTTCTGGAATATTTGGGTATTTATAGAGCTGAGAGGCAGTGGAAAGGACTCCTGTGGGCCCCACTACCCACCTGGGTGCACCAGGGGCCTCTAGTGCGCCCTGGTGTCTTGTGGGCCCCATGGGCCTCCCCTCGTGCACTTCCTTGGCTCCCAAGTTGTCTTCTGGGCAGAAAAAAATCTCCAAAAAGTTTCATTGCATTTGGACTCTGTTTGATAAGGATATTCCGCGAAGTAAAAAACAAGCAAAATACAGCAACTGGCACTGGGCTTTGTCAATAGGTTAGTCCCTAAAAATGATATAAAGTTGCTATAAAATGAATATAAAACATCCAAGAATGATAATATAACAGCATGGAACAATAAAAAAATTATAGATACGTTGGAGACGTATCACCGGCAAAGAGAAAAGCCATACAAGACCAAAGCTATGCCTAGATGAGGGAAAAAGTGATTAAAATAACGACCGATAAACTGAAACAACGACCATATCCATACCAATCATCTTTTGACACCACAAGGGGCAACGAGGTTCTTTAATAGCAACACCTTCAGGAAAGGAACAATGCTCAAGCGTCATTGTTATCGGATCCAACCACCAAAGGTCGGATTCTAAGTTTTCACCCTAAAGAACAAGGCATAGCATATCCGAGCAATGCCTTCAACAAGGTAACGGGGTGAAAAACTTAGCCATTGCAAGGTACAACCAACTCGGGTCAGACCTAGGGTTTTCACCCCGGAGCTCGAGACCGGGTACTCGGGAAGTACCACCAAATCAAAGTCAATCATCTATTGTCATCACCACTTTTCCATGATCCCAGTAGCTACATGCCCATGGGCTAGAATTTCACCACCAATGCAACAAAACTATACCCTTTGCATCATGCCGCCGCCCATAGATTGCATCCCATCACCAAAACAGCGCGTCTGCTACATCCCATCTTGTAGGGTGTCATATAGTATACCTAAATAGTTGACCCCCACTATATTTGATTCTCTCAACATGCTAGTATGAATTGAAGTATGTTCTTGTGCGCTAAGTTTATGCAAGATGGATTATAAAAAAGGTTTAAGCAAAGTTGGATGCGGGGCCATAATTATCAACGAGAGAAGATGAAGGTGTGGTATACTCAATGATCATAGCCTTTTATATTTTCTTCAGGAAAGCCACGCTATTAAGGGGGCACTCAATGAAATAATGGTGGAACTCCTTTTCTTTTGGAAACCATCCCAAATATATACATCCCACTTCATACACCATTGGCCACACCTTAGCCAAATATTCCATCCCGAAACAATTAAAATGGGCTAAGTTAACACTCCTGGAAGTTCACTCTAGAACTTACGGAACTACCTTCTGGACTGTCCAGAATCCGGTACAATTACATAGTTGGTTCTGGTTGCAATAGAGGTCGTTCTATTAATCTGGAAGTGACACCCGAATCCAGCCTCTCCGAAAGTTGCCTCCAAAACTTCCAGGCTCTACTTCTGGCAGGTGTATTATAGCTCTAACACCCACTTCATCTTCTCCAAGGGGTATCTGTCCCATTGGCTTCTGAGCTGCTCGTAATCTCTCTTTTGCTGCATTTCTCAAAAGCTAGAAAGCCCAAAATCTTCCATTTCCCTCCATCGAAACACTTCACACATCTCAGGGAAAAGATAGAGGATCTCCCGATCTACGTTTCTGTTGGAAATATGCCCTAGAGGCAATAATATTGTATTATTATATTTCTGTTTTCATAATTAAGAGTTTATATTTCATGCTATAACTGCCATGATCCTGGAATATGTGATTCATTGGAAAACGCATATGCACGTGTGGAATGATAAACATTAAATAATAGGTTCCTAGTCTCACCTCTAAGACTGGCTTAAGTGTTGTTGGTGATCATGTTTTCCGGATCTTAAGATATCGTTAAGTGTAACGATAGTCCTGAAATAACTGTAATTGCATCAAGTGCCCCCTTAGTGGTTTTGGAGTATTGAAGGCAAATAGGTTGAGGAACTAATGTGTTTGTGAGTATACACAGGAGAAAGAGTCTCTGAAGATTTAGTTTAACACATGGAAGACAACCCCTAAAAATGGATTTCTTCAAGTGAAGAATTTAGTGATGAAATTGGTACGACCTTTGAAGAAATTGATGTGAAGACTTTGAATCTAGAAGACTTTTGTTTTCGTAGTTTCTTTTCTTCTTAATTGAGTCACAGGAAAGATTGTATTGTTAAAGGGGGTCTAGGTGAAACATATTTCACATTTCCAAAGTGATGCTCAAAACCTACACAACTCTAGCCGCTTCGAGTGAATCCTTTGGAAATCTCTGGAACAGCTGACACATTTGCTAGCGATAGTGACGAAGTTTATCTGGTCGCTGACGAATTTGGTCAGGCTGAGGAGTTAGGAGTTCGCCAGTGCGATCTGCCTACCGTGAGGAAATTGAGTGCCCCAACGAATTTGAGAGTTCAAATTCCGACCGTTGCTGTGCCACGGGCCAGCTGTCGAGTGGATCCTTATCCTGACAACGGTCGAATCAGAGAAGGGAATTTATGACAATTCATGTTGGGTTGCCCCTGGCTATAAATAGCCCCCCCCCCCCCACAACGACTTGTTGGTTGGCTGCTCCGAGAGAACTTGACACTTGTCATTTGAGGGCAACCCATCCTCTGACGACTTTGAGAAAATCCTAAGTGAAGAAAAACATAGAGCCAAAAGTGATTGAGCATCACTGAAGAGATTGATCTGTGTGATCCGACGCCTGTTACCTTTGAAGACTGTCATTCTTCCAGATGGTTAGGCGTCAAGTTTTGAGTACACCAAGAGTCATTATGGTGTGCCGATGAACAAGTCTATGAAGGTTTTGGAAGTCTACCTTGAAGTCTGACCACGAGTGATTGGGTGAGGACTAAGTGACCTTAGCTCAAGAGGAATATGGTGAGGATTGTGTGTCCTCTGAGTTGCGACTCAGCCGCCTCAACTAGATGTACAATTGATACAGCAACTAGAACTGGTCGACCAAATTGCATTGTCTTCACCAAGCCAACCTGGTTTCAAATTCCTCACCCTCTCTTACATTATTCCGCTGCTGAAGAATTTGTGATCTATCTTCTGACGAATTTGAACAGAAGAATTTCATCATGCAATCTTTCAGTTCCTCAGTTCATATTCGTCATGCTTGTATGCTTATCTGATTGCATGTTCTTCACTCTTATGTATCCTGTATGCGTGTACTCTGATTCTGTGATGACTTAGTTTCCCTCATGTTTCTATTTCTTCACTCTGTTCTTCGTCAAATTCCTCAGAGTTTGATGAATTTCTAAAAATCTCCCATTCACCCCCCTCTAGGAGTAAACCTATGCTTTCAATTGGTATCAGAGAAAGGTACTCCCTTGTTCTATGCGATTTTGGTTTAGCCACCTCGAGTATTAGTTATGTCGACCATAGGTATGATCAAGGTTTCTGTTGCGTGCCCCATCTTCAATGGCACCGACTATCCCAAGTGGAAGGCTATGATGCGGATGTGTCTCCTATCCATGAATAGTGAGTTGTGGACCATCACTGAGATAGGATTGACTGACCTCTGCAAGATGGCCAATGCTGACGACATTCACAAGTACACTCAGCTGGATATGCGGGCAAGGGTTGTCATCTGTTCTAGTCTGTCCAGAGATGATTTTAGGCATATCATGCATCTCTGCAATGCGAAGCTCATCTGGGACGGGATCTCTAACGTCTAGTGTGACGCCCCCGATTCAATCGTATACTAATCATACACGCAAATGTGTATGATCAAGATCAGGGACTCACAGGAAGATATCACAACACAGCTCTAGACACAAATTTAAGTCATACAAGCTTTATATTACAAGCCAGGGGCCTCGAGGGCTCGAATACATAAGCTCGAATACAAACAAGTTAGCGGAAGCAATAAATATCTGAGTACAGACATAAGTTAAACAAGTTTGCCTTAAGAAGGCTAGCACAAAAGAAATAACGATCGAAAAGGCAAGGCCTCCTGCCTGGGAGCCTCCTAACTACTCCTGGTCGTCGGCGGCCTCCACGTAGTAGTAGGCACCCTCGGGGAAGTAATAGTCATCACCGATGGTGGCATCTGGCTCCTGGGATTCGTCATCTGATCGCAGCAATCGAGTATGGGGGAAAAAGAGGTAGCAAAGCAACCGTGAGTACTCATCCAAAGTACTCGCAAGACTTACATCAGATCTAAACTAAGTATGCACCAGTATCAAAGGAATGGGCTGTATCTGTGGACTGAACCGCAAAATGCCAGAATAGAGGGGAAAGTCTAGCCTATCAAAGAGTAGCATCTTGCAGCATTTAGAAGAGTACAAAATAGCATTTTATTAAGCAAGCATGTTGTAGTATTAACGCCCAGGGATCCTTTCTCGACTCCTTGCGAGAAAGCAATCCTGGAGCCATCATATCCATTTCTCATGCCTCAACATCCAGTTCTAGTTGTATCGATCGGGATACAACTCCAAGTGTCTGTTACCATGGACACGGCTATTCGAATAGATAAACTTCCCTGCAGGGGTGCACCAACTTACCCATCATGCTCGATCAACTCCAGCCAGACACACCATCAGGTCATGACCGGCCTCGGCCGATCAACACACTATAGTCCTACCTAGGCTCAACAAAGAGGCCAGCAAGCCGGTCTACATCCTAAATGTGAAGGGGTCATGGGCCAATCGTCCTTTGCAATCCTGCGCGTTGCGAACGCGGCTGATACGTCTCCGTCGTATCTACTTTTCCTGACGCTTTTGCTCTTGTTTTGGACTCTAATTTGCATGATTTGAATGAAACTAATCCAGACTGACGTTGTTTTCAGTAGAACTACCATGGTGTTGTTTTTGTGCAGAAATAAAAGTTCTCGAATTTGGACGAAACTTTTTGGAGAATTATTTTAGAATATATAAAAAATATTGGAACCAAGAACCACCAGAGGGGGTGCCCTGGTTGGGCACGATACACCAGGGTGCACCCCCTCCCTCTGGTGCGCCCTGGTGGGTTGTGCCCACCTGGTGGCCCACCTGACCCTAATTCCAGCACTATAAAATCCTATTTTTGGAGAAAAAATAGGAGAGGAAGTTTCATCACGTTTTACGATACGAAGCCGCCGCCAACTCCTGTTCTTCATCGGGAGGCCAGATCTGGAGCCCGTTCGAGGCTCCGGAGAGGGGAATCTTCGGTCTTCATCATCGCCAACCCTCCTTCATCGCCAATTCCATGATGCTCCCCACCGGGAGTGGGTAATTCCTTTGTAGGCTCGCTGATCAGTGAGGAGTTGGATGAGATTCATCATGTAATTGAGTTAGTTTTGTTAGGGCTTGATCCCTAGTATCCACTATGTTCTCAGATTGATGTTCTTATGACTTTGCTATGCTTAATGCTTGTCACTAGGGCCCGAGTGCCATGATTTCATATCTGAAACATTTATGTTTTCACCATTCTATCTATGTTCTAGATCCGATCTTGCAAGACATATTCACCTATTACGTGTTATGATCCGTAAACCCCAGTGTGACAGTATTTGGGATACTTTCTGGTGATGACCGTAGTTTGAGGAGTTCATGTATTCACTATGTGTTAATGCTTTGTTCCGGTTCTCTATTAAAAGGTGGCCTTAATATCCCTTAGTTTACTTATGGACTCTGCTGCCATGGGAGGGTAGGACAAAAGATGTCATGCAAGTTCTTTTCCATAAGCACGTATGACTATTTGCGGAATACATGCCTACATTATATTTATGAATTGGAGCTAGTTTTGTATCACCCTAGGTTGTGACTGTTATATGATGAATATCATCCAACGAATTCACCGATCCAATGGCTACGAATTTTCCACATATTGTTCTTGCTAAGTTACTGCTGCTGCTGTTACTGTTACACCTGCTACAAAATCATCGCTATCACTGTTACCGTTAGTGTTACTGTTACTGTTACCACTGCTATCAAAACTATAGATATTTAATCTCCAGGTGTAGTTGAATTGACAACTCAACTGCTAATACTTGCAAATATTCTTTGGCTCCCCTTGTGTCGAATCTATAAATTTGGGTTGAATACTCTACCCTCGAAAACTGTTGTGATCCCTTACACTTGTGGGTTATCAAGACCTTTTTCTGGCGCCGTTGCCGGGGAGCATAGCTATATTTGTTGAGTCACTTGGGATTATCAGTATTTATCACTAAGAAGAATCTGAAGGATACAAAACCAAGATCGTTCCCTCTAGGACGAGGGGAGGTAAGGAACTGCCATCACACTCTGCACTTGATTCACCTTCTGTTTTGAGTAGACTTGCTACACCACCACATGCTATTAATCCTGATATGTCGCAAGTTATTGATGATGCTACTTCTGCTATGAATGATACTCATGATGATGCTAGTGCCTTGCTTGATGATAATGTGCCACTAGGTGAATTTCTTGATGAACAAATTGCTAGAGCTAAAGATATTGAGAATGCTGAAACTGATGAAATTGTTGAAACTGATGAAGTACTTGAAACTAAAAATCTTGAAACACCTATTAGACCTAGCTCTTCTAGATATGAAATGCCTAAGATACCCGAAGGTTATGTTATGGATGAGGAGATAGCTAGAGATTTTCTTGCTTGCAATGATAGGGATGATCTTAAAAAATTACTATACAAACTGAAAGAAAAATATTTGAATGCTAGAATGAAATGTGATCCTAAGTTTGCTACTTCACCTATCTTTGTTACCGATAATGATTATGAATTCTCTGTCGATCCAGAGTTAATTACTTTGGTTGAATCTGATCCTTTCCATGGCTATGAAACTGAAACTGTAGTGGCACATCTCACTAAATTAAATGATATAGCCACCCTTTTTGCTAATGATGAGAAGATTCGCTACTACTATATCCTAAAATATTTCCTTTCTCATTAAAGGGTGATGCTAAGATATGGTACAATACTCTTGCTCCTGGTTGTGTGCGTAGTCCCCAAGATATGATTTACTACTTCTCTGAAAAATATTTTCCTACTCATAAGAAACAAGCTGCCTTACAGGAAATATTTAACTTTGCACAAATTGAAGAAGAGAGTCTCTCACAAGCTTGGGGGAGGCTTCTCCAATTGCTTAATGCTTTGCCTGATCATCCTCTTAAGAAAAATGAAATACTTGATATCTTCTATAATGGACTAACCGATGCTTCTAAGGACTTCCTAGATAGTTGTGCTAGTTGTGTTTTCAGGGAACGAACTGTTGAACAAGCTGAGGAATTATTGAATAACATATTGAAAAATTATGATGATTGGACTCTTCCTGAACCACCGCCTAAACCCACTCCGAAGAAGAGGGGTATCTTATTTCTCAGTCCTGAAGATATGCAAGAGGCAAAGAAATGTATGAAGGAAAAAGGTATTAAAGCTGAAGATGTTAAAAATTTACCTCCTATTGAAGAAATACATGGACTTGACACACCTCCACCACAGGTGGTAGAGGTAAATTATTTATTAAAGTTTGACGAAGGTGACATCCCTTATAATAAACATCCTAGTCAATGCCTTTATGAGTTTGACAATTAGATTAGAAAACAAGATCACTTCAATGCAAATGTTATGAAACAATTGAAATATAATTCTGATATGATTGCTCGCTTGAGTGACTTGTTATTTAGAAAACATGCTTCTATGGTTCAAACCCAACTAGAACAAGTTGCTAAATCTCAAAGAGAATTGCTTAATGAAATGAACAATAATATGAATGATCATGCTGTTAGAGTAATGACTAGAGGAGGTAAAATGACTCAGGAACCACTTTATCCTGAGGGACACCCTAAAAGAATTGAACAAGACTCTCAAAGAATCAACACTGATGCACCTAGTCCTTGTAAAAAGAAAAAGAAAAATGATAGGACTTTGCATACCTCTAGTGAACCTGAAATAGAAAAACCTCCTGAAGATAACAATGATGTCTCTATCTCTGATGCTGAAACTCAATCTGGTAATGAACATTCATCTAGCGATAATGAAAAGGATAATGATGATATTCATGAGGACACTCAACCAAACAATGAGAAACAACCAGATAATGATGTTGAGATAGAACCTGCTGTTGATCTTGATAACCCACAACCTAAAAATAAAAGATATGATAAAAGAGACTTTGTTGCTAGAAAACATGGTAAAGAAAGAGAACCATGGGTTCTGAAACCCATGCCCTTTCCAACTAAACCAACTAAGAAAAAAGATGATGAAGAATTTGAACGCTTTGCTGAAATGCTTAGGCTAGTCTTTTTGCGCACTCCCTTGACTGATATTTTAAAGATGGCCCCTTTTGCAAAATTCATGAAAGACATCATCACTAATAAAAGAAAGATACCTGAATCTGAAATCTCCACCATGCTTGCTAATTACTCTTTTAAGGATGGAGTACCTAAAAAACTTGGAGATCTGGGAATACCAACTATACCTTGCTCCATCAAAAGAAATTATGTCAAAACTGCTTTGTGTGATTTAGGAGCCGGTGTTAGTGTTATGCCTTTCTCTTTATATAAAAGACTTAACTTGAATAAACTCACACCTACTGAAATATCTTTGCAAATGGCTGACAAATCAACTGCCATACCTATCGGTATTTGTGAGGATGTGCCTGTTGTTGTTGCAAATGTTACTATCTTAACAGACTTTGTTATACTTGAGATGCCCGAGGATGACAACATGTCGATTATCCTTGGTAGACCCTTTTTGAATACTGCAGGGGCTGTTATTGATTGCAATAAAAGCAAGGTCACTTTTTATATCAATGGTAATGAGCATACGGTGCACTTTCCGAAGACACAATTCCAAGTGAATGGTATTAATGTTATTGAAAAATCTCCGACACTTACTATTGGAAGTTTTCAACTGCCTCTACCTACTGCCAAAAAGAAATATGACATACTTATTGTTGGGGATATTCACATCCCCGTTGAGGTAACTTAGTTTTTTACAAAAGTCCTTCGATTTCATGCTAATTGAAAGTGGTTGTTAATAAGACTTGATCAACCTTGTTATGGATCATTTTTGAGAGGTATGAAGTCGATGAATTTAGTGAGCACAACTTCCTGTCCCTACTTTTGTTTTCTATTTTCTTAGTCAAATAAAATAAAATGCCATGATTTGTCTGTTTTCTGAATTTCCTGTGCAATAAAAAATGACCCAAAAATAAAAGTTCTCAGAATGCCCTTAAATTTTAACATGTTTTTTCCTGAATATTTCTGAATTTCTGGTGCAAATAACATCAGAGGGGGGGGGTGCTACTAGTGACCACAAGACACCAGGGTGCGCCAGCAACCCCAGGCGCGCCCTGGTGGGTTGTGGTCCCCATGTGGGTCCCCTTACTTATCTCTTTAGCCCATGTCATCTCCTACTTCCAGAAAAAATTCACCATAGCTCTCTCTCTCTCTCTCTCTCTCATGTTCTTGCTCTCAAACCCGCGGATTTCGATCTCTTTGCTCGAAGCTCTGTTTTCGAAACTGTTTTGGGGGATTGCTACTTGGTATGTGACTCCTCCGTTGCTCCAATTAGTTTTTTCTTTAGTGGTTTATATTTTGAATAATTAGCTACTCTTGGTGCTACTGTAGATGTGCTTGCATGTTGAATTCTTAGAGTTCTAAGTAGTTTGAATGCTTGTTATGGCCTCTAAGCATCCTTATGAGTAGTTGCTGTCAATCTTGTGAAGTTTAGTTGACAAAAATTTTGTGGACTAAAATTTTCAGAATTTTATTTATAGGAATACGATGAGTATTTTCAAAAAGTTTTCCTCCAAGAAGAATGCTAAGGGAGTCATCAGGGAATCATCTGACAATGACATCCATGCTCCGAGAATGGCGGAGGTGCGGTCGTGCGAATGGCCGCATAATGCCTTCATGCAGGAGGCCGGGTTCCATCAAGAGTTTGCCCAATTCATGGCGAATGCCGGGCTGACCGACTTCATCGCAGATGAGTGTGATCAGCACCACCTCCTCACTAACTCCTTTGTGCAAAGCTTTCATTTTCTTAGTAGGAATAATCCACCTGAAGTGCGATTTAACTTATATGTTGAACCTCATCAGATATCACTCACTGACTTTTGTGACATATGTTTGATTCCCTCTGACAGGGAATTAAGAGAGCCAAGACCTTCAGAGTTTGAGGACTTTTATCACACTTTGACAGTGGGGTATGAGAGAGGCGTGTTGAGTGTCACCGCTGTTAGTTTGTAGTTTCCTTCTGTGCACTACTTTGTTTTATTCATCGTGAAGTGTTTAACTGCTAGAGAGAAGGTTGGTGCACTAAGTGCCCCTGACTTCGCCATTTTACGCTGTGCACTATACAACAATCATACCTTTAGCCTAGGGGCTATTATTGCACGTCGTCTGCACCTTAACAGAACTAAGGGCAAAATTCATGGTGGTATTTATGCTACTCGCTTAGCGAGTCACTTTAATGTTCAAATATGCCAACATGATTATCCTTTGTCTCGAGTTTATCTAGATCACCAGGCGATGGAGTATCACCAGCTTATTGTTGCTGCTGATTCATTTCATAACATTCGCTATAACTTAGTGTTCAGCATGGAGACCCGTGATATTACCCCGCTACCTGCACCTGCTTTGTTTGATTCTATTGCCAGGGCGGATACAGGGTCATGCCAGAGGACATCATTACCTACCGGAATGACTAGGCAGCGGCAGAGGAGGAGCCTCAGGAGTGGGATTCTCAGGTGCCGCCGTCGCAGCACTTCGACATGGGACCGGATGGCTACTATGGATGGTGATTACCAAGCTAGGACAAAAGCCTAAGCTTGGGGGAGTACATATTTCCACCGACATTATATTCATGTTCACACATTTCATTCCAGTTGTCGGTGTCCACACTTTTCATTGTACTATCCATGCTAGATTTATTTTTCTCGCTTTCTTCTTGTGTGTTTGAAATACTTTGAGAAAATCCAAAAATATTTCTTGTTTTTTTTGGTTTTTCTTTCTAGCTTAAATTAGTTGTAGTGTTAAAAGAAAGCCCAAAAAGATTTCCTTGTTCTTCTTTTGCCTTTTGGGAGCTTTCCCGTGTAAATAGTTTTTCTCGTTTTTGTTTTCCCTTCTTTAATTTGTTTTCTTCAAGAAAAACTAAAAACTCCAAAAATATTTCAGTGTGTTTCTCTGAAATTCTTTTCTTTTTAGTGAGCCATACCAAGGAGAAGACCATGATGAAAATATTGAGTGGCTCTCATATGTATTATTGTTGATCTAACAAAGAGCCCAAATTGCTTTGTCTTCTCCTTTTGAATAAAATGTTTGTAGATTCCAACTTAGTCCACGGCACTCTTGCACTATTATTATTTTCATATCATTCGGTATTGCAAGTGAAAGGCAATAATGACGATATTTGATGAATTGATTGTGGCAGAGAAAAGCGGGTATGAACTCAACTTGTTCTGTTTTTGTAAATATGTTTAACCTAGTATCCATGATTCAGCATATTATGATCAAACATGTTTGCAATGACAATTAGATATTATAGTTTCTCATGCCATGCTTAAGTAGCTAGGAGTGGATAATGATTTATCTCAGGTGTCAACATGCATTAAAATGATTGTGATGTGGTATGATGATATGGTATCCTCCTCTGAATGTTTCAAGTGGCTTGACTTGGCACATGTTCATGCATGTAGTTGAATCAAAACCAACATAGCCTCTATGATATTTATTTTCATGGTGTTCATATCCTACTCATGCTAGTATTCAATGTTTATTATGCATAGTGCATGTTCAAGACCGTTTTCGCTCTCTAGCTGGCCGCTTCTCAACTTATTTGCTAGCTTTCGCCTGTACTAAGTGGGAATACTGCTTGTGCATTAAAATCCTTAAACCCAAGTTATTCCAGATGAGTCCATCATATCTACCTATATGCGGTATTACCCTGCTGTTCCAAGTAAATTTGCATGTGCCACCTCTAAAATTTGAAATGAACATCTGTTTTGTGTGCCTGGACCGCTCATGGAGCGACAGGGGGCGGTCAGTATCTTCCATGCTAAGCGGGTTATTCTCATGATGAGTGTTTATTCACTCGTCCTTGCACGAGAGGGGCAGTAATAGGGATGCCCAGTCCCGAAATCAAAAATTGCAAATAATTAAACAAAACTCCCCCAGGACTGTTGTTGGTATGGACGGTACCCGTGGATTCGGCTAGCCATGGAGTGTGTTTGTTGGTGGAGGGGGAGTAAACCTTTACTTTTATCGCTTGGGAACCGCCGCTGATGTGTTTAGCATGGAAGATATTGATAACTCTTGGTCATAACGTTGACAGGAAGGGTGTACCTCTCGAAATTATATTTATCTCTATTTTAAGCTTTGAGCTCTGGCGCCTTAAAAAAATCCCTACTTCCCTCTGCGAAGGGACTATCTATTTAATTTTATGTTGAGTCATCACCTTCTCAAACAAGCGCCAGACCTGAGAGCACTATTGTCATCCTCATGCATTGTGTATAGTTAATGCTGAATGCATCATGACTGGATCTTTTCTACCATGAATTACAATGTTTAGTCGTTGCTTGAACTTTGGAGGTGCTCTGCATTTATGTTTTGCGGTCTCAGAAAGGGCTAGCAAGATACGAATGTTGTCATATTATATCATGGTTGTTTTGACAAAGTGTTGTCATTTGAGTTATTTTATTATTACTTGCTAGTTGCTTATGTCATTGATATGAGTTAATATAATTCATAAGAGTTATTGTTGACATGGTTAGTCATAATCCTTGCTGAAAACCTGCGTGCTACTTAAGCTTATTTATGTAAACAAGAACAAAAGAGTTCGTAAAAGTTTTTCTTTATCACTTTCAGTTTGTCAACTGTATTGCTTGAGGACAAGCAAAGGTTTAAGCTTGGGGGAGTTGATACGTCTCCGTCGTATCTACTTTTCCTAACGCTTTTGCTCTTGTTTTGGACTCTAATTTGCATGATTTGAATGAAACTAACCCGGACTAACGATGTTTTCAGCAGAACTACCATGGTGTTGTTTTTGTGCAGAAATAAAAGTTTTCGGATTTGGACAAAACTTTTCGGAGAATTATTTCAGAATATATAAAAAATACTGTAACCAAGAACCACATGAGGGGGTGCCCTGGTTGGGCACGATACACCAGGGCGCGCCCCCTCCCTCTGGCGCGCCCTAGTGGGTTGTGCCCACTTGGTGGCCCTCCTGACCCTAATTCCAGCACTATAAAATCCTATTTTCGGAGAAAAAATAGGAGAGGAAGTTTCATCGCGTTTTACGATATGGAGCCGCCGCCACCTCCTGTTCTTCATCGGGAGGCCAGATCTGGAGCCCGTTCGGGGCTTCGGAGAGGGGAATCTTCGGTATTCGTCATCACCAACCCTCCTTCATCGCCAATTCCATGATGCTTCCCACCGGGAGTGAGTAATTCCTTCGTAGGCTCGCTGGTCGGTGAGGAGTTGGATGAGATTCATCATGTAATTGACTTAGTCTTGTTAGGGCTTGATCCCTAGTATCCACTATGTTCTGAGATTGATGTTGTTATGACTTTGCTATGCTTAATGCTTGTCACTAGGGCCCGAGTGCCATGATTTCAGATCTGAACCGTTTATGTTTTCACCATTATATCTATGTTCTAGATCCGATCATGCAAGTCATATTCACCTATTACGTGTTATGATCCGTAAACCCCAGTGTGACAGTAATTGGGATACTTTCCGGTGATGACCGTAGTTTAAGGAGTTCATGTATTCACTATGTGTTAATGCTTTGTTCTGGTTCTCTATTAAAAGGAGGCCTTAATATCCCTTAGTTTCCTTATGGACCCCGCTGCCACGGGAGGGTAGGACAAAAGATGTCATGCAAGTTCTTTTCCATAAGCACGTATGACTATTTACGGAATACATACCTACATTATATTTATGAACTGGAGCTAGTTTTGTATCGCCCTAGGTTATGACTATTATATGATGAATACCATCCAACGAATTCACCGATCCAATGCCTACGAATTTTCCACATATTGTTCTTGCTAAGTTACTACTGCTGTTGTTACTGTTACACCTGCTACAAAATCATTGCTATCACTGTTACCGTTACTATTACTGTTACCACTGCTATCAAAACTATCATATTACTGTGCTACTGATCACTTCGCTACAGATAATTAATCTCCAGGTCTGGTTGAATTGACAACTCAACTGCTAATACTTGTAAATATTCTTTGGCTCCCCTTGTGTCGAATCTATAAATTTGGGTTGAATACTCTACCCTCGAAAACTGTTGCGATCCCCTATACTTGTGGGTTATTAGCGGCCGGTGAGTAGACCTAGCCCCCTTATACAAGAGCAGATTTAACCAGTCCAACCCAGCGTGCGCCACTCAGTCGCTAACGTCAGTGAGCTTTCGGAAGAATCATACGCGCAGAGTGCCCATACTTATTCTCGCGTGGTGATTCATGCAAAAAGGCAAGAGGCCTACTCGGATCACATATCCAAACCGTTAGTGTCTTGGGAGCGCGCGGCAACAATCAATGATCCATGATATATGGTCCTGTTGCCCCGTCTCACGGACTTACGGCGAGGGCTAAGAATGCCCGGCCGTGCCGAGTAGAAATCTTGCGGGAACCCTCTAGGTCAACCCGACTTCACATCACTCAACATTTCTCTCACGAGTACCCCTCGGGGCCGACCCGACTTTAACATGGTTTTGTGGTAAATTCAAAGTAACCGTGTGTCCAAAACACCAAAGGGGAATTCGAGGAATCACCCTCGATGGGTTCCGCTTGATGTAATTGTCAAAGTGAATTTAGAGGAATCACCCTCGATGGTTCACTCTTGATGTGTTGCACGACAGAGTCGTTATCGGAAGTGGTGAAGGAGGAATCACCCTCGACAGGCCACGACCGATTAACTACACTACAGAGTTATCATCAGGAGTGCATTACGAAGTATCACCCTCGGCACTCGATAGTAGCTCTACAGAGTCGTACAACTAAAGGGGGCGAGGTGATGTGTCGGGCCCTGGACGTCGATCATGTTGATCGAGTCATCTGGTTATCCAGCGGGGGCAATAGGGACAAGGTAAGGGGTCACTGGTGGATCAATAACCAACCTATAGTAAGCAGTTTAGGATAAGAAGGTAAGGTAACAATTGCAGGTTACAAAATCAGGCTATGCATCAGAATAGGAGCAATCAAATACAGTAGGAAAATCTAATGCAAGCATGACAGAGAATGGAATGGGCGATATCAAAATGATCAAGGGGGTTTGCTTGCCTGGAAGCTCTGTTGAAAGGGTTGAATGTTTGTGACGTAATCGCACTCGGGAGCAGCATCAGTCTCGGTCTCGGGGTCTATCGGAGAAGAAGAGGGGGAAGAAACAATAAATAACATGCATACAAATGCTACAGAAAGCATGACATGACAGTATGCGGTGCTAGGGGTGAGCTAACATAGTGCTACACTTTGCAGACGAAGAGGAAAACATCTGGAGATGTTTTCCTGGTGTTTGGCATTTTTCGGATAGATGATCCGGAGGGAAAGGATCCATGTGCGACATGCTAGGGGCATGTGACAGATGAATGGAGTGCATATTCGGAATCGTCACATTTTTCTGAGCAACTTTCATATATAAAATATTTTCATCCGAGTTACGGTTTATTTTCTATTAATTTTCAAAGTTTTATTAATATTCTAAATTGTTTTAATTATTTAAATCTAATTTGAACAGTGCAATTTCTTTTTATACCCAGACTAAGCCAGCCACAGTCACAGACTGGTGGGCCCAGTCAATGTTGACTGTGCAGCGGTCAAAGCTGACACGTGGGCCAGTCAGGTTTATTATTAAATCTAAACAAAACTTCTGATTGGTTTAATTAACGGATGGGCCCCCCTATCAGTGAACCAGAGGGGCTGTTAGTGGCTAACTAAGCCGCCACATTAGCACATCACAGCAGCTAACCGCCGACGCTAAACAGGGGCGGCGGAGCTTGGCAGACGCAGCGCGACGAGGCGCACTGGATGGTGGCCGTGGGGCTGCCGGAGGCGGGCTAGGGGCGCTGGTGTCGAGCGGAGCAGCGCCGGGGCTCGACCTCGCAGCGGGCGCGGCGAGCAGGGCAGGCACGCGCGTAGCTCAATCTGGCGCGTGCGGGGGCAAGGCAGGGTGCGGGAGCGCACGGGGTTGCCTGCAGCGGCAGCAGCGGCGATGACCGAGCGGCGGCGGCAATGGGCGGAGCAGCGGGCAAAGCCGCAGCGGGGCAACAGAGCAAAGCAGCGGCGGCGGGCGCGCACGAGGCAAGGCGCCGGCCTGGGGAGAGGTACGGGCACGCGTGGCCGCGTGGCTAAGCGAGCCAGCGCGCGGGCCAGTGGGCACGGGCACGCCGGGGCGTGGTGGACAAGCGGGCGCGCGAGTAGGAACATGGGGAGCGAGGGTTAGCAGGCGCGGCATGGGAACAACGCTAGAGACGGCCAAAGATAGAGGGGAAGGGGGCATCTGGTGCGGTGGCTCACCGAGAGACATGTAGGGGGCTCAGGGGAGCCAGTGGGTGCCGGAGTCGTCGGGGTCGAGCAGCGCGGTGGCGCGGCCGTGGCCGGAGAAGGCGGGGCAATGGCGGTGAATCGGTGCGGCTCCAGTCCAGTTCGTTGACGTTAGCCGACGGAGACGACGACGACGCTCTTGCTGGACACCTCCGCGCGACCTGTGGCTGCTTCGGTGCACGACAGCGGCGACGACGTGGAGACTGACATGCTCGGGCGAGCGGAACAGAGAGGAAGAGGGCGAGGGGGCGAGAAAGAGGGGGAAGACTGAGGGCTAGGGTTTCTCCAGGGCTCGGGGGCGACGCTCTTATCCCCTAAGGGACTGCGGGATGGCCGACATGGTGGCCTCAGCCACCTCGGTGGCGCGGATGGCTGCCACGACCTCCTCTCCCTCCTGTAGTAGGAGGAAGGAGATGAGTGGGGGATGTGGGTTGGGCCTCTCTCAGTCCACATGGGCCTTCCACCTCCTTTCTTATCTTTTCTATTTTCTGTTTTACCTTTTCTCTTTTTGTATATTGTTTTATATTTTCTTTCTGTTTTGTATTTTATTCTAATACTAAATGAGTTTTGTTAAATATGAGGCTTGTCCCATAAATACTTTGCAATAATAATGGGCTGTCCAGAAAGTTTGGGGCCAATTAGAAAAGTGTAAATATTTGTTTATTTTGAAAAGCCTATTTTATTTGCTATTGGACCTCTTTACAATTTTCTAGGGATTATTAGGTGAGTCAAATAATGTTGGTTTCCACATGACAATGATCAGGGGAATTTATAGAATATTGCGAACATTATTGTTTTATTTTTTGAAGAAATAATTATTTTGACTTTATTTTAAATTTGAATTTGGCTTTGATTTTTAACAAGTGGCAATTTGGCTTAGTCAAACTTGATGACATGGCATTATTAATGTGAGGTCACTGTAGCATGACATCGGGGGTGTTACATCTATGAAGGGCACCATACCTGTCAGGATCCCTGGTTCCTCGAATTCAAGGAGTCACTCAAAACGATGACTTTCAAACATGATTCATCTTCCTCAGCATCGTGCCTCATGGCCAAGGACAAACATGACTCCTAGTTATTCCAAACTTGCTAATATTGCCACAATGAGAAATAAGAACACTTCAATGAGAAAGAAGAACAAAACCGACAATGTGGACGACAATATTGTGAGCATGTGTATGACTCAAGTGGATACTGGCACACCTCGAGTTTTGTAAAATATCGTGAAGCAAAGGGAACATCACATGATAACAAAAGGCTTACTCAAATGTCATTCGTGTAATCATAGGGATGGATATGGACGTCCACGGTTCCACTATTGGTCATTAAACGAAGGAGTTCCGTTCATGTCTATGGTTTACCGAACCTATGAGGTCATAAGCTTAAGGTAATCACGATCTGCTGAGTGTTAGTAGGACGAGAATATCGAGGATTTATTTGTGGAATTGTTTCATTAATATTCGGGATAGTTCCGAGAGAAACTGGTTGCGTTTCGGGGTCACCGGAAGGGTTTCAGAGTTTACCAGGCCATACCGGGTATTACGATAAATAATATGTAGGTGGAAAATGTTTCTGGTGATGATAAATTAATAATAAAATGCTCTAGTAATTGTTAGGAGGCTTTTGTATTTAATTTAATATCAACGGGCCTTAAAAGGCCTAGTGGTGGAAGGGGAATTGGGCCAACTTGATACATCTAGGGGTGGTGCCCCCTTTCCCTTTGAGGGAGGCCGAATTGGAGGTGGTTGAGGAGTTCTCCTCCTCCCCCTTGGCCGGCGCACCAAGGAGGGATTTCCCTCCTTGGTGGCAGCCTCTCCTCTCCCCTCAAACCTATATATACTGGAAGATTTTGCCCTTTGTGGGATACAACTTTTGGAGCCTCCTCTAGTCCTCTAGTTCTTGTTCTAGTTGATCCTAGTTGATTGATTAGAGTTTGACCTAGATCCTCTAAAAATCATAATTAGAAGCCCAGTGTGGTTCTAATCTCCTCCCTCTAATTCTTCGGCAATGATTAACTCTGGACGGCGAAGTGCTGCCGGATCGTGAAGACCATACGCTTGGAACCAAGTAGAGAGGCCGTCCTTTTTGGTCTTCTATTCGAGGGATCGTTCGAGGGCGGTTTGCGGGATCATTCATCGATGGTACGAGGAACTCCAAGTACGATCAACACCGACTCGTCTACTTCCACTACACTCCGGAGTCGGTAACGATCGTGATCCAAACTGTTTATGCATCTTCATATTGTTCCTAGGTGATCGTATGGCAATTTTTTTTGTTTTCTACTGCATTTCCCAACAGTTTCCACCTAAGGAAATCGAGTTCCCCTTTGTTTTCATTGAGAATTTGTTACTTTCGGAGGTTGGAGACTCCTAGGCGGATAGGAGGTCTCCGGTGAGGAATCAACTTGTGATTTACCCCTAGAAATATTGGAAGTCGCCTCAATGTCTACCACTAGTGGTTGAAAAACACCTTCGTAGTGTTGTCTCAAGGAGAATAGGGTGAGCCTTCATGGTAACACCCCACCCCTCCAAACGGTGAGTAGGTTCTCTCAAAGGAAGTGAACATCAGAATACATCCTCGTCTCCGGAGTTTTGGTTATCGTAACCCTAGATCTTTACTTGTGGTAAACTTTGCTCGCTATAACTTGCACTTACTATATCTTATTGTGGTTCTTTATTGATGGAAATATTCCCTAAAGGCAATAATAAAGTTGTTATTATTATATTTCCTTATTCATGATAAAGGTTTATTATTCATGCTAGAATTGTATTGATTAGAAACTTAAATACATGTGTGGATACATAAACAAATACCGTGTCCCTAGTGAGCCTCTACTAGACTAGCTCATTGATCAAAGATGGTTAAGGTTTCCGAACCATGGACATTTGTTGTCACTTGATAATGGGACCACATCATTAGGAGAATGATGTGATGGACAAGACCCATCCGTTAGCTTAGCATATGATCGTTCAGTTTATTGCTACTGCTTTCTTAATGTCAAATACATGTTCCTTCAACCATGAGATCATGCAACTCCCGGATACCGAAGGAATACCTTGTGTGCTATCAAACATCACAACATAACTGGGTGATCATAAAGATGCTCTACAGGTATCTCCGAAGGTGTCTGTTGAGTTGGTGTGAATCGAGATTGGGATTTGTCACTCCGTGTATCAGAGAGGTATCTCTGGGCCCTCTCGGTAATACAGCATCACAAGAAGCTTGCAAGCAAAGTGACTAAGGAGTTAGTTACGAGATGATGTATTACGAAACGAGTAAAGAGACTTGCCGGTAACGAGATTGAACTAGGTATGAAGATACTGATGATCGAATCTCGGGCAAGTAACATACCGACAGACAAAGGGAATTACGTATGTTGTCATAAGGTTCGACCGATAAAGATCTTCGTAGAATATGTAGGAACCAATATGGGCATCCAGGTCCCGCTATTGGTTATTGACCGGAGAGGCATCTCGGTCATGTCTACATCATTCTCGAACCCGTAGGGTCCGCACGCTTAACGTTCGTTGATGATATAGTATAATATGAGTTATGTGATTTGGTGACTGAATGGTGTTCGGAGTCCCGGATGAGATCACGGACATGACAAGGAGCTCCTGAATGGTCCGGAGGTAAATATTGATATATATAGGACGATGCTATTTGGTCACCAGAAAGGTTTCGGAATGTATCGGGTAGTCATCAGATCATCGGAAGGGGTTCCGGGAGGCCCCAGGAGGTTATTGGGCCATGTGGGCCATAAGAGGGGAGCACACCAGCCCACGAGGGGCTGGCGCGCCCCACCTCTAGGCCGCCGGCCCTAGGAAAGGAAAGGGGGGAGGGCTAGCCCCTCCTGCCTTCCCTCCAACTAAGAGAAAGGAAAGAGGGGGCGCCACCCCCTCCTGCATTCCCCCCACGCGCCCAAGAACTAAGGGGGGCGCGGCCAGGGCAAGCACCCAAGGTGGCCGCCGGCCCCTTGGGGGAACCCTAGGCTGCCTCCCCTCCTCCTCCCACCTATATATATGTGTGGAGGGAGAGGGGCAACACACACCATGATTCCCTAGCCGTGTGCGGTGCCCCTCTCCCTCTAGTTCGTCCTTGGTCATATTTTCGTAGTGCTCGGCGAAGCCCTGCGGAGATAGTTGCATCACCACCGTCACCACGCCGTCGTGTTGCCGGAACTCATCTACTACTTTGCCCGTCTTGCTGGATCAAGAAGGCGAGGACATCATCGAGCTGAACGTGTGCTGAACGCGGAGGTGCCGTATGTTTGGTACTTGATCGGGCGGATCGTGAAGGTGTACGACTACATCAACCGCGTTGATAAACTCTTTCGCTAAGTGGTCTACGAGGGTACGTAGACACACTCTCCCCTCTCGTAGCTATGCATCTCCATGGATAGATCTTGCGTGTGCGTAGAAACAAAATTGTTTTCCATGCAACGTTCCCCAACAGTGGCATCATGAGCCAGGTCTATGCGTAGATGATATGCACGAGTAGAACACAAAGGAGTTGTGGGCGGTGATGGTCATACTGCTTACCACCAACGTCTTATTTTGATTCGGCGGTATTGTGGGATGAAGCGGCCCGGACCAACCTTACATGTCCACGCACATGAGACCGGTTCCACCGACTGACATGCAACTTGTTTTGCATAAAGGTGGCTGGCGGGTGTCTGTTTCTCCTTCTTTAGTTGACTCGAATTTGACTACGGCCGGTCCTTGAAGAAGGTTAAAACAACAAACTTGATAAATCACCGTTGTGGTTTTGCATAGGTAAGAACGGTTCTTGCTAGTTGCCCGTAGCAGCCACGTAAAACTTGCAACAACAAAGTAGAGGACGTCTAACTTGTTTTTGCAGGGTATGTTGTGATGTGATATGGTCAAGACGTGATGTGATATACGTTGTTGTATGAGATGATCATGTTTTGTAATATCTACAACCGGCAGGAGCCTTTGGGTTGTCTCTTAAATTATTGTATCAAATGCAAGCGCCATGTAATTGCTTTACTTTATCGCTATGCGTTAGCAATAGTTGTAGAAGCAATAGTTGGCGAGATGACCCCGACGCAACGATGGAGATCAAGGTGTCGAGTCGGTGATGATGGAGATCATGACGATGCTTTGGAGATAGAGATCAGAAGCACAAGATGATGATGGCCATATCATGTCACATATTTTGATTGCATGTGATTTTAATCCTTTATGCATCTTATTTTGCTTAGAACGACGGTAGCATTATAAGATGATCCCTTCACTAAATTTCAAGATAAAAGTGTTCTCCCCAAGTATGCACCGTTGCTAAAGTTCTTCGTTTCGAAGCACCTCATGATGATCGGGTGTGCTAGACTCTACGTTCACATGCAATGGGTGTAAGCCAGATTTACACACGCGGAATATTTGGGTTAAACTTGACGAGCCTAGCATGTACAGACATGGTCTCGGAACACTGGAGACCGAAAGGTCGAACGTGAGTCATATAGTAGATATGATCAACATAGAGATGTTCACCATTGATGACTACCCCATCTCATGCGATGATCGGACATGGGTTAGTTGATTTGGATCACGTATCACTTAGATAACTTGAGGGATGTTAATTTAAGTGGGAGTTCATTAGTAATTTGATAATTGAACTTAATTTATCATGAACTTAGTCTTAATAGTTTTTGCATATCTATGTTGTAAATCAATGGCCTGTGCTACCGTTCCCCTGAATTTTAATGCATTCCTAGAGAAAGATAAGTTGAAAGATGATGGTAGCAACTACACGGACTAGGTCTGTAACTTGAGGATTATCCTCATTGCTGCACAGAAAAATTATGTCCTTGATGCACCGCTAGGTGACAGACCCGCTCCCGCTAATCTAGATGTTGTGAACGCCTGGCAAACATGGTCTGATGACTACTCAATAGTTCAGTGTGCCATGCTTTATGGCTTAGAACCAGGACTTCAAAGACATTTTGAACGCCACGGAGCATATGAGATGTTCCAAGAGATATGAAGTCTCCAACAAGTTCTATAGCTGCAAGATGGAGGAGAACAGTTCTGTCAGTGAACACATACGCAAAATGTCTGGGTATCATAACCACTTGACTCAGCTGGGAATTGATCTTCAAGTTAAGAGTGTTATTGACAGAGTTCTTCAGTCACTGACACCAAGCTACAAAGGCTTCATGATGAACTATAATATGCAAGGGCTGACAAAAACGATTCCCGAGCTCTTCGCAATGATTAAGGCCGCGGAGGTAGAAATCAAGAAGGAGCATCAAGTGTTGATGGTTAACAAGACCACTAGTTTCAAGAAAAAGGGCAAGGGAAAGAAAGGGAACTTCAAGAAGAATGGCAAGCAAGTTGCCGCTCCCGTGAAGAAGCCCAAAGCTGGACCCAAGCCTGAAACTGAGTGCTTCTACTGCAAAGGGAATGGTCACTGGAAGCGGAACTGTCCCAAATACTTGGCAGATAAGAAGGATGGCCAAGTGAACAAAGGTATATTTGATATACATGTTATTGATGTGTTCCTTACTAATGCTCATAGTAGCGCCTGGGTATTTGATACTGGTTCGGTTGCTCATATTTGTAACTCAAAACAAGAGCTGCGGAATAAACGAAGATTGGCTAAGGACGAGGTGCCGATGCGCGTCGGGAATGGTTCCAAGGTCGATGTGATAGCCGTCGGCACGCTACCTCTACATCTACCTTCGGGATACCTCAATAATTGTTATTTGGTGCCAGCGTTGAGCATGAACATTATATCTGGATCTTGTTTATTGCGAGACGGTTATTCATTTAAGTCAGAGAATAATGGTTGTTCTATTTATATGAGTAATATCTTTTATGGTCATGCACCTTTGATGAATGGTCTATTCTTGTTGAATCTCGATCGTAGTGATACACATATTCATAATATTGATGCCAAAAGATGCAAAGTTGATAATGATAGTGCAACATACTTGTGGCACTGCCGTTTAGGTCATATTGGTGTAAAGCGCATGAAGAAACTCCATGCGGATGGACTTTTGGAATCACTTGATTATGAATCATTTGATACTTGGGAACCATGCCTCATGGGCAAGATGACTAAAACTCCGTTCTCAGGAACAATGGAGCGAGCTAATAACTTATTGGAAATAATACATACCGATGTATGCGGTCCGATGAGTGTTAGGCACGCGGTGGGTATCATTATTTTCTGACCTTCACAGATGATTTGAATAGGTATGGATATATCTACTTGATGAAACACAAGTCTGAAATATTTGAAAAGTTCAAGGAATTTCAGAGTGAAGTGGAGAATCGTCATAACAATAAAATAAAGTTTCTACGATCTGATCGCGGAGGCGAATATTTGAGTTACGAGTTTGGCCTTCAATTTAAACAATGTGGAATTGTTTCACAACTCACGTCACGTGGAACACCACAGCGTAATGTTGTGTCCGAAAGTCATAACCGTACTTTATTAGATATGGTGCGTTCTATGATGTCTCTTATTGACTTGCCTTTATCATTTTGGGGTTATGCATTAGAGACAGCCGCATTCACGTTAAATTGGACAGCGTCTAAATCCGTTGAGACGACACCGTATGAACTATGGTTTGGCAAGAAACCTAAGTTGTCGTTTCATAAAGTTTGGGGATGCGACACTTATGTCAAAATGCTTCTGCCTGATAAGCTCGAACCCAAATCGGAGAAGTGTGTCTTCATAGGATACCCTAAGGAAACTATTGGGTACACCTTCTACCACAGATCCGAAGGCAAGATCTTTGTTGCCAAGAATGTGTCCTTTCTAGAGAAGGAGTTTCTCTCGAAAGAAGTGAGTGGGAGGAAAGTAGAACTTGATGAGGTAGTTGTACCTTCTCTCGAATTGGAAAGTAGCACATCAGAGAAAACCATTCCCGTGATGCCTACACCAACTAGAGAGGAAGCTAATGATAATGATCATGAAACTTTGGATCAAGTTACTACAGAACCTCGTAGGTCGACCAGAACACGTTCCGCACCAGAGTGGTATGGTAATCCTGTCCTGGAAGTCATGTTGTTAGACAACAGCGAACCTACAAACTATGAAGAAGCTATGATGAGCCCATATTTTGATAAATGGCTTGAGGCCATGAAATCTGAGATAGGATCCATGTATGAGAACAAAGTATGGACTTTGGTGGACTTGCCCGATGATCGGCGGGCCATTGAAAATAAATGGATCTTCAAGAGGAAGACAGACGCTGATGGTAATATCACTGTCTACAAAGCTCAACTTGTCGCGAAAGGTTTTTGACAAGTTCAAGGGGTTGACTATGATGAGACTTTCTCACCCATAGTGATGCTTAAGTCTGTCCGAATCATGTTAGCAATTGCCGCATTTTATGATTATGAAATCTGGCAAATGGATGTCAAAACTGCATTCCTTTATGGGTTTCTTAAAGAAGTGTTGTATATGATGCAACCAGAAGGTTTTGTCGATCCTAAAGGTGCTAGCAAAGTGTGCAAGCTCCAGCGATCCATCTATGGACTGGTGCAAGCATCTCGGAGTTGGAATATATGCTTTGATGATGTGATCAAAGCATATGGTTTTATATAGACTTATGGTGAAGCCTGTCACTGGTACAGCGAGGTGCTATACAAATGGTTTTTAACCACTTTCCGCGATGACATTTTGAACCGTCGCCTAGTGAGTGACTGCGATAGGGGGGTCCTTCCCACACGACCCAGAAACCGTCAGGGATAGGCCCTCCGGTCACACACGCTCGGCAAAATGAGGTCGTGTGCGACGGGCGAGCGATCAAATATGGTTATACAGGCCCAATCGGTTCCGATCGTAAGTACATCCCACACAGTCAGTCCCAAACAAATATTTCCATTTGTTATGTACATTCCACACAGTCAATCCAAGGAATATGTTTCCGTTCTTATGTACATCCCACATAGTCAATCTAGGGAAAACATTTCCGTTCGTATGTATATCCCGCACAGTCAATCCAAGGAAAACGTTTCCGTTCGTATATACATCCCACACAGTTTTATGTATAGCCTCGTGTGTGATAGGTGTAACTATCACACACGCTCTTCCTTGGTTAACCGTTTGCTTTTATTCAACTACATCACACACGATTTGATGAAGAAAACTGTATGGCATTGGGCTATCCATCACAAGTGCTTTTACTGCTAGAACCGTTTGCAAAGTTCCATGACCCATTTAGTAGGTTTATTAGTTTACAATTAATAATTCCAGTATGATGCAAATTCACATTTCATATCAAACAGCTGTTTGCCAATTTCATATTAGGCACATAAATATATTTTAACATCACATTACGATAGCTACCTAAAAACTGCACAGTACAGCATATAGCTAGTTCACCTTCATAAGAAACAATATTAGAACAATATATTCATTTCCCTAATCGAGATCATCCAGGCTCGTCTTATCCACCTCTGCTTTCAGTTCAGTAAGAACCAGTTTTGCACTGGCCAACTGGGAAAGTGCCTCCTCCTTCGCCAACACCATCTTAGCAAAGTCTAATTTAAAAAAATCTGAGCTCATTCTCCATCTTCCTCTTTTTATCCCGCATCTTCAAATATTCTTCAGCGTTGACAACACTTTCTCTAAGCCTACCTCTGTTCTCTTCCTCATACATGCTCCAGAGCTTTGCTAGGCACATCTTCAAAGACTGTGGCCACTCTTGATCAACCCACTCCAGGTAAGAACACTTTCGTTCATCCTATAATATTTAAAACTATATTAGTAACAATTGTAGAGGAAATGGGTTTCTAGCAACATAGAAAATCACCAAATACATATTTTGAAAAACTGAAGAAACAGGTTAATTATGACATATCTTCTCACAAAGATCAATGTGCAAATGAATTAATTGCTACTGAGACAACAACCAAATTCTGAAACATCAGAAGCTATAATTAACTACAACAACGCTACAAGTTCTTAGTCATGTACTATAAATAACAAATTGAACATTTTATGAGGAAGACTGCAACAGCATAATGACAGTGTTTGGATGACAGCAAATTGATACTAACAGGTGTGTAGAACTAATAGCACTAAGGCTGTCCACTATGTATGCCAAAACCGGTGTAAAGACAACTGTTGCTACATTTTGCACCGGTGCCCTGCACTGGCGAGCCGATGCAGCGGGAAAAAATCAGGAACCTGGACTCCGAAGCACCTAGTTGCTCCAATGCCCAGTTCCTTCGTGCCATAAAGATTTAGTATTTTACTGCTTGGCTGCTCGAATGTGTGGTCCAAAGTTGGCTGCACAAACTGTTGAAGCGGTGCCAAATAATTTTCTAATGGCACCGCTGATGAGATGGCAACATTCTGAGATACTAGGTACAAACTGTGACACTGTCTTACCATCCAGAATAACATAGCACAATGACAGTGTCTGAATCACATCTAACAAATGATTTGTAACAACGAAAGTGGGGCTAACCTTCTCTGCACATGCTAGAAACTTCCTCCCACTATCCACAGATTCAAACGCAACTAGCTTCACCCATGGAGATTGATGGTGACAACGAGCAGGCAGATCTTCAGCCACCCCGCTCCATTCGTTGCAACTGATGGTCCTAGGGAGCTACAAGAGGAATAAATGAGTCAAATCGACCGCCGGGTTAAAATCCTTCGTTCCAAGTCATAACTCGAGAAAGAGAAGAGAGGCATACCCGGGTGCTGAAAAATTCGTCATCGGAGGAGGAACCACTGGAGAGGTCGTTGAAGAAGACCATGGCGACCCTGGCGGTAGGATGCGAGACGGCGAGAGCGAGGAAGCAGCTATAGCTTCAGAAGGAAGGAAGGAGGAAACAGGGGAAATGTGACTTGTGGTCGGGGAGAAAAGGGGGTGGGGAGGGGGGTAGATATTTCGGCGGTAGGCCAAAAATTTCGAAATGTGGAGGGAAACTTTGCGCGCGGTGCCGCCGGACACCATTCACTTTGAACGATTGTGTGGATCGCAAACGATTCTTCTGCTTTACGCGCATGGGATGAGTTTGATAATTCAAATTTTGGTGGAAATTTCCCTGGGTACTGTCCTCATCCACGTCATTGCATAATTTAACATCGCTTGCTAATTTGGGCACACAAAAGAGCGTACAGCACACAGACCACACTTACTGAATCGATCAATTTTAGTAATTAAACAGAGCCAGTTGACCTGAACATTGCTCTAACAAAAGACCAGCATTAAAAACAAAGCCTAAGTACGCATAATTTTAACAAAGCCGCCGCCGCGCCGGCCTATGCATCGCCGGTGTGAGATGAGACGTCGATGACTTATCCTGGCAACATGCCATCGTTGGTGTACTCTGCGTCCCCCCTGCTGAAGTCGACCGCGTCCTCGTCCTCGGCGCCGCCCTAAAGGTTGTAGTACTCGTAGTAGTGGCTGCGCCGGAGCTCGCATTGGTACTCCACCGCCGATTCCTCGACGGACAAACTCTTCTCTACCTCGACCTCGGCCACACGCAACTCCTCCTCCCGGTGCTCCTCGATCTCCGCCGCCTCCTGCATCTCCAGCTCCCGCTCGGCGATCTCATGAGGAAGCAGGTGCTCCATGGCCACCGCTGCCATTTTGGACGTGGGTTGCATGCTGGATTCCGAGGTGGCCTAGAATATTTTGGCGTGTGCGTCCTCGATCTTGGCGTGGATGGCCTCAACCCGCGCCAGGGCGACATCGGCGGCACGGACGGTAGCTCGAGCACTCTCGGCATTTGCAGCAGCCGTCTTGGCTGCTGCAGCTTCCCTGTCGGCTGCCGCAGACACCCTCTCGGCGGATGCGGCCGCGCTCAATGCGGATGCGGCGGCACTCTCGGCGCAGGCGGTGGCGCTCGGGGAGGACGCGGCCACCGTACGAACCCTCATGAAGCGTTTCCACGGCGTCATCTTTGCAAGAAGGGGTTGCGGGAATGGGGATCAGGATTTGTGGATTCGGGGGTTGCCGGCACTGGAGCAGACGAGCCGGCGAAGCTTAAGGAGGAATACTTAAATAGACCCACGAATTTGGAGTAAAGTGGCAACGGATGGTGTTTTAAATGTACGAGAAAATTTGTAGAACTAATACAACTGTCATGTCAAAATTTGTAAAATTTCAGGGGTCATTTGACCTTTTAAGATATTTCATGTGATTTTCTAGCCATTTAATGACCGTAATTCAAATTTGAACTACATCTATATGCAACGGCTAACCATAACAGTTTGAAAAATCATATTTGTGTACTTGTGTGCGAGTTAATTCCATGTGCAGTAAATTGGAAGAAATTTTCAAACATATTGGTCTCACGGCTATGACACATGCATGGAGTGTCATGGCATTTAAATTCCAAAAAATAAAAAAAATCAGAAACACATGAAACCTTGCTTGATGTAATGTCATGCCACCAAGATGATGTGGTAAAAATTTGGCATGTTTGACGAAAGTTTGGACACACACCCCTCACAAATCGGTGCAACTCACTAGAAGGCAAGTGGTTCCGAGAGGGAACAATGCATGTTTGATGACGAACAGGAGATAGCTTCCTCTTACGACCTTCAATTTTTTTCTACATTTAACGTGCACTAATACAACTGTCATGTGAAAAATTGGAAAATTCTAGGTGTCATTTGACCTTTTAAAGACTTTTAAGTGATTTTCTAGCCATTTAATGACCGTAATTCAAATTTGAACTACATCTACATGCAACGGCTAACCATAACGGTTTGAAAAATCATACTTGTGTACTTGTGTGCGAGTTAATTCCATGTGCAGTAAATTGGAAGGAATTTTCAAACATATTGGTTTCACAGCCTGGACACATGCATGGAGTGCCATGGCATTTAAATTCCAAAAAATTAAAAAATGATCAGAAACACATGAAACCTTGCTTGATGTAATGTCATGCTACCAAGATGATGTTTAAAAAATTTGGCATGTTTGACGAAAGTTTAGACACACACCCCTCACAAACCGGAGCAACTCACTGGAAGGCTCGTGGTTCTGAGAGGGAACAATGCATGTTTGATGACGAACGGGAGATAGCTTCCTCTTACGGCCTTCAATTTTTTTCTACATTTAACGTGCACTAATACAACTGTCATGTGAAAAATTGGAAAATTCTAGGGGTCATTTGACCTTTTAAAGACATTTAAGTGATTTTCTAGCCATTTAATGACCGTAATTCAAATTTGAACTACATCTACATGCAACAGCTAACCATAACTGTTTGAAAAATCATATTTGTGTACTTGTGTGAGAGTTAATTCCATGTGCAGTAAATTGGAAGGAATTTTCAAACATATTGATGTCACGGCCTGGACACATGCATGGAGTGCCATCGCATTTAAATTCCAAAAAATTAAAAAATGATCAAAAACACATGAAACCTTGCTTGAGGTAATGTCATGCCACCAAGATGATGTGGTAAAAAATTTGGCATGTTTGACAAAAGTTTGGACACACACCCCTCACAAACCGGAGCAACTCACTAGAAGGCTCGTGGTTCCGAGAGGGAACAATGCATGTTTGATGACGAACGGGAGATAGCTTCCTCTTACGGCCTTCAATTTTTTTCTACATTTGACGTGCACTAATACAACTGTCATGTGAAAAATTGGAAAATTCTAGGGGTCATTTGACCTTTCAAAGACATTTAAGTGATTTTCTAGCCATTTAATGACCATAATTCAAATTTGAACTACATCTACATGCAACGGCTAACCATAACGGTTTGAAAAAATCATATTTGTGTACTTGTGTGCAAGTTAATTCCATGAGCAGTAAATTGGAAGGAATTTTCAAACATATTGGTGTCACGGCCTAGACACATGCATGGAGTGCCATGGCATTTAAATTCCAAAAAATTAAAAAATGATCAGAAACACATGAAACCTTGCTTGATGTAATGTCATGCCACCAAGATGTTGTGGTAAAAAATTTGGCATGTTTGACGAAAGTTTGGACACACACCCCTCACAAACCGGAGCAACTCACTAGAAGGCTCGTGGTTCCGAGAGGGAACAATGCTTGTTTGATGACGAACGGGAGATAGCTTCCTCTTACGGCCTTCAAATTTTTTCTACATTTAACGTGAGCTAATACAACTGTCATGTGAAAAATTGGAAAAATTCTAGGGGTCATTTGACCTTTTAAAGACATTTAAGTGATTTTTTAGCCATTTAATGACCGTAATTCAAACTGGAACTTCATCTACATGCAACGGCTAACCATAACGGTTTGAAAAATCATATTTGTGTACTTGTGTGCGAGTTAATTCCATGTGCAGTAAATTGGAAGGAATTTTCAAACATATTGGTGTCACGGCCTGGACACATGCATGGAGTGCCATGGCATCTAAATTCCAAAAAATTAAAAAATGATCAGAAACACATGAAACCTTGCTTGATGTTATGTCATGCCACCAAGATGATGTGGTAGAAAATTTGGCATGTTTGACAAAAGTTTGGACACACACCCCTCACAAACCGGAGCAACTCACTAGAAGGCTTTTGGTTCCGAGAGGGAACAATGCATGTTTGATGACGAACAGGAGATAGCTTCCGCTTACGGCCTTCAATTTTTTCTACATTTAACGTGCAGTAATACAACTGTCATGTGAAAAATTGGAAAATTCTAGGGGTCATTTGACCTTTTAAAGACATTTAAGTGATTTTTTAGCCATTTAATGACCGTAATTCAAATTTGAACTACATCTACATGCAACGGCTAACCATAACGGTTTGAAAATCATATTTTTGTACTTGTGTGCAAGTTAATTCCATGTGCAGTAAATTGGAAGGAATTTTCAAACATATTGGTGTCACGGCCTGGACACAGGCATGCAGTACCATGGCATTTAAATTCCAAAAAATTAAAAAATGATCAGAAACACATGAAACCTTGTTTGATGTAATGTCATGCCACCAAGATGATGTGGTAAAAAACTTGGCGTGTTTGACGAAAGTTTGGACACACGCCCCTCACGAACCAGAGCAACTCACTAGAAGGCTCGTGGTTCCGAGAGGGAACAATGCATGTTTGATGACTAACAGGAGATAGCTTCCTCTTACGGCTTTTAATTTTTTTCTACATTTAACATGCACTAATACAACTGTCATGTGAAAAATTAGAAAATTCTAGGGGTCATTTGACCTTTTTAAGATATTTAAGTGATTTTCTAGCCATTTAATGACCGTAATCCAAATTTGAATTACATCTACATGCAGCGGCTAACCATAACGGTTTGAATAATCATATTTGTGTACTCGTGTGTGTGTTAATTCCATGTGCAGTAAATTGGAACAAATTTTCAAACATATTGGTGTCACGGCTTATACACATGCATGGAGTGCCATGGAATTTATATTCTAAAAAATAAAAAATGATTAGACGATGTAAATATCTGGTGTTCAAAAAAGAAAATGTAAAGATCTGGTAAGACAAACGGGCCCCACACGATTGGCACTCTATTTCGCGCCTCGAGGTTTGGAAGGTGAGTGGTGCGGGTTATTAATCAGACACGGTTCTGTATTGGAAACCGTCAGCTATTAAGTTCACACACGGCTTTTGCTGCGGAAATCATGTGTAATTCAAACTACAGTACTCGTAAATTCCCGCGACCAGCGTGTGTACTGTTCCCGTCGATCTAGATTCTGGCCGCTAATAAATACTACCTTGCTCACGCCGTCCCGCCTGCATTCTCATCTACATCCTCCCCTCGCTCTCTCTCTCTCTCAAATCTCTGCCATGGCGCCGCCGATCTGCCCATGCGCCGACGAGGAGGCGCCGCCCCCCGAGGACGCTATGTCGAAGAGCAGCGACAAGGAGGACCCCTACGCGCCGCCGGACTAGGTTGCGCCAGACCCCCCAACTTTGGAGTGGTTTTGGGGCCAGTACAATCTTTGTCTGTGGAAGTCGCTGCCGCCGGCTGAGAAAGCCAGGCAAGTGGCATTCAAGAAGGAGATGGCGGAGGAGGAAGCTAGGTACCAGGCGGCCTGTGAAGCCCGTGATGCCGCCTGGAAAAAGTAGGCGGTGGAGCTTTGGGGGCAGGCGCGTCGTCGTGCGGAGGAGGTGTACGAAGACGGGTACTTCACGAGGAAGGTCAAAGGCGCTAGGCGCCTCATCGATGCGTGGAGGTGGGTTGATAAGCTCCAGCGTGCCACCGACGAGGAGCTCCGGTGGGCGCCCAACGAAATGGCAAGATCTTTCGCGCTCGTCCGCCAGCAAGAGGCAGATCGGTACGTTAAGCGCTGCGAGGCAGAGGAGGCAGAGTACTGCCTCCGCGCTGGGAAGACGCCGTGCACTAGGGAGCTGCTGGCGAGGGGCTGCCGGAATACTGCCCCTAGGAGGGATTATTAGTTTTAGTATTGTTCGTTTTCAAGTTTCTGCATTGTACCTAGTAGTTAAGTATCATCACGTATATGTGATGATATTATATATATTATGTGATGAACTAATGAAAAATTAATATATATTATGAATTCCATTTTCTATCTATTTTTGTATACTAATTTGTATCTGACTGTTATCATCCACATATACAGAATGGAAAGCATATACACAAACATTGAAACAGAACATATAAGAACGGAAAACAGAGTACACACATTGAAACAGAGCAATATTATGATTGCTGTGAATACATAGCGATCCAAGTCGAAATGACTCAACAAAATAAAACGCGTCCATGAGACCATGACCAGAAGCCCTTGCCTACGGTAGCTTTTGGCTCTGCCTGAACTCGTGTAGGCGTTCGTCCAAGCGGTCGACACGCTCGCGGTACATCTGGAGCGCGATCTCGAGCTCCAAGTTGGCTATTTCATCGGAGATCACCAGCTCGAGGATGCGACGGCCATGTTCCTCTACTGCGCCCAGGTGGACACCTGGGCCAAGGAGGTGGTCGAGCCTAGCGACCAGCGCGTTGGCATCGAGCGGGCCGCGGACAAGGCGAACGGCGCGACCCATGCGAACGGCGCGGCGGGCATCTAGTGCAAGTACGGCGCAGACGGCCTCTTCCCACTGCTGGCGAGGAATGGGGGTACTGACGGGACGTGTACCCAGTTGCGACGCCCTGTCGATAGCAGGCAAGCGTCGATAGATCTGCTCTTGCTGTGCGGCGCGCCACACCTCTCGCTCTGCGGCGCTCCAACGATCTCGCTATGCGGCGAGCCGCAGCCTATCGGCGCAGACGCGCCTAGCTTGCTCTATGGCGCGCCATCTGTGATGACCCCGGCTTAATCGTGCACTAACCATACACGCAAATGCACACGATCAAGCCTAAGGACTCACTTGAAGATATCACAACACAACTCTAAAACATAAATAAAGTCATACAAGCTTTATATTACAAGCCAGGGCCTCGAGGGCTCGAATACATAGCTCGATGGCATACAAGTGTCAGCGGAAGCATCAGATATCTGGGTACAGATATTACAGAGAAACAAATAGGCCTTTAGAAAGGCGGGGGGAAAGAAAATACTACGATCGAAAGGCGTAGGCCTCCTGCCTAGGACCCTCCGAATCTACTCCTGGTCGTCGGTCGGCTCCTCGTAGTAGTACTCGCCGGGAGGGTAGTAGTAGCCGTAGTCGTCGACAGGGGCAGCTATCTCGGGGGCTCCGTCATCTGGCGGCGACAAATGGATATGGGGAAAAAGAAAGTAAAGCAAACGTGAGTACTCATCCGGAGTACTCAGCAAGCAAGGATCTACACTACATATGCAACATTTTCAAAGGAAGCTGTTTGTGTGGACTGGGCTGCAGAAATGCCAGAGTAAGAGGAAAGCCTAGTCCTATCGAAGACTAGCATCTTCAAGCATCTTCATCGGTCTTGCAGCATTAGAAGAGTGCAGATTAACATAATGTAAAGTAACAGTGATGTCATCAACCTCGCCCAGAGATCCTTTCTCGACTCCCTGCGAGAAAGCAATCCTAGAGCCATACTATCCATTTCATTTCAAGTCACCAGTTCTAGTTGTACCGATTGGGATACAACTTCGAGTGTCCGTTACCGTAGGACAGGCTATCGATAGATTGTTTCTTCCCTGCAGGGGTGCACCAACTTACCCACCACGCTCGTTTAACTTCGGCCGGACACACTTTTCTGGGTCATGCCCGGCCTCGGCTAAACAACACGCCGCAACCCGACCAAATACTTAACAGAGAGATCAGCACGCCGGACTAACCTATGCCCCCAGGGGTCTTGGGCCATCGCCCCGAGAACTCCTGCATGTTGCGTTAGGCGGCCAAGAGCAGACCTAGCAACCCCTTAATACAAGCGCAGTTGCGTAACCAGTCCAACTCGCCGCGCGCCGCTCAGTCACTGACGTCCATTAAGCTTCGGCTGAAGTATACGACGCAGAACGCCCATACTATGCCCACGTGATGGTTAGTGCTATCAGGCCAGAGGCCCCTCGGATCAAATATCCAAACCGTTAGTGTGTTGGTAGTGCGGTAACGAGCAGAGACTCACGAAAGATGTGACCCCGTCGCCCCGTCTCGAGGACTTGCGGCAAGGGCTAAGAATGCCCGTCCACGCCTCGTATTCATTACTCGGGCACCATCCAGGTCCACCCGACTCCACATCTCTCGCAATTAAGCTCGCGCGGGTACCCCTCAGGGCCGACCCGTCTTTATCCAGAATAAACAGTGTCAACAATAATGTAAAGGCATCCATGTGGCTACCATATCAAGAAGGAATCCGAGGCATCACCCTCATTGGACTCCCACCTGACGTAAACATCAAGGTGAACGAAGGAGGAATCACCCTCGAGGTTCACTCTTGAGGAGTTGCGCGACGGTGTCATTATCGGGGGTGGTGTAGGAGGAATCACCCTCGCTGACCACGACCGAATAACTAACCTACAAGGTTTTCATCAGAAGTGCTGACGAGGTATCACCCTCGGCACTCGATAGTAACCCAGTAGTGTCGAGCAACTAAGGGGAAGGTAGGTGCGGTGCCGGGGCCTGGTCTTCGATCCCGTTGATCGGGTCTTCTGATAATCCAGCGGGGCAGTCGGGATACAGTGGGGTCTCTGATGGGGCTCTACCCAACCTATACTAAACAGTTTAGGATAAGCAGGTAGGTAACAATAGCAGGTTACAATAAACAGGCTATGCAGCAGATATAGGATAACAGCAGCAGCAGTAACTTCTAATGCAAGCATAAGAGAGAAGAGAGTGAGCGATATCGGAATGCTCAAAAGGGGGGGTGCTTGCCTGTTTGCTCGGCGGCAAGGGCAAGATCGTCAACTGCGTCGTCGGGCTCCTGAGCGGCGTCGGCCTCGGGAGCTACGTCGACGTCGGGGTCTACCGAGAGAGAAGAGGGGGAAGAAACAGGTAAATAGATGGCAATCGATGCAACACAAGCATGCCATGCCTAGGATGCAGTGCAGGGTTGCCTAAAGATGCATCTAGGTCATTTTAGTTATTATAGGATTAACGCGGAATTTATTAACCGGAGTGTGTGCACTATTCATCTACTGGAATTGGGCTAAAAGTTACGGGTTCTCCTATGTAGGGGGTTCCATCATGGAAACAGATGACACGATCAGATTCGTCTCGTCGTTCTGAGCAACTTTCATGTTTTAAGTTTTTCGATCTGAGCTACGGTTTAAAAGTTATGAATTTTCAAATATTTAAATGATTTTCTGGAATTATTTTTATTTAACAGAAAAGGAAATATGATGTCAGCATGATGCAATGCTGACATCAGCAGTCAACTAGTCGGTTGACCAGGTCAAACCTGACCTGTGGGTCCAGAGGGACCCACATGTCAGTGACAGTGGCTTTAACAGAGAATTAACTAATCTAACTAAACTAATTAGGGGTGTGGGCCCTGGGTGTCAGTGAGACATTAGGCTAATCTAATTAATTTTAATTACAAAAATGTTTATTAAACTAAAATATCAGCGAGGCCCACATGTCAGTGGCTGAGGGCTGCCTAGTCAGCACGTTGACTGGGTCAACCAAGTCAACTGGGGCCTCCAGGGCCCACTGGCAGTGGCTCTGGAGTGGGTCCCACCGTCCACGTCGGCGGCGTCGCCGGAGTTGCTCCGGCGACCAAAATCGCGGCGGCCGATCGCCGGAGTCGCTCGGAAATGCGCTACGGTAGGTCTTTTCACGCGCGACCACTTGCGTTCGAAAGCTAGCGCTCGTGCGCGTCGCGTGGTGCCAACGGTTTCACCGGAGGTGACCTAAATCGGCGGCGGCGGCGACCGTGGCGGACGCTGGAGTTCGGGTACTTGCAGAATCGGCTAAGTGCGGCGCCAACGAACTAGCTGGCTAGTTAGGCAGCAACAGCAGCACTCCAGGAGCTCATCAGAGCCGCTGGCTCGAACCGTAGGGGCTCGGGAGCTCGCCAATGGCAGCGACGGCGGCGGTCCGAACTCGGTGCAGCGGCGAGCTAAATAGAGCGGAGTAGAGCGGCTCGAGAGAGAGACAGAGAGGAGAGGGGAGCTCACCGCGCGGTCAAGAAAGACCCATGGCAATTTAGTAGCAGCAGAGAAGGTCGTGGCCGCCGGCGAGCTCTGGAGTCGAAGAAGAAAAGGGGCGACGGCGAACGGCAGATGCAGGGCCTCCCCGCTACGGCTCGACGGAGCAGTCGACGTGGTCGAGCACAGCGCGTCTCCTGGACACGATGGCGAGCCGAGGCGGCGTCGCTGGCCACGGAAACGGTGACGAGCGGCGGCGGATCCGTTCGGCCTCCCCTCTGGATCTACGGAGAGGACGGAGGAGGAGGGGGAAAATGACGAGGAAGGCCAGGGGTAGTGAATGGGGGAGAGGCCTTATCCTCTCCCGTCGGTGGGTGTCGCCGTGTCGTCCCCTCGCCAGTGCGCGCCGGCGCAGCCACGGGGAAGGCGACACCGCGAGGGAGAGAGAAGGAGAGGTGGGAGATGGGCCTCGGTGGGCTGGGCCAGTGCACTGTGCACTTAGGCCCAGTCCACTGTGGTAGCATAGGGCCTTTTTCAATTTACTTTTCTGTTTTATTTTCACAGAGGGGTTTTGCAATATTTTGAGCAGTCAAAACATTTAGCAAAAATGTGGGACTTGGCCACATAATTACTTTGGATTACTCTGCATTACCACAAAAAGATTGGGCAGCATTTGAATCCATTTGGATTTTTCAAAAATGCTTTTAGGCATTTTATAGTGCTGTTCTAACTCTGTTTCTTCTGTTTGAGCCTCTTAGTTAATTTAGTAAATGTTGGTTCTAATTTTAGAATTGTCTCTGGATTATTTGATATATAATGAACACTTTTCCCACAGTGTTTGAGAAAATTTAGTTTGCACTTTTGAATTTGAGTTGATTTTCAGAATAGAATTTGAATTGTTTTGATTAACCACTATGACTAGGCTCTGCAGATGAAGATGACTGGCATATTTAGCAAAGTGTCACAGTGCTTATTACATGGGGTGTTACACCATCGATCATGTTGTGCGGCGAGCTGCAGCCTCTCGGCATTGACATGCCTATCTTGATCCGCGGCGCTGAAGCGCCATGCGTCAAGGGTCTGCTCAACCCTAGCGATGACGCGCATCACGGCATCGTCCATCGCGTTGTCGGGGAGCGCCTCAGCCTCGACGGGCCGTGGCGCCTTCTCGTTTTCCTCGTTGAGGAGGTTGATGGCAGAGGCGGCTTTGGTGGGTTGGCATGCTTGGAAAAGGTGGATGTGCTACAGGCTGCGCTTGTTGCCTCCGTGCGTCGTGCGCCGCACGCAATATCGCTGGGTGGCGGCAGGAAACTGATGAGGAAATAACGGGAAACGGTGGCGTGTTCATAAAACGCCATCAATTAATGGAAACTTAGCATAAAAGGAACATCGAGCTAGCACGACGCGTGCGGGCACATTGCTCGCTCAAGGCAATGATCCATATACTTGTGTGCCCAACAGAGCACACTATTCACAGTAAAGAATACTATTCTGTTTATCCTAATAGAGCAGTGGTAGCAAGCGTCACGAGAAGTAGATGATGATCAGATGATCGTTTATCCTAGTTAATTATGCATGTAATAGTTCATCTGGCTGCCCATTTTTGTTGTTCCGCCTCATCACAAACAGTTTATCCGAGTGAACTGTATGCCGTACATCGCACACGCCTTCATCTGGCTGCCCGTTTCTTTTGTTCTGCCTCATCACAAACAGTTCATTGAACTGAATTGTATGCCCCGCAACGCACACGCAACTAAAATCTGAACTGTGTTTGATGTATCCGCCATCGCAAACGTTTTGCATCTTTTTTATGGTTTTTTTAGATCACCGTTTGCGATTAATGCATCGCACACAGTTTCGTCGAAGGGTCTCTGATTGTAGTGTCGCGTTAGCAGCATCCTGCAGTAGTGTGTATTTACAAGAAAGTGAGTGGGAGCTCTGTAGCATTTCTGATATTATATGTGGATGACATATTGCTGATTGGAAATGATATAGAATTTCTGGATAGCATAAAAGGATACTTGAATAAGAATTTTTCAACGAAAGACCTCGGTGAAGCTGCTTATATATTGGGCTTCAAGATCTATAGGGATAGATCGAGACGCTTAATAGGACTTTCACAGAGCACATACCTTGACAAAGTTCTGAAGAAGTTCAAAATGGACCAGTCAAAAAAGGGTTCTTGCCTGTGTTGCAAGGTGTGAAATTGAGTCAGACTCAAAGTCCGACCACGGCAGAAGATAGAGAGAAAATGAAAGTCATTCCCTATGCCTCAACCATAGGTTCTATTATGTATGCCATGCTGTGTACCAGACCTGATGTGTGCCTTGCCATAAGTTTGGCAGGGAGGTACCAAAGTAATTCAGGAGTGGATCACTGGACAGCGGTCAAGAACATCCTAAAGTACTTGAAAAGGACCAAGGATATGTTTCTCGTTTATGGATGTGACGAAGAGCTCGTCGTAAAAGGTTACGTCGATGCTAGCTTCGACACTGATCCGGATGACTCTAAGTCACAAATCGGATACGTATTTATATTGAATGGTGGAGCTGTCAGTTGGTACAGTTCCAAGCAGAGTGTCATGGCGGGATCTACGTGTGAAGCAGAGTACATAGCTGCTTCGGAAGCAGCACATGAAGGAGTTCATATCCGATCTGGGTGTAATACCCAGTACATCGGGTCCAATGATAATATTTTGTGACAACACTGGAGCAATTGCCTTAGCGAAGGAATCCAGGTTTCACAAGAGAACCAAACACATCAAGAGACGCTTCAACTCCATTCGTGAAAAGGTCGAGGATGGAGACATAGAAATTTGCAAAATACATACGGATCTGAATGTGGCAGACCTGTTGACTAAACCTCTTCCGCAGGCAAAATATGACCAGCACCAAGACTCCATGGGTGTTAGATTCATTACAATGTAATCTAGATTATTTGACTCTAGTGCAAGTGGGAGACTGATGGAAATATGCCTTAGAGGCAATAATAAAGTTGTTATTATTATATTTCCTTATTCATGATAAAGGTTTATTATTCATGCTAGAATTGTATTGCTTATAACTTAAATACATGTGTGGATACATAAACAAATATCGTGTCCCTAGTGAGCCTCTACTAGACTAGCTCGTTGCTCAAAGATGGTTAAGGTTTCCTAACCATGAACATGTGTTGTCACTTGATAACGGGATCACATCATTAGGAGAATGATGTGATGGACAAGACCCATCCGTTAGCTTAGCATATGATCGCTCAGTTTATTGCTACTGCTTTCTTAATGTCAAATACATGTTCCTTCGACCATGAGATCATGCAACTCCCGGATACCGGAGGAATACCTTGTGTGCTATCAAACGTCACAACGTAACTGGATGATCATAAAGATGCTCTACAGGTATCTCTGAAGGTGTCTGTTGAGTTGGTGTGAATCAAGAGTGGGATTTGTCACTCCGTGTATCGGAGAGGTATCTCTGGGCCCTCTCGGTAATACAGCATCACAAGATGGTTGCAAGCAAAGTGACTAAGGAGTTAGTTACGAGATGATGTATTACAGAACGAGTAAATAGACTTGACGGTAACGAGATTGAACTAGGTATGAAGATACCGACGATCGAATCTCGGGCAAGTAACATACCGACAGACAAAGGGAATTACGTATGTTGTCATAAGGTTCGACCGATAAAGATCTTCGTAGAATATGTAGGAACCAATATGGGCATCCAGGTCCCGCTATTGGTTATTAACCGAAGAGGCGTCTCGGTCATATCTACATCATTCTCGAACCCGTAGGGTCCTCACGCTCAACATTCGTTGACGATATAGTATAATATGAGTTATGTGATTTAGTGACCGAATGTTGTCTGGAGTCCCAGATGAGATCACGGACATGACGAGGAGCTCCGGAATGGTCCAGAGGTAAAGATTGATATATAGGACGATGCTATTTGGTCACCGAAAAGGTTTCGGAATGTATCGGGTAGTCATCGAATCACCGGAAGGGGTTCCGGGAGGCCCTGGGAGGTTATTGGGCCATATGGGCCATAAGAGGAGAGCACACCAGCCCACGAGGGGCTGGCGCGCCCCATCTCTAGCCCACCGGCCTTATGGAAGGAAAGGGGGGAGGGCTAACCCCTCCTGCCTTCCCTCCACCTAAGAGAAAGGAAGGGGGGTGCACCCCCTCCAGCCTTCCCCCCGCGCGCCCAAGAAGAGGGGGGGGGCGGCCAGGGCAGGCGCCTAAGGTGGCCGCCGGCCCCTTGGGGGAACCCTAGGCTGCCTCCCCTTCCCCCCCCCCCCACCTATATATATATGTGTGGAGGGAGAGGGGCAACACACACCATGATTCGCTAGCCGTGTGCGGCGCCCCTCTCCCTCTAGTTCGTCCTCGGTCATTTTTTTGTAGTGCTCGGCGAAGCCCTGCGGAGATAGTTGCATCACCACCGTTACCACGCCGTCGTGCTGCCGGAATTCATATACTACTTCGCTCGTCTTGCTGGATCAAGAAGACAAGGACGTCATCGAGCTGAACGTGTGCTGAACGCGGAAATGCCGTACGTTCGGTACTTGATCGGGCGGATCGTGAAGGTGTACGACTACATCAACCGCGTTGATAAACGCTTCCGCTAAACGGTCTACGAGGGTACATAGACACACTCTCCCCTCTCGTAGCTATGCATCTCCATGGATAGATCTTGCGTGTGCGTAGATTTTTTTTGTTTTCCATGCAACGTTCTCCAACATTTATCTCATATAATTGTGAACACATTGAGCACGCTTGTTATCTCACCTTAGCAATTGTTTAGGCCAACTTTATATTCCGCACTTGCCTAAACCTGCTAATAATCAAGTAAAAATTGTAATTGTGCCTATTCACTCCCTAGGTCAATCTCGATCCTTTCAGCCATTGCGAACCGCAATGCAATCCACCCCAGGTGGCGCTCATCTCCTCATACATCTATGTCCACATCGCAGAAAGGACCCTCACCTTGCGAGCCCGTTCTGCCCTCTATTGCTCGACTAGTTCCTTTGCAGAGTTGAGCAAGGGGACATGAAAGAGGCAGCTTGGATCTATTAGTTGCATGACAACTGTTTAGAATTGAGATCGAGAGAGAATCGAGAGAGACAACAAATGATTCAAGTGTTCTTTATTCATCATGGATGTACGCTTATATACAAGGGGAACGGACGCATCCATGGGACGCGACGGTTTGCTGAGGCGCCTCCTCGGGAGGCAACTGCTGATATGGGAAGCGGGGATTATCCCTTAATAACCACTGGGTTATTATTTTCAACACTCCCCCTAATCACCGCTTGACATAAGAATCCATTATCTTGATTAAGTCTCCTCCAAAAACCCCGTGGGAAAAATGTGAGGAGTAGTGTAGTATGTGCTGTTAAAACTCCTTCAAACCCAGTGGGAAAATAAGGAGAAAATGATACAACACATAATGATTATTGCCTCTGTTAACTCAATATGAAATATATATTCATAGAATTTAGAGGACAATAAATATGTCGTATATACTTTCCCAAAAACCCCGATGGGGAAAACAGAAAGTATGACATATGATCTCATGTTGATATTACCTCATTAAAAACCTTAATGAGAACCTGTATAGTAAACTCATGAAGGTAAAAAGAGTATAATATGATGCATTGAACATGAACAATTTAGGAAGATACTCCCCCTGATTCTTGCAAATTCCAAATCCGTCACATACCAATTCCATGAACATGTTTCTGGAATGTAAAAGTTGGTAGAGACTTGGTGAACAAATCAGTTGCATGATTTCACTTGCAAGATATGCAATATAAAGATATTGCTTATTAGTAACATGTTTGCATCCGGGCAACACAAGCAACATTATCTTTGAGATAATGGTTGGTGGATGTAGCCATGAGGTCTGTTTTGAAGACTCTTCCTGAGAGGGCTACCACACCTAGTAGGAACACTAAGCTTGTCTACGATCTGACATAGTGGGGATCTGATCGATGTATCCAATGATTTCGGTGTTCACATTTCTGTGAAACTGAAAAACCAGGACAAGATGTTTGATGCCTTGGAGATATCGAAAGATATTCTTGAGTACCAACCAATTGTGTTTGGTGGATCCAATGGCATTATGGAACGTTGAGTCCCAATATCTCATTTCCATCATCTCTTGGTCTAAATAGACCTTTCTCTATGCCTAGAGAATGAACTACCATGAGAGTTATGGATGGATAAGATTTGTCCACAATGAATTTCTCCAATATATTTTGGATATAGACAACATAGTATACCATAATGTATGAATGAAGGTGCTCAAGTTGTAGTAACGAGCGATATTTTGGTTTACCCAAATCCTTCTTTTTAAACTCCGTCATTTAGATGATTACATGTGTCGTCATTGCAGACACACAAACATGGATAATCATCATTGTAGGAGTAATCCTTGTGAATAAGGAACTCACTACGTCGGTTGTACCAAATGTACCGACAATAATAATAAGTCATATGGTGACTTATTGATTTTACACGATGTATGTTGCATTTTGTACTTCGATTCAGAATTGAGGTTCCGCCGGGAACCATCTATATCTGAATCTAGTGATCTACATGGATATGTAATCACTACATCTATCAACTGCAGAGATAGATGATTTTGAACTGCCAATGATATAAGTTATCGGAAAGAGATCCCACCTCTGGAGAATAATTGGGTATCTGCGTGAACCCTTGTGCTACAATACTTGCTCCCTGTTTCACCACCTCGTTGTTCTCAATTCTGTTTCCAGAAGAAAACTGGTGTAGGTATTGCTTATGAATACCTTCCCATTATTGAGCAAGATCATTTCTATCTAGATTATACCCTTTGCTTGAGTTCAGTCCGAGTGTTGTTCACATTTTGCCATGGCCATGGTCTTTGGATCTGAATCATTTGAAAGGTTTTGCAATCTAGTTGAGAAATGTATGTCGACAATTGTAGACTTCCAGTTATGTGATTCTCCAGAATCTATATATCAATATATAGTTGACGGAAATATCGTTACCCATGGTGACTGCTCGCGATTTCCCAATGCGATTGAGTCGGGTATTCCAGTGTCCTGGTCATTGTGTGCACTATGACCTGGGTTGGTGGAGGTTTCCCGTCCACTGGGTGTATACTACCCATTAGGTGTCTGCCAATGTAAAGTTGACTTGCATTTACTGATTCACAGGCCTTGATATCCTTGCTTGCGAGAAGCGGAATCCTGATGTACTTCTGCCATACATCTCCCCTTGTTGCTTTGAACGAGGAGTGGAGTGGAGTGGATTTTGTTGGTACCTCCACTCTTTCAGGCGTACTTTTGCAGGATTGTAGGATTGTGTGACACCTTTATAGTCAGTAAATGAATCTGGCAGGTTATTTGCAATGTGTTGCAAATCTTCTGAACGCATGGTTCAGATCTTTGAGTACGTGGATTTGAGGCAGAAATGTGTTGACCATTCCACTAATTTCCTGTCATTCTTTATGGTATTTGAAATCTCCCCCTAATGCCTGGAAATGTTCCTCATTGAATCAACATACTGGCCTTGAATAACTCCCCATGCGAGGGGCATGAGGTATTGACGGAAATACAGTTATTCCTCACATAGATCCCAACTATATGTTGAGGGGCCAATGATGTATGCCGGGGTAGTGATATCGGTGTGTAACCGAATTACCGCAGATGGGAAATACTTGGTAGATTTCCACGTATCAAAGCTAGAGGGGAATAATATTATGCAGTTTGGTCATGAGCGTGTAAAAGTACATGACTCCAACGTAAAGTTGGTGAGTTGCAATTCCGGAGTAAAGATAATGCAATGAGCTTAACTCTTTGGATAAAGGATTCTACCAAACCATTTTGAGTCTAGACATTAGGACAAATTGCTAAACTTCAATCCAAGGGCCATAGAGAAGGCACTCAAGGAGAATTCTGCAATGTTATCCATTCGATTTGCTTGAAATCGATGTCAGGATAATGAGCCAATGGTTTCATGTGGAAAAACCACACTTGGGACCATCATATAGATGTGTCTTTTAGAACCATGAAACACCTGAATAGTCTAGTCAATGGATGGGAAGAGCCACTTACCTCAACTTGATGCATTCAAGGAGTCTGAGTGGTTCAGCGTAGACTTTAAGGTGTACGAGCCTTAAAATTTGCCTCCCTGTGTCACATGTAGTGCACACAAAATCCAAATATTGTTAGAATTTAGCATCATAATAATCATAAACCATTGGAATTGCTGATAGTTTCAGTTTCAACCCAATGTCAATGATGACCAAAGCAGGAATGCCAAGTTTGTCATGCAAAAGACACTCTGGAAAACTATCTCGTAAGCAACATGTGCTACGGGTTTTGTAGTATGTGTAGTACAACCCAGATGATACATAGAGAATGTGCTTGCCATATCCATTGCATATGGTAAAGAGAAGTTAGTCCTCTTTGTTTTCATCATAAGTTTCGCTATGGAAACTATTTTGACGGATACCTCCATAGTTTAGTACGGTACGAGTTAAACCTGGGAAGCAATAAAGCATCCTGACATTACTCGAGTACCCACAGGGATAGTAAATATGACTCGAGTTGAGCCAACAAATACCTCATCGCGTCTAGCGATTTTAAAATATCTCCTTTCTCTCAATGAGAGTGGAAACATTGGACTTCCCTGAGTATAGAGTTTGTGGTGCATATGTCCACAAGGCACATATCATTTTTCATCGGATTGACTCCCGTAGAAATCTATATATAGACATGAAGATTCTCAATATGAAAATCACTGTCAGATATATAGAATACATACAAATGTATTTGTACCAAAAGTGCTGATACAATATATGATGACAACAATACTTATGTTGTTGTTACAACATCGTAAATGGACATTAATTACATTGACCACTCAGGAGATTGAAAGACTATTCATAATCTCCAAATATGTCGGTTGAGGCATATTCAACCATCACATTCTCCGAGCCCATAAGGTCCCGTCACAGCTGGTGATGTCGGATTGAAGGTTGAAGTAAGATTCAAACCTTTGCCCTTGAGGTTCATTGTATCCCAGGAATTGCTGATACAGAATAACCAGATGCTGAGATCTGAATCTAATGCCATATGATATATAAGACACCATTTTTCTGTTAGCGGTGTGATCCTGACTAGAGGTGAATCCAGGATTGCACACATTATCCCACGAGACACAAGAGCGATCATGATGTCCATGGCCCAGATAGGACAGTGGTGGCCACTGAGGGCGAAAGCCTCAAATTCTATAACCATATGTTACCTCTATGGGTAAAACAGAGATAATTAATTTACAGCCAGTAAATCAAATACCATCATGGTTGATGTTGTAATGAACTTAGCAAAATCAATGGGTATTTCAAGAAATTATCTTGAAACCATCAATGTGAATCTCAAATTGTTAAGTATGACACCTTGAAGATAATCTCCAAAATGGAGTGGGTCTTGCAGCATAGGGAGTATAATCTGATGAAATCAGTAGATACTCACTCACAATGCCTTATGTCATGACTTAGTAAAATGCGTGGGAGAGCACTTTGTAAAGCAACCATAATGTCGAAACGAAAAGATGTGGGCTTTATCAGTAATCATCAATAATCTACGTAGGCAGTAGATCCATATGACTACCTTGTGATCCCAAGCATCAATTTGACGAAATCACTTTGAATTTTGCATCTGTATTTGAAAGGAATTGAAAATCTCAATTGCAAATAGAAGTATTAATCTCGACATGTGTTTAACATGGAAATAAATACATCATAGATATATTCCGGAATACATCGTACTCAACGGAGAAACAGTACTGCAGAGGTACTGAATTTATCTTTGCAAGAGATGAGAAATCTCAATTGCAAATGAACGTAATTAATCTCAACACATGGTAAACGTGGAAATATATTACATCAACTTAAGATCTGGAATACATCTCGGTACTCAACAGATATACACTACTATTGTAATGAATAGTAATGATGTTGCAAACTTGATGTTCAAGTGAAAAACTTGAATTGTATAGATCTCAAAATAAAATGAGATGATCTTGTATCAAGTTGCAAGATAATTCAGCAAAATGAATTAATATTTTGCGAGAGAAAATTAATCTCAATCGCAATGAGATTGTTTTGCGAGAAAAATTTCTCAATCGCAAATCAACATTGTTGTGCGAGTAAAATTTAATCTCAGTCGCGGAAAACATGTTCTAGAGAATTTAGTCTAAAACAGGGGGGGAAATCACGGCTAGAAGTGTTGCTAGAACACTAATCTACTAAAATGCTGAAATATACAAACTAAGATTAATAAGCAGCGGCTGCACCATGTGTACATGGGCCAAACAGAGGAGCCCACTATAGGCTGCGTGTACGCACGAACCCACACCACGATCAGAAGGATAAGGTTCCAGAGGACTGATTCGTATTGTCCCCAATCCATCAACCGACGGAGGCTACCACGCGAGTCTGCTGCCATGCCGCTCCAGCGGCACTCACCGGCGGCGAGAGGAGATCCCGCCACGCTCGTCCTCGGAGGAGGAGTCACCGGGGAGGTGGGTGCCGGGTACGACGCCGTTGGAGGCGCCATTCGCGAGCCCGAGCGCCGCTGGGCTCCATGTGTCAGCGCCGGGGCCAGGTCGCCTCTGCGCCCGTGAGGGCAAGGCCGATGGCCGAGCGCGGGGCGTGCCGGGAGGAGCAGCGCCGGGGCCAGGACGCCTTTGCGCCTGATGCCCGTCGCTCGTGCGCCGGATCACGCGGCCGAGGGCGGTCTCCCACCATTGGACGCCGATGAGGCGCCCTGCCGATGGGGCCCGAGGGTTCGACCGCCGCCGTTCTTCGCGACGAGACTGTCCCTCATAGAGGAAACAAAGGTAAAGCGATTTAAGAAATCAACGCGTGTACCTTTTCCGTTTTCTTCCCGATCCGTTCGTTGGCGGATCTCGATTTGCACCCTTGCCCTGATGGGAGACAATGAATTCTCGGTTTAAACCTCCAATCTTTTGATCGATGGATGCCATCTCCCCTGTTCTTCATTCATTTTCTGTTCTTCGTGGCCTTGTTTCGCCTGCAGGAATTCATGGCCACAGCGCGCTGCAGAAACGCCGGTCCTGAGGGCCGCCGCGGTAGCGGGCACCACCAAGCGGACGAACTCGTGAGCGAGCGATGCTGTAGGGGGAATCGTCGCGCAGATGGAATCGCTCCGCCGGGAGCGTGCTGATAACGTGTTTAGAATTGAGATCGAGAGAGAATCGAGAGAGACAACAAATGATTCAAGTGTTCTTTATTCATCATGGATGTACACTTATATACAAGGGGAACGGACGCGTCCCACCGATTTGCTGAGGCGCCTCGTCGGGAGGCAACTGCCGATATGGGAAGCGGGGATTATCCCTTAATAACCACTGGGTTATTATTTTCAACAACAACAAAACAAAAGAGGGGGCGAGGGGATGACTCCGAATTGGACTGGATGAGTTGACTTGATGGTACGGAATGGAACAGATGGGGCTGGGTCTCCTATCACCCAACCAGGAACGTTCGCTACATCTATGGCATTGTTGTCAGTTGACACCATTGGTTTTTCCAACAACCTTCCCTGATTTTGTTTTAAGCACTATTGATTTGTCATTATGACCCCATTTTGTATAGAGCTGACCCCATAGGGATTTTTTTCTAGCTTCTTCCCTACAACCACCCCAATTTGTGTGGCCTAGAGAGGAAGAAATGGATCAAATGAGAAGACAATGAGATGCGCAATGGCTTCTGCCCAGTTTCTTCACACGAGTTGATGGCACAACCATAATCTGGACATTTTTAGTGGCAGCCTCCAACTGATCGAAGCTGGATACTGGCACCGATCTAATTTTCCCTCCTTATATTTGCACCCATCTTTGCATGCTCCAAGTAATTATGAGGACCTTTATGTTGGGACTTGTTTTCGTGAAGGCTTGCAATGACTAGATGATACCCCACGCGTTGCTGCAGCAAATTATGGTTAGAAATTGATTAAAATTAAAAAAATATAGCACATGGCAATATAGAATTAAAATGGTTAGCTCTTGGTTGTTGATGACAGCAGGAACAACCGTATAGAGCCCCTTAATGTGAAAACAAATGGCATTGGTAATGTGTCATTGTCGCAACTGCAAGCTCGAATATAATACTTCTTCCATTCACAAATATAAGATGTTCTAACCTTTTTCTGATTCAGAAATATATGGACGCATTTTGGTGTATTTGATCACTCATTTCAGTTCGTGCGTAGTCCATATTGAAATATCTAAAACATCTTATATTATTGAATGGATGGAGTATATCTAAATAGGACAAAAACAATTATACTGCAATAAATTCTAGCCGAGAAATTCAACCAGGACATAATACAAACTTGGTAGATAATTAAGATAGCTTGTTACGTGAGAAACACACACCCAAATAAGACTCTCGCCAACAGATTACTTGAACGTTTGTTAGTTTGCCCCTTGGATGTTACCTACCCTGTCTTTGTTTTTCTGGTTTTCCTGTGTATGAAACAACTTGACAATGAGTTAGAAATATTAACATGTACGGTTACAGAAATCATGTTAGTAAAATATTTTTTAGCTTTCTTACATGATCAACAATAGTCTTTAAATCAGATAGTAAAAAAGACTAAAAAATAATATATATGTAGAAAAAACATGAGGGAGATGGGATTATTACACTGGTCAACTGTACCTCAGTTGCAGCCTGTTTGAATTTCACAAAACAGAGATCTGCACAAACAACACAAGAGTGGGTGACTTTATTTTAGTAGACTAATGCAGCCCCAGGATGTTGGTATTACTATTCAAATAAAACAAATAGTCAAAGACTAATCAAATTTTACATAAGCAGCAGCACATACAGGCAGACGATGGCTGGATCTTGTGTAAAGGAATGGCGACCTGCTTACTTGCCACTTGCCAGTGCAACGGAGAGGACAGAGCGCATTGTGTGATAACTGAGCCAGGCAGGTTAATTGTTCAGAGAGAATAACATGCAAATTCAGATATTTCAAGCTAATAGGATTCAGAGATCTACTTGAGTCAAGCTCATCAGATCGTGGATTAGGACCATCCTTACAGCCAGCTAGCCATACCTATCGTACACTGTACAACCAAAAGTAGTACTACCGGCTCTTGTTAATTAGGCTACTCCTCCCGAGTCCTTCCTATTCACAAAGGAGTACCTCATGTCTAGGTACACTTTCCCATCAGCGTCCATAAACTGCAAATAAAATTCACACATGCATACATACTTCCGCATAAGATAGATTCACAGGAACAAAATAACCGCACACCATCTCCTTGTAAAAAGAATTTTATGTCTGACAGATGCCCTTATTATCTCTGATTTAGCAGAATACGAACCCGTTGCAAAGATACCAGTTGGAGTGGTATATTCGTCAGCCTTATGTGTATAACGCTCTTGCCGAGGGTTGAATGTCCCGAGCGTCACCGTCTGATTCTCAACTACAAAATAAAACATTTACAGATAACATATAACCTAGCTTGCAGTCAATGAACTAATTTCTTACTGAACAATCCTAATTAGGAGGAAGGAGAGGAAGTAGGAGCAGGTACCATGGCCTTTTTCTTGCGAATGGCAACGGGTCGTCTCCACCTTCGCCTCGCAGCCGGATGCCGATGACAAATAGCATGGTGTTGGACACTCCGTCCCCACATGGTAGGTGGGACAGCTCGCCGTCGGCGGCGTGGAGGAGCGCCTGCAAGTCCACATCCACCGATCCACAGCAAGTGCCTCACCAAAGGGGATGTCGTGGAGATCCACCCGCGATGCACAAAGGTGTGGTGTTGTTCCAGCGCATCGCCGATGCTGGGGGAGAAGAAGATGCAGCCCCCTCTCGGTGGCGGCGGTGATAGGCAGAGGTGGCGACCAGGGCTCCAATTCGTCTCCTCAACGGAAGAAGATGGGTAATAAAACCCTCGACGGGTGATGAAGCCGAAGATTGCTCGCATAACGCCATCCGTTTAATGTCTTTTGTGATGGGGAGATCGGGGGATTGGAACATCGGCAAGGGATGGAAGGAGAAGAGGCCGACGCATACTAAATTTGGGAAGTTGAAGCGGAAAGGCCAGGTTCTGGCGTTCTTGCGAGGCGAGGAGACGTTGGAGTCAAAGGGATTACGGGAGGGTCGTCGAGCACCGGGGGATCAACACTTGCGCTGCAGATCTGAGCCATATGTGGTCGATCAAACGGCTGAAAAGAATTATGATGACGTGGACGCACGAGAGCGCGGAGAAATCAGGTAGTGGGTGCTTCTATTTAGGTATACTCCCTCCGTCCGGTGAAAAGTGTACATATAGAAATCTTAGAACAAATTATGGAGTAAAGTAAAAGATGCATTGGAAAGGTGCAAGTTACCATCTCTCCTCTTTAATTACCCAACCCCCAATGAGCTAAGTGCATGTAGAAATTAAGGAGACCATGCGTAGAATGTTATTGGTCTTGATTACCGTGCGATGAGAGAGAAGCTTTTTTTCCTACTCAGGCCCCTCCCAATGTTCCACCTTGTACATGTGTTAAGGTTCATGTAGGCAAAAAAAGATGATGTGGCAAGGTAATTAAGAGGAGAGAGATGGGCGTGATGACCCAGGAAGAAACAATGCCAAGCGCGGGAACCTAGGGAAAGAAGCCCATCAATGCATAGATAACTTTAGTTGCTAAATCATTAAATGGAGGATGCTTAGCTACAACAAGTTAAGCACCTTTGCATTGGGGACTTTAGTTGCTTAGCTCTTTAATATGCTTAACACCTCATCTTAGCACTAGTGCATTGGAGGTCTCAAAGTGCATTGGTAAGATAGATGTACACTCTTTTATGGACAAATTTTAAAGCTAAACGTACATTCTTCACCGGACGGAGGGAGTAGTAGATATAGTATGGACACTACTACAAGTGTGATTGTGATTTATTTATTTATTGCAACATGAGCCTTAAAAAAATTTGTTGGTGACGGACCATTGCTATATCTAGTGTTAAGTTAATTCAACAAACATTATATGGCACCCTGTATTTTGTATTAGCTCAAATTGGTTAGGATGATGATTTTAGAAGTTGCATGAATATAGTGGATTGTATTTTCAAAACTTCTTTGGGTGTGTTAGAATAAAAATCCGAGGCATACCGTCGATCATCCGAGGACGAAGCAATCACACTGACACGACACCGAGATTTGTTAACGAGGTTCACCATTATGGCTACATCCCCGGGGCCTGACTACGAGCGCTCCTCCCCATGACACCGCTACAATACCGCACCCCGGCTGCCCAGACGCCGGCACACGCCGCCGGCACCCCCGCGTGCCTGTGCTATTATGTTGGCATACGTTACATCATGTGTCTGCCCTCTCATTATATAAGAGGCCTAGGATACAAGTATCTTATTAGGACAAAACTCCTACCCAGTCTACACACAGTGCAAAATCAAGTCCAATTGTAACCTACCTTATATAATAACTAGATCATTGATGGCGCGCGTTGCTGCGCCCGTCTATTTTGGCTCTTAGTTGTTAGGAATAAAAAATAACTTATACATTTGTTTACAATGCTTTTAAATATTGTGCTTATATTGGATAACATACTTAAAGATGAAATGAACATACAACCAGGTGACATAGTGGATATAATCAGTGGTTAGTTCTACCTTTCAGCAATGTTGAGGATATCGCTTATCGTTAGCGTCTCGGTCAGCTGGGGATTAGAGATTAATCGGAAATCGGCCGATTAATCAATTTTATCGATCGACTATTAATCGGCCATTTTTTGCAAATCCGAGGTTCCCAATAATTAAAATATGCTATATTCAACACCAAAACAATATTGGATAGAAGTGTTACCTTGATTTATACCCTTTGAATCTTCGTATAATGACAAACAAAATAGGACAACAATACATATTGCGAAACAAGGACCACAAAATGCAAATAAACATAGTTTTTTCAAACATAGTGTTATGAATAGGCCCGATTTATCGGTAGATTCCCGATAAATCGCTTGTCATAGGGATAAATCGGACCAAACGATAAACGGTGAAGATAAGGCATAATCTTATCAGTCACCCCAAGATTAGCGATAAATCGGACGATAAATCGCTGAATCGGAAGATTTTTTGAACAGTGCCTTTCAATAAATATAAGAGCCTTGCTTCAGTTAGAGAAGAGAAATCAGTGTCCAAAAAAGTAATGACCTGTTGAAAATTGTAGGTTCTGTACAATAATATGTGACGTCAATTGAAGTGTCTAGTCTAGTTGGCAGACTGATTTCCCTACAAAAGGCATCGTATGGAGTTTTTTCTTGTTCTTTTTTCCCGCGTAACAAACAGAAGAGAAGGCAAGATTTATGCAGGACGCATTCATTAGTTTTAGCATCCAGTAATTCCATTATTTCATTGTCAAGTTCTAGAGTCCATTAGTTCTATAGCATCCAGTAATTCCATCTTTGGTCAAGTGAAGTACTATCACCCAAATATGACTACATGGGAGTGGGACTAAGATCGTACCTAGGGGATGACCAAACCTGAGACCTAATGTAGCAGAGATGGAGCACCGCAGCCAGCCTGCATCGTGGTCGTCAGTTGTGGTGGGGCAGTAGGCGGATGTACAGAACGCCCGAAGTCCGCCAGCTCCCAGGTAGGGATGGAATAGAACCGCAGCTTGTGCGGCTTCCTATTCTTAACCACACCATCCGTGATCACACCGATCGGCTGCCACCTGCGGTACAGCACCTCCTCGGCAAACATATCAATCCCCATGAATTCAGCTACCGAGATTCAGCTAGGTCGATGAGCGAATATCCACCATGACGTGGACCTCCGTATGAAGACCATGTGTCAGGGCGCGTTGTCGACGGTGAGCGAGTGTTGAGATCTTGAGGAGGCTCTGCCCCACACAGGGCTCCTTGGGACGCACTTTTTGGTCACCGCCCCCTCATCCTGCTTCTTGGAGATCTTCACCGGCTTCTCCAGCGCCGCTGCTAGTTCACGCCATGAGAGAGGGTGAGCGAGGGGAAGGCGAGGGAGAGGCGGCGCCGTGGAGGGAGAGACTCGGGAGTGGACAGCACCGGAGCAGATCCAGAGGGGGAGAGAGTCGTGTGGGTGGCGGCGATGGGATTAGGATAGGGTTTGGGAGGAGTTAGTCGGGGGAGAGACGAGGGGTGTTCCGCATTAGGTGGGCCGTGGACCGTGGTGCGGAAGGCCCAATGCACCAGAGGGGTCCGTTTCAGCCCGTGGAGCAGCAGCCCACAGACAGCTGGGCCAGATTAGCCACACTGCAAAACAGATCACTTTTCACATTAAATCTGACGGCCAGGAACTTCCAGATCATGAAAACGGACGGCCGAAAACTAAAATCGCTGTGAGGGCAGGGATTAGGTGCGGTTATACTGTCCTTAATATTCGACACAACTTTAACAAACTCCACCTTGACGAATATTCTCCATCACCTTGGATTCATCCATGCGTCGAACCTTCATGTACATTGGACTTGAGATACGCCATGAGCACCACTGCTACTCCCAGACGCCATGTGACTCCACTTGCAACTGTAGTCCCTTCTCGTCTTCCTCACAGTCAACACTCGAGCAAAATTAAGTTCCTCATTACTCTACTTTATGCTCCCAACTTCCGGAGAATCCGTTCAACGCCATCAGACATCGACCACTGTCTGCGTGAAAGTGAACAACTCACATATTGGACGCCACATATAAGAGTTACCTGAACTCAACATCACCGCTTTTTCTTGACTGCTTGTCTGAAACTTGAAGGAATTTCACCGTCGCCATGTATCACCATGAGTCAAATTCACAGTTGCCTCACCCTTCTTTCGGATAGTCTCTGACATGTCCCATAGCTATAGCACTCCGCCTCCTTCTGTACTTGCCATCCGTACTGAACATCACAGAATATACGACCGTGTACTGTCTCAACTTTTGACAATTTCAGATTTTCCGCCACTTTCTCAGATTCTCCACGGTCAACTTCTGTCCATCAACTAGCACCGATAGACCCAGTCACCAACTTGAATCTGGTACTCGTCAACACTGCTTCAGCACCCCTGCACACTTTGTTTGACCACATGTCTTACCATTAGTGCCTTGGTCTGTCGTTGTGTCCCGTGCTTACCGCACGCCTCGCTGCTATCACTGCACCGAGCCTCTGCTGTCCCGGTCGAGTCTACAGGGTTGCGAACCCACACCACTCAGACCCCTACTGCAGAGAACCACCGATCATCATCGACCAATGCCTAGTATCACGTCTCCATCAGACCACCGGTACCCAGTCCGATCCACGTGTCTCACTTTTCCCACTGAAATAGGCTTCAACTCTCCATGCATTTACGCCGTAGCCCCTCCATCAGCACAGAGTGAAGTCGTCCATCAGACTCCAACTCCACCTTCAACATGACTCCATGTAGTTGCGCTATGGTACCACCGCGCGCCGTTGACTTCAAGCTCTCATGTGTGCACTGCCTTGAATCAACCCTGCGTCATAGTCTTGTCAAAGCCGCACAAGCCCTCCGGCCTGCACCACATGTTTCCATGCCCCAGAAGTTGGCCACCATCAGCATCACACTCTTATGTTGTCGTCGCTGAAATCACCACCGTCTTCTGCTTTGATCAACATCTATATCGATCCATCAAACAATCCAGTTCGACCCAGCCGAAATTATCTGACTGCAACCATGCTTCACCCTGCGTCGTGTCCGCCCGCACATCTTCGTGTATTGCTTGACGCCCTATGTATGCATGATCCTGCCATGGCACGCTCCAGACTCCTCCAAACCTTATAGGCACGGCATCATCCTTGCCACGCACAGCATGGACCCTCACGCTACCATCGTCGTACACAACCATGTACAAAGAAATAAAGCCAAACTGCATCACGTAAGCCTTCCCGTGTGTACTTCATCGTGAAGATCAATGGAAAGACCCCAACACTCCACCTTGTGCTCCTGTAGGCCGTAAATCAATTAGCTTTTCATCTCTTCCTCTTGATGGATAGCATCAATCCGTCATGTAACCCCTTTTTTCAAAACAAATCTCACACTTTGCATCCTGTAGGCAGTGCTCCGGATGCAATCAACCCAGCTCGGCCTCCCAGCAACGCACAACTCCGGCCTCAAACATCTTGCTCCGCGCCTGCCACACGGGCCTTACCGAAGCGTTGCTTCAGCCCTCCTGCGCAGCCAGGCTGCTGCTAGCGCTGGGCCTCCGCCTCGAGCCGAAGCTCTGCTTCAGCCTATTGGTTTGATCTGACGGCTTAAACAAGCTAGTTAGATCTAATAGTCTAACAGAAAAAAAAGGAGAATAACGTTAATGAAAAAGACCCCACGCACCAACGTATGTGGGCTTTTTATCCCAACTAAGGCGCCCTAATCGGGGGCACCCAAACCAACTGATGGTTTAGGTCCCCTGTCGCCAGCGCTAGATAAAAGGGGGTTCGGGAGAGGGTTGGCAGCCTGCGCGATCACAATTCTTGTACGGTTTCACTCCCCTCCCGATATTCTCTCACCCCATCTGATCAGGGGGAGCGCTGCAGCGACGGGAAGACCTACTCCAGCCGCCGCTGCCGTCCCCGGACAGCGCCGGTGGCGTCCTGAGGGCATCAGGACGTTGAGGAGGCCTTCTACCTCGACTACATCACCCCTGCATCACGCCTGCACCGAGCAGGCGATCATGTCCACTGTTATGACATGTAAAGAACCTCTGATCTCTTCTCTGTTCATGGTTATTGGGTGTAGATGCAATTTGATCCTGCTAATGGCATCCCATAGATGTGTAATCAATCCAACAATGGTATCAGTCGCCAATTTTGATTGCTTTTAGATCCCTATATCATGATCAGTAAATCAATCTCAAGTTTAGGCCCTCAGTAGATCAAGTTTGATTGCTACTGTTTTTGATGTTGATGTCAATTGCCCACTGTTGATGATGTTTTAATTCCAATTTGCTATGGATCAGTACTGCCACCTGGTTTCATCAATTTTAATTAATCTAAGTTAAGATCTAATGCTCACTTTTATGTTAAGTTGATTAAAATTGATCTTCTTCAAGTCATGTTTCCGTATGCATTAGATAATTAAATGACAGGGGGATTAAGAGAACGTGAACAGTAGCAAACCCCATGATGAAGAACCCTAATTTTTTTCCCTAATTTGGTATAACCCTAATTCTGAAATTAGGATTGTTTTTCCCCCAAATCAAGCACCGAAGTACACAAATTGGAGAAGAAATGCTCACCAAATGCGCCGCGTAGCCGCCTTTTCCCTTCGGGGCCCGCACAGCGCCCACCGTTGTGCGAGGGTGGAGACGCCGCGACGCCGTCGTGCCCTGGCCGACGCGCGGAATGCTCCTGCGCCTTGCCGCCGCTCTTATGGACGCACGCGTGTACGGGCCGTCGCCCTGCACGTCGCCGTCGACCCCTTCATGCCGCAGTGGCCGGCGCCCCTCCTGCCTCCTTGGTGCGCCATGTGCATGGACGCCGGGGCCACGTTCGACGGGGGAGCGCGCGGGATTCATCCTGCTGCACGCTCCTCCGGCGAGCGCAGCCGCCGCGCCGCCATGGCCGGCGCGCCTCGGGCCGCCGTTGAACGCCGTCGCCGCTCTGCCAGAGATAGAGAGTGAGAATCGGGGAGGAGGGGAAGAAATGGGTAGGGTTTGACCCGGCCGCTGGTTTTGCTCAGTTGTGGGGCGATCCGAGCCGTCGGCTCGATCCGACGACTGAGAGCATCGCGCGGCTCCGAGATGGGCCATCGGGTGCATAATGGGCCATATCCGGCCGTGGGCTGCGGCCCAGGTTGCCTTAGCCCAGCGCGTTTTTTTATTTTCTTTACGGTTTTAGCTGCTGGGTTGGGCCGTAGAATAACCGTGGGTATTTTGGGCCATCGCGATTTTCTGTGTTTTCCAGTGCACTGTAAGTTAATATATTTTATGTTTTGCACTGTTTAAAACAGAAAATGCCTAAAAATATAATGAACACATTATTATTCTGGGTAAAATTGAACCAACGAGATATTTTATTCAGGATTTATTATGTGTTTGCATGATGAATTTTTTAGACATAAAAAATAATGATATTTTTCTTATGTTGATGTTTAAATTGAGAATGAATTGACTCTAATTTTAATTCGGACCAACGTTGTTTTATTATTATGAGTCATCACTTATGATATTTTAATTCCATGTTTTTTCTGTCCAACGGTGTTTTGACATGGAGTTGAAATTAAATACTTGGCATGTTTGTTTATTTACCAACGTAAATTTATAATCATGCAAGTTTACTTATGAATTTTTATAATTTCAGCTTCCTCTCCATTCCGGTCCGACACGATCGAACCACTTACGGGGAGTAACTTCCTGCGTTGGAAGTCCCATGTCGAATTATGTTTGGGTTGTAATGAGTTTGATTATGCCTTGAGGGAAGAAAAACCTGTAGCACCCGTGGCAGGTGCTACAGGGTATGCAGAACTCAAGAAGGACTATGATGTTAAGATGGAAAAGTGGAACAAGTCCAACCATATTGTGCGTCTCATCGTGAAAGCAACAATATCACCAGACATTTCTGAGGCACTCCCTAAGAAAGACACTGCTAAAGAATTCCTCAATGCAATGGAGGAGCAATTTAAAGGCTCCGACAAAGTGTATGCTCATGAACTTTTTACTAAGCTTTTTCAGAAATACACCATTGACGGAAATGTTAGGCAGCACATACTAAGGCTGGTGAATGCTTACACCAAGCTTAAAGCTTTGGAGTGTTCCTTAAGTGAAGCTTTTCTTGTAATAACGATTGTTGAGTCTCTTCCAGAAGAATTTGAACAATTTAAGGTCAATTATAACTCTCTAAAGGAAAAATGGCCACTCGGTGAGATGACCGCAAGGATCGTCTAGGAGGAAGAGAGGATCATGAGACAGAAGAAAGACCATGTTTTCCATGTTGGCTCTAACAAGAGAAAGCATGAGGGGCAAGGTTTCCCTAAGCCTCAGAAAAAGCAATTCAAGAAAGAAGGCCCTAAGCCATTCAACCCCAAGCCATTCAAGGGTAAAGAAGCCGGCAGCTCTTCTTCTGCTCCTAGCAGCTCCACTGCTGGAGAAAATGCTTGCAACTTTTGCATGCAGGAGGGACACTACCAAAGGGATTGCCCAGGCTTTCTAAAATGGATGAACAAAAGAGGTACTGATGAAATAACCTTTGTAGATGGATCTCTTTATATCGATTTTTCTATAAAGTCATGGTGGATTGATTCAGGTGCAACCACTCACGTTGCTAACTCTATGCAGGGATTCGATACGATCCAAACTATAAGAGGAGGAACAAGAAAGCTTAAGATTGCGAACGGAGTTGAAGCCGATGTTGAAGCTGTGGGATCTCTCACGTTGGAGCTACACACCGGCCACACTCTTAGATTGAATAATGTTATTTATGTGCCTACCTTAAGTAGGAATTTGATTTCAGTTTCTCGTTTAGATGATGATATGTATGAGTGCCATTTTGGCAAGAAACAATTTGCTTTGAACAAATGTAATAAGAATGTAGGCATCGGTGTTAGACGAGGCCAACTATACATGTTATCTCTTAATAATGATTCAGTTATGCATGTGAGTGATGAAATTAATGTTGAGAAGAAATGGAAAGGAGTTAGTAATTCTTCGAAATCGTGGCATTGTCGTTTGGGCCACATTTCGAGGGAGAGAATGGAACGCTTAGTTAAAAATGAAATACTCCTCCTATTAGACTTCTCAGATGCAGACAAATGTGTCGACTGCATTAAAGGAAAATTCGCAAAAACAATTAAGAAAGGAGCAATAAGAGCCACAGGGGTTTTAGGATTAATTCACACCGACATGTGTGGACCCCTTAATGTTAAGTCTGTAGATGGTTTTGATTCATTCATTACATTCACAGACGACTTTTCCCGCTATGGGTATATTTATCCCATACGTGACCGATCGGAAGCTTTGGAGAAATTCAAAGTCTATAAAGCTGAGGTTGAAAATCAACTGAACGCAAAAATCAAAGTTGTACGGTCTGATCGCGGGGGAGAGTATTATGGTAGGCATGCTCCTTATGGGCAGATTCCTGGACCTTTTGCTAAGTTCTTATCTGAAAATGGAATCATTGCTCAGTATTCAATGCCTAGTGAACCACAACAAAATGGTGTGGCCAAGCGTCGCAATCGAACCCTTATGGATATGGTGCGAAGCATGCTTAGTCATTTGACTTTACCAGTAAGCCTTTGGATAGAGGCATTAAAAACAGCCGCACACATACTAAATCTTGCTCCAACTAAGTCACACCGAACACACCTTACGAGATGTGGGCGGGAAAGAAACCGAGCTTGAATTACTTACGAGTGTGGGGTTGCCCTACTGAAGCTAAAGTTTTCAATCCACAACTTAAGAAATTGGATCCAAAAACAGTTAGTTGTTTCTTCGTTGGATACCCTCATAGGGGAAAGGGATATCGTTTTTATTGTCCAAGTCACACCACCAAGTTTGTGGGGACTAGGCAAGCGGTATTTTTTGAGGATAATAAGGTTACAAATTTAAGGGAGATCGATCTTAAGGAGAAGCGGGTTTGTGCACCATCCCCAATTATCCAAGAGATTGTTTTTCCAATACGAAGAAATGTGACATCTGATGATCCTGAATCTCACGGTTCAGTTTCTCAGTCAAATGGTGATCCGGAGACTAATAATGAAAATCCAGACAGAAATGAGGACCACTAGGAAAATAATGATCCTCAAAATGATGATGTATCACCAGCACCTCCGATGATTATGTCACTTTCATGATTGAGGATATGAATTATATGGGAAAGGTGGAGGATCCAACCTCTTATAAGGAAGCCATTAAAAGCGAAAATTCGTCCAAGTGGTTGGTTGCCATGGAAGACGAGTTGAAATCTATGGGCTCAAACGACGTTTGGGACTTAATAGAAGTTCCCGATGGAGCTAAGAAAGTAGGCTGCAAGTGGGTCTACAAAACCAAGTATGATTCCAAAGGGAATGTCGAACGGTTCAAGGCAAGGCTAGTGGCAAAAGGGTATACACAGAGAGAAGGAATTGACTATAAGAAAACCTTCTCTCCTGTGTCAACCAAGGATTCTTTAAGAATCATAATGGCATTAGTAGCTCATTACGACCTAGAACTACACCAAATGGACGTTAAAACGACATTTCTAAATGGTGACCTGAAAGAAAACGTTTACATGGTTCAGCCGGAAGGTTTTGTTGTGGAAGGGAAGGAACATTTAGCATGTCGTCTAAAGAAATCAATTTATGGCTTGAAGCAAGCTTCAAGAGAGTGGTACCTCAAGTTTGATAAAATTATCAAAACTTTTGGTTTCACCGAAAATGTTGTGGACAACTGGATATATGTTAAGTTTAAAGGCAGTAGGTTCACAATTTTAGTCCTATACGTTGATGACATATTGTTGGCATGTAGCGATAAGGATACGCTGCATGAGACCAAGAATTTTCTGTCATCCAGTTTTGATATGAAAGATCTTGGTGAAGCCTCGTATGTCCTCGGCATCGAGATTCATCGAGATAGGTCCAGAGGAACGTTAGTGAAAGGATCGAAATAGTTGACTAGAGGGGGGGGGGTGAATAGGCAACTAACAATTTTTAGCTTTTCTTTACCAAATTAAACTTTGCATCAAAGTAGGTTGTCTAGAAATGCAACTAGGTGAGCAACCTATATTATGCAACAACAACAAGCATACAAGCAAGCAAGGAATACAACACACAAAGAAGCTTGCACAAGTAAAGGTAAGAGATAACCAAAAGTGGAGCCGGTGAAGACGAGGATGTGTTACCGAAGTTCCTTCCCTTTGAGAGGAAGTACGTCTCCGTTGGAGCGGTGTGGAGGCACAATGCTCCCCAAGAAGCCACTAGGGCCACCGTATTCTCCTCACGCCCTCACACAATGCGAGATGCCGTGAATCCACTATTGGTGCCCTTGAAGGCGGCGACCGAACCTTTACAAACAAGGTTGGGGCTCTCTCCACAACCGAATTGGAGGCTCCCAACGAAACCACGGAGCTTCACCACAATGGAATATGGCTCCGAGGTGACCTCAACCGTCTAGTGTGCTTAAACACCAAAGAGTAACAAGATCCGCAAGGGATTAGTGGGGGGAATCAAATTTCTCTTGATGGAAGTGTAGATCGGGGCCTTCTCAACCAATCCCTAGAAAATCAACAAGTTTGATTGGCTAGGGAGAGAGATCGGGCGAAAATGGAGCTTGGAGCAACAATGGAGCTTAGGGGAGTAGAGGTGGTGGACTCGGAGAAGAAGACTCCCCTTAAATAGTCAGAAGACAAATCCAACCGTTATCCACTAAAACAGCCCGCGACGTTAGGTACTACCGCACCAGACATGCGGTACTACCGCGCCCCTTGCGGTACTACCGCCAGTCTGTGCAGTACTACCGCACCCACGGCAGAGGCCAGACGAAGCCCTGTTGCGTTGACGCAGCGAGCGGTAGAACCGCCGGAGCGGTACTACCGCACGCCCTTACGGTACTACCGTAAGGCAGGGTTCAACTAGACTGGGAGGGCACGGACGAATAAAATTACATCCGTGGCTACTTCCGCTGAGTTTTGATCTGTGCAAAAATCCGACACGGTACTACCGCATCCAGGGAGCGGTACTACCGCACAGGGCGCGGCTGTAAAAAATTACATCCGCCCCTACTTCCGCGCGAGTAGCTGAGCTGGGCCAGACGTCACGGTACTACCGTGTCCGAGGAGCGGTACTACCGCAAGACTTTGCGGTACTACCGCGTCCCTGTCCGGTACTACCGTGAGCATCTGCGGTACTACTGCTCCGTAGAGCAGTACTACCGCATGCCACAGCACAATACCACTTGGAGTCCTTTATTTTGCAAAGACACGGATAACCGGTTGGTGCTTCAAAGGAATAATGGAAGGGTGGTGCAAAGGAATAGACGTGTACGTGTTGATTCCACCCTAACCTTTCCGAAGCGGACCCCCTCTTAATAGTACGGCTTTCCTACGACTCAAATCCACCGAAAAGAAACGAAGAGAACCGCCGTCTTTACTAGGCTCCGAGGGGCATCGAATCGTCTTGTGCCTAAACATGAGATATCTGAAATGCTCAATGCACACGATTAGTCCGCAAAAGCATTGTCATCAATCACCAAAACCACATAGGGTGAAATATGCCCTTACAATTTCCCCCTTTTTGGTGCATTGATGACAACACGGGATTTGCACATAAGGATACTAAAAATAACATAAGCAAACCCACCATCTTCAAAATATAGACAGGCTCCCCCTAGATGTGTGCACTCTATTTAAATGCTTTGGACTGCACGGCACACATACTAGGATCAACACTCCCCCTATATTTTATAGACAAGGCATTCCTTGCAACAATATAAATAACACTAAGCATGGAGGCAAGGCAATGCATATGAGCATAAAGGGCACATGATAGCAAATGCTCACGGACTACTAAGCATAAAAGACAATAAGATAAGCTTGAGTGCATATGTCTTACACCATATGAAAGTCTCCGGGACACACAACCACAAGCGCAAACCAACAAACCAAAGCAACACAAACGGGAGACCAACGAAACGAAGGCACAGAGACACGAACACGAAAGCAAAGCAAATCCTACACTCTCTCCCCCTTTGGCATCAAGACACCAAATAGGCAGAGAGGACACCTACGACACAGGTGGTAGCATCCTCTGCAGAGATCACTCAACATGCTCCTCATCAGACTCGGCAGCGGGAATGGGCTCCTCCTCTGACTCGGTCCACTAATAGCCTTGCATCGCTATCTAGTCAGCCTCAGGAGTGATGTTCGACTCTGAACCGCTCGACACGTGCTCGCCGAATGTCCTCAAGATCCTCTTGTCGCGCTGGCGAGCCTCCTTCTGAGCAACATGTGTCTTGTACTGCCCCTTGGCCTGCATGCAGAATAGAGCCTTCATCTTTGCCTTCAGCCTCTTAGCCCAAGAGGGCTCAGAAGATGGAGGAGCATACCCCGCAGAACTGTCCTCAGCCTCCTCCTCCTCAAACTCGTCCTCATCAACATCCATCCGTGCAGCCTCGGCCTCAGCCCTGGTGGTGGTATTGGCCCACTTGTTCTTCTGGCGCAGCTTGATAGGCTCATGGCAAACCCAGTTGGGAGCAGAGAAGTCTTCAGTCGGAAAGAGCTTCTCCCACGTCTTCGAGATCAAGAGGTGCAGATATGGGCCATAGATGGGCACCTTGCGATTGTAGACCGCAAACCGAAGCTCAATCCACATGATATGAGAGATGTCCAGTGGCTGGGTAATTTGATGGTGCGCCTCCTCACAAAGAAGCATCATATCCACGAGATAAGCATGCACCTTATCCTTGTCACCAATGCGCGGAAAGAGCGTGTTGCGGAAGATCCGATGCATGACGTCCAGGAAGGGATTGAGCACCCTTAACTGCGAGCCATTTGCCAACTTCTTCTCCACAAGGAACGGTTGAAGCTTGTTCTTGTTGGCGGACTCAGGATTGGCGTGTGGACGGACACCAACGGGCACATCGAGCCCCTCATCACGGACATGCAGCATCTCCATGAATTCCTTCCAAGTGGCAGACATCCTCCTCCCATTAGTCATCCAAGTCATAGTCCGCTCCCCATCCGTGTGGAAGTGGACGGAAGCAAAGAACTGTGCCAAGAGCTCCTGGTCAAAGTCCATGTGGAAAGAGATGAAGTCTTCAATGCCAAACTGCTCCACCAAGTCCAAGGCCTCACCAAAGTATGCCCGGTCCTTCCTCAGATGAGTCATATCAATCCACTGCATAGGAACATATATGTTGTGCTTTGACTTGATGACATCGATGTAAATGAGATTCTGCTGCTTGGTCCAGAACAACTCATTCCCTTTGAAAGTCTCACGAGGGTTCACATAGGGATTGATCCTCCTTCGAATAATGAACTCAGATAGAGGCATCTCATCCATGCCAAGACTTGGCTCCTTGAACCTGTTAGCGGTCTTCTTGACAGTGCGATGTTGGGCATTGGAGCCCTCCGGTGCTTCTTGATTGCGAAGCCGCTTAGAGCTCGTGTTGCGGCTAGGATTCGAGCGATGGACATCGGAGCCACCACCTGTGACACACAACAAAAAAACACACGAGAATACGAGAAGGATCAATGCAAAGACCAAAGCCAACACAGACGAAACACGTAGAAATAAGATTGGGTAGTCGCACCAAGGTAGTTTAGATGGCATCGGTAGTACCTCACCACTAAGCGGGAATAAATGTTTACATCCGCTCTAGCCGCGGTAGTACTGCGCCGGGATGGCATGGTAGTACCGCGCATAGAGCGGAAGTAAAATTTTACTTCCGCGCTACGAGCGGTAGTACCGCTCCAGAGGAACGGTAGTACCGCACGAGCCAGAGCGGTAGTACCGCACAGAATGCGCGGTAGTACCGCACGGATACAAAGAAGCACAGAACGGATCTGGGCACATCCGCAACTTTGGATCGGTACTACGGTCGATCAAAAATACCGTGAGGCAACATACCAAATAGCATCTCTACAACACTACTACTCTCCTACATCCTCCTCTTGCAAAGACTTGGCCAAAAATCTCAAGAACAACATGCATCTCCCCAAAACCTAAACGCGAAACTACGAGGCAAAAGGAGAGGGATTTGGGGAGAAACTTTGTTCCATGGCAAGAGGGCGAGGTGGGGATCGATCCCACCGGACGGAATGCGAGGGGAGCGGCCGGAGACGGAGATCCGGCGAGGTCCTCCGGCGCCGTTCTTGGCAGGAGAGAGAGAGAGACGAGGTGGGGAAAAGGAGTTGAATAGGTATGGGGGAGTTGGAACTCCCCCTGCCCGCTCTTGACCCCTACCCACTCGCGACGGCGCGGTAGTACCGCCCAGGCGGAAGTACCACACAATGGGTGGTAGTACCGCTCTTCCAGCGGCAGTAAAAAATTACTGCCGCGATGGAAGCGGTAGTACCGTGCCGGGATGTAGCTGTGCACGCACAGGGCATCCCATCTCCTGCGGTAGTACCGTGGCTCAGCACGGTAGTACCGTAAACCCAAGAAAGTGCAAGATTCCAATAAAAACAGAAAAACACGGCCTATGCAATGCAACCTTCAAGCAACCGGACATGCGGAAGAGCACACATATGGGGCAACTCAACCACAAACGCGACTCAAGGGAAGGCAAACGACAATAAGGACCAACCAAACACGAAACACAACCTCCCCAAAGAGAGGGCGGTGGCCGGAGCCACCTATGTTTGAGTCAATTGGTATGGCACCGCGAAGAATTATCCTTGGGCCCATGACCAAAACTCGTCTTTGAAGCACAAGTACCATCAAAAATGGCTAATGTGAAAGAGTTGATCAATTTATGCATAAAGGGGGGAGGGAGAGTTCATTGAGAGAACAACACTCCCCCTATGTCCATGCCTACACCTAAACAAGACATCAAGATGAGTATGGTGGGGTGTGCAAGGGTTCAAGCCACATTGCTCGAATCAATGATATTTAGCTCATGCCTTAACTCGCGAAATCTTGATTCATCCAAAGGCTTTGTGAAGATATCTGCAAGGTTATCATGAGTGTTGACATAGTTGAGCTCGATCTCCCCTCGCCTAATATGATCCCGGATAAAGTGATACCGAATCTCAATATGCTTCGTCTTGAAGTGTTGCACCGGGTTGAGAGAGATCTTGATGGCAGTTTCATTGTCACACCAAAGAGGCACTTTGTCATAAATGACACCGTAATCCTTTAAAGTTTGCCTCATCCAAAGAAGTTGAGCACAACAACTACCGGCGGCCACATACTCCGCTTCGGTGGACGAGAGAGACACACAACTTTGCTTCTTGGAAGACCAACTCACCAAAGAGCAGCCAAGAAATTGGCACCCTCCGGAGGTTGACTTCCTATCCACTTTGTCCCCTGCCCAATCCGAGTCTGAAAAGCCCACAATGTTGAAGTTTGCTCCTCTTGGGTACCATAAGCCAAAGTTTGGGGTATGAGCCAAATATCGAAAGATTCGCTTGACCGCCACAAAGTGGCTTTCCTTAGGTGCAGCTTGAAACCGTGCACAAATTCCCACACTCAACATGATATCCGGTCTAGATGCACAAAGGTAAAGTAAGGAACCAATCATGGAGCGATATACCTTTTGATCCACCGCTTTACCATTGGGATCTATGTCGAGTTGGCATTTTACAGGCATTGGAGTGGAAGCCGGCTTGACATCATTTAGCTTGAATCTCTTGAGCGTGTCTTGAGTGTATTTGGCTTGGTTGATGAATGTCCCTTCCCTTCTTTGCATGATTTTGAACCCGAGAAAGAATTTCAACTCTCCCATCATGGACATCTTAAACTTCGAGGTCATGAGAGCGGCAAATTCATCATTGAAAGCTTTGTTAGGGGAACCAAAGATAATATCATCAACATATAGTTGGCATACAAACAACTCCCCTTTGACCTTCTTAGTAAAAAGAGTGGGGTCGATTTTCCCAATTTCAAACCCACGATCTTGCAACAACTCGGTAAGGTGCTCACACCACGCACGTGGGGCTTGTTTAAGGCCATAGAGTGCCTTATCAAGTTGGTACACATGATCGGGGAAATAGGGATCCTCGAACCCCGGGGGTTGTTTGACATACACCAACTCATTAATAGGACCATTAAGAAAAGCACTCTTCACATCCATTTGTTGCAACTTGAAGTTATGATGAGAAGCATAAGCAATCAACAAATGAATAGATTCAAGGCGAGCAACGGGAGCAAAGGTTTCACCGTAGTCGATACCCTCGACTTGGGAGTAGCCTTGTGCTACCAAACGAGCCTTGTTGCGAACAATAATTCCATGAGCATCTTGCTTGTTCTTGAATATCCACTTGGTTCCAATGACATTATGGTTCCCCGATGGCCTTGGCACCAATCTCCACACCTTGTTATGCTCGAAGTTGTTGAGTTCTTCATGCATGGCATTGAGCCAATCCGGATCCTCGAGCGCCTCATAGACCTTTTGGGGCTCAACACAAGAGACAAACGCGTGATGTTCACAATAGTTTGCTAATTGTCTAGGAGTGCTTACCCCCTTTCTTAAGCTTCCAAGTACATTCTTCATGAGATGATCTTTGGTAGTGAGCTTGGAGGCAATCTTGGTGGCACGACGCTCCAATTCCTCCTCAAGAGAGAGTTGAGGAGCGGTAACTTGATCATCTTGAGCGTCGTCAAGAGCTTGTTCTTGATCTTGAGCTTGCTCTTGATCTTGAACTTGCTCGGTGGAGAGAACTTGACCTTGGGCATCACATGGTGGTTCACCACCATCTTGAGGTTGATCTTGCCCTTGATCTAGTTCATTTGGTTGAGGGCCTTCACTTTGTTCTTCGGAAGCGTGTGGGTCTTGGATTGGTGATGGTTCCACTTGAGTGGAACATTGTCCTTCTCCTTCGGCCACAAGGGGTTCCTCAATGGGTAGGATATGACCAACACCCATTCTTCTTATGGCTTGGGGAGGAATTTCATCACCTATATCACAAGTACCACTTTGCTCCACTTGGGAGCCTTTATTCTCATCAAACTCTATGTTACACGTCTCCTCAATAAGTCTCGTGGACTTATTGAGGACACGGTAAGCATGAGAGTTTGTAGCATAACCAACAAATATGCCCTCATGAGCTCTAGCCTCAAATTTAGACAAACAAACACCTTTCTTGAGAATGAAACACTTACACCCGAATACCCGGAAGTACTTGAGGTTAGGCTTGTTACCGGTGAGAATCTCATATGGAGTCTTGTTCAAGCCTTTGCGGAGATAGAGCCGATTGGATGCATGACAAGCGGTGTTGATGGCTTCGGCCCAAAAGTTGTACGGAGACTTGAACTCCGCCATCATGGTTCTTGCCGCATCCATCAACGTCTGGTTCTTCCTCTCCGCTACACCATTTTGTTGAGGGGTGTAAGGTGCGGAATATTGATGCTTGATCCCCTCATCACTAAGAAACTCATCCAAGGTGTAGTTCTTGAACTCGGTGCCGTTGTCACTTCTTATCGTCAAGATCTTTGCATTGTGTTGGCGTTGAGCTTCATTTGCAAAGTCGATGACGGTTTGTTGGGTCTCGCTCTTCCTCTTGAAGAAAAATACCCAAGTGTATCTTGAATAATCATCCACAATCACCAAGCAATACTTTCTACCCCCAAGACTATCGAAGGATGGAGGTCCAAAGAGATCCAAGTGAAGGAGCTCCAAGGGCCTCTTCGAGTAGATGATAGTCGTGGGAGGGTGAGCTTTCTCATGTAACTTTCCTTCGATACAAGCACTGCAAGCACGATCTTTGGCAAAACTAACATTTGTTAGTCCACGGACATGGTCCCCCTTGAGAAGACTTTGCAAAGATCTCATATTGACATGGGCTAAACGGCGATGCCAAAGCCAACCCACGTCTACTTTAGCCATTAGGCATGTCGCGGTCTTAGTGGGTCGCTCCGAAAAGTTAATCACATAAAGACCATTCTCGACATGCCCAACAAAGGCTACTTTAAGAGTCTTGCTCCACAAGAGGGCCATGGTATCAATATCAAAGAAAGTGGCAAAGCCCATGAGTGCAAGTTGACGAACGAAAAGTAAATTGTATGCAAGGGACTCAACAAGCATGACTTTCTCGATCGTGAGATCATGAGAAATGACAACCTTGCCAAGACCCAATACCTTAGAAGACGAGGCATCACCCCACTCGACATTGGTGGGCATAGATGAAATCTTGTGCACGTCCACCACCAAGTCCTTGCTTCCGGTCATATGATTTGTGGCTCCACTATCGAGCAACCATGATCCCCCACCGGAAGCAAACACCTACAAGAGATCAATGCTTGGTTTTAGGTACCCATTTTGTAATGGGTCCTTTGATGTTAGTAACAAGGGTCTTAGGAACCCAAATAGACTATTCAATATACTCATAAGGAGAACCAACAAATTTGGCATAAACATGCCCATCACTAGCACGGCATAGCACATAAGAAGGGTTAAAGTCGCCGGCTTTGTTGGACGGGGTGGCATTGCCCGTCTTGACACCACCACCCTTCACATTGTTCTTCTCCTTAGAAGTACCCTCTCCCTCCTTCACAAAGGTTTGCTTGAGAGGGGGAGGTTGTTTGGCCTTGTCATTCTTCTTCTTATTCTTGGACTTGGGTGCAAACCCAATTCCCTCCTTGCTCACAACTTCCTTTTGGTTGCTCAAAAGGTCGTTGAGATTCTTCTCACCTTGTATGCAAGACACAAGGCCTTTCTCAAGTTGCTCCTTCAACTTGGCATTCTCCTCCACAAGATGCACATGCTCACAACACGGGTTAGTAGCATTTGCATTATCAATTAAAACCATGTGAGGAAAAGTGGCTTTCTCCTTGGTTAGCTTTACTTGGAGTTGATCATGAGACTCTTTGAGGTTAGCATGAGCACTCTTCAAGGCCTTGTGAGCCTTGTCAAGTATATCCAACTCCTCCTTGAGTCTAGCATGATCAACCCCAAGTTTAGCCTTCTCGGAATTGAGCACACGAGATACAACAAGAGCATGATCAAGATCTTTCTTTAATTTAGCATGATCATCGTTGTGTGACTCCTCAAGAGCCAAACGATGATCACGCTCTTCCTCAAGAGCATTCGAGAGATCCGATATCTCATCGGCATAGTCATGACTATGCCCTTCCATCTTAGAGATGGTTTCTTCATGAGCCTCGATCAAGTCATTGGGTTCACCAAGTTGTTCCAAGGGAGCAACAAAGTGCTTGGATTTACCCTTGAGCTTACTCATAAAAGACTCAAATTCATTTTCTTCCTCATTAGACCCCTCACTTTCATCAATGCTATCCATCAAGGAAGGATTAGTAATGATGGTAGTTTTGATGTTGGGGGTTACCTTGTTGGTGGCTTTAGCCATGAGGCACTTGGCGGTGATGTTCTCATTTGGTGAGTCGAAGAGGGACACCCGTGGAGTTGTTGCAATGGCAACGGAGGCCATGGCAACCGTCTCACCGTCTTCATCATCATCATCCTCATTGTACTCTTCTTGTGCCACCAACCCCTTGGGAGGAGTCTTCTTGGTGAAGTTGTTCTTGTTGGGAAAAGACTTGACCTTGTCTTTTCGGATGAGCTTGCCACCATTGTCTTCCCTCTTCTCATATGGGCACTCCGCAACAAAATGGCTCACATTGCCACAATTGTAGCATGTCCTCACATGTTGCTTGCCCTTAGCGCCACTTGAGTTGTTCTTGTTGAAGTTGGGCCTTGAGATCTTCTTGCTCCAAAATTGCCTTGAAGCGAGAGCCATGTGCTCATGATAAGCATATTTTGTGTCTTCGGGGTTACTCTCCTCTTCTTCCTCTTCATCCTCTTCTTCCACACTCACCTTGGCCTTCAACGCGAGGTTGGGTTTCTTTACTCGTTGAGAGCGTAACACCGCATTGTCGGCGGTCTTGTCCAAGATTCTCATAGCAACAAACTCATCCAACACTTCACTTGAGGACAAGGTATGGAAGTCCGGCCTTTGACGGATGACGGACGACATGGCCTTATGGTAGGGCATCATGGCCTTGAGAAACTTGTGCTTGATCCAATTGTCATCCGTATCCTTGCTCCCATGATCTCGGAGTGAGACCGTGAGAGTAGTTAATCTCTGGTAGAGCTCACGAGGTTCTTCATCTTCATTCATCGCAAACTCATCGGCTTCATCTTGCACCACTTCATAGTTGGAGCGTTGAATGCTTGCGCTTCCCTTATAAATGGAAACAACATGTTGCCATGCTTCCTTGGCCACGGTGAAGGGTCGGAGGTGCGCAATATCTTCGGGAGGGATTGCATCTTGGATAATGAAGAGGGCGGACTCGTTGAATTGATGATCCGCGGCTTCTCTTGGAGTGAGGTTGCTTGGGTCATGCGGGTAGAAACCTTGCTCAATAATTCTCCAAAGATTAGTAGAACTATGATTTAAATGACGTTTAAAACGGTAGACCCAAGAGGCAAAATCCTCATTTTTCACAAACTTAGGAGGAGGACCAACATGATTCAAATGAGTGGAGGGAACCGGTCCTCCATAAGTAAGAGGTGGTTCCACATGGGCAAAGATGCCACTTCCATTTCTACCACTAGGCATAGGAGCATGCTCACTACTAGCTTCCCCCTTTTTGGAGTTAGCATCCGTCACCTTGTTGGCGGGATCAGCCACTTCCAAGGGTTCGGTGGACACTTTAAGACCATCAAGAAACTCCTTAAACATGCCTTTAACCTCGGCCGTCAAGGAGGTTTTCAATGTGTCCAAAGCCACATTGAACTCCTCACGAGAGACCGAAGATCCCCCATCGGCCGTAGACAAGGATGGACTCACACCGGGGTGCTCCTCCCCACCGTCTACGGTGTCAACCATACTCTCCGGACGGTAAAGTCCTTAATAAAGAGACGAGGCTCTGATACCAATTGAAAGGATCGAAATAGTTGACTAGAGGGGGGGGGTGAATAGGCAGCTAACAATTTTTAGCTTTTCTTTACCAAATTAAACTTTGCATCAAAGTAGGTTGTCTAGAAATGCAACTAGGTGAGCAACCTATATGATGCAACAACAACAAGCATACAAGCAAGCAAGGAATACAACACACAAAGAAGCTTGCACAAGTAAAGGTAAGAGATAACCAAAAGTGGAGCCGGTGAAGACGAGGATGTGTTACCGAAGTTCCTTCCCTTTGAGAGGAAGTACGTCTCCGTTGGAGCGGTGTGGAGGCACAATGCTCCCCAAGAAGCCACTAGGGCCACCGTATTCTCCTCACGCCCTCACACAATGCGAGATGCCGTGAATCCACTATTGGTGCCCTTGAAGGCGGCGACCGAACCTTTACAAACAAGGTTGGGGCTCTCTCCACAACCGAATTGGAGGCTCCCAATGAAACCACGGAGCTTCACCACAATGGAATATGGCTCCGAGGTGACCTCAACCGTCTAGGGTGCTCAAACACCCAAGAGTAACAAGATCCGCAAGGGATTAGTGGGGGGAATCAAATTTCTCTTGGTGGAAATGTAGATCGGGGCCTTCTCAACCAATCCCTAGAAAATCAACAAGTTTGATTGGCTAGGGAGAGAGATCGAGCGAAAATGGAGCTTGGAGCAACAATGGAGCTTAGGGGAGTAGAGGTGGTGGACTCGGAGAAGAAGACTCCCCTTAAATAGTCAGAAGACAAATCCAACCATTATCCACTAAAACAGCCCGCGACGTGCGGTACTACCGCACCAGACATGCGGTACTACCGCGCCCCTTGCGGTACTACCGCCAGTCTGTGCAGTACTACTGCACCCACGGCAGAGGCCAGACGAAGCCCTGTTGCGTTGACGCAGCGAGCGGTACTACCGCGCGCCCTTACGGTACTACCGCAAGGCAGGGTTCAACTAGACTGGGAGGGCACGGACGAATAAAAGTACATCCGTGGCTACTTCCGCTGAGTTTTGATCTGTGCAAAAATCCGACACGGTACTACCGCATCCAGGGAGCGGTACTACCGCACAGGGCGCGGCTGTAAAAAATTACATCCGCCCCTACTTCCGCGCGAGTAGCTGAGCTGGGCCAGACGTCACGGTACTACCGCGTCCGAGGAGCGGTACTACCGCAAGACTTTGCGGTACTACCGCGTCCCTGTCCGGTACTACCGTGAGCATCTGCGGTACTACTGCTCCGTAGAGCAGTACTACCGCATGCCACAACACAATACCACTTGGAGTCCTTTATTTTGCAAAGACACGGATAACCGGTTGGTGCTTCAAAGGAATAATGGAAGGGTGGTGCAAAGGAATAGACGTGTACGTGTTGATTCCACCCTAACCTTTCCGAAGCGGACCCCCTCTTAATAGTACGGCTTTCCTATGACTCAAATCCACCGAAAAGAAACGAAGAGAACCGCCGTCTTTACTAGGCTCCGAGGGGCATCGAATCGTCTTGTGCCTAAACATGAGATATCTGAAATGCTCAATGCACACGATTAGTCCGCAAAAGCATTGTCATCAATCACCAAAACCACATAGGGTGAAATATGCCCTTACAGTTAGGACTATCTCAAAAGGCATACTTTGAGAGAGTGCTGAAGAAATTCAATATGCATAAGTGCTCACCCTCACCTGCTCCTATAGTTAAGGGCGATAAGTTTCGGACATTTCAATGTCCGAGGAACCAGTATGAAACTGATCAGATGAAGTCGATTCCTTATGCTTCAGCTGTCGGAAGCATCATGTATGCTCAAGTGTGTACACGCCTAGATTTATATTTTGTAACCGGGATGCTTGGCAGATACCAATCAAATCCAGGACCGGACCACTGGAAGGCCGCAAAGAAAGTCTTGCGTTATATGCAAGGAACTAAGGATTTCATGCTTACATATCAAAGAACTGATAATCTAGAAATTATTGGTTATTCAGACTTTGATTTTGCCGGGTGTGTGGATAGTAAGAGATCCACGTCAGGTTATATATTCACACTCGCCGGGGGAGCCATATCGTGTTGAAGCTCCAAACAAACGTTAACTGCTGGATCTACGATGCAAGCAGAATTTGTAGCATGTTATGAGGCCACCGGGCAGGCTGTATGGCTAAAGAACTTTATTCCCGGACTTAAAGTGGTTGACAGCATATCTAAACCAATCTTATTATACTACGATAATGAACCCGCAGTTTTCTATACGAGTAACAGCAGATCAAGTGATGCTGCCAGACACATTGACATCAAGTATCGTGTTGTGAAAGATAGAATTCAGGATCAGACAGTTGATGTTAAACACATAAGAACGAAGCATATGCTTGCGGATCCGCTAACTAAAGGCTTACCACCCAGTATTTTTCGTGAGCATGTTGTCGGCATGGGACTACTGGAAGCCTTATGATTCTGGACTAAGAGGACCATTAAAATAAACCACTCCCCAAATTAGTAAAATGTTTTTCGTTTCGAAATAGGCGGGTGTGATATAAGTGTTGGGGTTCTATGGCGTTTCTAGCCGTTGTAATACATCACTTTGGTACATCATTCCTATGTAGAATGGGCGAATGAAGTTAAGCCTAACGATCAAGGGGGACAATGTTGGTTTGATCTGATGGCTTAAACAAGGTAGTTAGATCTAATAGTCTAACAGAAAAAAGGGAAGAATAACGTTAATGAAAAAGGCCCCCACGCACCAACGTACGTGGGCTTTTTATCCCAACTAAGGCGCCCTGATCGGGGGCACCCAAACCAACTGATGGTTTAGGTCCCCTGTAGCCAGTGCTAGATAAAAGGGGGTACGGGAGAGGGTTGGCAGCCTGCGCGATCACAATTCTCGTACGGTTTCACTCCCCTCCCGATATTCTCTCACCCCATCCGATCAAGGGAAGCGCTGCAGCGACGGGAAGACCTACTCCAGCCGCCGCTGCCGTTCCCGGACAGTGCCGGTGGCGTCCTGAGGGCATCAGGACGTTGAGGAGGCCTTCTACCTCGACTACATCACCCCTGCATCACGCCTGCACCGAGCAGGCAATCATGTCCACTGCTGTGACATGTAAAGAACATCTTATCTCTTCTCTGTTCATGGTTATTGGGTGATCTAGATGCAATTTGATCCTGCTAATGACATCCCATAGATGCGTAATTAATCCAACACAGCCCTCTTGCGTAGCCAGGCTGCTGCTAGTGCTGGGCCTCCGCCTCGAGCCGAAGCTCTGCACGCGTTCGCTAAGCCGCCAGCCACGCGGCGCACCGCTGCCCTAGCTTGCTCTTTGCCGCTCCATGCGTTACGCCGCCACCTTGCGATCCAATCTGTCGCATGCCTTCCTGCGTTGGCCTGCACGCCCGATCGAGCTGCTTGCTGCCGCCGCTGTACGCGGACGCCTGCTGCTCCCATCTGGCTGCCTTGGCCGACGCCTCGCCATACAACTTCGATCAGGTTGAGAACCCCACGCTGTGAGCTTGCTCGCGTGCCACTTCCGATTGCCTTTCACGCGACAATTTCCACGCCCATCGAAAACTCTTCCGACCACCCGCGTACACGGAACCACGGCCGAGTTATCAGACGCCCTAGCTTCGTCGCTCTCCTCTAGATCAATCAAGCAGCCTCTTCGCAACCATAGCTCATGATACCACTTGTTAGAATAAAATCCGAGGCATACAGTCGATCATCCGAGTACCAAGCAATCACACTGACACGACACCGAGATTTGTTAACGAGGTTCACCATCATGGCTACATCCCCAGGGCCTGACTACGGGCGCTCCTCCCCACACTAGTAGAAAAAGGCCCATTTGTCCCGGTTCATAAGGCCCATTTGTCCCGGTTCGGGAACCGGGACTAAAGGGTCGGGACTAAAGCCCCACACCTTTAGTCCCGGTTCTTATACGAACCGGGACAGATGGGGCTCCACATGGCCGCTGCGGCGAGCCCAGAGAGGAGGGCCTTTAGTCCCGGTTGGTAACACCAACCGGGACCAAAGATCATCCACGTGTCAGCAGCTCAGGAGCTGGGGTTTTTGTTTTTGTTTTGAAAGGGGGGGGGGGTTGGGGGTTTTGTAGGGTTAATTTAGGGGTTTCATATATTGTGTTAGCTAGCTAATAGAGAGAAGTGTCCTCTCTTATCTCCGTGCTTGGTCGACGCTACGTACTATATACGTATAGAGAGGACTCGACACGCTACCTAGTAAGCAAAAGAAGGAAACCATTAAGTACACAAGATCATCATGAACATATACAGAGAGAAGTGATCGACCTCCTCCTTCTCCGAGAGATTGGTCGAACAACAAGTTTTCGTATATCTATCCGATGCTACTAGCTACATATATACAATATAAGATCCCTAACATCTGATGTCAAGTTCCACATGGTATTCTCCGGCTGGATTGATGACGTGGTCAAGAAAGAATCCAACCAATTCCTCTTGAATTGCCTTTAAGCGATCTTGTGGTAGGAGTTCATCCCGCATCTGCCAAATCTAATTTGAAGAAGGGGGTCAATACATATATATGAATGAAACTCAACACAAATGATGGTAATAAAATAAAATTGTGAATATTATTGCTTACGCACTTCATATTGTTTTTCAGAGTAGCCCCGCTTAGAGGTCGTTGCGTTGTAGATGTACTCGCAAACGTAGTATCCACAAAAATTATTCCCGCCTTCCTGCCACAACCACTTTACGAGAAATAGAGGTCAATCAAACTGATAATCAAGCATTATAAATGGTATTGATGAAACTAGCTAGAATCAATGGGAGATGCGCGGAACTAGCTAGTAGTACTTACTTTCGGGTGTGTAAATCGCAGATCCCCCGGCAGTCCCGGAACTTCTGCGGTGAACACTTTCCAAACCCTGCGAGACAAAGAAAATAATTACTTGATATCAGGAAATGAACAAAGTTGCCGATATGGTGCGATAATGATCGATTGAACTTACTTCTGGAGCATTTCAGTCATGGCCGCATACTCCTTGGGATCTTTTCGTCTTGCGTCTAAGACGGTTACTAGTCCCTGCTCAAGCTTAATCTCTAGGAGAATAAAGTGGAAGCTGCGCACGCATGCCTAACTCATCAATTACATTACTATAACCTCGAGTAATAATGGAAACCGAATATGCAGAAGACAGTAACACTCACTTGAAGTTGTAAGGAAAGAGTATTTTATCTTTATTTTGATTTTTAAGCAACGATTGTAGCAAGTTGGCCTCGGTTTCTTTCGGATTATATGTAACCGTCCATTCATCTATGAGATTTGTGTTAATGAACCCAATATCATAGATTTGTGCATTTTTGCATTCGACGATCTTCAATCTGCATAATATAGTGAGGATAATTATATATACATGCAATGAAAGAGCTGAGCTATATATAGAGACTTAATTACAGAAGTATAGTACTTACAGACAGTAGCAAGTGATGATTATTTTATCGAGGTCCTTTTGATTGAAAAACTGGAAGAACTCCTCAAATGGAACAGACAACAGATCAATTCCAACGAGGTCGTGCTCCTCTTTAACTCTCAACGTCAAAATATCCTTCCCAGACTTGCAGGTGTCCATGTACCACTTATGGAATCTTCGCATCATCGTTGTTAGAGGAGGATCACCAGGTCTGACGAGAGGCTTCCCGTACTGGTATTTGTGTTCGTCCACCTCCATTGTATCAAAATGTGCATCGTCGGGCAGGTAATCACCAGGATTGGTACCGGGCAGCATCCCCGGCAGATTTGCGACGATATCGCTAGACACCTTGAGCGGGGGGCACGATTGGTTTGCCTGTTCGCCGAGCTGGGGAATTTTGTTCCCACTTCTTCGTTCTTGTAACCTTTTGTCAGTTGAAGTAGTTCCCGACCGGCGCGCTCCTTCCACTGCCTTTTTAAGAGCGCGGACATGGTTGTCATCCGGCGGAGGCGGTGGTGGTCGCTTCAGGTTCTTCACAGTGCGCTTCAATTTCACCGGATCCATCTTCTCCTCCGGAGGTGGATTTTTCTTTGCAAAAAAGTCCCTCACTTGGGCTTTACAGATCTCCGCGTTTTCCTTGTCGGTCATCTCGTATGGTAACTTCTCTAGAGGCGTGAGAGTCGGACCGAATCTGTATTGCCTCCCACCTCTGGCTGTACTGCTAGACACCGGAGCAGTCGGAGTGGCTGCGGCTGTCTTCCTTCGTTGCTTACGAGGCGGAGAAGGAGGCGGAGTGCTACGACGCGCCGGAGCAGCCGGAGCGGCGGCGGCTGTCTTCCGCTGTTGCTGACGAGGCGGAGAAGGAGGCGGGCTGCTCGGACGCGCCGGTGCAGGCAGAGAAGGAGGCAGAGTGCCCTGATCACTCGCTAGAGGAGGAGGCGGAGTGCCCTGACTCGCCGGAGGAGGAGGCGGAGGAGGAGGCGGAGTGCCCTGACTCGCCGGAGGAGGAGGCGGAGGCGTCCAGTTCGGAAGGTTGATGAGCTCCTTCCGCCATAGACATGGAGTCTTCAGAGCAAGACCCAGCTGAGTCTCCCCTTCACCGGTAGGGTGGTCAAGCTAGAGCTCCTCAAATCCCTCCGTTATTTCATCGATCATCACAACAGCATAGCCTTGTGGAATCGGAAGGCAGTGAAAAGTTGCGCCGGGTCCAGAAGGTGCAACAGAGCCGACAGCCGCCTTGACTTTGAGGTGCTGCCATTGCGCCATAAGGTGGCAATCTCGAGCCTCCGTGATAGCATCCACGGGGTAGCTGGGAGCCGTGAAGTCAGGCTGCTGAAGGACCTCGGTGGAAGCCACGCTGCTTCTCCGCTGAGATGGAGGGGTAGCTTCTGGGGTAGCTCCGGCAGGTTGCTGGCTCTGAACTAGTAGTGCTTGTTCCTCTAGCGCTCGTACCCTTGCATTCAGCGACTGCAGTTCTGTCTGCTCCACTTTCCTCCTCCACTCCCGGGTTTTGTAACCGCCTGCGCTGGGAAACCCAACCCTCCACGCAACGGAGCCTGCCGTGCCTCGTGTTCGTCCTGGGTGCTCAGGATTCCCGAGGGCCTGTGTGAGCTCGTCGTTCTCTCTGTCGGGAACGAACGTCCCTTCCTGCGCTGCGGCGATATACTTCTGAAGCTTCTTGACGGGTATTTCAAGTTGCTCCTTCGTCCAACGACACTTCCCTGTTTCAGGGTCCAAGGTTCCCCCAACCCCGAAGAACCAAGTCCTTGAATGGTCTGGCCAGTTCAATGTCTCTGGTTCGACCCCTTTATCAAGCAGGTCCTTCTCAGCCTTGTCCCACAACGGCCGAGCTTTGAGGTAGCCACCTGACCCCGTGCGATGGTGATACTCCTTCTTTGCAGCATTTTTCTTGTTTATCGCTGACATCTTCTTACTCTTCTCCGATGTCTTGTGGGCCACAAATGCAGGCCAGTGATCTCTTATCTTCTCAAATCGGCCGGTGAATTCTGGAGTCTTCCCTTTGTCGACAAACGTTGATTTCAACTCATTCTTCCACCTCCTGAATAGATCTGCCATCTTCTTAAGAGCATGAGCCTTGACCAATGGCTCTATAACTGGCTTATCCGGATCCTCCTCTGGTGGTAGGGTGAAATTTGCCTTCAGCGCGGTCCAAAGATCATCTTTCTGTCTATCGTTGACAAAAGACACTTGAGGGTCTTCGCTCTTAGGCTTATTCCATTGGTGGATGCTGATCGGGATCATGTCCCTAACAAGAACCCCGCACTGAGCAGAAAATGCTTCCTTGGTCCGGCTGGGTTCAATCGGTTGGCCATCGCCCTTGATTGCTGTGATCGTGAACCTTTCATCCTGGCGCAACCTTTTCTTCGGGCCTCGTCTCATTACCGAAGTTTGGCTCGATCCGGAGGGCTAGAAAAGAAGAAAGAAGAGAGTTAATATGTGTACATACCAAAACAATTAATGCATCAATTAGCTAGTCAGCACAGGCTTAATTAATATATATACCTCGCCGGACTTTGCAACAGCTCCTTCCTCCATTTGCTCATCGGAGCCATCATAATCATGTCCTTCCACCTCCATTGTTCGATCACCGGAGCCTGCTTCACCCTCTCCTTCCAGACCATCGGTGTCGTTGAGATACGACAAGATATCACCTCCGCCGAGGATTATGTCCCCCAACAACTGTTCTGCTTCGATGTCTCGGCGCTCCATAGTTTCTGCAAATATTACAACATGGCAATTAATATACAAACATGACAGATGGATATATTAGTGCAAACGTAGACCTAGCTAGCTCGACGCTTCTACGGTTTGGGGTGGCCTCGACAACTCTTCTACGAACCGCCTCTCTCATGAATGTCCGACGTCCGGACCGACAAGGGATTTAAAAAAATGACGCCATTCTGGATGTGCAGAAAATGGTCCATATTTTTCCTGATCTCATCTACTCTTCTATATGTCACGTTGTCTAGTGTCAAAGAATTCAAGAAAACCATGACTTCATCATTAGCCGGAAATGACAGGCGTATAATGGTATGAAGCTCTTCAAAGTTGTTTTGGAACGGAGTTCCCGATAGAATAATTCGCTTTTTGGTACAAAGTTCAGCAAGAGCCTTCCGAATATCGCTATTTGGAAGGCCTTTGCTGAAATTCGTATCAAAAGGAGAATTATTCTATCAGGAACTCTGTTCCAAAACAACTTTGAAGAGCTTCGTAGCATCATACGCCTGTTACTTCCGACTAATGATGAAGCCATGGATTTCTTCAATACTTTGACAGACAACGTGACATATAGAAGAATATATATATATAGATGAGATCAGAAAAAAAATTGGATCAACTTGTGCACATCCATAATGGGGGCATTCTTGATAAATCTATATATGTCAAAATTCAAACTTTGACATATGATCAAACTTTGACATATGATCAAATGTTGCATATGTCAAAATTCAAACTTTGACATATGATCAAACTTTGACATATGATCAAATGTTGCATATGTCAAAATTCAAACTTTGACATATGATCAAACTTTGATATATGTCCACCGCGATATAAAATAATACATAGACTTGTTCGGGCGAGAGGGGGTTGATCGACGTCCCCCCTCATGTCGAAGTTACCGGAGTTATCTTCTAGTGGTTTGGGTGGCCTCGAGAGTTTGTCGAGTAGGGGCGGGAGGGGGTAGGAGATCGACAACGCTTTTTTATATATGTCCACCGCGATATAAAATAATACATAGACTTGTTCGGGCGAGAGGGGGTTGATCGACATCCCCCCTCATGTCGAAGTGAATGAACAACTCTGAATTTTTTTACATGTACTCCCGAGGGGAATTGAAGTTATCGGGGTTATGTTTATACAACAAATGGACAACTCATCTCATTTCATCTCATCTGAAAAAACATAGCACATCTAAAAAAAATACATACATACATGGAAAAAAATTGCTATGAACAAAAAAAACATCATATATGAACATTTTCTATATCCATCCATACATACATTGAAAAAATGCTATGAACAAACACATCAGTAGTAATTATTTTTATAATGATTTGGCCTCAAAAAATTCTTTTATTAGTATTTTCAAACTCTAGAATGACCCTGTTGCACTAGAACTATTTCAAATAATTCTTTTCAAATGCCACAAATTTTTTGAGAAGTCCTCTCATGCCTATAGATCATTTTTATGCAAAAACCCACTTTGGTCATTTGAAACTTTTGAGCATTGGCAGAGCAAGGCCGAGCTCGGGGGAGCACGCGGCGAAGTTATCGGGGAGGGGGTATATCGATCCCCCCCCACTCATGTCGAAGTTATCGGGGAGGGGGTATATCGACCCCCCCTCATGTCGAAGTTATCGAGGAGGGGGTATATCGACCCCCCCCTCATGTCGAAGTTATCGGGGAGGGGGTATATCGACCCCCCCCTCATGTCAAAGTTATCGGGGAGGGGGTATATCGACCCCTCCCCCTCATGTCAAAGTTATCGGGGAGGGGGTATATCGACCCCCACCCCCCTCATCATGCATATATAGCTACCACATACATATATACATTGAAAAAAATTACATTATATATATATGAACAAAAAAATTACATCATATATATACATATGTACATCGACCCCCACCCCCCTCATCATGAACAAAAACATGCTCTGAACAAAAAAATTAATACATTATGAACATCTACATACATATAGGCACATACATAAATATATACATTATATATATATATATATGAACAAAAAATTAATCTAATAAAAAATGAAAAAAAAACAGAGACGGGGCGGCGCGGCGGCTCACAGCGGGGGCGGCTGGCGACGGCGATGGCGACGGCGACGACGACGACGGCGACGGTGGGGGCGGGCCGGGGCAGGGGCCGGCGCGGCGACGGCGTGGTCGGGGGCAGGGGCGCTGGGCGACGACGACGAGGTGCGGGGAGCGGGCGGCGACGGCGTCGAGGGCTCGGGGCAGGGGCGGCGCGGCGACGACGTCGGAGGCAGGGGCGACGACGGCGACGGCGACGAGGAGCAGCGCTGGGGCGTCGGGCACGAACTGGCGATGGAAATCTGAAAATTTCCTAAGTGCTGGCTTATATAGCAAAGGCTTTGGTCCCGGTTCGTGGCACCAACCGGGACCAATGCCCCTCTTTAGTCCTGGTTGGTGCCACCAACCGGGACCAAAGGTCTTTTTTCAGCAGCCCAAAGGGCAGGAAGCAGGGACCTTTGGTCCCGGTTGGTGGAACCAACCGGGACTAAAGGGCGTGCATTGGTCCCAGTTGGTGCCACGAACCGGTACCAATGCACCCCTTTAGTCCTGGTTGGTGCCACCAACCGGGACAAAAAGCCTTGTGCTGCCCACGTCGCGGCCAAAAGTTTAGTCCCACCTCGCTAGTTGAGAGAGCTCGAGAGTGGTTTATAAGCGCTGCTACGCCCACTCTCTCGAGCTCCTCTCAACTGCAGGCTTTCGGGCCTAAACTCGCACTATGTGCCTGTGGGCCTACTGGGCCTGCTGCGGGCCTGAATCCTGGCCCATGGTTGGGTTTCTAGTCGTATTCAGGCCGTGGTGGCCCAGTAGGCGGCACTTTTTTATTTTTATTTTGTTTTCTTTGTTGCTTTATTTATTTTATTTTGTTTCTACTTACAACAAAATACTTATTGTTGCTATTTTTATTTATTTTATTAAATTTTATTTTATTTTATTTTGTTTCTACTTATTTATTAAAGTTTATTTTGTTTCTACTTATTTATTTTATTTTGTTTCTACTTATTTATTTTATTTTCTTTTTTGCTTTTTTTATTTATTTTATGAAAATTCTTTTTCTTTTAATGTTTTGAAGAGAAAATACTTTGATAATTTTAGTTGCATAAATTTTATATAATTTTAGTTTCAATAATACAAGAGGTTTAAAAAGTTTTTTAGTTGATTCCTTTAGCTATTAAAGTTTCATTAAAGTTTTCTAGTTCATTCTTTTTTTATTAGAGTTTCATCAAAGTTTTCTAGTTCATTCTTTTAGTTTATTATTTTTGCTATTAGAGTTTCATAAAAGTTGAGAGGGTTACGGCAAAAACTGGATGCACTTCGTGTACAAAATGGACAATCTCTTTCGAAGTATCAGGGTTTCGGACGAAAACTCATCTGTTACAAAGGGATTTTATTTTTTTGAACTTATTTGAACTCCAGACTTTTTGTGTGCTCAAAATGAACCATTCAAAGCAACATCATCAATTTTCAACCCTTTCTGACTTCATCTGTTATTTTTCATGCATTTACTGATTTTTTTGAGCTAAATGACCCTGAAATTGAAAAGCACTTCAAATGCACTCTGAAGAGGTTGAAAATGGCATGATATCATCATTTCACCCACATAGCATGTGCTAAAAAGTTGAGAGGGTTACGGCAAAAACTGGATGCACTTCGTGTACAATGACAATCTCTTTCGAAGTATCAGGGTTTCGACAAACTCATCTGTTACAAAGGGATTTCATTTTTTGAACTATTTGACTCCACACTTTTTGTGTGCTCAAAATGAACCATTTAAAGCACATCATCAATTTTCAACCCTTTCTGAGTTCATCTGTTATTTTTCATGCATTTACTGATTTTTTTTGAGCTAAATGACCCTGAAATTAAAAAGCACTTCAAATGAACTCTGAAGAGGTTGAAAATTGGCATGATATCATTTCACCCACATAGCATGTGCTAAAAAGTTGAGAGGGTTACGGCAAAAACTGGATGCACTTCGTGTACAAAATAGACAATCTCTTTCGAAGTATCAGGGTTTCGGACAAAAACTCACCTGTTACAAAGGGATTTCATTTTTTTGAACTAATTTGAACTCCAGACTTTTTGTGTGCTCAAAATGAACCATTCAAAGCCACATCATCAATTTTCAACCCTTTCTGACTTCATCTATCTTCACTTTTTCTTCGCTTGTGTCCTTTGCTTATTGCGCCGTAACCATGGATATTCTTCATCGCTTAACAAGGTGCTTGGGTCAGCCTTGACTTTGAAGGGAGGAATTTCATGAAACTTTTCATAATCTTCAGACATGTCTGTCTTACCCTCCACTCCCACGATGTCTCTTTTCCCTGCAAGAACTATGTGGCGCTTTGGCTCATCGTATGATGTATTCGCTTCCTTATCTTTTCTTTTTCTCGGTTTGGTAGACATGTCCTTCACATAGAAAACCTGCGCCACATCATTGGCTAGGACGAATGGTTCGTCTGTGCACCCAAGATTGTTCAGATCCACTGTTGTCATTCCGTAATGTGGCTCTACCTGTACCCCGCCTCCTGACAGATTGACCCATTTGCACTTAAACAAAGGGACCTTAAAATCATGTCCGTAGTCAAGTTCCCATATGTCCACTATGTAACCATAATATGTGTCCTTTCCCCTCTTGGTTGCTGCATCAAAGCGGACACCACTGTTTTGGTTAGTGCTCTTTTGATCTTGGACGATCGTGTAAAATGTATTCCCATTTATCTCGTATCCTTTGTAAGTCAATACAGTCGAAGATGGTCCCCTGGACAATGAGTACAGCTCATCAGAAACAGTGTTGTCACCTCTGAGATGTGTTTCCAACCAACTGCCGAAAGTCCTGATGTGTTCACATGTAATCCAGTCGTCACACTGCTCCGGGTGTTTGGAGCGCAGAATGTTCTTGTGTTCATCGACATACGGGGTCACCAAGGTAGAGTTCTGTAGAACTGTGTAGTGTGCTTGAGACCAAGAATGCCCGTCCCTGCATATTATTGAGTCCCCTCCTAGCGTGCCTTTTCCAGTCAGTCTCCCCTCATACCGCGATTGAGGGAGACCAATCTTCTTAAGGTCAGGAATGAAGTCAACACAAAACCCAATGACATCCTCTGTTTGATGGCCCATGGAGATGCTTCCTTCTGGCCTAGCGCGGTTATGGACATATTTCTTTAGGACTCCCATGAACCTCTCAAAGGGGAACATATTGTGTAGAAATACGGGGCCCAGAACGACAATCTCGTCGACTAGATGAACTAGGACGTGCGTCATGATATTGAAGAAGGATGGTGGGAACACCAGCTCGAAACTGACAAGACATTGCGCCACATCACTCCTTAGCCTTGGTATGATTTCTGGATCGATCACCTTCTGAGAGATTGCATTGAGGAATGCACATAGCTTCACAATGGCTAATCGAACGTTTTCCGGTAGAAGCCCTCTCAATGCAACCGGAAGCAGTTGCGTCATAATCACGTGGCAGTCATGAGACTTTAGGTTCTGAAATTTTTTCTCTGCCATATTTATTATTCCCTTTATATTCGACGAGAAGCCAGACGGGACCTTCATACTGAGCAGGCATTCAAAGAAGATTTCCTTCTCTTCTTTGGTAAGAGCGTAGCTGGCAGGACCTTCATACTGCTTTGGAGGCATGCCGTCTTTTTCGTGCCAACGTTGCAGGTCCTCCCGTGCTTCCGGTGTATCTTTTGTCTTTCCATACACACCCAAGAAGCCTAGCAGGTTCACGCAAAGGTTCTTTGTCACGTGCATCACGTCGATTGAAGAGCGGACCTCTAGGTCTTTCCAGTAGGGTAGGTCCCAAAATATAGATTTCTTCTTCCACATGGGAGCGCGTCCCTCAGCATCATTCGGAACAGATAGTCCGCCGGGACCCTTTCCAAAGATTACGTGTAAATCATTGACCATAGCAAGTACGTGATCACCGGTACGCATGGCGAGCTTCTTCCGGTGATCTGCCTCGCCTTTGAAATGCTTGCCTTTCTTTCGACATTGATGGTTGGTCGGAAGAAATCGACGATGCCCCAGGTACACATTCTTCCTGCATTTGTCTAGGTATATACTTTCGGTGTCAGCTAAACAGTGCGTGCATGCATGGTATCCCTTGTTTTTCTGTCCTGAAAGGTTACTGAGAGCAGGCTAATCATTGATGGTTACAAACAGCAACGCATGCAGGTCAAATTCCTCCTGTCTGTGCTCATCCCACACACGTACACCATTTCCATTCCACAGCTGTAAAAGTTCTTCAACTAATGGCCTTAGGTACACATCAATGTCGTTGCCGGGTTGCTTAGGGCCTTGGATGAGTACTGGCATCATAATGAACTTCTGCTTCATGCACAGCCAAGGAGGAAGGTTATAGATACATAGAGTCACGGGCCAGGTGCTGTGATTGCTGCTCTGCTCCCCGAAAGGATTAATGCCATCCGCGCTTAAACCAAACCATACGTTCCTTGGGTCACCTGCAAACTCAGTCCGGTACTTTCTCTCGATTTTTCTCCACTGCGACCCGTCAGCGGGTGCTCTCAACTTCCCGTCTTTCTTACGGTCCTCTCTGTGCCATCGCATCAACTTGGCATGCTCTTTGTTTCTGAACAGACGTTTCAACCGTGGTATTATAGGAGCATACCACATCACCTTGGCATGAACCCTCTTCCTGGGGGGCTCGCCGTCAACATCACCAGGGTCATCTCGTCTGATCTTATACCGCAATGCACCGCATTCCTGGCATGCGTTCAAATCCTCGTATGCACCGCGGTACAGGATGCAGTCATTAGGGCATGCATGTATCTTCTGCACCTCCAATCCTAGAGGGCATACGACCTTCTTTGCTGCGTACGTACTGTCGGGCAATTCGTTATCCTTTGGAAGCTTCTTCTTCAATATTTTCAGTAGCTTCTCAAATCCTTCGTCAGGCACAGCATTCCCTGCCTTCCACTGCAGCAATTCCAGTACGGTACCGAGCTTTGTGTTGCCATCTTCGCAATTGGGGTATAACCCTTTTTGGTGATCCTCTAACATGCGATCGAATTTCAACTTCTCCTTTTCACTTTCGCACTGTCTCCTTGCATCAACAATGACCCGGTGGAGATCATCATCGGGCACATCGTCTGGTTCCTCTTGATCTTCAGCTTCCCCCGTTGCAGCATCATCGTATTCAGGGGGCACATAGTTGTCATCGTCCTCTTCTTCTTCACTGTCTTCCATCATAACCCCTATTTCTCCGTGCCTGGTCCAAACATTGTAGTGTGGCATGAAACCCTTATAAAGCAGGTGGGTGTGAAGGATTTTTCGGTCAGAGTAAGACTTCGTATTCCCACATATAGGGCATGGACAACACATAAAACCATTCTGCTTGTTTGCCTCAGCCACTTCGAGAAAATTATGCACGCCCTTAATATACTCGGAGGTGCGTCTGTCACCGTACATCCATTGCCGGTTCATCTGCGTGCATTATATATAATTAAGTGTGTCAAAAACCATTACAAAACATCATGAACAGATAAGTGACCAAATTAATAGAAGTTCATTATCACATTAAAACGAAAGTACATACATAGTTCTCATTGAACAACATATAGCTCTTCAGAGCATCTAATTAAACCATACATTATTGAAACTATGTAAAACATTTCAATGCAACAACAAATGCGATCATAATCGCAACCAAGGTAACAATTGATCCAACGGCATAATGATACCAAGCCTCGGTATGAATGGCATATTTTCTATACTTTCTAATCTTGAAGCGCATTGCATCCATCTTGATCTTGTGATCATTGACGACATCCGCAACATGCAACTCCAATATCATCTTCTCCTCCTCAATTTTTTTCAATTTTTTCTTCAAGTAATTGTTTTCTTCTTCAACTAAATTTAACCTCTCGACAATAGGGTCGGTTGGAATTTCCGGTTCACATACCTCCTAGATAAAAAAAATCTATGTCACGTTGGTCGGCATAATTGTCATAAACAACAAATGAACCAAATAGTTATAAAATATAATATATACCACATCCGAATCATAGACAAGACGAGGGCCGACGGGGGCGGATACCAAAACCATCGCACTATATAATAACAAACAATAATAAAAGTAAGAAAATTATACAAGTATCTATGTAAATCATACAAGTAAGAATTTTTTTCTTTTAGAAAGAAGATAAGAACAAGAGGCTCACCACGGTTATGCCGGCGACGAGATCGGCGCGAGCGATCGACGGCGGTGAAGACGGGGACGGGACGTGACGGACCGCTAAACCTAGACAAATCTTGAGGAAAATGGAGCTTGAAGGTCGAGTTTGGAGAGGAGAAAGCTTAAGTAGTGTTGTTCGGGCATTTCATCGAACACCTCATGTGCATAGGAGGTGAGCTAGAGCACCACAAACACCTCCCCTCGCCGGCCAGAAAAAACAGAGTAGTGGAGTGCTCTGCTTGCGGGCGAGGGGTATATATAGGCACAACATTGGTCCCGGTTCGTGGTTGGAACCGGGACTAAAGGCCACCCTTTGGTCCCGGTCCCAGCCACGAACCTTTGGTCCCGGTTCCAGCCACGAACCGGGACCAATGGATGTGGGCCAGAAGCGAGGCCCATTGGTCCCGGTTCGTGTCTGGAACCGGGACCAAAGGGTCCAGACGAACTGGGACCAATGCCCCATGAGCCCCGGCCGGCCCCCTGGGCGCACGAACCGGGACGTATGCCCCCATGTGTCCCAGTTCCTGACTGAACCGGGACTAATGGGCTGGGCTGGCCTGGACCAAAGCCCTGTTTTCTACTAGTGCCATGACACCGCTACAATACCGCACCCCGGCCGCCCGGACGCCGGCACACGCCGCCGGTACCCCCGCGTGCATGTGCTATTATGTTGGCATATGTTACATCGTATGTCTACCCTCTCATTATATAAGAGGCCTAGAATACAAATGTCTTATTAGGACAAAACTCTTATCTTGTCTACACACAGTCCAAAACCAAGTCCAACTGTAACCTACCTTATACAATAATATTCGACACAACTCTAAAAGGGTGGACTTGTGAGGTTTAGCTTGCAATCTGCTAGCCATCGACTACCTAGTACGTACAACATTGCAGGTTTGTGGTATTTCAAACTTTAATTTATACTCCCTCCGTAAAGAGCGTTTAGATCACTACTAGTGATCTAAACACTCTGATATTTCTTTACAGAGGGAGTACATATTTAACTAAACAAACTGCTGGACGTGACTATAACCAAGTTGAAAATTTCTAGTCCTGTTGTGACTAAAGATGAGCATCAGGCGGAAATGAATCATAGGTAGTACTCCCTCCATTCCAATGAATAAGACGTGCATGTTTTTCAAAATTCAACTTTGAGCATAAACTAGTTCAAAAATATATATATTTATGATTTCAAAATTATACCATTGAAAACTTATATACAATATGAATTTATGGATATATTTTTTGTCAATTAATCCATATTTGATTGATTTAATTTATGGTCAAAATTGATTTCTAAGATTCATGGGTGGCTTATTCACGGGAACGGAGGGAGTATATATCGTTCAAACGAGCCCCTCCATGTGACCATTTTCTCTTGGACGACGATAACTGCCACACGTGTGGCATCTAGGGGGCTGCCCACACATTTTGTGTGGTGTCTAAGAGGATCAGCCCACACGCCTACGTGTGGGCAAAACAAGTAATGCCCACACGCCTCTTTTTTTCCTCGCGGTTCCTCTCACACTCCTACGTGTGGGCAAAATAGATAACGCCCACACGCCCGTACGTCAGCCCTCCTATCTCATGGTCCCGCACGCCCCGCGTGACAGTCACCACGCGTCCCGCAATTGCCATGGTTCAGACCCTCTTCCATGTTCGTTTAACTGCAGTTGTCATGTCGCTAAACTACAGTTGCCATGTCGGACAACTACAGTTGCCATGGTTGCTCAACTGCAGTTGCCATCTCAGGTCAAGTGCCAGATGCCATTTCTGGACAACTGCAGTTGTTGCCATGTATGGTCTGGTTTACTATAGTTGCCATGATTTGAAAACTTTAGGGGTTGCCACCTACTAACACTAGGCAGTTGCCATGTATGGTCTGGTTTACTACAGTTGCCATGATTTGAAAACTTTAGGAGTTACCACCTATTAACACTAGACAATTGCCGTATAGCGCTACAAAAAGACATGGCAAAATAACATGTTCGGGTAAAGAGAGAGTTGCCATCTGCTTACAAGCACACTAGGGCAGTTGCCATGTACCCTGCAAAACACATGGCAACTGACATGTTCGGGTAAAAGAGAGAGTTGTCATCTGCTTACAAGCACACTAGGGCAGTTGCCATGTACCCTGCAAAACGCATGGCAACTGGCAGCTTTGGGTGTGGGAGAGGAGACGGGCGTGTGGGTGAACTAATAAATGCCCACACACCAGCCCCTGTGTGTGAGTGAAAACTGACGTGTGGGCGAACTGTTAAACGCCCACACACCGGTCTTTCCGTGTGGTGAAAACAGACGTGTGGGCGACCGGATGAATGCCCACACACCAACCCAGTCCTACGTGGCACCACAAACATGCCAAGATTCGTGCAACCACAAACGGACGTGGATCCACACGTGTGGGCGAGATGCAAACGCCCACACGTGTGGGCGTTAGTATTTCTGTTTCTCTTTACCTGGAAGACTCATGTGACTATTTTCATCGGACTGGGTGCCTTCCAGCAAACACACCAAGCAAAATAGTTCGATGCCTTCCGACAAAAGGAGTTCCCCTTGGCCAATTGCCGTTGTGCTTCAATAAGTCGTGACCTTCACTCTCCTCGAGTGAGCAGGCATAAGTTGGGAACGGTATCCACCCAAATTTACTGGAGAAAATGGAGCGAACTCGAATAGGGAAAGGACAACACACGATCTATCAAACCCGAACAATCGATGACATAATTCCTACGATCCATGCATGGTTCCTCAATATTTCTGCATTACAATCAAGCGGACAAGATCGACTGGGACTAGCTAGCAGGCTGCTTTCACAGGATTACATTATTAAGAAGCCAATGCGTAAACATGCATGCATGGCCGAATTAAGAGGAGCTAGCCTGACGAGCGCAAGAACACTGCAAGACCCCGGCTACTTGCCTCCGGCGCCGTGGAGGCCCTGGAAGTAGCCCTGTGGGTTGGACTCAAACCCGGGGCGGGAGATGTAGGCGCCGTCGCCGCCGGGCGCCTTCATCATGCCACCGCTGCCACCGCCCGTGTCGGACGACTTCCCGGCACCTCCGCTGCCGCCTGACCCCTTCATTCCGCCTCCGCCTCCGCCTCCCTTTGCTCCTCCTCCCCCTCCGCCGCTCCTGCCGCCTCCACCTCCACCGCCACCGCCCTTGCCGCCGCCACCTCCTCCCCCTTTGCCGCCACCTCCACCGCCGCTCTTGCCACCCATGTCTCTCGCCTTGATCGGTCTAAGCAGAAACTTCTCTTGCCTGGAGTAGACTGTGGTGCTGCGTAGAGAACGAGTGCCGTGCTGCTCTTTTATAGAGGCTGTAGAGGTGAGAGCTCGCCGGGAAGCCGGAACAATCAAAGACCATTAGCCATAATCTTGATGCAAGTTTGTTAGTTGCCTGCCTAGTTAGCAGGAGAGGATTGAGTCACACGCATGCATGGATAAGTTGTTAGTGGCTGAGTCATGGATGCATGCATGTAGTGCCTTAGCTAGTGCGTGCGTGACTTGCGGTGTGGCTGGGCTGTGCGTGCGTGTGTGGCCGTTGGGGTGTGTGTGTGCGCATCGTGTATAAATCCCTCGCCTGTGTACTCTTGTAGGCTGAGCCGAGTTGGAGAAATACAGAGAAAAGGCCAGCGTTCGTCGCCCGGCGGGCGTTCGTCGCCCGGTAAACCACCGTGTCTCGTGTTTTTGTCTGATCGTCCGTCGATCCTCGGTTCCAACATTTGGTATCAGAGCTGGTTCATCTTGGGTGTCGTCCCCTTGCCGGAGGCGTGCCGGCGGTGGCGGCGTTCGCCGGCGGCTGCGCGGTGAAGCTCCGGGCCGTGTGTCGGCTTGTGGAGGTGCGCGGCGCTGCGGCTGCCATGGCGGACGCGGAGGCGGCGCGCGGTGAGTCCAGGGCTTCTGGTGCAGTCAGGCTCGTCGGGCGCGTCGGTTGCGCGGGACGTGCGGGACGCACTGGTGCGGTTGGGCTCGTTAGGCACGTCGGGTGCGCGCGGGACGTGCGAGGCGCAGAGGGACGCCAGGCGTGTGTCGCCGGCGGAGAAGGAGCTCGGCGTGTGTCGCCGGAGTCGTGACGGAGCACGGTGCGACCGGCATCGGTGCGCCAGATCAGGTCTGCGGGCTGGGTCACGACCGTGACGATGACGACGATGCGAACTGCATTAACTCCGGCGACGGCGGGCACACGGCACGTCGCAGCGGGCGCGGAGGCGCGTGATGACGTCGAACGAAGGCATTCAAGACGACGGTCGACGGCAAGGCGTGTCAAGATTAGGGGGGGAATTGTTAGCCATAATCTTGATGCAAGTTTGTTAGTTGCCTGCCTAGTTAGCAGGAGAGGATTGAGTCACACGCATGCATGGATAAGTTGTTAGTGGCCGAGTCATGGATGCATGCATGTAGTGCCTTAGCTAGTGCGTGCGTGACTTGCGGTGTGGCTGGGTTGTGCGTGCGTGTGTGGCCATTGGGGTGTGTGTGTGCGCACCGTGTATAAATCCCCCGCCTGTGTACTCTTGTAGGCTGAGCCGAGTTGGAGAAATATAGAGAAAAGGCCAGCGTTCGTCGCTGGGGGTGTCCGTCGCCCAGTAAACCACCGTGTCTCGTGTTTTTGTCTGATCGTCCGTCGATCCTCGGTTCCAACAAAGACTGCAGCGAGCGTGTGCATGCACGGCGCCGCCCGCGCCGCCCGTTGGATCCCTGCATGCCAATGAATGCAGTCTGTAGATATACCCGAGAAGGAAGAATTACTCCGGCCAAGCTCCGATGAGCTATCGCCTAGCAATCTGTGCGCATTTGTATCCGTGAGACTTTAAGCTCGAATTTGACTCTCTTCCTCTCTCTCTTCAGAAACCGCTGGTCTTTTTGACTGTGGAGGAGCATTTTGACCGTTTCTTTTTTTTTTACTCGACTTTGACCATTTCCGGGAGCCTCGGTCGAGCCCAGGCTGCAGCCCACCCACGTTGTGATGCAAGGCTGCTGAACGAACCCGTCAGCTAGCACATGGCAGATTGGGCCGGCCCACTTCAACGGCCATCTTTAAGTGAAGCTGTCCCGAAATCACTAGTATTTTTTTTACCCTCCACCCCTGTTGGTAGGTGACCGATTTGGTGAGCGAGTTTCCCTCTTGCTAGGGTTTTTTTCCTCTCGAGGCGAGTTTCCCTCTCTGAACATTTGGTATCAGAGCTGGTTCATCTTGGGTGTCGTCCCCTTGCCGGAGGCGTGCCGGCGGTGGCGGCGTTCGTCGGCGGCTGCGCGGTGAAGCTCCGGGCCGTGTGTCGGCTTGTGGAGGTGCGCGGCGCTGCGGCTGCCATGGCGGACGCGGAGGCGGCGCGCGGTGAGTTCACGGCGTCTGGTGCAGTCAGGCTCGTCGGGCCCGTCGGGTGCGCGGGACATGCGGGACGCACTGGTGCGGTTGGGCTCGTTAGGCACGTCGGGTGCGCGCGGGACGTGCGGGGCGTAGAGGGACGCCAGGCGTGTGTCGCCGGTGGAGAAGGAGCTCGGCGTGTGTCGCCGGAGTCGTGACGGAGCACGATGCGACCGGCGTCGGTGCGCCAGGTCGGGTCTGCGGGCTGGGTCACGGCCGTGACGATGACAACGACGCGAACTGCATTAACTCCGGCGACGGCGGGCACACCGCACATCGCAGCGGGCGCGGAGGGGCGTGATGACGTCGAACGAAGGCATTCAAGACGACGGTTGACGGCAAGGCGTGTCAAGATTAGGGGGGGAATTGTTAGCCATAATCTTGATGCAAGTTTGTTAGTTGCCTGCCTAGTTAGCAGGAGAGGATTGAGTCACACGCATGCATGGATAAGTTGTTAGTGGCCGAGTCATGGATGCATGCATGTAGTGCCTTAGCTAGTGCGTGCGTGACTTGCGGTGTGGCTGGGCTGTGCATGCGTGTGTGGCCGTTGGGGTGTGTGTGTGCGCACCGTGTATAAATCCCCCGCCTGTGTACTCTTGTAGGCTGAGCCGAGTTGGAGAAATATAGAGAAAAGGCCAGCGTTCGTCGCTGTGGGCGTCCGTCGACCGGTAAACCACCGTGTCTTGTGTTTTTGTCTGATCGTCCGTCGATCCTCGGTTCCAACAAAGACTGCAGCGAGTGTGTGCATGCACGGCGCCGCCCGCGCCGCGCGTTGGATCCCTGCATGCCAATGAATGCAGTCTGTAGATATACCCGAGAAGGAAGAATTACTCTGGCCAAGCTCCGATGAGCTATCGCCTAGCAATCTGTGCGCATTCGTATCCGTGAGATTTTAAGCTCGAATTTGACTCTCTTCCTCTCTCTTCAGAAACCGCTGGTCTTTTTGACTGTGGAGGAGCACTTTGACCGTTTCTTTTTTTTTACTCGACTTTGACCGTTTCCGGGAGCCTTGGTCCAGCCCAGGCTGCAGCCCACCCACGTTGTGATGCAAGGCTGCTGAACGAACCCGTCAGCTAGCACATGGCAGATTGGGCCGGCCCACTTCAACGTCCATCTTTAAGTGAAGCTCTCCCAAAATCACTAGTATTTTTTTTATTTTACCCTCCACCCCTGTTGGTAGGTGACCGATTTGGTGAGCGAGTTTCCCTCTTGCTAGGTTTTTTTTCCTCTCGAGGCGATCGCGATCGCCGTCGTTGAGTTCTTGTTTTTCCCTACCTCCGCCGCGTTCCCCGACCTTCTCTCCTCGAGCGGGGGTGCTGCGACGCCCCTGGTCCTAGCGGGACCGGGGAGGGGGAGGATCTAGGGTTATCTACAAGGCCCGGTTGTTCTAATCGGGTTAGGGTTCGAGAATTCCATGGCATCGGAGCTTCGGGGTCGCGTTCTGCGGGGCCTTCCGAGACGGACGACGTGACAGCACTGATGAGGGAGCTTGGTCTTCGAGAGGAGGACCTTGACGATGTGGTGTTTGATGAGAAGGAGGCACCGCCGGAGGCGGCGCGTTGGATTGCGCTGGTTAGGGTTCACTCGCCCAAAACATATAGCCAATACTGGTTCTTTAAGAATATGAGAGCGGCGTGGGATCTAGCACAGGAAGTCCAGTTCAAACCGCTTGAAGACAATCTATATACAGTACAGTTTTCATGTTTGGGAGATTGGGAGAGAGTAACACGTGATGGTCCATGGCACTTCCGAGGAGACGCTATTATTCTTAAACCATATGATGGTTTGGCAAAGACGTCAACAGTTCAGCTTGATACTATTGAGATCTGGGTGCAGATTCATGACGTCCCGCCTTTGTATGCTCATCTTGTGCCATCTCTAGCACAAAAGGTTGGAGAAGTTTTATATGCCGAACCCCAATGGCAGGATTTTGCGGGAACTTCCATCGTGTCTGGGTCCGGATCAATGTCAACAAGGCTTTGAAGAATGCAGTTTCAATGATAAGGGATGGAAAGCGCCAAATATACAGTGTCAAATATGAGAAGCTTCTGGACTGGTGTGCGATCTATGGCATGCTGGGCCACCTATTCAAAGAACATGGCAATGGTATTCACCCTCCATCATCGTTGATTTTCAAAGATCTTAGGGCTTCCTGGGTCATGCGCACTGGACAGAGCCTTGGAGGGGGCCGTGGCCGGAGAGGAGGCCGAAGAGGAGGCCGTGGAGCTCGGGGAAACGGTCCCCTTTTTCACCAAGATGAGGGTGGCGAAGGAAAGGAGGATTATGGCTCTAAAGCTGATGCGGACATGACAGAGGCAGATTCTGTCAGAAAGAGGACACTGGTCGAAGTGCAGCTGGGGCCGCAACCAACTCATAATGTGCCGAGTGTAGGGGGCCAGGGGGCGACCCTAGCGCTACCACCACCTCCTTCTGATCCCCTTAGCTCGAGCAGTAAACAGGAACCGAAGAGGGCCAAAACAAGTGCAGCAGCAGAGGAGAAGGATTTGGAGAAGAATGGCGATCTTGGCAGGATTGTCTCATCTTTGGCGGGCTCCTTCAAGGAGTGCCGCCGGGCCCAATGAATATATTCTGTTGGAACTGTCGTGGTGCGGGCAAAGCTGCGACAGTTCATGAGCTTCGCGATTTCGCGAGGCAATTTGCCCCTACCCTGTTATGCGTTGTTGAAACACAAATTGAAGGCTCTAGGGTAGAAGCATTAGCTGGAACGTTGGGTTTTGATAATTCTTATGCAGTTAGTAGTCAAGGCAGGAGTGGTGGTATAGGTTTGTTTTGGAATAATTCAATAAAAGTTGAAATTCTTGGTTATTCTGTTTATCATCTTGATGTGTCTGTTGAGGAACAAGATGCAGAGAAGTGGAGGATGACATGCGTTTATGGGGAGGCACAAACACACATGAGGCATCATACATGGACAACTTTGAAAAACATTAGCACTTTGAGTGATCTTCCTTGGCTTTGTGTGGGTGATTTCAACGAGGTGTTATGTCCAGATGAACATCAAGGAGTTGGCCAGCGCAGCAATGCTCAGATCCAAGCCTTCAGGGAAGTCCTTGACGTTTGCATGTTGCTTGACTTGGGATACAAAGGCAAATTTTGGACTTTTGAGAAGAAAGTAACAGGTGGGAGTTACACTAGATGCAGACTTGATAGTGGAGGAAATATGCCCTAGAGGCAATAATAAAGTTGTTATTTATATTTCCTTATATCATGATAAATGTTTATTATTCATGCTAGAATTGTATTAACCGGAAACTTAATACATGTGTGAATACATAGACAAACAAAGTGTCACTAGTATGCCTCTACTTGACTAGCTCGTTAATCAAAGATGGTTAAGTTTCCTAGCCATAGACATGAGTTGTCATTTGATGAACGGGATCACATCATTAGAGAATGATGTGATTGACAAGACCCATCCGTTAGCTTAGCACGATGATCATTTAGTTTGTTGCTATTGCTTTCTTCATGACTTATACAAGTTCCTATGACTATGAGATTATGCAACTCCCGAATACCGGAGGAACACTTAGTGTGCTATCAAACGTCACAACGTAACTGGGTGATTATAAAGATGCTCTACAGGTGTCTCCGAAGGTGTTTGTTGAGTTGGCATAGATCGAGATTAGGAATTGTCACTCCGATTGTCGGAGAGGTATCTCAGGGCCCTCTCGGTAATGCACATCATATGAAGCCTTGCAAGCAATGTGACTAATGAGTTAGTTATGGGATGATGCATTACGGAACGAGTAAAGAGACTTGCCGGTAACGAGATTGAACTAGGTATGATGATACCGACGATCGAATCTCGGGCAAGTAACATACCGATGACAAAGGGAACAACGTATGTTGTTATGCGGTTTGACCGATAAAGATCTTCGTAGAATATGTAGGAGCCAATATGAGCATCCAGGTTCCGCTATTGGTTATTGACCGGAGATGAGTCTCGGTCATGTCTACATAGTTCTCGAACCCGTAGGGTCCGCACGCTTAACGTTCGATGACGATCGGTATTATGAGTTTATGTGTTTTGATGTACCGAAGGTAGTTCGGAATCCCGGATGTGATCACGGACATGACGAGGAGTCTCGAAATGGTCGAGACATAAAGATTGATATATTGGACCATGTTATTCGAACACCGGAAGTGTTCCGGAAGGTTTCGGATAAAACCGGAGTGCCGGAGGGTTACTGGAACCCCCCCGGGAAGTTATGGGCCCTTAGTGGGCTTTAGGGGAGAGAGAGGGCAGCAGCCAGGAGGTGGCGCGCCCCGCCCCAAGGGGAGTCCGAATTGGACTAGGGGAGGGGGGCGCAGCCCCTCTTTCCCTCTCCCTCTCCCTCCCTTTCCTTCTCCTCCTAGTTGGACTAGGAAAGGGGGAAACCTACTCCTACTAGGAGTAGGATTCCTCCCCCCCTTGGCGCGCCCTATGAGGGCCGGCCGGCCTCCCCCTTGCTCCTTTATATACGGGGGCAGGGGGCACCCTAGGACAGACAAGTTGATTGTTTAGCCGTGTGCGGTGCCCCCCTCCATAGATTTCCACCTCGGTCATATTGTCGTAGTGCTTTAGCGAAGCCCTGCGCCGGTAACTTCATCATCACCGTCACCACGCCGTCGTGCTGACGAAACTCTCCCTCGGCCTCAGCTGGATCAAGAGTACAAGGGACGTCACCGAGCTGAACGTGTGCAGATCGTGGAGGTGCCGTGCGTTTGGTACTTGGATCGGTTGGATCATGAAGACGTTCGACTACATCAACCGCGTTACTAAACGCTTCCGCTTTCGGTCTACGAGGGTACGTGGACACACTCTCCCCGCTCGTTGCTATGCTTCTCCTAGATAGATCTTGCGTGATCGTAGGAATTTTTTTGAAATTCTACGTTCCCCAACAGTGGCATCCGAGCCAGGTCTATGCGTAGATGTTATTTGCATGAGTAGAACACAAAGGAGTTGTGGGCGTGGGTGTATACATATTGCTTGCCGTTACTAGTTGTTACTTGGTTCAGCGGTATTGTGAGATGAAGCGGCCCGGACCGACATTACGCGTACGCTTACGCGAGACTGGTTTCACCGCTGCGAGCACTCGTTGCTTAAAGGTGACCGGCGGGTGTCTGTCTCTCTCACTTTAGTTGAACCGGTTTCAATGAAGAGGGTTCTTTTAGAAGATCAAAAAGCAATCACTACACCACGTTGTGGTTTTGATGCGTAGCTAAGAACGGTTCTTGCTCGAAGCCTGTAGCAGCCACGTAAAACTTGCAACAACAAAGTAGAGGACGTCTAACTTGTTTTTGCAGGGCTTGCTGTGATGTGATATGGTCAAGACATGATGTGATATAATTTGTTGTATGAGATGATCATGTTTTGTAACAGAGTTATCGGCAACCGGCAGGAGCCATATGGTTGTCGCTTTATTGTATGCAATGCAATCACCATGTAATTGCTTTACTTTATCACTAAGCGGTAGCGATAGTCGTAGAAGCAATAAGTTGGCGAGACGACAACGATGCTTCGATGAAGATCATGCTGGGGCGCCGGTGACGATGGAGATCAAGCTGGGGCGCCGGTGACGATGGAGATCAAGCTGGGGCGCCGGTGACGATGAAGATCATAACGGTGCTTTGATGATGGAGATCAAGAGCACAAGATGATGATGGCCATATCATGTCACATATTGAATTGCATGTGATGTTAATCCTTTTATGCATCTTATTTTGCTTAGTACGGCGGTAGCATTATAAGATGATCTCTCACTAAATTTCAAGGTACAAGTGTTCTCCCTAAGTATGCACCGTTGCGAAAGTTCGTTGTGCCGAGACACTACGTGATGATCGGGTGTGATAAGCTCTACGTTCATATACAACGGGTGCAAGCCAGTTTTGCACACGCAGAATACTCGGGTTAAACTTGACGAGCCTACCATATGCAGATATGGCCTCGGAACACTGAGACCGAAAGGTCGAGCATGAATCATATAGTAGATATGATCAACATAAGTGATGTTCACCATTGAAAACTACTCCATCTCACGTGATGATCGAACATGGTTTAGTTGATTTGGATCACGTGATCACTTAGATGATTAGAGGGATGTCTATCTAAGTGGGAGTTCTTAAGTAATATGATTAATTGAACTTTAATTTATCATGAACTTAGTACCTGATAGTATTTTGCATGTCTATGTTGTTGTAGATCAATGGCCCGTGCTACCGTTCCTTTGAATTTTAATGCGTTCCTAGAGAAAGCAAAGTTGAAAGAAGATGGTAGCAACTACACGGACTGGGTCCGTAACTTGAGGATTATCCTCATTGCTGCACAGAAGAATTATGTCCTGGAAGCACCGCTAGGTGCTAGGCCTGCTGCATACGCTACTGACGACGTTAAGAACGTCTGGCAGAGCAAAGCTGATGACTACTCGATAGTTCAGTGTGCCATGCTTTACGGCTTAGAACCGGGACTTCAACAACGTTTTGAACGTCATGGAGCATATGAGATGTTCCAGGAGTTGAAGTTAATATTTCAAGCAAATGCCCGGATTAAGAGATATGAAGTCTCCAATAAGTTCTATAGCTGCAAAATGGAGGAGAATAGTTCTGTCAGTGAGCATATACTCAAAATGTCTGGGTATCATAATCACTTGACTCAGCTGGGAGTTAATCTTTCGGTTGATAGTGTCATTGACAGAGTTCTTCAATCACTGCCACCAAGCTACAAGAGCTTCGTGATGAACTATAATATGCAAGGGATGGATAAGACAATTCCCGAGCTCTTCGCAATGCTAAAGGCTGTGGAGGTAGAAATCAAAAAGGAGCATCAAGTGTTGATGGTCAACAAGACTACCAGTTTCAAGAAAAAGGGTAAAGGGAAGAAGGGGAACTTCAAGAAGAACAGCAAGCAAGTTGCTGCTCAAGTGAAGAAGCCCAAGTCTGGACCTAAGCCTGATACTGAGTGCTTCTACTGCAAAGGGACTGGTCACTGGAAGCGGAACTGCCCCAAGTATTTGGCGGATAAGAAGGATGGCAAAGTGAACAAAGGTATATGTGATATACATGTTATTGATGTGTACCTTACTAATGCTCGCAGTAGTGCCTGGGTATTTGATACTGGTTCTGTTGCTAATATTTGCAACTCGAAACAGGGACTACGGATTAAGCGAAGATTGGCTAAGGACGAGGTGACGATGCGTGTGGGAAATGGTTCCAAAGTCGATGTGATCGCCGTCGGCACGCTACCTCTACATCTACCTTCGGGATTAGTTTTAGACCTGAATAATTGTTATTTGGTGCCAGCGTTGAGCATGAACATTATATCTGGATCTTGTTTGATGCGAGACGGTTATTCATTTAAATCGGAGAATAATGGTTGTTCTATTTATATGAGTAATATCTTTTATGGTCATGCACCCTTGAAGAGTGGTCTATTTTTGTTGAATCTCGATAGTAGTGATACAAATATTCATAATATTGAAACCAAAAGATGCAGAGTTGATAATGATAGTGCAACTTATTTGTGGCACTGCCGTTTGGGTCATATTGGTGTAAAGTGCATGAAGAAACTCCATACTGATGGACTTTTGGAATCACTTGATTATGAATCACTTGGTACTTGCAAACCATGCCTCATGGGCAAGATGAATAAAACTCCGTTCTCCGAAACAATGGAGCGAGCAACAGATTTATTGGAAATAATACATACCGATGTATGCGGTCCGATGAATATTGAGGCTCGCGGCGGGTATCGTTATTTTGTGACCTTCACAGATGATTTGAGCAGATATGGGTATATCTACTTGATGAAACATAAGTCTGAAACATTTGAAAATTTCAAAGAATTTCAGAGTGAAGTGGAAAATTATCGTAACAAGAAAATAAAGTTTCTGCGATCCGATCGTGGAGGAGAATATTTGAGTTACGAGTTTGGTCTTCATTTGAAACAATGCGGAATAGTTTCGCAACTCACGCCACCCGGAACACCACAGCGCAATGGTGTATCCGAACGTCGTAACCGCACTTTATTAGATATGGTGCGATCTATGATGTCTCTTACTGATTTACCGCTATCGTTTTGGGGTTATGCTTTAGAGACGGCTGCATTCACGTTAAATAGGGCACCATCTAAATCCGTTGAGACGACACCTTATGAACTGTGGTTTGGCAAGAAACCCAAGTTGTCGTTTCTTAAAGTTTGGGGCTGCGATGCTTATGTGAAAAAACTTCAACCTGATAAGCTCGAACCCAAATCGGAGAAATGTGTCTTCATAGGATACCCAAAGGAGACTATTGTGTACACCTTCTATCACAGATCCGAAGGCAAGACATTCGTTGCTAAGAATGGATCCTTTCTAGAGAAGGAGTTTCTCTCGAAAGAAGTGAGTGGGAGGAAAGTAGAACTTGATGAGGTAACTGTACCTGCTCCCTTATTGGAAAGTAGTTCATCACAGAAATCAGTTCCTGTGACTCCTACAACAATTAGTGAGGAAGCTAATGATGATGATCATGTAAATTCAGATCAAGTTACTACCGAACCTCGTAGGTCAACCAGAGTAAGATCCGCACCAGAGTGGTACGGTAATCCGGTTCTGGAGGTCATGTTACTTGACCATGATGAACCTACGAACTATGAGGAAGCGATGATGAGCCCAGATTCCGCGAAATGGCTTGAAGCCATGAAATCTGAGATGGGATCCATGTATTAGAACAAAGTGTGGACTTTGGTTGACTTGCCCGATGATCGGCAAGCCATAGAGAATAAATGGATTTTCAAGAAGAAGACTGACGCTGACGGTAATGTTACTGTCTACAAAGCTCAACTTGTTGCAAAAGGTTTTCGACAAGTTCAAGGAGTTGACTACGATGAGACCTTCTCACCCGTGGCGATGCTTAAGTCCGTCCGAATCATGTTAGCAATTGCCGCATTTTATGATTATGAAATTTGGCAAATGGATGTAAAAACTGCATTCCTGAATGGATTTCTGGAAGAAGAGTTGTATATGATGCAACCCGAAGGTTTTATCGATCCAAAGGATGCTAACAAAGTGTGCAAGCTCCAGCGATCCATTTATGGACTGGTGCAAGCATCTCAGAGTTGGAATAAACATTTTGATAGTGTGATCAAAGCATATGGTTTTATACAGACTTTTGGAGAAGCCTGTATTTACAAGAAAGTGAGTGGGAGCTCTGTAGCATTTCTAATATTATATGTGGATGGCATATTGTTGATTGGAAATGATATATAATTTCTGGATAGCATAAAAGGATACTTGAATAAAAGTTTTTCAATGAAAGACCTCGGTGAAGCTGCTTATATATTGGGCATCAAGATCTATAGAGATAGATCAAGACGCTTAATTGGACTTTCACAAAGCACATACCTTGATAAAGTTTTGAAGAAGTTCAAAATGGATCAAGCAAAGAAAGGGTTCTTGCCTGTGTTACAAGGTGTGAAGTTGAGTAAGACTCAATGCCCGACCACTGCAGAAGATAGAGAGAAAATGAAAGTCATTCCCTATGCCTCAGCCATAGGTTCTATCATGTATGCAATGCTGTGTACCAGACCTGATGTGTGCCTTGCTATAAGTTTAGCAGGGAGGTACCAAAGTAATCCAGGAGTGGATCACTGGACAGCGGTCAAGAACATCCTGAAATACCTGAAAAGGACTAAGGAAATGTTTCTCGTTTATGGAGGTGACAAAGAGCTCGTCGTAAGTGGTTACGTCGATGCAAGTTTTGACACTGATCCAGATGACTCTAAGTCACAAACCGGATATGTATTTATATTGAACGGTGGAGCTGTCAGTTGGTGCAGTTCTAAGCAAAGCGTCGTGGCGGGATCTACGTGTGAAGCGGAGTACATAGCTGCTTCGGAAGCAGCGAATGAAGGAGTCTGGATGAAGGAGTTCATATCCGATCTAGGTGTCATACCTAGTGCATCGGGTCCAATGAAAATCTTTTGTGACAATACTGGTGCAATTGCCTTGGCAAAGGAATCCAGATTTCACAAGAGAACCAAGCACATCAAGAGACGCTTCAATTCCATCCGCGATCAAGTCAAAGAAGGAGACATAGAGATTTGCAAAATACATACGGATCTGAATGTTGCAGACCCGTTGACTAAGCCTCTCTCACGAGCAAAACATGATCATCACCAAGACTCCATGGGTGTTAGAATCATTACTGTGTAATCTAGATTATTGACTCTAGTGCAAGTGGGAGACTGAAGGAAATAAGCCCTAGAGGCAATAATAAAGTTGTTATTTATATTTCCTTATATCATGATAAATGTTTATTATTCATGCTAGAATTGTATTAACCGGAAACTTAATACATGTGTGAATACATAGACAAACAAAGTGTCACTAGTATGCCTCTACTTGACTAGCTCGTTAATCAAAGATGGTTAAGTTTCCTAGCCATAGACATGAGTTGTCATTTGATGAACGGGATCACATCATTAGAGAATGATGTGATTGACAAGACCCATCCGTTACCTTAGCACGATGATCGTTTAGTTTGTTGCTATTGCTTTCTTCATGACTTATACAAGTTCCTATGACTATGAGATTATGCAACTCCCGAATACCGGAGGAACACTTAGTGTGCTATCAAACATCACAACGTAACTGGGTGATTATAAAGATGCTCTACAGGTGTCTCCGAAGGTGTTTGTTGAGTTGGCATAGATCGAGATTAGGAATTGTCACTCCGATTGTCGGAGAGGTATCACAGGGCCCTCTCGGTAAAGCACATCATATGAAGCCTTGCAAGCAATGTGACTAATGAGTTAGTTATGGGATGATGCATTACGGAACGAGTAAAGAGACTTGCCGGTAACGAGATTGAACTAGGTATGATGATACCGACGATCGAATCTCGGGCAAGTAACATACCGATGACAAAGGGAACAACGTATGTTGTTATGCGGTTTGACCGATAAAGATCTTCGTAGAATATGTGGGAGCCAATATGAGCATCCAGGTTCCGCTATTGGTTATTGACCGGAGATGAGTCTCGGTCATGTCTACATAGTTCTCGAACCCGTAGGGTCCGCACGCTTAACGTTCGATGACGATCGGTATTATGAGTTTATGTGTTTTGATGTACCGAAGGTAGTTCGGAATCCCGGATGTGATCACGGACATGACGAGGAGTCTCGAAATGGTCGAGACATAAAGATTGATATATTGGACCATGTTATTCGGACACCGGATGTGTTCCGGAAAGTTTCGGATAAAACCGGAGTGCCGGAGGGTTACCGGAACCCCCCCCCCCCGGGGAAGTTATGGGCCCTTAGTGGGCTTTAGGGGAGAGAGAGGGCAGCAGCCAGGAGGTGGCGCGCCCCCCCAAGGGGAGTCCAAATTGGACTAGGGGAGGGGGGCGCAGCCCCTCTTTCCCTCTCCCTCTCCTTCCCTTTCCTTCTCCTCCTAGTTGGACTAGGAAAGGGGGAAACCTACTCCTACTAGGAGTAGGATTCCTCCCCCCCTTGGCGCGCCCTATGAGGGCCGGCCGGCCTCCCCCTTGCTCCTTTATATACGGGGGCAGGGGGGCACCCTAGGACAGACAAGTTGATTGTTTAGCCGTGTGCGGTGCCCCCCTCCACAGATTTCCACCTCGGTCATATTGTCGTAGTGCTTTAGCGAAGCCCTGCGCCGGTAACTTCATCATCACCTTCACCACGCCGTCGTGCTGACGAAACTCTCCCTCGGCCTCAGCTGGATCAAGAGTACGAGGGACGTCACCGAGTTGAACGTGTGCAGATCGCGGAGGTGCCGTGCGTTCGGTACTTGGATCGGTTGGATCGTGAAGATGTTCGACTACATCAACCGCGTTACTAAACGCTTCCGCTTTCGGTCTACGAGGGTACGTGGACACACTCTCCCCGCTCGTTGCTATGCTTCTCCTAGATAGATCTTGCGTGATCGTAGGAAATTTTTTGAAATTCTACGTTCCCCAACAGATAGAGCTCTAGCTAATGCGTTGTGGCTGGCCAAGTTTCCGTTGGCATCGGTCACGCACTTGTTGGGTGTCACATCAGACCACTCCCCTCTCTTGCTAGAGCTGGATGCCGGGACAGCCGAGCGGGTACAGCGACCCTTCAGGTACGAGTTGATGTGGGAGGCACATGAAACTTTCCGCGACACTATAGCTATTGGATGGGGGGCCGGACCTTCGTGTTCTTCGGTGCCAGAGCTGCATCACAAGTTGCAAGATCTCGCCAAGGATTTGCAAAAGTGGAGTCGGGACACGTTCGGGAGTGTGAGAAAAGAGATAAAAAAACTCAAACAGATGCTTGATGAACTCAAGAACGACCCGGCGAGAACATGTCCTACCCATGTAGAGCTAAAAATTAACGAGAAGTTGATAGAGATGTACTACAGGGAGGAGATCATGTGGCGGCAGAGAGCTAGGGTTGAGTGGCTTTCGGCGGGAGACAAAAACACAAAGTTTTTCCATCTACGAGCTAGTCTCCGGCGCAAGAAAAACATGATCAAAGCATTACATAATTCTCTAGGGGTGGAGATCTCCGATCCAGAAGAGCTAAAGGTATTAGCTAATGATTTTTATCAGTCCTTATACCTCTCTGAAGGAGTGCAGAACATGGATGCGGTTCTGGACCATGTGGCAAGGAAGGTAACAGCCGAGATGAACTCTAATCTGTGTGCCCCATACACCAAGGAGGAGGTCAAGATCGCTTTATTTCAGATGTTTCCGACCAAAGCTCCGGGTACCGATGGTTTTCCTGCTCACTTTTACCAGAGGCGCTGGGACGTATGCGGGGATGAAGTGACAAACATAGTGCTCAGAATAGTGAACGGCGAGGAGAGCCCAGAGTCCGTCAACGATACTGTTTTGGTCTTGATTCCTAAGGTAACAACTCCCACGGTACTTGCTCAATTCCGGCCTATAAGTCTATGCAATGTTTTGTATAAAATAGCCTCGAAGGTGATAGCAAATAGGTTGAAAGCTATATTGCCTAACATAATTTCTGAGGAACAGTCTGCGTTTGTCCCTGGAAGGTTGATTACGGACAACATTATTTGTGCTTATGAATGCTTGCACTTTATGAAGAGGTCGAGGGCTAAATCAAATAGTTACTGTGCTTTGAAGCTGGATATGATGAAGGCATATGATAGATTGGAGTGGGCCTATTTGAGAGGTATCATGACTAAATTGCGATTTGACCATCATTGGATAGATCTTGTCATGGGCATGGTCTCTTCAGTTTCATTCTCTGTCTGTTTTAATGGTGAAAAGCTCGATTCTTTTAAGCCTACAAGGGGTATTCAGCAGGGAGACCCAATCTCCCCCTACTTATTCTTGATTGCAGCAGAGGGCCTTTCGTGCCTCCTTAAATCAAGTTCTCAGTCATTTCTGACAGGTATCCAGGTGGCTCCCACGGCTCCCGCCGTTAACCACCTCTTGTTTGCAGATGATAGCCTGCTGTTATTCAAGGCAAGTGGGGAAGGTTCAGTTATGGTGTCAAACCTACTTGATACATATTGCAATGCTTCTGGACAGCGGATCAATAATGAGAAATCTTCAATCTTCTTCAGCAAGGGCTGCCCGGCGCAGTTGAGAGAAACTGTCAAGAACAACTTGCAGGTGCACAATGAGTCTCTGAGTGAGCGATACCTGGGCATGCCGACTGATGTCGGCCACTCAAAGAATGGTACGTTCAAATATCTTCGGGATCGTGTTTGGGAGAAGATCAAAGGATGGATGGAGAAACTGCTCTCAGCTGCGGGTAAAGAAGTTTTGATCAAATCTGTTGCACAAGCTATACCAGTTTATTCTATGTCTTGCTTCAGATTGCCACGAGGTTTATGTGAGAGTATTATGTCTATCATCCGACAATTTTGGTGGGGTTCCAAGCAGGGAAGGAGAAAGCCCAGTTGGGTGGCGTGGGATATCATGACCCTACCGAAGCACTTGGGGGGCCTAGGTTTTCGTGACATGGAGATTTTTAACCTTGCCCTTCTAGCAAGGCAGGCATGGCGCACCCTTACAGATAGCACATCGCTAAGTGCCCGTATTCTCAAGGCCGTATACTTCGCAGATTGTTCTCTCCTTCAGGCTGAACTGGGATCGCACCCGTCCCAGATATGGCGGGCGATATTGGATGGCCGTGACATTCTGGCACAAGGGGTCATACGGCGCATTGGAGATGGCGAGACAACGGATATCTGGCTTCATAACTGGATCCCGCGAGATAGCTTCAAATGACCCATCAGTGCTCGCGTTCAGAACCCTCCGGAGAGAGTGGCGCAGCTCATAGATGCCACGTCGGCAACATGGAATGAGAACTTTGTACGTTCTGTGTTCACTCATTTTGATGCGGAAGCGATTCTACGGATTCCGCTATGCACACGTCGAGTTGGAGATTTTTGGGCCTGGCATGAAGAACCTCGAGGAACCTTCAGTGTTCGGTCGGCTTACCGTATGATTCTTAAGATGAAGCATAGCCGGGAGGCTTGGTTATATGAGGAGGGCGGAACATCTTATGAGCAGCACGAGACCAACAAGTGGTCTATGATCTGGCATATCCAAGTTCCCTCCAAACTCAAGGTGTTTGTGTGGCAGCTAGCTCGACAATCCATGCCGACAGGTTCGCTTCTGAAGCACCGTCACATGGCGACGGAGGACACATGTCTGTTATGTGGGGCTGTTGACACGTGGAAACATGCTCTTGTCTTATGCCCGATGGCGGCGAGTGTCTGGGCGCTGGCGCTAGAGGAGTTGGTGCAACATACGGTGGATCGCGAGGAGGAGAACCCGAAGGATTGGCTGTTTTCACTGCATGAAATATTGACGAAGGAGCTCTTTGATCGCCTAGTGGTAACTTTATGGGCACTATGGGCAGCCAGACGGAAGGCTATTCATGAGAATATTTTTCAGCCACCTTATTCTGTTAATAGTTTCATAACTAACTACTTGGGTGAGCTGCAACTTACCAATGCCAGGCAACCAAGGGCGGCGACTTCAACCAGTGCTAGACCGAGGAGATGGCTAGCCCCGCTATCAGGCAATGCGAAGTTCAACGTTGACGCTGCTGTATCCAGATATGGTTTTGGGTCAGTTGGTGTTATATGCAGAGACGACATAGGTATGTTCATGGGAGCGTCGACTTTTTCCTTCAGACACATTGTGGATCCCCCGACTTTGGAAGCTCTCGCCATCAGAGAAGCTCTTGCATTGGCTGATGACCTCTACTTGAGACGTATTCAAGTTGCATCGGATTGCAAAACGGTGGTACAGGACATACAGAAGGAGAATTTGGCGAGCTACGGAGCAATCATACATGAAATCGTAGAACACTCTTCAGCTTTTGATTTTTGTAACTTTAGTCATGAGTTTAGGAGCTCAAACTTTGAAGCTCACAACTTAGCGAAGTATGCTTTATCTCTCGGGGATGGCCGCCATGTTTGGTTAGGACATCCCAGGAATCTACCATCCGTCCCTGTAAACATTGTGACGAATTAATAAAAGCTTCGCGACGTTGCCTCAAAAAAAAAACTAGTATTTTTTTTTGCGAATGACCCGAAATCTCTAGTTGGCTGTGGACTTGCCTAAAAAACTAGTTGACTGTGGACAACTGTGCTTCGCAAAAAGAAAAATGTGTTTCTTGTGGAATTACATTTTTTTCTGAGAAGCACAAATGTGCTTCGCAAAAGAAAATTTGCTCCGAAACATAGGAAAAACCAGACAAAAATTGAAAAGCCAGAAAACCAAAAAGAAACAATCTAAACCTCAAAAAACACGTACAGAAAAATAGAAAAGCCCACATCCAGAGAAAGCGCCTAGCATGCAATACATGATATGACGGTTAGGCGCAACATTTGGCGCGCACGCATACCAAGAAAATAACCCTTGCGGGAGCCCTGCAGTGAGTAACCCTTGGATAGTCGCTCCCGACTGTGGAGAGGTAGTACTTTGACCATTTCCGAGAGCTACAAGCTGCCGACCCATGTTGTGATGCAAGTGAACGAGCCCGCCAACCCATACTTGGTAGCTTGACTAGCCATTTGCGTTGTTAGCCGAACCACTTGGGCTTCTATCACTAAGTGTGTAGTGTTGCTCCTCTACATCGATGCTTGGATTGTTTCGACTGTTTTAAAAACCAGAGATAATACCCCGAGTGTTGTTGTGGGAATTGGGTGCAGTTATTTCTATGAGATTTGGCAATATGAAACTTTAGTATTTGGATTAGTAATATTGAGAACTGAAATTAATTATATTTGATTATTATATAGTTATATAATATTTATTGAATATATGAATAGCATGCATGGTGCATGTTAAGGTGTGAAAAAATTTCCATGCAGGGTGGCATGGTGATTTGGCATAGTTACATGTTCAGAGAATTAAAGTTAGTGGAGCATGCATGATGACATGATGAGTTGGCTTAGTTGCATGTGTTAAGATAATTGAACTAGATGATGCCTCGCACGTTGCTGCGGGACTTTCTGATAACAATTGAAGTTATTCATATGATAAAATTCATTTACATGAAATGAATTTTTATTTGTTTTAGAACATGCAACACCGGCATAACAATTTAAATAAAAAAACATATTATAAACCTAAACCCAGAAAACATGAGTGAAGGTAGCAATATGGACAATGTGACCCAATTGTTTTGACTTCTTGCATGGTCTGCTTCTGATCACAGTCAGTTGGCCATAAAAATGAATAGTGTCAAGATCTAAATCACTTTTTTTTCGCGGGAATATCTAAATCACTCAATATAGTAAACACTTTGTTATTATTCGCAAAAAAAATAGTAACACTTGGTAAAAAAAAGAATCAGAATAGCGGCGACCCATTATATTTTTGTAGTTTATTGTTGAGCAAAAGACAACAACAATATCTAGGAAATCTTAGGGGTCTTTAATCACATCACCTACATAATGGTTTTCGATTTCCTTTTGATTACTACCAAAAGTAACCACTATTATCACTGGATACTGCTACAACCACATCTTTTGTGAATTCAGATATCCTGACATACATATAGGCATATAGCCCAATCAAACGAACTGCACGTCCAGAATACCAAACAACTAAAAAATTATCTTGGATTCAACTTGTTTTAGGGAAATGATAGCAATCATGTTATGATCTGTCATGCCCATTACAATCGCATTGCACCAAGACAGCTAGATCATGTGGAAGGTGGTTTTACCATAGAACATCTCTTCCATCGAGTTGTGGGAACTTTGCTATACCTGCCAATTCTTGTAAACTGGATAGGATTTGTCCTCTCCGAAGCTTTTCAATCTCCAAATAAGTGTCCCCTCACTTAGACAAATTACCCTTGCTTGAGGTTAATTTAGTTATCACGCAAGCACAATCGGGTTCCAGGATTAGCTAGTAATTTGTCCATTTGAGGATCATGTGCGGAAGAGCATTCCTTTCGGACCCCCCCCCCCCACCCCCCTCCTCCTCCCGCAACGCTCCCGTGAGCGTCCGGAAGGATAACCTAGCGCCGCCACCTCTCCTCCCCTCCTCATCTCCCCCTCCCTCACCTTCGCCGGGGGGCGCGAGTGGGCGAAGCCCGATCGTCGCCGGCGGCGGCAGGGACTCCCTCATCTCCTTGCGCGGGGATCTCGGCGCGGGCCAGATCTCGCGTGCCGGGACGCGGCGCTGGGTGCCGGGCGCGGCGGCGCTCCGGCGTGGGCCGACGACGGTGGCGTGGCGGCTGCATGATGGGCGGCATGGCGGTGGTGCAGGCCGGCGGGTGGGTTTCGGCAGCGGTTGCTTCCCGGCAGCACCGCGGAGCCTCCTCTGGCGCCGCGGGTCATGGGCGGCCCCTCTCAACGTGGCTCTCTGGTGGGGGGTGGGGGGCAGCGCGACAGCAGTGTGTTGGGGAACGTTGCATGGAAAAAAAATCTACGCACACGCAAGATCTATCCATGGATATGCATAGCAACGAGAGGGGAGAGTGTAACATCCCCAGATGTTAACCCTGTCATCAAGCTAATTAATGGGCCATGTCATCATATTTCACTAAGTCAAAATGCCACTTGTCCCAATCCCAACTTCAAATTCATACTTGTAATAAAGTCAAATAATTATTTCTTCAAACTGCAAAACTAAATAGTTCACATTAATGCAAATATTCCAAAGCAATTGTAAAAATAAAACCCACATTTATTTAATTTCCAAATTTACCCTAACATCCAAAACAGTAGCAAAACAGCAACAAAATTAAATCATTTTCATTTAGGAAAAATCGAAATGGGTTCAATTACTCACCAAACATTTTGTGGCAGTGTAGATTAATGCATAGTATTATGTGGCAAAGTTTCACATTTTACTAAATGCATTTTGGTAGTTCATTATATTTCTAAAAACTTCTGTAAAAGGAATAAAGGAAATAAAACTAAACCTACTATGCACTACGGCCTGCTAGCTACAGTACCGGCCTAGCTGGCCACCACAGCCCAGCCCACCGCATGGTCTTCCTCCTCCCCGTGTCACCACCAGATGCCATCGCCGGCGCCATTTCCGTGCGATGGGCGACACCGAGGCCACAAGGGCTCGCCTGGGAGTAGATAAGGACGTCCCCGACCTCGCCCTGAACCCTAGCCCTCCAGTTCCACCCCCCCTGCGCCGCTATCGTCGTTTTGGGCAAAGACCGAACCCACGGCCGTCCAGGACCACGACACGAGAAGCGCCACAACACCCACATCCTCCTGGCGCAAGGAGCCGCCTCGGACCGCTGCCACTCCTCGCCATCGACTCCGTCTTCGTCGATGCCGGCCGCTACTGTTTCCTTCGATCTACACCGCTCCGACCCCTTCGGCTTCCCCGAGGCCACCTCGAGCACCGCTGTGAGCCGCTGCTTGTTTTCCTTTTTTTCCTTTGCTCGATTCCATCGGCTAGCCTCCGTCCCCACGAGCTCCGGCTCGGTCGACCGCCATGGCCACTAGCTCGACCCCCTGTCGACCTCCACATACCCCCGTGCCTCGCCATGAGTACCCATGGATGCGGCCTCGCCTCGTGCTTGTGCTGCGCGCTCGTGCGCGTCCTCTGCGCCCCCTCGCGTGCAGGCCTTGCCACGGCCGAGCTCCGGCCGCCGCATTGGTCGCCGCCGCCGCCGCTAGAGCCCACCCTAGCCTGTGCCGATGCCACCACTAGAAGCGCCCCGCCGCACTGAACCTGCAGACCCCAGCCGCGCTTGCTATGGACGCCAGATTCGGCCGGCCGGCGTGCCTCCGCCGCTCCTGGCCGCGCCTGCTGCCTCCGCGCGCGCCCGCGCCCCCGCGCATGCCCCGCTGTGCGCCGGCCGCGCGCCGGCCACGCCCGCTCTCCCCTGCTGCTGCCCACGCCTGCCTCCGGCTGTCGCTGCTCTGCTGCTCCGCTGGCTGCCGCTCTCTGCTACTGCACCGCTGCTGCTACTTTGCTGCTGCTCATCTGCTACAGTAACATTCAGTTACTGTAGCAGCAGCTAGCTTTGCTGCGGTTACACTGACTACCCCTCTGTACTGCAGCAAAACAACAACAAAAAGACTTCTAATGTGCGTAAAAATAATATGCGTAGGAAGTACACTTGACAAACTCCATTTTAACCCATTGGAACAAATCCATTTGAGGCACGGATTAAATCCGATGAAAATGACAAAAGTCTATGTTCTGTTAACATAAAAGACTGAAAACAGAGTTATTGTGGTAGCTACTTTAGGGCAAAAAATAAACAGGTTACATGGATCTAACAGAGTTGCAATTGATACCATCTTGTAGATCACAGGAAAGTGATCAATATTGATATAAGGCACTAATCCGTAGGATGAACAGAACAATCGTTATAGCCTTTGGAAAACAGCTAAGTGATGTTTAAAACTAAGCAATTCTCAGACTTGGCCAATTTTCAGGAAATTCCAAATAGCTGTTTAAATCTTCGGAAATTCGTAGAAATTCATCCGTAGCTCGGCTGAAAAAACTTTATACATCAAAGTTGATCAGAAAGACGAGACGAATCCGATGATGCCCTCTGTGTGGCTGTCACATGCCTCTAACACTGCAAACATGGAACCTTCCCCCTCCGGATCGCCTGTCCGATAGTTGTCCAGAGCCGGGAAAATATCCCTAGATATTTTCCTGCCCCGTCTGTAACGTGTAGCACTGCGTTAGATCACCCCTAACGTAGTTTTTTACCATGTCTTGCTTTGTGATTGCATTTGTATGATTTGTATTTATTTGTTTCTTCCCCCTCTTCTCTCCGGTAGACTCCGAGACCGCTGATGATCCGGTGAATGGCTACTTCACCGTAGAAGATCCGTTTATGTCTGCAGAGCTTCCAAGCAAGCACCCCCCTTTTTGAACATTCCGATATCGCCTATTCTCTTCTCTCTTATGCTTGCATTAGAAATTGCTACTGCTACTGCTTTACCTATTCTGATGCATAGCCTGATTTTGTAACCTGCTGTTGATAATTACCTGCTTTCCTAAACTGTTTAGCATAGGCTGGTTAGAGACCCATCAGAGACCCCATTTTGACCCAACTGCCCCGCTGGATTATCAGAAGACCCGATTAGCGGGATTGAAGACCAGGCCTCGACACCGCACATCACCCCCTAGTTGTACGACACTACCGGGTTACTATCGAGTGTCGAGGGTGATACCTCGTCAGCACTTCTGATGTTAACCTTGTAGGTTAGTTCATCGGTTGTGGTCATCGAGGGTGATTCCTCTTTCTCCACTCCCGGTAATGACGTTGTCATGCAACTCCTCAAGAGTGGACCTCGAGAGTGATTCCTCCTTAGTTCACCTTGACGATTACATCAGGTGGAATTCCATCGAGGGTGATTCCTCAGGGTTCCCCCTTGGTGTTCTGGACACACGGATACTATGACTTTACCACATAACCATGATACTAAAGTCGGGTCGGCCCTGAGGGGTACCCGCGCGAGCATATTTGCGAGTGATGTGGAGTCGGGTTGACGTGGAGGGTGCCCGCGAGATAATTACGAGGCACGGCCGGGCATTCCTGGCCCTTGCAGCAAGTCCTCGAGACGGGGCGACGGGGTCACATCGATCATGAGTCTCTGCTCGTTACCGCGCGCTCCTAATCCACTAACGGTTTGGATATTTGATCCGAGAGGGCCTCTGGCCTGATAGCACTAACCATCACGTGGGCATAGTATGGGCGTTCTACGTCGTATACTTCAACCGAAGCTTAATAGACATCATGCGACTGAGCGGCGCGCGCTGGGTTGGACTGGTAACGCCCTGCACTTGTATAAGGGGGGCTAGGTCTGCTCACCGGCCACGTACGCAACGTGCAGGAGTTCCCGGGGCGAAGGCCCAAGACCCCCAGGTGCATAGGTTAGTCCGGCGTGCTGACCTCTCTGTTAAGTATTCGGTCGGGTTGCGGTGTATCGTTTGGCCGAGGCCGGGCATGACCCAGTAAAGTGTGTCCGGCCGGAGTTAATCAAGCGTGGTGGGTAAGTTGGTGCACCCCTGCAGGGAAGAAAACATCTATCGATAGCCTGTCCTATGGTAACGGACACTCAGAGTTGTATCCCGATCGATACAATTAGAACCTGACACTTGAGATGATAACTGGATAATATGGCTCTGGGATTGCTTTCTCGCAGGGAGTCGAGGAAGGATCTCTGGGCGAGGTTGATGACACTATTATTACTTTACATTATGCTAATCTGCACTCTTCTAATGCTGCAAGACCGCTGAAGATGATGAAGATGCTAGTCTTCGATAGGACTAGGCTTTCCCCTCTATTCTGGCATTTCTGCAGCCCGGTCCACATATACAGCCTCCCTTTGATAATGTTGCATATGTAGTGTAGATCCTTGCTTGCTGAGTACTTCGGATGAGTACTCACGGTTGCTTTGCTTTCTTTTTCTCCCCATATCCGTTGATGCAACCAGATGACGGAGCCCCTGAGACCGCTGCCCCCGCCGACGACTACCACTACTACCCCGAGGGTGGCTACTACTACGATTTGGCTGACGACCAGGAGTAGGTTCGAAGGGTCCCAAGCAGGAGGCCTGCGCCTTTCGATCGTAGTGTTTTCATTTGCCCCGCCTTCTTAAAGGCTTATTCTGTCTTTCTTTTTATATCTGTACTCAGATATCTGATGCTTCTGCTGACGCTTGTATGCGAGCTTATGTATTCGAGCCCTCGAGGCCCCTGGCTTGTAATATAAAGCTTGTATGACTTTATTTATGTTTTAGAGTTGTGTTGTGATATCTTCAAGTGAGTCCTTAGGCTTGATCGTGTGCATTTGCGTGTATGGTTAGTGCACGATTAAGCCAGGGGCGTCACAGAGAGTATGTCTACGTACCCTCGTAGACCGTTTAGCGAAAGCGTTTATCAACGCGGTTGATGTAGTCGAACACCTTCGTGATCCAACTGACCAAGTACCGAACATACGGCACCTCCGCATTCAGCACACGTTCAGCTCGATGACGTCCTCGCCTTCTTGATCCACAAGACGGGCGAAGTAATAGATGAGTTCCGGTAGCACGACGGCGTGGTGACGGTGGCGATGCAACTATCTCCACAAGGCTTCGCCGAGCACTGCGAAAATATGACCGAGGACGAACTAGAGGGAGAGGGGCGCCGCACACGGCTTGGGGATCGTGGTGTGTGTTGCCCCTCTCCCTCCTCTCATATATATAGGTGGAGGGAGAGAGGAGGCAGCCCCTAGGGTGCCCCGAAGTGGCCGGCGGCTGCCCTAGGGCGCCTGCCTGGCCGCCCCCTTCCTTATTTGAACAGGGGGGGAAAGGAAAGGGGGGTTGGCTGCCTTTGGGCGCCTCCCCCTTCCTTTCCCTCCCTTCCTTGGCGCGTGGGCTGGGGTGGAGGGGCGCGCCAGCCCCCATGTGGGCTGGTGTGCTTCCCCCTTGGCCCATAAGGCCCACCGCTTACCGGTGGCCTCCCAAACCCCTTCCGGCACTCGGATAAAATACCCGGTACTTCCGAAACCTTTCCGGTGACCAAATACTATCGTCCTATATATCAATCTTTACCTCCGGACCATTCCAGAGCTCCTCGTCATGTCTGTGATCTCATCCGGGACTCCGAACAACATTCGGTCACCAATTCACATAACTCATATAATACTATATCGTCAACGAACGTTAAGCGTGCAGACCCTATGGGTTGGAGAATGATGTAGACATGACCGAGACGCCTCTCCGGTCAATAACCAATAGCGAGACCTGGATGCCCATATTGGTTCCTACATATTCTACGAAGATCTCTATCGGTCGAACCTTTATGACAACATACGTAATTCCCTTTGTCTGTCGGTATGTTACTTGCCCGAGATTCGATCGTCGGTATCTTCATACCTAGTTCAATCTCATTACCGGCAAGTCTCTTTACTCGTTCCGTAATACATCATCTCATAACTAACTCCTTAGTCACTTTGCTTGCAAGCTTCTTGTGATGTGCATTACCGAGAGGGCCCGGAGATACCTCTCCGATACACGGAGTGACAAATCCTAATCTCGATCCATGCCAACTCAACAGACACCTTCGGAGATACCTGTAGAGCATCTTTATGATCACCCAGTTACGTTGTGACGTTTGATAGCACACAAGGTATTCCTCCGGTATCCAGGAGTTGCATGATCTCATAGTCGAAGAAATATGTATTTGACATTAAGAAAGCAATAGCAATAAACTGAACGATCATATGCTAAGCTAACGGATGGGTCTTGTCCATCACATCATTCTCCTAATGATGTGATCCCGTTATCAAGTGGCAACACATGTCCATGGTTAGGAAACCTTAACCATCTTTGATCAACGAGCTAGTCTAGTAGAGGCTTACTAGAGACACGGTATTTGTTTATGTATCCACACATGTATTTAAGTTTCCGGTCAATACAATTCTAGAATGAATAATAAACCTTTATCATGATTTAGGAAATATAATAATAACCAATTTATTATTAACTCTAGGGCATATTTCCATTAGTCTCCCACTTGCACTAGAGTCAATAATCTAGTTCACATCGCCATGTGATTAACACCCATAGTTCACATCGCCATGTGGCTAACACCCAAAGAGTTTACTAGAGTCAATAATCTAGTTCACATCGCCATGTGATTAATAATGAAAGAGTACTAAGGTGTGATCATGTTTTGCTTGTGAGAGAGGTTTAGTCAACGGGTCTGCCATATTTAGATCCATATGTATTTTGCAAATTTCTATGTCTACAATGCTCTGCAAGTAGCTATTCTAGCTAATTGCTCCCACTTTCAATACGTATCCAGATTGAGATTCAGAGTCATCTGAATCGGTGTCAAAGATTGCATCGACGTAACCCTTTACGACGAACTCTTTATCACCTTCATAACTGAGAAACATTTCCTTAGTCCTCTTACGTAACTAAGGATAATTTTGACCGATTTCCAGTGATCCACTCCTGGATCACTATTGTACCCCCTTGCCAAACTCGTGGCAAGGCACACAATAGGTCTGGTACACGGCATGGCATACTTTATAGAACCTATGGCTGAGGCATAGGGAATGACTTTCATTCTCTCTCTATCTTCTGTCGTGGTCGGGCTTTGAGTCTTACTCAACTTCACACCTTGCAACACAGGCAAGAAACCTCTCTTTGACTGGTCCATTTTGAATTTCATCAGAATTTTGTCAAGGTATGTGTTTTGTGAAAGTCCTATTAAGCGTCTCGATCTATCCCTATAGATCTTGATGCCCAATATGTAAGTAGCTTCATCGAGGTCTTTCATTGAAAAATTCTTATTCGAGTATCCTTTTATGCTATCCAGAAATTCTATATCATTTCCAATCAATAATATGTCATCCACATATAATATCAGAAATGCTACGGAGCTCCCACTCACTTTCTTGTAAATACAGGCTTCACCGTAAGTCTGTATAAAACCATATGCTTTGATCACCTCATCAAAGCGTATATTCCAACTCCGAGATGCTTGCACCAGTCCATAGATGGATTGCTGGAGCTTGCACACTTTGTCAGCACCTTTAGGATCGACAAAACCTTCTGGTTGTATCATATACAACTCTTCTTTAAGATATCCATTAAGGAATGCAGTTTTGACGTCCATTTACCAGATTTCATAATCATATAATGCGGCAATTGCTAACATAATTTAGACAGACTTAAGCATCCCTACGGGTGAGAAAGTCTCATCGTAGTCAACTCCTTGAACTTGTCGAAAACCTTTTGCGACAAGTCGAGCTTTGTAGATAGTGACATTACAATCAGCGTCCGTCTTCTTTTTGAAGATCCATTTATTCTCAATGGCTTGCCGATCATCGGGCAAGTCCACCAAAGTCCATACTTTGCTCTCATACATGGATCCTATCTTGGATTTCATAGCCTCAAGCCATTTATCGGAATCTGGGCTCATCATAGCTTCTTCATAGTTCGTAGGTTTGCCATGGTCTAATAACATGACTTCCAGGACAGGATTACCGTACCACTCTGGTGCGGAACGTGTTCTGGTCGACCTACGAGGTTCAGTAGTAACTTGATCTGAAGTTTCATCATCATCATTAGCTTCCTCTCTAGTTGGTGTATGCATCACGGGAACGGTTTTCTCTGATGTGCTACTTTCCAATTTGAGAGAAGGTACAATTACCTCATCAAGTTCTACTTTCCTCCCACTCACTTCTTTCGAGAGAAACTCCTTCTCTAGAAAGGACCCATTCTTGGCAACAAAGATCTTGCCTTCGGATCTGTGGTAGAAGGTGTACCCAACAGTTTCCTTAGGGTATCCTATGAAGACGCACTTTTCCGATTTGGGTTCGAGCTCATCAGGCTGAAGCCTTTTGACATAAGCATCGTATCCCCAAACTTTAAGAAACGACAGCTTAGGTTTCTTGCCAAACCATAGTTCATACGGTGTCATCTCAATGGATTAGACGATGCCCTATTTAACGTGAATGCGGCTGTCTCTAATGTATAACCCCAAAATGATAAAGGTAAATCGGTAAGAGACATCATAGAACGCACCATATCTAATAAATTACGGTTATGACGTTCAGACACACCATTACGCTGTGGTGTTCCAGGTGGCGTGAGTTGTGAAACAATTCCACATTGTTTTAAATGAAGGCCAAACTCGTAACTCAAATATTCACCTCCACGATATGATCGTAGAAACTTTATTTTCTTGTTACGATGATTCTCTACTTCACTCTGAAATTCTTTGAACTTTTCAAATGTTTCAGACTTGTGTTTCATCAAGTAGATATACCCATACCTACTGAAATCATCTGTAAAGGTTAGAAAATAACGATATCCGCCGCGTGCCTCAACACTCATCGGACCGCATACTTCGGTATGTATTATTTCCAATAAGTCATTAGCTCGCTCCATTGTTTCGGAGAACGGAGTTTTAGTAATCTTGCCCATGGGGCATGGTTCGCAAGTATCGAATGATTCATAATCAAGTGATTCCAAAAGTCCATCCACATGGAGTTTCTTCATGCGCTTTGCACCAATATGGCATAAACGGCAGTGCCACAAGTATGTTGCGCTATCATTATCAACTTTGCATCTTTTGGCATCAATATTATGAATATGTGTATCACTACGATCGAGACCATAGAAGGTTTTATTCATGTAAACAGAACAACAATTATTCTCTGATTTAAATGAATAACCGTATTGCAATAAACATGATCTAATCTTGTTCATGCTTAACGCAAACACCAAATAACATTTATTTAGGCTCAACACTAATCTCGAAGGTAGAGGGAGTGTGCGATGGCGATCATATCAATCTTGGAAACACTTCCAACACACATCGTCACCTCGTCCTTAACTAGTCTCCGTTTATTCTGTAACTCCTATTTCGAGTTTACTAATCTTAGCAACTGAACCGGTATCAAATACCCAGGGGCTATTACAAGCACCAGTAAGGTACACATCAATAACATGTATATCAAATATACCTTTGGTTACTTTGCCATCCTTCTTATCTGCCAAGTATTTGGGGCAGTTCCACTTCCAGTGACCATTTCCTTTGCAGTAGAAGCACTCAGTCTCAAGTTTTGATCTAGCTTTGGGCTTCTTCACGGTAGCGGCAACTTGCTTGCCATTCCTTTTGAAATTCCCTTTATTTCCCTTACCCTTTTTCTTGAAACTAGTGGTCTTATTAACCATCAACACTTGATGCTCTTTCTTGATTTCTACCTCCGCCGATTTCAGAATCGCGAAGAGCTCAGAAATTGTTTTAGTCATTCCTTGCATATTATAGTTCATCACGAAGCTCTAGTAGCTTGGTGATAGTGTTAGGACCGAGAGTATATCGACCAGAGGGGTGTGAATGGAAGATTCAAATTTTCTTTCGAAAGCTTTGAAACTCAACCCAATCACAGCAGCGGAATGAGAGATGAAGGAAGTAAATTGATTCAGTCCTCTTCGTCAGAAGCATATTCTTTGAGGAAAGCATTTACAACGGTACAAGCTTGTCTTGATAACCCACAAGTATAGGGGATCGCAACAGTTTTCGAGGGTAGAGTATTCAACCCAAATTTATTGATTCGACACAAGGGGAGCCAAAGAATATTTGTAAGTATTAGCAGCTGAGTTGTCAATTCAACCACACCTGAAGATTAATTATCTTCAGCAAAGTGATCAGTAGCAAAGTAGTATGATAGTTTTGATAGCAGTAGTAACAGTAACGGTAACAGTAACAGTGATAGCAATGATTTTGTAGCAAGTGTAACAGCAGCAACAATAGTAGTAATTTAGCAAGAACAATATATATAAAATTCATAGGCATTGGATTGGTGAATTCGTTGGATGATATTCATCATATAACTGTCATAACCTAGGGCGATACGGCACTAGCTCCAGTTCATAAATATAATGTAGTCATGTATTCCGTAAATAGTCATACGTGCTTATGGAAAGAACTTGCATGACATCTTTTGTCCTACCCTCCCGTGGCAATGGGGTCCATAAGGAAACTAAGGGATATTAAGGCCTCCTTTTAATAGAGAACCGGAACACAGCATTAGCACATAGTGAATACATGTACTCCTCAAACTACGGTCATCACCGGTAAGTATCCCGACTATTGTCACTCCGGGGTTTGCGGATCATAACACGTAGTAGGTGACTATAACTTGCAAGATTGGATCTAGAACATAGATATAATGGTGATAACATAAACTGTTCAGATATGAAATCATGGCACCCGAGCACAAAGTGACAAGCATTAGGCATGGCAAAGTCATAGCAACATCAATCTCAGAACATAGTGGATACTAGGGATCAAGCCCTAACAAAACTAACTCGATTACATGATGAATCTCATCCAACTCCTCACCGACCAGCGAGCCTACGAAGGAATTACTCACTCCCGGTGGGGAGCATCATGGAATTGGCGATGAAGGAGGGTTGGTGATGACGAATATCGGAGATCCCCCTCTTCGGAGCCCAAAACGGACTCCAGATCTGGCCTCCCGATGAAGAACAGGAGGTGGCGGCGGCGGCTCCGTATGGCGAAACGAGATAATTCTTTCTCCTTGATTTTTTTCTGGAAAAATAGGATTTTATAGCGTTGGAATCAGGGTCTGCGAGGCCACCAGGTGGGCACAACTCAGCCTGGGCGTTCGGTCTTTTTGGTTTGTTTGGTCCGGTCTTTTCGGTCTTCCAAGAATTCGGTCTTCCATAATTGAAGACCATAATAATTTTGGTCTTTTCGGTTCTTCACTATTCGGTCTTCGGTCTTTATTATTCGGTCTTCGGTCCCGACCAAACAGACCAAATAAATTGCTACACCTCATATTCATGTTATTTCCGGTAACAAACTGCATGTGTGTACAGAGGTGCATATGTACTGAGACAACAAATGTGTGTATAGATGTGCATCTGTACATAAGAAAGTTCAGACAAGTAGTAGTTGTATTGTATGCTTTCTTACCTTCAGATGCGAGATGGAGCACGGGAAGAAGACAGTAGACAGCGGGCCGGTGACCAACGTGTAAGAGGACGAGGTGGTGATGAATTGTAGCTCGGATGGTTGTGAAGAAAAGGAGGAATGAGAGTACAACAGCTTTTTTTTAGAATAACGAGAGTGCAATAGCTGGTTGCCTGTGAATCATGAGATGTATGTATCTCGCTTATGACCTTCGGCTGGCCGGATGGGCCTTTGGTAAATATGGTCTTACACTCTTGCGTATGGGCTTTTTTAGTTCGGTCTATACGGTCTATTCGGTCTTGAAGACAGGAGGACCAAACAGACCGTAATTAGTTCGGTCTTCTGTTTGTGCGGACCGTATTTTATTTGGTCTTTTCTAGTTCGGTCTTTTCGGGTTCGGTCTCGGTCTTTTCGGGTTCGGTTTTCGGTCTTCGGTTTTTATGCCCAGGGTGAGGCACAACCCACCTGGGAGACCCTGAGGGGGGCGCGCCCTGGTGGGTTGTGCTCACCCAGGGGCCCCCCTCCGGTGGTTCTTGGCTCTAGTATTTTTCTTTTATTATATAAAAATTCTCCAAAAAGTTTCGTCCCAATCCGAGAACTTTTATTTCTGCACAAAAACAACACCATGGTAGTTCTGCTGAAAACAGCGTCAGTCCAGGTTAGTTTCATTCAAATCACGCAAATTAGAGTCCAAAACAAGAGGAAAATCATTAGGAAAAGTAGATACGACGGAGACGTATCAACTCCCCCAAGCTTAAACCTTTGCTTGTCCTAAAGCAATTCAGTTGATAAACTGAAAGTGAAAAAGAAAAACTTTTACGAACTCTTTTGCTCTTGTTTACATAAATAAGCTTAAGTAGCACCCAAGTTTTCAGCAAAGATTATAACTAACCATGTCAACAATAACTCTTAAAAATTATATTAACTCATATCAATGACATAATCAACTAGTGAGCAATAATAAAACATCTCAAATAACAACACCTTGTCAAAACAATCATGATATAATATGACAACAGTGGTATCTCGCTAGCCCTTTCTGGGACCGCAAAACATAAATGCAGAGCACCTCCAAAGTTCAAGTAGCGACTAAACATTGTAATTCATGGTAGAAAAGATCCAGTCATGATGCATCCAACATTAACTATACACAATGCATGAGGATGACAATAGTGCCCTCAGGGTCTGGCGCTTATTTGAGAAGGTGATGACTCAACATAAAATTAAATAGATAGTCCCTTCACAGAGGGAAGCAGGGATTTGCAGCAGTGCCCGAGCTCAATTTTTTAAAATAGAGGTAAATGAAATTTTGGGAAATGCACCCTTCGTGTTTACTTCGCGACCATCAGATATCGATATCTTCCATGCTAAACACATTAGTGGTGGTTCCCAAGCGATAAAAGTAAAGGTTTACTCCCCCTCCACCAACAAACACACTCCACGGCTAGCCGAATCCATGGGTACCGTCCATACCATCATCAGTCCTAGGGGAGTTTTGTTTAATTATTTGCAATTTGATTTCGGGACTGGGAATCCCTATTACCGCCCCTCTCGTGCAAGGATGAGTGAATAAACACTCATCATGAGAATAACCCGCTTAGCATGGAAGATACCGACTACCTCTGGTAACTCTATGAACAATCCGGGCACACAAAAAAGGGTATTTATTTGAAGTTTTTAGAGGTGGAACATGCATATTTACTTAGAACGGCAGGGTAATACCGCATATAGGTAGGTATGGTGGACTCATCTGGAATAACTTGGGTTTTAGGATTTTGATGCACAAGCAGTATTTTCGCTTAGTACAGGCGAAGGCTAGCAAATAGGTTGGGAAGCGGCGAGCTAGAGAGCGAAAACGGTCATGAACATGCATTATGCATAATGAACATTGGATACTAGCATGAGTAGGATATGAACACCATGAACATAAATATTATAGAGGCTATGTTGTTTTGATTCAACTACATGCATGAACATGTGCCAAGTCAAGCCACTCGAACATTCAGAGGAGGATACTATATCATCATACTACATCACAATCATTTTAACGCAATGTTGACATCCAAGATAAATCATTATCCACTCCTAGCTACTTAAGCATGGCATGAGAAACTATAATCTCTAATTTTCATTGCAAACATGTTTGATCATAATATGCTAAATCATGGATACTAGGTTAAACATATTTACAAAATCAGAACAAGTTGAGTTCATACTCGTTTCTCTCTGCCACAACCAGTTCACCAAATATCGTCATTATTGCCTTTCACTTGCACGACCGAATGATTTGAAAATAATAATAGTGCAAGAGTGCCGTGGACTAAGCTGGAATCTGCAAACATTTTATTCAAAGGAGAAGACAAGGTAATTTGGGCTCTTTGTTAGATCAACAATAATGCACATGAGAGCCACTCAACGTTTTCATCATGGTCTTCTCCTTGGTATGACTCAATAAACGGAAAAGAAATTCAGAGAAACACACTGAAATATTTTTGGAGTTTTTAGTTTTTCTACAAGAAAGCAAATTAAAGAAAGAAAAACAAAAACGAGAAAAACTATTTACACGGAAAAGCTCCCAACAAGCAAGAAGAAGAATCGAGAAATCTTTTTGGGTTTTTCTTTTAATACTACAACTAGTTAAACTAGAAAGAAAAAAAAAAGAAAAAGAAGTAGGAAATATTTTTGGGTTTTCTCAAAGTTTTTCAAACACACAAGAAGAAAGCGAGAAAATAAATCCAGCATGGATAATACAATGAAAAAGTGTGGACACCGACAGCTGGAATGAAATGTGTGCACATGAATGTAATGTCGATGGATATACGTACTCCCCCAAGCTTAGGATTTTGGCCTAACTTGGTAATCACCACTCGTAGAACCCATCAGGTCCTATGTTGAAGTGTTGTGGAGTGGGCACCTGAGCGTCCGACTCCTGAGGCTCCTCCTCAGCTGCCGCCAGGTTGTTCCGATAGGCAATAATGTCCTCAGGCATGATCCTGTATCCTCTCCTGGCAATAGAATCAAACAAAGCAGGTGCAGGCAAAGGGATAATATCACGGGTATCCACACTGAAAACTAGGTTGTAAGGAGCACTATTAATAGTGTCCTCGCCATCAAGAAACTAATGAGCTACCATCGCCTGGCGATCTAGGTAAACCTTAGGCAAAGGATGATCATGCTGGCGTATCTGAACATTAAAATGACTCGCTAAGCGAGTAGCGTAAATACCACCATGAATTTTGCCTTTGGACCTATTAAGGTGCAGGCGACGTGCAATGATAGCCCCAAGGCTATAACTATTATCGTCGTAAAGTGCACGGCGTAAGACAACGAAATCGGGGGCACTAAGTGCTCCAACCTTCTCTCTAGCAAGTAAACACTTAGCGATAAATAGAGTAAAATAATGCACTGAAGGAAACTGCAAGCTAGTGGCAGTGGCACTCGACACACCTCTCTCATCTCCCACTAACAGGGTGCGATAGAAACCCTCAAACTCTGCAGGCCTCGGCTCTCTTATTTCCCCATCAGAAGGGATTAAGCATATATCACAAAATTCAGTAAGTGGTATCTGACGGGTTTCAGCATATAAATTAAACCGCACCTCAGGGGGGTTATTCCTACTTATGAAATGAAAACTTTGCACAAAGGAATTTGTAAGGAGATAATATTGTTCACACTCAGCTGTGATGAAGTCGGTGAGGCCGGCATTGACAGCAAATTGTGCGAACTCTTGACGGATTCCGGCCCCATCCATGAAGGGGTTGTGAGGCCATTCGCGTGGCTGCACTTCCGCCATTCTTCGAGTTTGGAGGTCACTATCTGATGATTCACCCACAACTCCCTTGGAGTTCTTCTTGGAAGCAAACTTCCTAAAGAAACTCATCTTATTCTTATGAACAAAATTCTGAAATTTTTAGTCCATAATTTTTTTGTCAACAAAACATCACAAGATTGATAGCAACTACTCATAGACATGCATAGAGGCTATATTGAGCATTCAAACTACTTAGAAATCTAAGAATTCAACATGCAAGCTTATCTACAGAAGCACAAAGAGTAGCTAATTATTCAAAATATAAAACACTAAAGCAAAAACTAATTGGACAAATGGAGGAGTCACATACCAAGTAGCAATCCCCCAAAACAGTTTCGGAAATGGAGCTTCGAGCAAAGAGATCGAAATCCGCGGGTTTGAGAGCAAGAACACGAGAGAGAGCAATGGTGAATTTTTTCTGGAGGTAGGTGGTGACATGGGCTAAAGAGATAAGTGAGGGGGCCCACATGGGGACCACAACCCACCAGGGCGCGCCTGGGGGTGCTCGCGCGCCCAGGTGGGTTGTGCCCACCTGGTGCACCCCCCCTGATGTTATTTACACCAAAAATTCTTAAATATTCAGAAAAAAATCGTATTAAATTTTCAGGGCATTCTGAGAACTTTTATTTTCGGGTCATTTTTTATTGCACGGGAAATCCAGAAAACATGATAAACATGGCATTTTATTTTATTTAACTAAGAAAAATAGAAAATAAAAGGTAAAGACAGAAGATGGTGCCTACTAAATTCATCAACTTCATACCTCTAAAAAGCGATCCATTAATAAGGTTGATCAAGTCTTATTAACAACCACCTTCGATTAGCATGAAACCGAAGAACTTTCACAAAACACTAAGTTACCTCAACGGGGATATGCATGTCCCCAACAATAAGCATTTCATATTTGTTTTTGGCAGTAGGTAGAGGTAGTTGAAAACTTCCAATAGTGAGTGTCGGAGATTTTTCAATAACATTAATACCATTCACTTGGAATTGTTTCTTCGGAAAGTGCACCGTATGCTCATTACCATTGATATGACAAGTGACCTTGCTTTTATTGCAATCAATAACAGCCCCTGCAGTGTTTAAGAAGGGTCTACCAAGGATAATCGACATGTTGTCGTCCTCGGGCATCTCAAGTATAACAAAGTCAGTCAAGATAGTAATATTAGCAACAACAACGGGCACATCCTCACAAATACCGATAGGTATGGCAGTTGATTTATCAGCCATTTGCAAAGATATTTCAGTAGGTGTGAGTTTATTCAAGTCAAGTCTTTTATATAAAGAGAAAGGCATAACGCTAACACCAGCTCCTAAATCACATAAAGCAGTTTTCACATAGGTTCTTTTTATGGAGCAAGGTATAGTTGGTATTCCCGGATCTCCAAGTTTTTTAGGTATTCCATCCTTAAAAGAATAATTAGCAAGCATGGTGGAGATTTTGGCTTTCGGTATTTTTCTCTTATTAGTGATGATGTCTTTCATGTACTTTGCATAAGGGGCCATCTTTAAAATATCAGTCAAGCGAGTGCGCAAAAAGACTGGCCTAATCATTTCAGCAAAGCGTTCAAATTCTTCATCATCTTCATTCTTAGTTGATTTAGGTGGAAAGGGCATGGGTTTCTGAACCCATGGTTCTCTTTCCTTTCCATGTTTTCTAGCAACGAAGTCTCTTTTATCATATCTTTTATTTTTAGGTTGTGGGTTATCAAGATCAACAGCTGGTTCTATCTCAACATCATTATCTAGTTGTTTATCATTGTCTAGTTTAGTATCTTCATGAACATCATTGTTATCTTTTTCATTATCACTAGGTGAATGTTCATTACCAGATTGAGTTTCAGCATCAGAGATAGAAACATCATTATCATTATCAGGAGGTTTCTCTATTTCAGGTCCACTAGAGGCATGCAAAGTCCCATTATTTTTCTTTTTCTTCTTCTTCTTAGAAGGACTAGGTGCATCAGTGTTAATTCTTTGAGAGTCTTGTTCAATTCTTTTAGGATGTCCCTCAGGATAAAGTGGTTCCTGAGTCATTCTACCTCCTCTAGTCATTACTCTGACAGCATGATCGTTGATATTATTATTCATTTCATCAAGTAATTCACTTTGAGATTTAGCAACTTGTTCTATTTGAGTTTGAACCATAGAGGCATGTTTTCCTACACCTCTAACATCATTGGAGATTCTAAATAACAAGTCACTCAAGCGAGCAATCATATCAGAATTGTATTTCAATTGTTTCATAACATTTGCATTGAAGTGATCTTGTTTTCTAATATAGTTATCAAACTCATGAAGGCATTGACTAGGATGCATATTATAAGGATTGTCATTATCATTAAATTTCATTAAAGAATTTACCTCTACCACCTTGGGTGGTGGTGTATCAAGCCCATGTATTTCTTCAATAGGAGGTAAATTTTTGACATCCTCAGCTTTAATACCTTTTCCTTCATAGATTTCTTTACCTCTTGCGTATCTTCTAGACTGAGATATAAGATACCCCTCTTCTTCGGAGTGGGTTTGTGCGGTGGTTCAGGAAGAGTCCAATCATCATAATTTTTCAATATATTATTCAATAATTCCTCAGCTTGTTCAATAGTTTGTTCCCTGAAAACACAACCAGCACAACTATCTAGGAAGTCCCTAGCAGCATCAGTTAGTCCATTATAGAAGATATCAAGTATTTCATTTTTCTTAAGAGGATGGTCAGGCAAAGCATTCAGCAATTGGAGAAGCCTCCCCGAAGCTTGTGGGAGACTCTCTTCTTCAATTTGCAAAGTTAAGTATTTCCTGTAAGGCAGCTTGTTTCTTATGAGCAGGAAAATATTTTTCAGAGAAGTAGTAAATCATATCCTGGGGACTACGCACACAACCAGGAGCAAGGGTATTATACCAAATCTTAGCATCACCCTTTAATGAGAACGGAAATAATTTGAGAATATAATAGTAGCGAATTTTCTCATCATGAGCAAATAGGGTGGCTATATCATTCAGCTTAGTAAGATGTGCCACAACAGTTTCAGTTTATAACCATGGAAAGGATCAGATTCAACCAAAGTAATTAACTTTGGGTCGATAGAGAATTCATAATCCTTATCATCAACACAGATAGGTGAAGTAGCAAACTTAGGATCACACTTCATTCTAGCATTCAAAGATTTCTCCTTCAGTTTGCATACTAATTTCTTAAGATCATCTCTATCATTGCAAGCAAGAAAATCTCTAGCTGTCTCCTCATCCATAACATAACCTTCAGGTACCTTAGGCAATTCATATCTAGGAGAGCTAGGCTTAATAGGTGTTTCAAGATTTTTAGTTTCAAGTACTTCATCAGTTTCAATAATTTCATCAGTTTCAGCATTCTCAATATTTTTAGCTCCAACAATTTGTTCATCAAGAAAATCACCTAGTGGCACACCATCATCAAGCAAGGTACTAGCATCATCAAGAGTAGTATTCATAGAAGTGGCATCATCAATAACTTGCGACATATCAGGATTAATAGCATGTGGTGGTGTTGCATGTCTACTCAAAATAGAAGGTGAATCAAGTGCAGAGCTAGATGGCAGTTCCTTACCTCTCCTCGTCTTAGAGGGAAAAATCTTAGTCTTTGTATCCTTCAGATTCTACATAGTGATAAATTGATAATAATCCCAAGTGACTCAACAAATATAGCTATGCTCCCCGGCAACGGCGCCAGAAAAAGGTCTTGATAACCCAGAAGTATAGGGGATCGCAACAGTTTTCGAGGGTAGAGTATTCAACCCAAATTTATTGATTCGACACAAGGGGAGCCAAAGAATATTTGTAAGTATTAGCAGCTGAGTTGTCAATTCAACCACACCTGGAGATTAATTATCTACAGCAAAGTGATCAGTAGCAAAGTAGTATGATAGTTTTGATAGCAGTAGTAACAGTAACGGTAACAGTGATAGCAATGATTTTGTAGCAAGTGTAACAGTAGCAGCAACAGTAGTAACTTAGCAAGAACAATATATGGAAAATTCGTAGGCATTGGATTGGTGAATTCATTGGATGATATTCATCATATAACTGTCATAACCTAGGGCGATACGGCACTAGCTCCAGTTCATAAATATAATGTAGTCATGTATTCCGTAAATTGTCATACGTGCTTATGGAAAGAACTTGCATGACATCTTTTGTCCTACCCTCCCGTGGCAGCGGGCTCCATAAGGAAACTAAGGGATATTAAGGCCTCCTTTTAATAGAGAACCGAAACAAAGCATTAGCACATAGTGAATACATGAACTCCTCAAACTACGGTCATCACCGGAAAGTATCCCGACTATTGTCACTCCGGGGTTTGCGGATCATAACACTGTAGGGTAACGCAGCAGAAAACAAAAATTTTCCGACCTACGCACCAGCCCAGGACCACTATGGAGACTGCATACAAGGTTTGATCATTTTCGTTACCGACTCGAAGCGCAGCGGAAGTAGAGTCGATGACGATCGGCGGTGCAGATCCCCGCAGCTAGGATTTACAACCTCCCAACCGCGAGGATGTATACCCTCGTCTTCCCTTCGGACAGTCCTCCGGGAGGCTGTCGAACAGTCCCCCAGACGATGTCGCGGACAGCCCTTCGGGAGGACCTTCGAAACTCGAACGGTCACTCGGACAGCCCTTCGGGAGGACTCACAGAACTCGGACCGTCACTTGGACAGCCCTTCGGGAGGCACTCTCGAACAGCCCCTCGGGCACTAAGATCGAAACTACGACCTCTCTACAGAGTTGCACACATACGGTGTCATCTATCCGGCAGGGCTTCGCCGTCCAGAACTAGTTCCCACCGGAACCCAGACAGCCTTTCGGCTCTACGAAACTATTTCGCTGGGAGGTGGAGAGAATGCCAGATCATGCATGGCTTGTGTGAGAGCTAAGGATGGGGAAATGGCTGCCAAGATCACTCCTATATATAGGCTAGCCAAGGGGTAAAATTGTCACACAAAAACCCCAAAGTGCCCTTGGAATATCCCTTTCCAAAAGGGAATATGCCATATGGGAGTGCCATGTGGAGCACCATGGTGCTCCACCTCCTTGGCCGGCCACCCTTGGGGGGGGACCCCCCCATGAGGTGCCATGCCCTCCTTCCCCTTCTAGAAGGCCCTTTTAGAATTTCCAAAAAGGTGCTTTCCATAAAATTCCCAAAAAGCACTTTCACTATTCACGACGACATTTTTCAGCGTCCGTTCGAACTGAAAATATTTATGTGGGCTTAGAACATTTCCAGTACCCACTAAAATAATTTTCAATGCGTTCTGGAACAATTCCAGTTTAGTGATTTCATCTGCGAAAAGCATCTGAAGCGGTTCCGGCAGCCCCGGAACATTTCCGGTTTTTCTTCCAGAAAATTCCCAGAAGTTTCCAGAATGATTCTGGTATCCTCCAAGAATTATCAGGCATGTGCCGAAACCATTTTGACTTAATGGTATCCCCTGAAACAACTTTTCAGTTTCACCGGAACTCATCCGGTGGCCTCTCTCTGCGGAACTTTTCCGCTGTCCGAAACTTTTCGGTGTCCGAAACTTTTTCGGTGATTTTCTCTCAGACTCCCTATCTAGTATTCAGCAGATAGATGACCCTTAAGCGTGTGACCCTATAGGTTCGGTGAAGTATAGACATGACACGGAACCCCTTCCGATCAATGATCAACATCGGAGCCGTGGACACCCATATTGACCCCTATACCCACACGAATGAATATTCGAGTGAACCTCCAGTTGCCGCGTGCTATTCCTGTTGCTTCGTGATATGTTACAAATACCCGAGGTGAGACATGTTGGCATTCCCGTGGATCAACACTTGTCCACTATGCTAGTTACCTCGTTACCGGTATTGTTCTCTTTTCTCGTTACCATGTTCCGGCATCCCCGTGATCAAATCACAAAGTGTCTGGCCAGACGATGATGGATACCGTAACACCGAGAGGGCCCAGAGATATCTCTCCATCGCCGGAGGAGCAAATCCCAATCTTGAGCTATCAAGTTACTTGCCACACTTTTCCATGAACCCGTAAGCCGCCGTAATAGCCACCCATTTACGGATGACGTTTAACAAACCCCAAAGTTCATGAAGCAAGCATGAAGAAACTCGATACTCTCATGGTCTAAGGAATCATGCAAACATTAACCATCTCTGTGTTATTAACCATTAACTTGTGACGAAAGAACCTCATAGCATAACATCAATCGGGTCGATTCAACACAAATGTTCTGTTAACATTGTGCCCTCAAAATTGCTAGCATAGTCATGCCCATGATCAGGAAAACAGGATCATCATGCAATACTTGAGCCAGTCATAGAGGCTTGACTAGGAATACATTTTATCATTTATTATTCCACACGTGCATATGAGTCTTCCTCCGAGCCTCGTTTTATTTGCAGACTCGAGAACCATAGCAGTTATAGCATGGAACATAAACCTAATTATGAACAGGGAGATAATCAATAACATTTATTATTGCCTCTAGGGCATATCTCCTACAGACTCCCACTTGCACTAGAGTCAATAATCTAGTTAATGCTAATGCACTTTACACCTGTGGCACACCGGTGTAAATATGCTTCGCTTGTGGTATAGCCTGAATGTCCAACGGATCTGACGACTTCAGCTCCGTGTGTATCTTTGCATATCCTCGTTAGGTAAATCTATCTCCATAGATCATCATGCCTAATATAAAGGCTATTTAGCCCAAGCACTTCATCGAAAAACTATTTTCAAATGAAGTCCTAATTCATGTCAAGAAATTTATTTCCAATTAACAATGTGTCAAGCACACAACGTTTTTTAGAAATTTTATTATGCTCCCACTTACTTTCTTGAATCATAAGCATCTTTGTTACCCATTGATGAAGTCAAAACCCTTTTAACCATATCATCAAAACACGAAGATTCCAACTCCATTTTGCTATCTTCTATCCATCGCTGGAACTCTGAAGTTTGCATACTTACTAGCATCCTTTGGACTGACAAAATACCTTGGACTGTAACACATGCAAGTCCTTGGTTTCATTTCCATCAGATGGAAATCCTTTCGTCATCCTTGTTTCATATCTCATGATTGAAATATGTATTAATGCTAGTTCAACCCGAACCGACTTTAAGCATCGCTACGGTGAAGCAACCTCATCGTAGTCAACTCCTTGAACTTGTATATTGCAACAAGTCGAGCTTTATGGATAAAACATTTTTATTCGTATCAGTTATAGTTCCATAAATATTCGTCAGACTCTAAGTCTTCCGAAAGGTGTATCAAGGTTTTAATCTTGAATCACTTATATGGAAACTATCTCGGATTGTATTGGCATTTAGCCAATTCTGGAGTCAGGGCCCATCAACGCTTCCTTGTGTATCGTAGGTATACTGTTGTCTAACAACAATATCTCGTTGCGCACCTGATAGGTTAGCACGAGCCTTGCCTACGTGGTTCAGCTGCAAGTTCGACTGAAGTCCATACATTTTATTGTAGAGACTTCCGTATCAGTCGCAGTAGGAAACTCCGGAATTACTTCCAAGGTCTCTTTCCTTTGACCTGATGACGAAGATACTGTTTACCTCGTCGAGTTGCACTATTCTCCCACTCACCTTTTTGAAAGAACCATTTTCTTCAAAAAGCATACCGTTCTTTGTGGCAAACCTATTTGCCTCGGTATAGTGAGGGAGGAATACCCAATTGCTTGGGATAACCTACAAGGTAGCACTTGTCTGATTTGGAATAGGTTTGTAACCTTTTACACAAGCCCCATATTCCAAATGTTTAAGAAAAGATATAACATGGTTGGGCGTACCATACCATGGCGTCATTTCAACAGACCTGATGGAGCTCTTTTCAGTGTAAAAGCCGTAGTCTCTAAAGCATCACCTTTTAAAAGGGATAATGGCAAATTTATTTATGTCATCTTTGATCTTACCATGTCATAAATGGTTCGATTACATCTTCACGGACTTTCCACTCACAGTGGTGTTCCGGGTGGTGTAAGTTATGAAACTCTTTTCACAACTCATCAGACATTCGCTAAACTTGTAACTCAAATATTTCTTTCTGCAATCGAATTGTAGAAACATAATTTTCTTGTTACAATAACTTCTACTTCATTTTGAAAACCTTTCAAATGATTTCAAAAGATCCAGACTTACGTCTCATCAAGTAAATATCCATATATCTACTTGAGTCATTTCTGAAGATAGATAAATCCACTACTTGCAACAACATTTATCGGACTACATACATCAAAATGTATGATCACCAATAAGTTCTTTGCTCGTTCCTTATTGCCTGTGAACGATATTTCAGTCACTTCACTTTTCGGAGGAAAGTTGCAAGTGTCAGGTGATTCAAAATCAAACGACTTCAAAAATCCATCATAATGGGATTTTCCATGCGGGTTTCTCCAATGTGACCAAATGCAGTGCCACACTTGTGTGGTATTCTTTTAGTCTTATGACATTTAGCGTCAGTGTTATGGATGTATCATATTACCATCAATATTCATAACATACATCCCATCGATGATGGAAGTATGGCCCTCATGTTATTCATGATACTGAACAACAATTGTTCTTCTATGAACAATTCTTTTGCAACAAACATTGTGCAAAGGCCTAGAGTGTATGAAACTCTAAAATGAATTATGAAAGTAAACCCAGAGGTAATGTATTATTATCAATATTCATAACATACATCTCATTCATAATGAAAGTATGGCCCTTATGTTATTCATAACATCGAACATCAAAAGTTCTCTTATAAACAAACTTCTTGCAAGATACCTTATGCAATGGGCTAGAGTTTGTGAAACTCCAAACGAATTATAAAAATAAATACAGACGGTAATACACCGATGGAAGGTATAGTAACATTTACTATGTTCCCCGTGTATACCTAAAACTCATTTCTGGCTAGTCTTTCAGGCCATAGTAGTTCTTACATCGAGTTGCAACAGAAAGCAATCGAGCGGGTATCTTTGTGATTTACTCACAATACCCAAGAATCAGTGATTAACAATTTAATCATAATTCCCAAGGACTATATCTTTGACCAGCCTTCTATACATCAAAAACTTGTATGACATTCATACATGAGCTGGATATTCCAGTCTCCTTTCTTTCTGCCTTTATACTTCTAACAGTTTAACTTTCAGTATTTCTCCTACTCTCAGAAAAAGCACCGAACTTAAGAGTGGCGTTAGCCCCGGACTTCCTAGGCGTGAAAGTCTTACTAACACCCTTCGGACACTTCCTTTCTCTTTAAGTTGTTGTTTTATTCACCTTTCATCATATGACAGGCGTTCTTCTGGATCCCTCTCTTATCAGTCTAATGCATAGTAAACTCCTTTACTAATAGTTTGCAAACAAACATTGCTTTGGCTATCTCATATCTTTTAGCCTTTGTCTGTCTCTGAAAATAATTTTCAGATTCCATGAATATCACATAACTATCCAAACTTTCGAAGTTTGGGTCTCATGGAAACAAACATATTGCGCTTGACTGAAATGGAATTCTAGCTTTTGGATCAACGGACGAGAGTCACATGATCCATAGCATAAGCGAGAGAATACCGAAAGTATGCGATAGGACAAAGTCCTTCTCGGCACTCTTGAGGACAATCCTCACATTACGTTACCAACCGTAAATTTTTAACCAGATATTTAACAGCTATTCAATTTTAATAGGGAAGGTGGAAATGCGAGCCATTATTCTACAACTATTATGCAAATCACACTTAGACAGTGTTCAAAATTAATTGCACTGAGAATTAAAAGAATTAATTCTACAGTGCGCTCCCACTCAAATCAATATCTCTCATAATTGATTGTGAGTGATTCAAGATCCGCATTTCAATTCAACGCCATTGATGGTAGCATCACTGATGACGAAAATCTCAATCGGTAGGCAAACTTGCCAATCACATCTCTATGTGACTCTTGTTCATCTTTCGATGCGTGTGTTCCGAGCTCATGACTTTCATGCCTGAACGTCAAGACAACCAAGTGATCTCGCTGCGAGGTCTCAACTCACCCGCCTCACACATCCCTAATCGTTTGTACCCATGTTAGCATGTGATACCCCGAAAAGTTAGGTGCCGTGACGGTGCTACACTTGGGAGAACACTAACTACTTGATATTTTTGTGAGAGATCACCCTAATAAAAGCGACTACCGCGCAATCAAGAAGGGTGCATCATAAGGGATAAACATCTCAGGCAATTCATAATAGCATGATATGGTATAGCCCTTTCTGACGGAGAAGTCTTGTATTTCTTCGTCTTCGGCATTTGCGTCGGTGTTCACCTTCGCGAAGATTGCCACCACCTTGTCGATGCACCAGATAATATTGCTATCCCTATAGCTAATAAAATAAGTGCATTACACAAGGTTGACACGCAGGTCATTTAAAGTGCAATCATATGGCTCCAGCCATCATGCCAAATCATGACACGCAGGTCATGTTAATCAATTTACATCATATAGTCATCTCATACATAATCAAATCATTATGAGCACTGCTATACCACATCATATGCACATGCAAACCCTCCTGCAAAACCAAGTTAGACGTCTCTAATCGGTTCATGCAAAAACTTGTTTTACGTGGCTTCTAAGGTTTCGAAACAAACCGAAGCTACCAACGTCCATCATCAAGTATGATAATTCAAGCGCTAGTTTAACAATGCGGGGTGTATGAAAACCGAGATAATAAAATCTCAAGCCCCATACTGAACTTCGTCATACGCATGACCCCCGTGCAGATCATATCTGCATTGCCCTTTCGTCTGCGAAACATCCATCTTTCTTTGACTAAAGTGGAACCCAAAGAACTGTTAGCACTTCGTTAATCTGTCAATCAGCATACTCAGGAGCAGCATGAAAGGATCGCGGATTGCCAGAACTTTGTGAGATTCCACAATGCTGTCAAGATCAGGACTACGCAAATTCAAGGGAAGCAACAAGAACATCGGGTAACAGATTTCATCTGCTACCCGCACAAATAATTTTCAGTAATAGAACTCATCTACTACCTAATTATATTGTGCAACACCCATACATCTCCATGTATTCTAGATCGCAACCTGCATCTACGCATAGCACGGCTCATGATGCCACTGTAGGGTAACGCAGCAGAAAACAAAATTTTTCCGACCTACGCACCAGCCCAGGACCACTATGGAGACTGCATACAAGGTTTGATCATTTTCGTTACCGACTCGAAGCGCAGCGGAAGTAGAGTCGATGACGATCGGCGGTGCAGATCCCCGCAGCTAGGATTTACAACCTCCCAACCGCGAGGATGTATACCCTCGTCTTCCCTTCGGACAGTCCTCCGGGAGGCTGTCGAACAGTCCCCCAGACGATGTCGCGGACAGCCCTTCGGGAGGACCTTCGAAACTCGAACGGTCACTCGGACAGCCCTTCGGGAGGACTCACAGAACTCGGACCGTCACTTGGACAGCCCTTCGGGAGGCACTCTCGAACAGCCCCTCGGGCACTAAGATCGAAACTACGACCTCTCTACAGAGTTGCACACATACGGTGTCATCTATCCGGCAGGGCTTCGCCGTCCAGAACTAGTTCCCACCGGAACCCAGACAGCCTTTCGGCTCTACGAAACTATTTCGCTGGGAGGGAGAGAGAATGCCAGATCATGCATGGCTTGTGTGAGAGCTAAAGATGGGGAAATGGCTGCCAAGATCACTCCTATATATAGGCTAGCCAAGGGGTAAAATTGTCACACAAAAACCCCAAAGTGCCCTTGGAATATCCCTTTCCAAAAGGGAATATGCCATATGGGAGTGCCATGTGGAGCACCATGGTGCTCCACCTCCTTGGCCGGCCACCCTTGGGGGGGGGGACCCCCCCCATGAGGTGCCATGCCCTCCTTCCCCTTCTAGAAGGCCCTTTTGGAATTTCCAAAAAGGTGCTTTCCATAAAATTCCCAAAAAGCACTTTCACTATTCACGACGACATTTTTCAGCGTCCGTTCGAACTGAAAATATTTATGTGGGCTTAGAACATTTCCAGTACCCACTAAAATAATTTTCAATGCGTTCTGGAACAATTCCAGTTTAGTGATTTCATCTGCGAAAAGCATCTGAAGCGGTTCCGGCAGCCCCGGAACATTTCCGGTTTTTCTTCCAGAAAATTCCCAGAAGTTTCCAGAATGATTCTGGTATCCTCCAAGAATTATCAGGCATGTGCCGAAACCATTTTGACTTAATGGTATCCCCTGAAACAACTTTTCAGTTTCACCGGAACTCATCCGGTGACCTCTCTCTGCGGAACTTTTCCGCTGTCCGAAACTTTTCGGTGTCCGAAACTTTTTGGTGATTTTCTCTCAGACTCCCTGTCTAGTATTCAGCAGATAGATGACCCTTAAGCATGTGACCCTATAGGTTCGGTGAAGTATAGACATGACACGGAACCCCTTCCGATCAATGATCAACATCGGAGCCGTGGACACCCATATTGACCCCTATACCCACACGAATGAATATTCGAGTGAACCTCCAGTTGCCGTGTGCTATTCCTGTTGCTTCGTGATATGTTACAAATACCCGAGGTGAGACATGTTGGCATTCCCGTGGATCAACACTTGTCCACTATGCTAGTTACCTCGTTACCGGTATTGTTCTCTTTTCTCGTTACCATGTTCCGGCATCCCCGTGATCAAATCACAAAGTGTCTGGCCAGACGATGATGGATACCGTAACACCGAGAGGGCCCAGAGATATCTCTCCATCGCCGGAGGAGCAAATCCCAATCTTGAGCTATCAAGTTACTTGCCACACTTTTCCATGAACCCGTAAGCCGCCGTAATAGCCACCCATTTACGGATGACGTTTAACAAACCCCAAAGTTCATGAAGCAAGCATGAAGAAACTCGATACTCTCATGGTCTAAGGAATCATGCAAACATTAACCATCTCTGTGTTATTAACCATTAACTTGTGACGAAAGAACCTCATAGCATAACATCAATCGGGTCGATTCAACACAAATGTTCTGTTAACATTGTGCCCTCAAAATTGCTAGCATAGTCATGCCCATGATCAGGAAAACAGGATCATCATGCAATACTTGAGCCAGTCATAGAGGCTTGACTAGGAATACATTTTATCATTTATTATTCCACACGTGCATATGAGTCTTCCTCCGAGCCTCGTTTTATTTGCAGACTCGAGAACCATAGCAGTTATAGCATGGAACATAAACCTAATTATGAACAGGGAGATAATCAATAACATTTATTATTGCCTCTAGGGCATATCTCCTACAAACACGTAGTAGGTGACTATAACTAGCAAGATCAGATCTAGAACATAGATATAATGGTGATAACATAAACGGTTCAGATATGAAATCATGGCACCCGAGCGCAAAGTGACAAGCATTAAGCATGGCAAATTCATAGCAACATCAATCTCAGAACATAGTGGATACTAGGGATCAAGCCCTAACAAAACTAACTCGATTACATGATGAATCTCATCCAACTCCTCACCGACCAGCGAGCCTACGAAGGAATTACTCACTCCCGGTGGTGAGCATCATGGAATTGGCGATGAAGGAGGGTTGGTGATGACGAAGATCGAAGATCCCCCTCTCCAGAGCCCAAAAAGGACTCCAGATCTGGCCTCCCGATGAAGAACAGGAGGTGGCGGCGGCTCCGTATCGTGAAACGAGATAATTCTTCCTCCCTGATTTTTTTCTGGAAAAATAGGATTTTATAGCGTTGAAATTAGGGTCTGCGGGGCCACCAGGTGGGCACAACCCACCTGGGCGCGCCTGAGGGGGGGGCGCCCTGGTGGGTTGTGCTCACCCAGGGGGCCCCCTCCAGTGGTTCTTGGCTCCAGTATTTTTTTTATTATATAAAAATTCTCCAAAAAGTTTCATCCCAATCCGAGAACTTTTATTTCTGCACAAAAACAACACCATGGTAGTTCTGCTAAAAACAGCGTCAGTACGGGTTAGTTTCATTCAAATCATGCAAATTAGAGTCCAAAACAAGAGGAAAAGCGATAGGAAAAGTAGATACGACGGAGACGGAAAATACACAACATGCCAGTGATAGAATGAGTAGCACCTCACATATATCACAAGTATGAAGGAAACACAAGATGGTAAAGAATGAATACAGATATTGTCGAAGAATGGATACACGAAATGAAATAAACAGAACAGACTGATCAAGAAAACTATCGACACAGAGCACGAATAAGAACTACTGAATGAATTGCAGTAGAATAGAAATAACCAGTGGTGCTCGATGGCGATAGAGAGATTTGGTAGACCAGTTCACTCTTCTGCCAAAGGGCTACGTCTGGTTGGAGGGGTTGTGACTTAACACGGAAGATAAACTCTCTTCACCCTATTCTCCTTCAACGCAGAGCTGATCAGACTCAGGTTGATTTCGCTCATGGCAGATCCTTGTCGGCGATCTCCAAACCTTCGGTCGACCTTCGCGAACCACAATCACTCTTGGTTGCTGAAGATCAGGCTCGGTGAAGACAACAACTCTTCAACACTCAAAGCCAAACCTATCCGTCTAGAGAGTGCGCAGCTCTCAAGAGTAATAGGTACAAGAACTCTCACTCAGAACTACTGTGATGCTAAACCACTGTCTAAGTTTGGGCTCTTGGTTTTCTCATGGTGGATCTTAAACTCAAATCACTCGGAGAGGGGTTGCTCAAATCAATCTTCTCATAAATCTCAAGCGGAGCAGCCAACGATCAAAGTTGGAGCGGGGTGGCTATTTATAGCCACAGCCTTCCCAGATGGGAAATGACCAAATTGGACATCGGCCTCAGCCAATGGTCAAACGACATGATTCCAATGACCGGATTTGAGCACAACGGTAACATTTCTTGCGGAGCAAGAAAAGCTAACTCCTCGGTCCGAGGCAAATCTCTCGCAGCGAAGAAGATCACAGTCTCTTGCTGGCAAGTATTTACTCGGAACACAAAGAGATTTCTCTCGCATCTTTCATAGGTTGTGGCTAAGCATCACAGCTGATCTAAGCATCGAGAACCTATACCCCTCTTAATAGTACGGAGGTCCTATGACTCGACAGACTGAAGAAGAAAAACGAAATGAATGCTACGTCTTCACGTTGTCTTCGACTTCAATCACAACAGTCAATTTCTTCGGACGACAGTATCGAAACAAAAGCTTTGCTTCAGCAGTAAACTTTTGAGGGGTCGATTTATTCACATAAATCTTCTCGACTCTATCACTTCAACATATCCAGCTTGTTCTTCTCTGCAGCGCAGATATGCTTCGGTGAGGTTCCTCGAACTCTGCACCGGAGACAACATTCTCTTCGGTTGTGTATGGACTTTACTCTCTGTATGCACTCGCAAAAAAATCAGTCCATACCTGTTTCTGTCAACAATCTCCAAAACACAAGGTAGGTAGATATTGCACCAACAGATAGTGACTGGAGAACTCTGTCAATCACTATTTTATCTGGAAGATTAACTCCCACTCAAGCAATTGTAGTACTCAGACATTCTGAGCACATGCTCACTGGCTGAGCTATTCTCCTCCATCTTGTAGGAAAAGTACTTGTCAGAGGTCTCATACCTCTCAACACGGGCATGAGCCTGAAATACCAATTTCAGCTCTTGGAACATCTCATATGTTCCATGGCATTCAAAACATCTTTGGAGCCCTGGTTCTAAGCCGAAAAGCATGAGGCACTAAACTATCAAGTAGTCATCAGATCGAGCTTGTCAAACGTTCATAACGTCTGTACCAACTCCTACAACAGGTCTGACACCTAGCGGTGCATCAAGGACATAATTCTTCCATGCAGTAATAAGGATAATACTCAGATCACGGACCCAGTCCACATTATTGCTGCCATCATCTCTCCACTTAGTTTTCTCTAGGAACGCATTAAAAATACAAGGGAACGGTAACACGGGCCATTGATCTATAACATAGATATGCAAATAGTATCAAGACTAAGTTCATGATAAATTAAGTTGAATTAATCAAATTACTAATGAACTCCCACTTAAATTAACATCCCTCAAGTTATTTAAGTGATACATGATCCAAATCAACTGACCCATGTCCGATCATCACGTGAGATGGGGTAGTCATCAATGGTGAACATCTCTATGTTGATCATATCTACTATATGACTCACGTTCGACCTTTCGGTCTCCAGTGTTTCGAAACCATGTCTGTACATGCTAGGCTCGTCAACTTTAACCCAAATATTCCGCGTGTGTAAATCTGGCTTACACCCGTTGTATGTGAACGTAGAGTCTATCACACCCGATCATCACGAGGTGCTTCAAAACGACGAACTTTGGCAACGGTGCATACTCAGTGAGAACACTTTTATCTTGAAATTAAGTGAAGGGATCATCTTATAATGCTACTGTCGTTCTAAGAAAAATAAGATGCATAAAGGATAAACATCACATGCAATCAAAATATGTGATATGATATGGTCATCATCATCTTGTGCTTTTGATCTCCATCTCCAAAGCATCGTCATGATCTCCATCATCACCGGCTCGACACCTTGATCTCCATTGTTGTGTCGGGGTCGTCTCACCAACTATTGCTTCTACAACTATTGCTAACGCATAGCGATAAAGTAAAGCAATTACATGGCGCTTGTATTTCATACAATAATTAAGAGGCAACCCTAAGGCTCCTGCCAGTTGTCGATATTACAAAACATGATTATCTCATACAACAACGTATATCACATCACATCTTGACCATATCACATCACAACATACCCTGTAAAAACAAGTTAGACGTCCTCTACTTTGTTGTTGCAAGTTTTACGTGGCAGCTACGGGCTTCTAGCAAGAACCGTTCTTACCTACGCAAAACCACAACGGTGATTTATCAAGGTTGCTATTTTAACCTTCTTCAAGGACCGGCCGTAGTCAAATTTGGTTCAACTAAAGTAGGATAAACAGACACCAGCTAGCCACCTTTATGCAAAACAAGTTGCATGTCAGTCGGTGGAACCGGTCTCATGTGCGCAGACATGTAAGGTTGGTTCGGGCCGCTTCATCCCACAATGCCGCCGAATAAAAATAAGACGTTGGTGGTAAGCAGTATGACCATCACTGCCCACAACTCCTTTGTGTTCTACTCGTGCATAACATCTACGCATAAACCTGGCTCGGATGCCACTGTTGGGGAATGTTGCATGGAAAAAAAAAATCTACGCACACGCAAGATCTATCCATGGAGATGCATAGCAACGAGAGGGGAGAGTATGTCTACGTACCCTCGTAGACCGTTTAGCGGAAGCATTTATCAACGCGGTTGATGTAGTTGAACACCTTCCCGATCCAACCGATCAAGTACCAAACGTACGGCACCTCCGCGTTCAGCACACGCTCAGCTCGATGACGTCCTCACCTTCTTGATCCAGCAAGACGGGCGAAGTAGTAGATGAGTTCCGGTAGCACGACGGCGTGGTGACGGTGGCGTTGCAACTATCTCCGCAGGGCTTCGCCCATCACTATGAAAATATGACCGAGGACGAACTAGAGGGAGAGGGGCACCTGATACGTCTCCAACGTATCTATAATTTTTGCTTATTCCATGCTATTATATTATCATTCTTGGATGTTTTACAATCATTTTATAGCAAATTTATATCATTTTTGGGACTAACCTATTGACATAGTGCCCAGTGCCAGTTGCTGTTTTTTGCTTGTTTTTTACTTCGCAGAAAATCAATACCAAACGGAGTCCATACGCAGCGAAACTTTTTGGGGAATTTTTCTGGACCAGAAGACACAAGTCGGGCCAAATAAGTACAAGAGGGGTGCCCCGAGGGGGGCACAACCCACCTGGGCGAGCCTGGGGGCCCAGGCGCGCCCTGGTGGGTTGTGCCCACCTCGGTGGCCTCCCGCACCGCCTCTTCGCCCTATAAATTCTCAAATATTCCAGAAACCCTAGAGGAGTCGACGAAACACAATTCCAGCTGCCGCAAGTTCCAGAACCACGAGATCCAATCTAGACACCATCACGGAGGGGTTTGTCATCCTCATTGGTGCCTCTCTGATGATGCGTGAGTAGTTCATTGTAGACCTACGGGTCCGTAGGCAGTAGCTAGATGGCTTCTTCTCTCTTTTTGATTCTCAATACAATGGTCTCTTGGAGATCTATTTGATGTAACTCTTTTTGCGGTGTGTTTGTTGGGATCCGATGAACTTTGAGTATATGATCTATTTTTGTGTGCAATCTTGTTTGCGTAGTCACGATGACTCAAGAGAACACCAAGTTGTGTGATTTTTCCAATACCAACAACAATGATTTTATTAGCACTCCGATTGCTCCTCCCGCCTCTAGTGCGGAATCTTGTGATATTAATGCAGCTTTGTTGAATCTTTTTATGAAAGATCAGTTTTCCGGTACTCCTAATGAGGCTGCCGCGTCCCATCTAAACACATTCGTGGAATTATGCGATATGCAAAAGAAAAAAGATGTGGACAATGATATTGTGAAGTTGAAATTATTTCCGTTTTCTTAGCGAGATCGTGCAAAAATTTGGTTTTCTTCTTTGCCTCACAATAGCATCAATTCTTGGGATAAATGCAAAGATGCTTTCATTACTAAGTATTTTCCGCCCGCGAAAATTATTTCCCTTAGAACTCAAATCATGAATTTTAAGCAACTTGAGCATGAACATGTTGCGCAATCTTGGGAAAGAATGAAGTTGATGCTAAGAAATTGTCCTACTCATGGTTTAAATCTTTGGATGATCATACAAAAATTTTATGCGGGATTGAACTTTGTTTCTAGAAATCTTTTAGATTCCGCCGCGGGTGGTACTTTTATGGAAATTACTTTGGGTGAAGCTACTAAATTGCTTGATAATATTATGGCAAATTATTCACAATGGCATACCGAAAGAGCACCTACTAGTAAAAAAGTTAATTCAGTTGAACAAATTAGTACTTTGAGTGAAAAAGTTGATGCTCTTATGAAATTGGTTGCTAATAAAAGTGCTCCTATTGATATTAATGATGTGACTTTGTCTACTTTGATTGAGAAAAATAGTGATTCCGTAGATGTGAATTTTGTCTCGCGAAACAATTTTAATAACCATGCTTATAGAGGTAATTTTAATCCTAGGCCTTTTCCTGGAAATTCCTCTAATAATTATGGTATACTATATAATCCATCTATATAATAATAATATATACTAATAATATATAATAATAATAATAATATAATAGGAACACCCCTGATCTTTGAAAGAATAATATAAGAGATTATCAATGCTCAAAAAGTTTTCCATAATACGGTAGAAGAAAAGTTGAATAAGATTGATGATATGTCTAGAAGCATTGATAGAATCTCTCATGATGTAGAAAATCTCAAGTTGAAAATTTTTGTACCCAAGGTTGAGGAATCAATTAAAGCTTTATATGTTTCTATGGATGAAAGTAAGAAAAGAACCGCTATGCTTAGAGCTAAACGAGAATTTTTAGAAAGAGCTTTTTCTAGTGATTGCTTTCATAAAAATGATGAAGATCTTAAGGTGATTGGTGTTTCTTCTATTGATTCCTTGTTTAGTAAATTTAAAATTGATGATAAAGGGACTGAAGAAGAGTCAACTTTAGTTAGAAGGCGTCCCAATAATTCGGAGGGTGAAGATCTTGATGAAAAAATTGATAAAAGTGGGTTTGGAGAGGTCAAAACTTTAACTAGTGATGTGCCCACTCTTTTGGATTACAAAGACTTTAATTATGATAATTGCTCTTTGATTGATTGTATTTCTTTGTTGCAATCCATGATTAATTCACCTCATGCTTATGAACAAAATAAAGCTTTTACTAAACATATAATAGATGCCATGATGAAAGCTTTGGAAGAAAAGTTGGAATTAGAGATTTCAATTCCTAGAAAATTACATGATGAATGGGAACCTACCATCAAAGTCAAGATTAAAAATTATGAGTGTTTTGCTTTATGTGATTTGGGTGCTAGTGTTTCCACAATTCCGAAATCTTTATGTGATGTGATTGGTCTTACCGCTATTGAAGAATGTTCTCTTTGTGACGACCCCAGCTTAATCGTGCACTAATCATACACGCAAATGCACACGATCAAGCCTAAGGACTCACTTGAAGATATCACAACACAACTCTAAAACATAAATAAAGTCATACAAGCTTTATATTACAAGTCAGGGCCTCGAGGGCTCGAATACATAGCTCGATGGCATACAAGTGTCAGCGGAAACATCAGATATCTGGGTACAGATATTACAGAGAAACAGATAGGCCCTTAGAAAGGCGGGGCAAAATAAAATACTACGATCGAAAGGCGTAGGCCTCCTGCCTAGGACCCTCTGAACCTACTCCTGGTCGTCGGTCGGCTCCTCGTAGTAGTACTCGCCGGGAGTGTAGTAGTAGTAGTAGTAGTAGCCGTCGGCGGGGGCAACTGGCTCCGGGGCTCCGTCGTCTGGTTGCCCGGAGCCAGTTGCGACAAAAGGATATGGGAAGAAAAAGAAAGCAAAGCAAACATGAGTACTCATCCGAAGTACTCAGCAAGCAAGGATCTACACTACTTATGCAACATTTTCAAAGGAGACTGTATATGTGGACTGGACTGCAGAAATGCCAGAATAGAGGGGAAAGCCTAGTCCTATCGAAGACTAGCATCTTCAAGTATCTTCATCGGTCTTGCAGCATTAGAAGAGTGCAGAATAATCATAATGTAAAGTATAGTAATGTTGTCAACCTCGCCCAGAGATTCTTCCTCGAGTCCCTGCGAGAAAGCAATCCCAGAGCCATACTATCCAGTTCATCTCAAGTCACCAGTTCTAGTTGTACCGATCGGGATACAACTCCGAGTGTCCGTTACCGTAGGACAGGCTATCGATAGATTGTTTCTTCCCTGCAGGGGTGCACCAACTTACCCACCACGCTCGCTTAACTCCGGCCGGGCACACTTTTCTGGGTCATGCCCGGCCTCGGCCAAACGATATGCCGCAACCCGACCGAATACTTAACAGAGAGGTCAGCACGCCGGACTAACCTATGCACCCAGGGGTCTTGGGCCTTCGCCCCGGGGACTCCTGCGCGTTACGTGCACCGCCGATGAGCAGACCTAGCAACCCCTTAATACAAGCGTGGTTGCATTCCCAGTCCAACCTAGTGTGTGCCGCTCCTTGCTGACGTCAATTAAGCTCCGGCTGAAGTATACGACGTAGAACGCCCATACTATGCCCACGTGATGGTTAGTGCTATCAGGCCAGAGGCCCCTCGGATCAAATATCCAAACCGTTAGTGTGTTGGTAGTGCGGTAACTAGCAGAGACTCACAAAAGATGTGACCCCGTCGCCCCGTCTCGAGGACTTGTGGCAAGGGCTAAGAATGCCCGGCCACGCCTCGTGTTCAGCTCTCGGGCACCATCCAGGTCCACCCGACTCCATATCACTCTCATCATAACCTCGTGCAGGTACCCCTCAGGGCCGACCCGTCTTTATCCAGATTAAACAATATCAACAGTAATGTAAAGGCATCCGTGTGGCTACCATATCAAGAAGGAATCCGAGGCATCACCCTCGTTGGATTCCCACCTGACGTAAACATCAAGGTGAACAAAGGAGGAATCACCCTCGAGGTCCACTCTTGAGGAGTTACGCGACGATGTCGTTATCGAGGGTGGTGTAGGAGGAATCACCCTCGCTGACCACGACCGAATAACTAACCTACAAGATTATCATCAGAAGTGCTGACGAGGTATCACCCTCGGCACTCGATAGCAACCTAGTAGTGTCGAGCAACTAAGGGGAAGTGATGTGCGGTGCCGGGGCCTGGTCTTCGATCTAGTTGATCGGGTCTTCTGATAATCCAGCGGGGCAGTCGGGTTAAAGTGGGGTCTCTGCTGGGTCTCTACCCAACCTATACTAAATAGTTTAGGATAAGCAGGTAGGTAACAATAGCAGGTTACAATAAACAGGCTATGCAGCAGAAATAGGATAATAGCAGCAGCAGTAACTTCTAATGCAAGCATAAGAGAGAAGAGAGTGGGCGATATCGGAATGCTCAAAAGGGGGGGTGCTTGCCTGGTTGCTCTGTGGCAAAGGCAAGGTCGTCAGCGGTGTCGTCGGGGACATAGTCGTACTCCAGAGCTGCGTCGGTCTCAGGAGCTACGTTGACGTCGGGGTCTATCGAGAGAGAAGAGGGGGAGGAAACAAATGAATACACGGTAAATAATGCAACACGGAGCATGCTATGCCTAGGATGCAGTGCAGGGTTGCCGAAAGATGCATCTAGGTCATTTTAGCTATTTTAGAATTAACATGGGATTTATTAACCGGTATGTATGCACTATTCATCTACCGGAATCGGGCTCAAAGTTACGAGTTCTCCTACGTAGGAGGTTCCGACATGGAATCAGACGACATGATCAGATTCGTCTCGTCGTTCTGATCAACTTTCATGTTTTAAGTTTTTCAATCTGAGCTACGGTTTAAAAGTTATGAATTTTCAAAGATTTAAATATTGTCTGGAATTATTTTTATTTACAGAAATTCATTATGACGTCAGCATGACGTGTGGATGACGTCAGCAGTCAACAGACTCGCTGACCAGGGTCAAACCTGACCTGTGGGTCCAGTGGGACCCACATGTCAGCCTCTGTTAGTTTAACAGAGTATTAAACTAATCTAACAGGGTTATTAGGGGAGTGGGCCCAGCCTGTCAGTGACTAATTAGTTTTATTTATTAAAACATTTTATTTAATCTAATATGCGGTGGGGCCCACGTGTCAGTGACACTAGGCTGCCGAGTCAGCAGTTGACTGGGTCAACCCAGTCAACTGGGACCCGCGGGGCCCACTGTCAGCCACCCTGAGGTGGGGCCCGGCCTTGCCACGTCGGCCGGCCGGCGGCTGAACGCCGGCGTGCACGAAAACGCGGCGGAGGGCCTCGGGTCTTGTCGGATTTCGCCTACAGGCGACCATTTTGCGCGCGCGAGGGCGCGTTCGATCGGCCGGAGCAAGCCGCGTCGAACGGTGGTAGTGGCATCGTCGGAGAAGCTCAACAACGACGGCGGCGACGAGCGCGGCGGACGCCAGAGTTCAGGCGCGAGGGGAAACAGCGTTAGGGGGCGCGGCAAGTGGCGTGTGCGGTACCGTTCGAACGAGCGGACGGAGCCGCGTCGATCGGTGGTGGCGCCGGACCAAAAGGGTCGCCGGAAATGGGAACGGCGACGAGATCAGCGGCGGCGCTGTAACACCCCATGTCATTAGCCACAGTGATCACTTTTGATAATGACAAGTCTGCTAGATTAACAGTGCCTAATCATCATTGCATCATATTGCATTTCAACTCCTAGTTCAAACTTCAATTAAATTCAAAGTGGAAAATAAAAGTTATTCAAAACAGAAACTAAAATGTTCATTAAATAACAAATATTCCAGAGACAATTCTAAAATTGTAACCAACAATTAATAAATTAATTAGGTGACTCTAACACTACCAAAACTGCAAGGTTTAATACATTTTATTTAATGCAAAATTTGTGTGAGCTTCATTAGCCTCCAAACCAATTTTTTAGCAGTACTAACTAGTGCACTGTATTTATTGGAACAAGTTACCTATTTTACAAAACAGTATAAGAGGCCACACAATTTAGAAAAACAGAAAAAAAAAGAAAACAGAAACAGAAAATAATAGAAAAGGTAAAAAGGCCTAAAGCTACTGTGCACTCGGGCCTGCTTGCTATAGCCAGCGGCCCAGCCCAGCCCGCGCCTCCTCCCACCTCCCGCACTGCTCACGCGCGGCCGCTGTCGAGCACCTAGCGCGCACACACCCGGCCCCCCTGCTCGCCGCGCGACAACGTGTCGCCACACTCGCAATGGATAAGGCCGAGGCCATCCCCTCCCCTGGACGCCTCTGCCATTCTTCCTCCGCTCTCCCTCATTCGTTCCCACCTCTCCCGGGCGCTGCCATGGTCGTGCCACCGTAGCCCGCGTAGCCACCGCCTCCGCCTCGCCGATCCGCCGAGTCCAGCATCACCGCCGGGCTCCGCTGCTTCGACTGCACCGAGAAGCCGAAGCCGAGGACCCCTCCATCGCCGGATCGCGTCGTCGGCTTCCTCGGATCGTCGTCGTCTATCGCCATTGATTCGCCGTCGTCGCCCTTCCCCGAGCATATTTACGCACACCTGCAGGGCCACTGTGAGCTGCCGCACCTTCCCCTTCCCTTCCCTGCGCGTTTGCGTCACCGTAGTGGTCGCATTGGAGAAGCCCGATCCCTCCGCCGCCTGGCCTCGTCGCCGGCGTGGCCACGGCAACCATAGGGTCCCGTGCGTGCCACCGTCACGCTCGTCGCATCGCGTAGAGGCTGTCTGGCCGTTTAGTTGCTCGCTAGCGCGCCTGCATCTCCGTTCGCCATTGCTCCCGTACGCCGCCATCCGCCGATGAGCTCGCTGTCGTTGCTACGGTGCACCTCCGGCCCTGCCACCACCACCGCTCGAACCGCCGTCGAGCCCCCGTTCGAATGAGCCCAACCTCGGCCCCGGAGACGCCCTGTGGGCGAAACCCGAGGCTCACCCGAGCCGCGCCGCCACGTTTTGGGTCGCCGGTGTTGCTCCGGCAACGGCCACCGATGTGGCACACCTGAGGCCCGCCCCTGGGTCACTGCCAGTGGGGCCCCTGGGCCCCAGTTGACCCAGTTGACTGGGTCAACTGCTGACTGGGCGCCCATGTCCCACTGACATGTGGGTCCCGCCTGAAATAACGAATTAAAATAAAACAATAATTAGTTAATCAGTTAATTAGTTAATTAAGTTACTAAGCACCCACTGACGGCTGGGCCCCACTCGCTAATTAGGTTAGTTAGATTAAATTAACTCTGTTTAGTTAGCTCAGTCAATGACATGTGGGTCCCACTGGACCCACCTGTCAGGTTTGACTTCGGTCAGCCTCTGTTGACTGCTGACCTCAGCTTTGCGTCATGCTGACGTCATCTGATACTGTTCTGGATAATGTTGGATTAAATGATTAAATAAAATTCCAGAAAATCAATTAAACTTTAGAAAATCATATAAAATAATCCGTAACTCCGATGAAAATAATTTATATATGAAAGTTGCTCAGAATTTCGATACGAATCTGAATACGCCCTTCGTATTCCTGTTAGATGCCCCTAGCTAGATGAACATGGAACTTTTAGACCGATTTCAATGAATGAATAGTGCCTAACTTTAATTAAATAAATCCGGATAAATTCCTAAAATAACTAAATCATTTAGTTAGGCAGTAGAACACCCCGGCATAGCATTTAGGCATGTCATACATATTGTTTGCATTTTTGCCGTGAATTTATTATTTCTCTCCCCCTCCTTCTCTCTCGATAGACGCCGAGACCGACGTCGTTGTAGCTGGGTACGACTACGCTACAGACGAGCAGCCCGTTGACGACCCCTCTTTCTTGCCAGAGCAACCAGGCAAGCCCCCCCCTTGAGCATCCAGATATCGCCCATTCCATTTCTCCTGCTTGCATTAGATTTTGCTACTGTTAATGATTGCTCCTATTCTGATGCATAGCCTGCTTTTGTAACCTGTTTATTGTTACCTTACCTGCCTATGTTAAACTGTTTAGTATAGGTTGGTAGTGAACCATCAGTGACCCCCACCACCTTACCCTTGTTGCCCTTGCTTGATCATCGACGACTCGACCAGTGTGATCGTCGACCAGAGACCGACACATCACCTTACCCCCTCAGTTGTACGACTCTGCACAGTAACTATCGAGTACTGAGGGTGATACCTCGTAACGCACTCCTAATGAATACTCTGCAGTGTAGCTGTTCGATCATGGTCATCGAGGGTGATTCCTCCTTCTCCACTTCCGATACGACTCTGTCGTGCAACCCCTCAGTGTGAACCTCGAGGGTGATGCCTCATATGTTCACCCTGATTATTTCATCGGGTGGAATTCACCGAGGGTGATTCCTCGGGGTTTCCCCCTTGATGTTATGACCACACGGTTACTTTGACCTTTGTTACAGGCGGGTCGACCCTGATGGGTACCCGCAGGGGATCTATAATGTCGGGTGTGCCGGAAGGGCACTCGAGTGTGATATTGTGGCGGAGCTTCAGAAACTCTGATTGTCTCCGCGTGTTACTAAATGAGCATATCGGATTTGGGTGTTTGATCTGAGTGGGTCGACGTGCCCTATACGCACTACCACCATGCGGGATTATGGTTTATGGGGCCCTCTACGTCGTACGTTTCTCCTGAAAGCTCTTTAGACGTCACGGTTCACCGTGCGGGCTGATTGTCGGGAATGGGCTGGATACTTCACTGATGAGTTCAGTGTCGCGCCTGCACCTCGGCCAGTCTCGCAACGCGCAGGGTGCCCAGGGCGATGGCCCAAGACCTCTGGGTGCATAGGTTAGTCCAGCGTGCTGACCTCTCTGCTGAGCCTAGGTAGGGCGCTGCTTCGTGTTGATCTCCCGAGGCCGGGCATTACCCAGCAAGTGTGTCCGGCCAGAGGTGATCGAGCATGTTGGGTAACAGTAGTGCACCCCTGCAGGGATGAATAATCTATCGATAGCCGGTCCTACGGTAAAGGACGCTCAGTTTGTATATCCCAATCTACTACTTGAACTGGATACTTGTTACTTAATTGAAGCTTCGGGATCGCTTTCTCGTAGGGAGTCGAGGAAGGATCTCTAGGCTTTGCTTCAACATGTTTGCTTAATAAAAAGCTATTCTACTCTCTTCTATTGCTGCAAGATGGTGGCTCATGAAGATGTTTGAAGATGCTAGTCTTCGAAAGGACTAGGCCTTCTCTCTATTCTGGCATTTCTGCAGCCCAGTCCACATCTACAGCCTTTTTCCCCTTTGACAATGTTGCATATGTAGTGTAGATCCTTGCTTGCTGAGTACTTCGGATGAGTACTCATGGTTGCTTTGTTACTTCTTTTTCCCCATACCCCACTTTGATGATACATCAGACGATGGAGCCCCGGAGCCTGATGCCACCACAGGAGCTTACTACCAGGAGGGTCCAGACGGCACGTACTACTGGATCGAGCCAGCCGACCAGGAGTAGGATAGGAGGCTCCCAGGCAGGAGGCCTTCGCCTTTCGATCTAGAGTCGTTGTTTGTGCTAGCCTTCTTAAGGCAAAACTTGTCTAACTATGTCTGTACTTAGATAATATTTGTATGACTGACTTATGTATTCGGATCCTCGTGATCCCTGGTCTGTAATATTGTGGATCTCCGTTTAATTGTGTTAGAGTTGTGTTGTGATATCTTCCCGTGAGTCCCTGTGCTTGATCGTGCATATTTGCGTGTATGATTAGTGCATGACGCGTACGGGAGCCCATCGAGCTAGACGATAGAGGGCACGAGCGGGCGCGTGCGTGTGCGCGTTGGACTCGCACGAGCTCCAGGAGCACGGTGACGCGCTCAGGCGAGCACGACAGCGGCTGCGGCGACGACCACGAGCTCGTCGGTGGCGAACAGAGTTCGGGCGCGGCGGCAGGCTAGCTACGGCGCACGGGGAAGCAAACGGAGAGGAGCAGGAGGTGGAGGAGCTCACCGCGCGGCTAAGAAAAACCTTCGAGAGCTTAGTAGCAGCAGCGGGTCGCCAGAGACGTCGGGGATCGCCGGCGGCAGCAGCAAAGGGGGCGGCTCGATCCGCGCGTTGTGCAGCTCCCCGGCTCCCGTTTGTGGTCGGAGATGAAGCAGTCGACGACGGCGGAGCTGATAGGCTTGGTGGCGAGGCGAGGCGACGGCGGTGGCTACGCATACGCGGCGGCGCAGTCATGGTGACGCTCGGGCGAGCTCGAGCACGAGCGTTGTAGGGTAACGCAGCAGAAAACGAAAATTTTCCGACCTACGCACCAGCCCAGGACCACTATGGAGACTGCATACAAGGTTTGATCATTTTCGTTACCGACTCGTAGCGCAGCGGAAGTAAAGTCGATGACGATCGGCGGTGCTGATCCCCGCAGCTAGGATTTACAACCTCCCAACCGCGAGGATGTATACCCTCGTCTTCCCTTCGGACAGCCCTCCGGGAGGCGGTCGAACAGTCCCCCGGACGATGTCGCGGAGAGCCCTTCGGGAGGACCTTCGAAACTCGAACGGTCACTCGGACAGCCCTTCGGGAGGACTCAAAGAACTCGGACCGTCACTTGGACAGCCCTTCGGGAGGCACTCTCGAACAGCCCCTCGGGCACTAAGATCGAAACTACGACCTCTCTACAGAGTTGCACACATACGGTGTCAGCTATCCGGCAGGGCTTCGCCGTCCAGAACTAGTTCCTGCCGGAACCCAGACAGCCTTTCGGCTCTACGAAACTCTTTTCGTGGGAGGGAGAGAGAAGCCAGATCATTGCAATGGCATGTATATGTGAGAAAGAGTGAGTCTTTAGGCAGCCCCCTCCACCCCTATTTATAGGCCAAGCCCAAGGGTGGCTTCTCCAAGAAGCCAAGGGGAAAAATACCAAAGGACCCTCAAGGTGGCTTCTCCAAGAAGCCACCCAAAAAGCACTTTCACTATTCACGACGACATTTTTCAGCGTCCGTTCAAACTGAAAATATTTATGTGGGCTTAGAACATTTCCAGTACCCACTAAAATAATTTTCAACGCGTTCTGGAACAATTCCAGTTTAGTGATTTCATCTGCGAAAAGCATCTGAAGCGGTTCCGGCAGCCCCGGAACATTTCCGGTTTTTCTTCCAGAAAATTCCCAGAAGTTTCCAGAATGATTCTGGCATCCTCCAAGAATTATCAGGCATGTGCCGAAACCATTTTGACTTAATGGTATCCCCTGAAACAACTTTTCAATTTCACCGGAACTCATCCGGTGACCTCTCTCTGCGGAACTTTTCCGCTGTCCGAAACTTTTCGGTGTCCGAAACTTTTTCGGTGATTTTCTCTCAGACTCCCTGTCTAGTATTCAGCAGATAGATGACCCTTAAGCGTGTGACCCTATAGGTTCGGTGAAGTATAGACATGACACGGAACCCCTTCCGATCAATGATCAACATCGGAGCCGTGGACACCCATATTGACCCCTATACCCACACGAATGAATATTCGAGTGAACCTCCAGTTGCCGTGTGCTATTCCTGTTGCTTCGCGATATGTTACAAATACCCGAGGTGAGACATGTAGGCATTCCCGTGGATCAACAACTTGTCCACTATGCTAGTTACCTCGTTACCGGTATTGTTCTCTTTTCTCGTTACCGTGTTCCAGCATCCCCGTGATCAAATCACATAGTGTCTGGCCAGACGATGATGGATACCGTAACACCGAGAGGGCCTAGAGATATCTCTCCATCGTCGGAGGAGCAAATCCCAATCTTGAGCTATCAAGTTACTTGACATACTTTCCCATGAACCCGTAAGCCGCCGTAATAGCCATCCATTTACGGATGACGTTTAACAAACCCCAAAGTTCATGAATCAAGCATGAAGAAACTCGATACTCTCATGGTCTGAGGAATCATGCAAACATTAACCATCTCTATGTTATTAACCATAAACTTGTGACGAATGTATCTCATAGCATAACATCAATCGGGTCGATTCAACACAAATGTTCTTCTAACATTTGTGCCCTCAAAGTTGCTGGCATAGACATGCCTATGATTGGGAAAACATAATCATCATGCAACACCTGAGCTAGTCTTAGAGGCATGACTAGGAATACATTTTACCGTTTATTATTCCACACGTGCACATGGGTTTTCCCCAGAGCCTTTATGGATATACGGGCTCGGGAACCACAGCAGTTATAGCATGGAACATAAACCTAATTATGAACACGGAGATAAATAATAACATTTATTATTGCCTCTAGGGCATATCTCCTACAGACTCCCACTTGCACTAGAGTCAATAATCCAGTTAATGCTAATGCACTTTACACCTGTGGCACACCGGTGTAAATATGCTTCGCTTGTGGTATAGCCTGATGTCCAACGGATCTGACGACTTCAGCTCCGTGTGTATCTTTGCATATCCTCACATTTTCACGCTTTCATAAAAATCATATTTTGTGTGGACTTGGCTTTGTATGTATGTGAATCACAGGTCGAACCTGGATTCCTCAGACTGAGTTACGGAGCAACTACCTGCAGTAGTGTCCCATTGACAAAAGCCATCTTGGAACCATACTAAGTTCATGAATGAACTATATGATTCAACATCTTGTTTGTCGCTTTTAAAAGCGGTAACATACTTCGCCTCTGTTATAGAATTCGCCACAGTAACTTGTTTGGAACAATTTCCAACTACCGTGCCACCATATTGTGTGTTACACAAAACCCTCAATTTAAATCGAAAATCGCTTGGAGCATGGATGAAGACTGTATTGATGTAACCTTTTACAACGAACTCTTCATGATCTCCGCTTGCGAGAAAACATGTCATCGGTGCTACTATAGTACTCAATGACCCTTTTTCACTGTTGTCCCATGATCAGTACTTTTGATCACTTTGGTATCTATACTCGCAACAACTTTGGGAGTATTGGACATATCTGGTTTGTTTTTACATACCATGGAATACATGATTAATCCAAACACAAGAGTGTGTGGAATCTCCATCATGTATTTTGCTAATCAGTGTTTTGGGACACCGAGTCTTGCAAAAACTCTTTCCATGTGACTTCGGCAAGAATCACTCCTTGACGTTTTTAATGCTAAAAGGTTTTAGCATCTTGTCAATATGTATCTTTGCTCAGACCCATTAGGTAAATCTATCTCCATAGATCATCATGCCTAATATAAAGGCTATTTAGCCCAAGCACTTCATCGAAAAACTATTTTCAAATGAAGTCCTAATTCGTGTCAAGAAATTTATTTCCAATTAACAATGTGTCAAGCACACAACGTTTTTTAGAAATTTTATTATGCTCCCACTTACTTTCTTGAATCACAAGCATCTTCGTTACCCATTGATGAAGTCAAAACCCTTTTAACCATATCATCAAAACATGAAGATTCCAACTCCATTTTGCTCTCTTCTATCCATCGCTGGAACTCTGAAGTTTGCATACTTACTAGCATCCTTTGGACTGACAAAATACCTTGGATTGTATCACATGCAAGTCCTTGGTTTTATTTCCATCGGATGGAAATCCTTTCGTCATCCTTGTTTCATATCTCATGATTGAAATATGTATTAATTGCTAGTTCAACCCGAACCGACTTTAAGCATCGCTACGGTGAAGTAACCTCATCGTAGTCAACTCCTTGAACTTGTATATTGCAACAAGTCGAGCTTTATGGATAAAACATTTTTATTCGTATCAGTTATAGTTCCATAAATATTCGTCAGACTCTAAGTCTTCCGAAAGGTGTATCAAGGTTTTAATCTTGAATCACTTATATGGAAACTATCTCGGATTGTATTGGCATTTAGCCAATTCCGGAGTCAGGGCCCATCAATGCTTCCTTGTGTATCGTAGGTATACTGTTGTCTAACAACAATATCTCGTTTGCGCACCTGAGAGGTTTGCACGAGCCTTTGCCTACGTGGTTCAGCTGCAAGTTCGACCGAATTCCATACATTTTATTGTAGAGACTTCCGTATCAGTCGCAGTAGGAAACTCCGGAATTACTTCCAAGGTCTCTTTCCTTTGACCTGATGACGAAGATACTGTTTATCTCGTCGAGTTGCACTATTCTCCCACTCACCTTTTTGAAAGAACCATTTTCTTCAAAAAGCATACCGTTCTTTGTGGCAAACCTATTTGCCTCGGTATAGTGAGGGAGGAATACCCAATGACTTGGGATAACCTACAAAGTAGCACTTGTCTGATTTGGAATAGGTTTATAACCTTTTACACAAGCCCCATATTCCAAATGTTAAGAAAAGATATAACATGGTTGGGCGTACCATACCATGGTGTCATTTCAACAGACCTGATGGAGCTCTTTTCAGTGTAAAAGCCATAGTCTCTAAAGCATCACCTTTTAAAAGGGATAATGGCAAATTTATTTATGTCATCTTTGATCTTACCATGTCATAAATGGTTCGATTACATCTTCACGGACTTTCCACTCACAGTGGTGTTCCGGGAGGTGTAAGTTATGAAACTCTTTTCACAACTCATCAGACATTCGCTAAACTTGTAACTCAAATATTTCTTTCTGCAATCGAATTGTAGAAACATAATTTTCTTGTTACAATAACTTCTACTTCATTTTGAAAACCTTTCAAATGATTTCAAAAGATCCAGACTTACGTCTCATCAAGTAAATATCCATATATCTACTTGAGTCATTTCTGAAGATAGATAAATCCACTACTTGCAACAACATTGATTGGACTACATACATCAAAATGTATGATCACCAATAAGTTCTTTGCTCGTTCCTTATGGCCTGTGAACTGTATTTCAGTCACTTCACTTTTCGGAGGAAAGTTGCAAGTGTCAGATGATTCAAAATCAAACGACTTCAAAATCCATCATAATGGAATTTTCCATGCGGGTTTCTCCAATGTGACCAAATGTAGCGCCACACTTGTGTGGTATTCTTTTAGTCTTGTGACATTTAGCGTCAGTGTTATGGATGTATCATATTACCATCAATATTCATAACATACGTCCCATCGAGGATGGAAGTATGGCCCTCATGTTATTCATAATACTGAACAACAATTGTTCTTCTATGAACAATTATTTTGCAACAAACATTGTGCAAAGGGCTAGAGTGTATGAAACTCTAAAATGAATTATGAAAGTAAACCCAGAGGTAATGTATTATTATTAATATTCATAACATACATCTCATTCATAATGAAAGTATGGCCCTTATGTTATTCATAACATCGAACATCAAAAGTTCTCTTATGAACAACCTTCTTGCAAGATACCTTATGCAATGGGCTAGAGTTTGTGAAACTTTAAATGAATTATGAAAATGAATACAGACGGTAATACACCGATGGAAGGTATAGTAACATTTACTATGTTCCCTGTGTATACCTAAACCTCATTTCTGGCTAGTCTTTTAGGCCATAGTAGTTCTTACATCGAATTGCAACAGAATGCAATTGAGCGGGTATCTTTGTGATTGTCTCACAATACCCAAGAATTAGTGATTAACATGCTTTAACCATAATTCCCAAGAACTATATCTTTTACCAGCCTTCTATACATCAAAAACTTGTATGACATTCATACATGAGCTGGATATTCCAGTCTTCTTTATTTTTGCCTTTATACTTCTAACAGTTTAACTTTCAATATTTCTCCTACTCTCAGAAGAAGCACTCAACTTAATAGTGGCGTTAGCCCCGGACTTCCTAGGTGTGTAAGTCACACTAACACCCTTCGGACACTTCCTTTCTCTTTAAGTTGTTGTTTTATTCACCTTTCATCATATGACAGGCGTTCTACTGGATCCCTCTCTTATCAGTCTAATGCATAGTAAACTCTTTTACTAATAGTTTGCAAACAAACATTGCTTTGGATATCTCATATCTTTTAGCCTTTGTCTGTCTCTGAAAATGATTTTCAGATTTCCATGAATATCACATAACTATCCAAACTTTCGAAGTTCGGGTCTCATGGAAGCAAATGTATTGCACTTGACTGAAACGGAATTCTAGCTTTTGGATCGAAGGACGAGAGTCACATGATCCATAGCATAAGCGAAAGAATACTGAAAGTATGCGATAGGACAAAGTCCTTCTTGGCACTCTTGAGGACAATCCTCACATTACGTTACCAACCGTAAAGTTTTAACCAGATATTTAATAGCTATTCAATTTAAACAGGGAAGGTGGAAATGCGAGCCATTATTCTACAACTATTTTGCAAACCACACTTAGACAGTGTTCATAATTAATTGCACTGAGAATTAAAACAAGTTAATTCAACAGTGCGCTCCCACTCAAATCAATATCTCTCATAATTGATTGTGAGTGATTCAAGATCCATATTACAATTCAACGCCAAGGATGTGTCCATCACTGATGACGTGAATTTCAATCGGTAGGCCAACTTGCCAATCACATCTCTATGTGACTCTTGTCCATCTTTCGATGCATGTGTTCCGAGCTCAGGACTGTCCTGCCTGAACGTCAAGACAACCAAGTGATCACGCAGTGAGGTCTGACCTTCACCCGCCTTACACCTCTCTAATCGTTCGTGCTCATGTGTACATGGCGCACCCCGAAAAGATACGTGTTGTAGACGGTGCTACACTTGGGAGAACACTAACTACTTGATATTTTGTGAGAGATCACCCTAATAAAAGCGACTACCGCGCAATCAAGAAGGGTGCATCATAAGGGATAAACATCTCAGGCAATTCATAATTAGCATGATATGGTATAGCCCTTTCTGACGGAGAAGTCTTGTATTTCTTCGTCTCCGGCATTCGCGTCGGTGTTCACCTTCACGAAGATTGCCACCACCTTGTCGATGCAGCAGATAATATTGCTATCTCTATAGCTAATAAAATAATGCATTACACAAGGTTGACACACAGGTCATTTAAAGTGCAATCATATGGCTCCAGCCATCATGCCGAATCATGACACGCAGGTCATGTTAATCAATTTACATCATATAGTCATCTCATACATAATCAAATTATTATGAGCACTGCTATACCACATCACATGCACATGCAAACCCTCCTGCAAAACCAAGTTAGACGCCTCTAATTGGTTCATGCAAAAACTTGTTTTTACGTGGCTTCTAAGGTTTCGAAACAAACCGAAACTACCAACGTCCATCATCAAGTATGATAATTCAAGTCGCTAGATTAACTTTCCAGGGTGTATGAAAACCGAGATAATAAAATCTTGAGCCCCATACTAAACTTCGTCATACGCATGACCCCCGTGCAGATCATATCTGCATTGCCCTTTCGTTTGCGAAATTTCATCTTTCTTTTTAACTACGGTGGAATTCAATGAACTGTTAGCACTTCGTTGATCAATCAGGATCGCGGATTGCCAGAACCTTGAAACTCCACCATACTGTTATCAAGATCAGAAATATGCAAATTCCAGGGAAGCAACAAGAACATCAGGTAACAGATTTCATCTGCTACCCGCACAAATAATTTTCAGTAATAGAACTCATCTACTACCTAATTATATTGTGCAACACCCATACATCTCTATGTATTCTAGATCGCAACCTGCATCTACGCATAGCACGGCTCATGATGCCACTGTAGGGTAACGCAGCAGAAAATGAAAATTTTCCGACCTACGCACCAGCCCAGGACCACTATGGAGACTGCATGCAAGGTTTGATCATTTTCGTTACCGACTCGTAGCGCAGCGGAAGTAAAGTCGATGACGATCGGCGGTGCTGATCCCCGCAGCTAGGATTTACAACCTCCCAACCGCGAGGATGTATACCCTCGTCTTCCCTTCGGACAGCCCTCCGGGAGGCGGTCGAACAGTCCCCCGGACGATGTCGCGGACAGCCCTTCGGGAGGACCTTCGAAACTCGAACGGTCACTCGGACAGCCCTTCGGGAGGACTCACAGAACTCGGACCGTCACTTGGACAGCCCTTCGGGAGGCACTCTCGAACAGCCCCTCGGGCACTAAGATCGAAACTACGACCTCTCTACAGAGTTGCACACATACGGTGTCAGCTATCCGGCAGGGCTTCGCCGTCCAGAATTAGTTCCTGCCGGAACCCAGACAGCCTTTCGGCTCTACGAAACTCTTTTCGTGGGAGGGAGAGAGAAGCCAGATCATTGCAATGGCATGTATATGTGAGAAAGAGTGAGTCTTTAGGCAGCCCCCTCCACCCCTATTTATAGGCCAAGCCCAAGGGTGGCTTCTCCAAGAAGCCAAGGGGAAAAATACCAAAGGACCCTCAAGGTGGCTTCTCCAAGAAGCCACCCAAAAAGCACTTTCACTATTCACGACGACATTTTTCAGCGTCCGTTCAAACTGAAAATATTTATGTGGGCTTAGAACATTTCCAGTACCCACTAAAATAATTTTCAACGCGTTCTGGAACAATTCCAGTTTAGTGATTTCATCTGCGAAAAGCATCTGAAGCGGTTCCGGCAGCCCCGGAACATTTCCGGTTTTTCTTCCAGAAAATTCCCAGAAGTTTCCAGAATGATTCTGGCATCCTCCAAGAATTATCAGGCATGTGCCGAAACCATTTTGACTTGATGGTATCCCCTGAAACAACTTTTCAGTTTCACCGGAACTCATCCGGTGACCTCTCTCTGCGGAACTTTTCCGCTGTCCGAAACTTTTCGGTGTCCGAAACTTTTTCGGTGATTTTCTCTCAGACTCCCTGTCTAGTATTCAGCAGATAGATGACCCTTAAGCGTGTGACCCTATAGGTTCGGTGAAGTATAGACATGACACGGAACCCCTTCCGATCAATGATCAACATCGGAGCCGTGGACACCCATATTGACCCCTATACCCACACGAATGAATATTCGAGTGAACCTCCAGTTGCCGTGTGCTATTCCTGTTGCTTCGCGATATGTTACAAATACCCGAGGTGAGACATGTAGGCATTCCCGTGGATCAACAACTTGTCCACTATGCTAGTTACCTCGTTACCGGTATTGTTCTCTTTTCTCGTTACCGTGTTCCGGCATCCCCGTGATCAAATCACATAGTGTCTGGCCAGACGATGATGGATACCGTAACACCGAGAGGGCCCAGAGATATCTCTCCATCGTCGGAGGAGAAAATCCCAATCTTGAGCTATCAAGTTACTTGACATACTTTCCCATGAACCCGTAAGCCGCCGTAATAGCCATCCATTTACGGATGACGTTTAACAAACCCCAAAGTTCATGAATCAAGCATGAAGAAACTCGATACTCTCATGGTCTGAGGAATCATGCAAACATTAACCATCTCTGTGTTATTAACCATAAACTTGTGACGAATGTATCTCATAGCATAACATCAATCGGGTCGATTCAACACAAATGTTCTTCTAACATTTGTGCCCTCAAAGTTGCTGGCATAGACATGCCTATGATTGGGAAAACATAATCATCATGCAACACCTGAGCTAGTCTTAGAGGCATGACTAGGAATACATTTTACCGTTTATTATTCCACACGTGCACATGGGTTTTCCCCAGAGCCTTTATGGATATACGGGCTCGGGAACCACAGCAGTTATAGCATGGAACATAAACCTAATTATGAACACGGAGATAAATAATAACATTTATTATTGCCTCTAGGGCATATCTCCTACAAGCGTGAGAGCGAGGGAGAGGAAGGGGGAATGGATGAGGAGGAGCCAGGGGGGAGGAACGAGCCTGGGGTCTTATCCCCTCATCGGTGGAGCGTCGGTGGCGTCTGCGTGTCGACGAACGGCCGGCGCAGCCATGGAGGAGATGACAGCGCGAGGGAGAGAGAAGAAGATGGGCTAGCTGGGCCGGTTTCAGGGCATTGTGCACTTAGGCCCAGTGCACAGTGCCTCGTTTTATTTTCTTGTTTCTGTTTTGCCTTTTCCTTTCTGTTGCTTTTTCTTTTGGCTAGCATTTGTACTTTGCAAAGTGTGTGACTTGCCAAATCAAATACTAGGCAATGGCTGGCACTGCCACAAAAAGTTTGGTGAGTTTTGAATTCATTTTGGAATTTTCAAAAATGAATATGGCATTTAAAATGCTCCTTTTGGCACTGTTTTAGATGCTAATACCATTTTGCTTTAATGATGATATTGTGTTCCTTAACAGAAAATATTTTTTGATTATTTGCTTAAAGTTGAACATTTTTTCCATAAGTTTTGAGCAACTTTATATTTCGCTTTTGAATTTTTGAATTGATTTTCAGAATAGAATTTGAATTGGATATTAAACCAGAGTGTTTAGGCGCTGCAAATGAAAGTAACTTGGCATTATTAGCAGTTGATCACCGTGGCTATTACACAGGGGTGTTACACTCTTAATTTGCACTTGGCGGATTCTACTATTAAAAAACCTTTGGGAAGAATTAATGATGTTCTTATTCTTGCAAATATGAATTATGTGCCCATAGATTTTATTGTTCTTGATATTGATTGCAATCCGTCTTGTCCAATTATACTTGGTAGACCATTTTTACGTACTATTGGTGCCGTGATTCATATGAAAGAAGGCAATATTAAATTCTAATTTCCACTAAGGGGATGGAACACTTCCCTAGAACAAGAATTAAGCCACCATATGAATCAATCATGAGGGCATCCTATGGATCTAGGACTAAAGATGACAATACTTGAATCTATGCATTATGCCTAGCTAGGGGTTTAAAACGATGGCGCTTGTTGGGAGGCAACCCAATGAATAAAATTTATTTTTGCCTTTTTATTTATGTTCTTGAGTTTTACACAATTATGCCTCTGTTATGATTGTGTTTTTTATGTTTTAATTAGTGTTTGTGCCAAGTAAAGCCTTTGGATAGCTTTGGTAATAGTTGATTTGATCCTGTTGAAAAACAGATACTTTTACGTCCAGTAAAATAATTTTCTAAATTCACACAAGTGATGAAAAATTCTGAATTTTTTACAAAATATTTATATTAAAATTTACTCTATTTTAGTAAATTTTCAGAATTTTTGAACTTATATAAGTATGAGTAAAATTTGATTCTTTACAGTCTGTTCTGTTTTTGACAGATTCTGTTTTCTTTGCATTGTGTGCTTATTTTGATGATTCTATGGATTGTATCGGGGGGTATAAGCCATGGAAAAGTTAGAATACAGTAGATATAATGCAATAACAAAATTTGAGTGGGTTTTCTACAGTAATTAAAGTAAATATTGGTTTTCTTATACTAACGGATCTCACGAAGGTTTTGTTAAGTTTTGTGTGATTGAAGTTTTCAAGTTTTGGGTGAGATCACGATGGATGACGGAATAAGGAGTAAGAAAAGCCTAAGCTTGGGGATGCCCCATGGCACCCCAACTTAATATTCAAGGAGAACCAAGCAACTAAGCTTGGGGATGCCCTGGAAGGCATCCCCTCTTTCTTCTAACGATCATCGGTATTTTAGTTGGATCTATATTTTTATTCGTCACATATCATAAGTTTTGCTTGGAGCGTCTTGTATTATATGAGTCTTTGCTTGTTTTTCTTTTTAGTTTGTCACAAGTATCCTTGCTGGACACACCTATTTGAGAGAGCCAAAATTATGCTATGATTTGTTAGAATTGCTCTTTATGCTTCACTTAAAATTTTTGAGCTATGGAATTGCTCTAGTGCTTCACTTATATCTTTTTGAGCACGGGGTGCTTTAATATTTTTGAAGAAATGCTCTCATGATTCACTTAGATAAATTTGAGAGTTAGTAAATTTTTGAAGAAATTCTCTTATGCTTCACTTATATTATTTTGAGAGACGGAAAATTTTTATGCTCATGTTCTTCACTTAGATTTATTTGAGCTTGTCAAAAAGCAATTGCAACATTTGAAACTAGTCCCAAAGTGATAGATATTCAAGAGGGATATAATAAAAACTTTCATGAAGATCACTGGACAAAATAAACTTGATTCTTTGTAATAGTTTTGAGATATGATGATAGTGATATGTGAGTCATGTTGGTGAGTAATTATGCTTTAGTAAGAATATTGGTGTTAAGGTTTGTGATTCCCTATGCAAGCACGAAAGTCAATAGTTATGCAATGAAATTACATCCTACTTGTGGTGCATTATTCGGTTTTAGTTATGCTTAATGCTCGCTTATGTGATTTTTCATTTCTTGGTTGGTTGCTTCTCAATCTTTTTGCTAGCCTTCACTTGTACTAAGTAGAAATACTACTTGTGCATCCAAAATCCTTAAACCCAGTTTTTCCATATGAGTCCACCATACCTACCTATATGCGGTATTCCCGTGCCGTTGTAAGCAAATTTGTATGTGCCATCTCTAATTTTCAAAATAAATTTCCTTTTTGTGTGCTCGTACCGCTCATGAAGCGGCATGGGGTGGCCAATATTTTCCATGCTAGATGTGTTATTCTCAAGATGAGTGTTTATTCACTTGTCATTGTACGAGAGTGCGGCGGTAATAGGGATGCCCAGTCCCGAAATGATTTTTTTTTTTACTTTATGTTGTCAAATAATAAATTCCTTGGAAAGTGTTGGTATGGAGGGCACCCGTGGATACGGCTAGCCATGGAAAGTGAAAGAATGGTGGAAAAAGGAATAAACTTTATTTTCTGTTTGGGAACCACCTATGATATATCTAGCATGGAAAGTGTTGGGAATTACTCGGTCGTTTTCGTTGATGGGAAAAGTATGCCTCTCAAAAAAATTATCTCTCAATTTAAGCTTTGAGCTCTGGCACCTCTACAAATCCCTACTTCCCTCTCCGAAGGGCCTATCTATTTACTTTATGCAATTTTTATTTTTATTTGAGTCTCCATCTTCTCTTATAAAGCACCAACTAAGGGGCACTATGATCGTACTTGAGCATTGGGTATAGCTAATATGCGAGTGTGTTTCATGAATGGATCAGTGATTGAGCATGATGGGCTAGGGATAGCTTTCTTTAGTGTTGATATTTTGAAAGACATGGTTACTTATTGATATGCTTGAGTATTGAAATCTTCATGTCAAAACTAGACTATTGCTTTGAACCATATAAAAGTCCAAATGTCCACGCTACAAAGAAAAGAATATGTGATGAACATGTTAGGCAGCATTCCACATCAAAAAATTTGTTTTTATCATTTACCTACTCGAGGGCGAGTAGGAATTAAGCTTGGGGATGCTGATACGTCTCCAACGTATCTATAACTTTTGCTTGTTCCATGTTGTTATATTATCATTCTTGGATGTTTTACAATCATTTTATAGCAACTTTATATCATTTTTTGGGACTAACCTATTGACATAGTGCCCAGTGCCAGTTGCTGTTTTTTGCTTGTTTTTTACTTCGCAGAAAAAATCAATACCAAATGGAGTCCAAACCCAGCGAAACTTTTTGGAGAATTTTTCTGGACCAGAAAACACAAGTTGGGCCAAATAAGTACAAGAGGGGTGCCCCGAGGGGAGCACAACCCACCTGGGCGCGCCTGGGGCCCAGGCGCGCCCTGGTGGTTTGTGCCCACCTCGGTGGCCTCCTGCACCGTCTCTTCACCCTATAAATTCCCAAATATTCCAAAACCCCTAGAGGAGTCGACGAAACACAATTCCAGCCGCCGTAAGTTCTAGAACCACGAGATCCAATCTAGACACCATCACGGAGGGGTTCATTATCCTCATTGGTGCCTCTTCGATGATGCGTGAGTAGTTCATTGTAGACCTACGGGTCCGTAGGCAGTAGCTAGATGGCTTCTTTTCTCTTTTTGATTCTCAATACAATGGTCTCTTGGAGATCTATTTGATGTAACTCTTTTTGTGGTGTGTTTGCTGGGATCCGATGAACTTTGAGTTTATGATCAGATCTATATCCATGAAAGTTATTTGAGTTCTTTGATCTCTTTTATGCATGATTACTTATAGACTCGTATTTCTTTGTTGAATCTTTGGTTTAGTTAGGCCGACTAGATCGATTTTTCTTGCCATGGGAAGAGGTGCTTTGTGATGGGTTCGATCGTGCGGTGTTCTTTCCCAGTGACAGAAGGGGCAGCAAGACACGCATGTATCGTTGCTATTAAGGATAACAAGATGGGGGCTATTCCTACATGAATAGATCTCGTCTACGTCATGTCATCGTTCTTATTGCATTATTCCGTTTTTCCATGAACTTAATACACTAGATGCATGCTGGTAGCGGTAGATGTGTGGAGTAATAGTAGTAGATGCAGACAGGAGTCGGTCTACTAATCTTGGACGTGATGCCTATATAATGATCATTGCCTGGATATCGTCATAATTATTTGATGTTCTATCAATTGTCAAACAGTAATTTGTTTACCCACCGTATGCTATTTTCTTGAGAGAAGCCACTAGTGAAATCTACAACCCCCGGGTCTATTCTTTATCATATTTGCTTCGAGATCTATTTGTATTCGCTTTTATTTCCAGATCTATTATTCCAAAAACCAAAAAATACCTTGCTGCACTTTTTTGCTATTTATTTTATTTTGCGTTTTATCGAGATCTATTTATCCAATCTATCACAATTTTATCTATTTTTTTACCCGTAGAGGGATTGACAACCCCTCCTAATCGTCGGGTTGCAAGAATTTGTTATTTGTGTGCAGGTACCGTTTACATAGTGTTTCTTGGTTCTCCTACTGGATTGATACCTTGGTTTCATAACTGAGGGAAATACCTACCGTAGCTGTGTTGCATCATCCCTTCCTCTTTGGGAAAATACCGACGTAGTTCAAGCGACATCAGCACCGCACACGGCTTGGGGATCGTGGTGTGTGTTGCCCCTCTCCCTCCTCTCATATATATAGGTGGAGGGGGAGAGAAGGCAGCCCCTAGCACGCCCCCAAGTGGCCGGCGGCTGCCTGGCCGCCCCCCCCCCCCCTTCCTTATTTGAACATGGGGGGAAAGGAAAGGGGGGCTGGCTGCCTTTGGGCGCCTCCCCCTTCCTTTCGTCCCGCCCTTCCTTGGTGTGTGGGCTGGGGTGGAGGGGCGCGCCAGCCCCCTTGTGGGCTGACGTGCTTCCCCCCCTTGGCCCATAAGGCCCACCGCTTACCGGTGGCCTCCCGGAACCCCTTCCGGCACTCCGATAAAATACGCGGTACTTCCGAAACCTTTCCGGTGACCAAATACTATCGTCCTATATATCAATCTTTACCTTCGGACCATTCCGGAGCTCCTCGTCATGTCCGTGATCTCATCCGGGACTCCGAACAAAATTCGGTCACCAATTCACATAACTCATATAATACTATATCATCAACGAACGTTTAGCGTGCGGATCCTACGGGTTCGAGAATGATGTAGACATGACCAAGACGCCTCTCCGGTCAATAACCAATAGCGGGATCTGGATGCCCATATTGGTTCATACATATTCTATGAAGATCTTTATCGGTCGAACCTTTATGACAACATACGTAATTCCCTTTGTCTGTCGGTATGTTACTTGCCCGAGATTCGATCGTCGGTATCTTCATACCTAGTTCAATCTCGTTACCGGCAAGTCTCTTTACTCGTTCCGTAATACATCATCTCGTAACTAACTCCTTAGTCACTTTGCTTGCAAGCTTCTTGTGATGTGCATTATCAAGAGGACCCAAAGATACCTCTCCGATACACGGAGTGACAAATCCTAATCTCGATCCATGCCAACTCAATAGACACCTTCGGAGATACCTGTAGAGCATCTTTATGATCACTCAGTTACGTTGTGACGTTTGATAGCACACAAGGTATTCCTCCGGTATCCGGGAGTTGCATGATCTCATAGTCGAAGGAATATGTAGTTGACATTAAGAAAGCAATAGCAATAAACTGAACGATCATATGCAAAGCTAACGGATGGGTCTTGTCCATCACATCATTCTCCTAATGATGTGATCCTGTTATCAAGTGACAACACATGTCCATGGTTAGGAAACCTTAACCATCTCTGATCAACGAGCTAGTCTAGTAGAGGCTTACTAGGGACACGGTATTTGTTTATGTATCCACACATGTATTTAAGTTTCCGGTCAATACAATTCTAGCATGAATAATAAACCTTTATCGTGATTTAGGAAATATAATAATAACCAATTTATTATTGCCTCTAGAGCATATTTCCATCACAGTGGAGGTGGGCGCCCCTGTCCAGTCGGGCCCTTGCGGCTGGACAGCTACGCTCGGCGCGGGAAGACCTCCCTGATGGCCTCCCGTGGCTGCGACGGCGGCAGATCTGCCATCCCATCCCTCTCCTTCGACATCGGGTGGCGGTCGATGCGCTCCGACGGGTCCGGACCTTCGACTTCGGGGGCGAAATAGGTGGTTTCGGGGGGGGGGAGTCTGGTTGGGGGATAGGTTTGCCATTGGCCATTTGCCGTTCCTCCACCTCCCCCTTTCCCCGGCCGGTGTCAGGTCGCGGTTCGTCTCGAGGCAGTGCCCGCCGGCGATTCCGGGAGGCGGTTGGGGCGTGGATCTGGCCAAATTCGTGTCCTTTGGGAGCTCTCGCAGTGGTCTGGTGGCAGGACGGCGGTCCTGGCGGTGGGAGAAGCGTTGGTCGTGGGCGGACTGCGCGGCTCGGATGCGGGCGGGCATCTATGGCCGCTCGGGCGGCATGGCTGTGGGTGGTTGTCGGACCGGGGAGGCGACGGAAGGGTTGAAGCACCGAAGTACATCACTTGCCCAGTCCGTGCACTGGCCGACGGTGACGGCGTCCGCGGACGTCGTGTTCCTCCCTGCAGGCTCCGTCGTGGTGCTCCCTCTCCTTCCATCTAGCTCCGGGTGAAAGCTTGATCTTCGGATCGGACGGTGGCGACATTCCGTGGTCGTACCCTTCTTGGAGGCATCGTCTTGGAGTCCTTGGTCCGGCGTGGTCCGTCACACATCTTCCCGGACAATCGGTCATCCTATGGGTGCGTGGTAGTCCTTGAGGTTGTGTGTCGATGCCCGGCATCCTTGTATCTCGCCTTGGGTGTGTGTGGTGTGCGTTTGTATCGATGGCTTGGTTGTAGATGATGGTTGCTCCCTTTTTCGTCATTTGTCCATTTGAGTGCAGACTGTAACTGCGCCTAGCATGGATCTCCTCTGCGATCTGCCTCCGGCGCTCCGGCGTGAGCATAACGTACGTGGTGATCAGCTGCCAGACCATGGCGATGCTGTAGAGCGTGGGAGAGCGGGGAGAGGAGGCGGACGAGCTCGGGTGGCGGCGCAGAGAGGGAGGAGGTGGATGTGCTAGGGTTGGGGGACGCCGATGAGTCGGAGCGGCGCCACGCGACGTACACATCGTGGCGACGAAGGAGGCGTCCGTCGGACCGCGAGGTTTCCGGGCGTTTATGCGTGGGACCCCATCATCAATTCTATGTGGCGGTTAGCTCGGGCGTTCGAAGCGTCCGTCTGGGTCAGATTTTCGTGACCGATCAGTGACGGGACGGACGGTCCGGATGTTTTGAGGCTGGTTTGGGACGCGCGGACTCTTAACCCCGAAAATAAAAATGACCAAAGTCGGGTCGATGCTCGCCGCAAAGAAGAGATCCATCGCTGTCGTGGAAGAAAAATCAACTATCGGCCGCGGCGTATGTAGGTGTACGTCCGGTAGGTGCTCTAGCATTTCTCGCCGACCAATATAACACCTGTGGAATCTTTTTGGCGCAACCCGATTGGAGCACGAGGGTTGATGCTTCATTCCCCACCCTCGCCGTGTCGGTCCATCTAAAGAAAACCATTTGATGCCTCACATGTCGTTGTTTTCTTCCTGTTGTTGTTGGGGCTTAGCTGCCTTGCCAGACACGTACGCTCGTCACGGCTCCGAGAAAATGACTAGACTACAATCGATCATACAAAGAAATCGTCGCCACCCTGTTGTCCATGCAACGGCCAAAAAACTAGAATCAATTTGTGTACACCTTTGGTTTCATGTCGAGAAAGAACGAGAAGAAGAAGGGGGAAAAAGTTTGATCTGATTAACATGATGTATGTATGTGTCGTCGTCGTCGCCGCCGGCGCCGGCGTGTGTCATGTCAGTGTGCGTGCGTCACCGGAGGAGGTCGAGCGCCTTCTGGAGCACGGGCCGGAAGCGGGCCATGTCGAGGCGGACGTCCTGCTTGCCGAGGTAGATGTCCTTGACGAGCGACCAGCTCTGCTTGTGGATGGGGCCGGGGTCGAGGAACACCGGGTGGCCGCGAGGGTACAGCTCCGACAGCGTGCTCTCCTCCGCCGTGATGTTGTACTGGATGTACCGCATGTTCATGTCCCGCGGCGGCACGCCGTACTCGTCCATGGCCAGCCCCTCCATCCGCCCCAGCGGCACCACCTGGATCACCACCGCGTTCATCGGCAGGAACACCAGGTTCGTCAGCCCGGACCCGTGCACCGCCAGCATCACGTCGAACGCGTTCACCGTCGACGACGCGTCCGCCATCCGCGCCTGCCCGCCGTCGCCCACAACGGCCGCCGACGCCTCGCCGCCCGGCTCCTGCTGCTTCTTGGGCGGCGACATCAGGTCCGACGCCGTCACCTCGAACCCGACCTCCTCCGCCGCGGCCACGATCTCCTCCAGGTTCATGAACCGCCGCCGCGACCGCCGCGTGATGATCAGCAGCCGCGGCCTCCTCCCGCCCGCCACCTCGTCGTCCGTCCGGATCGCGTGCTCCCGGGGCAGCGCGTACCGCCACATGAGGAAGCGCTTGAAGTCCACCATGGACACGTTGTTGGGCGCGCGGCGCGGGTCGATGCTCAGGTCCTTGTGGCTGCGCAGCCCCACGAAGGCGCGCCGGTAGCAGTGCACGCGCGCGTCGCCGTCGAGATCCAGCGCCTCGTGCCTCGTCAGCCCGTCCACGATCTCGCCGTACTTGCCGAACCACCACGCCTGCTTCTGCTTCACCAGCAGCTGCACCTCGCCGCCGAGGTGGCGCGTGGTGATGAAGAGCGGGATGATGTTGTCGTTGAAGTCATGGTAGTAGTTGCCGCAGTAGCCGCCGTTGGAGTACACAACGGCCGGCACGTCGTGCATCACCTCGCACGCGGGGGCCTCGTCGGCGTCCGCCAGCCGCACCGTGACCGCCGTGATGCCGTTCATGATGCGCGCCTCCCCCTTGCGCGTGTACGGCTGCATCCTCCAGCTCGTGACGTTGGCGGCGATCCACGTCGCGTTGTCGCCGACGACGTCCCCCGCGGTGGTGCCGCGGCGAGGGGTCATGACGAACACCTCCGACGTGCTCCCGCGGATGCGGATGGCGCCGGCCATCTCGCAGTAGTCGGATCTCGTGTCGTTGAAGTCGCAGCTCACTTGAGGCTCCGGGATGAACTCCTCCTCTGCATTACACAAGCAGAAATCCACATTGCGGATTTTAATCAAGAGATTCTTTCCCCGGATGAACTAACCAATCGCCCACATTGTACCAGAAGATTATTGACAGGATGTTGATGATGCTTACCTGCGAGATTGAAGAAGGCCCTCCTCCTGCTGCTATCCATCAAGAGTGACGGAAAAGGCTTGCCTGCAGATTAATAAACCCACCAATGTCAAATCTCCATTTCCACCAGAAGAACCGATGAACAAGCAAAAGCAACAGTATGAATCAAACAGCAACAGGATGAACATTTCTCCGACGAAACAAAGCAAACTAATGCAATGCATGGAAGAAGAACACATACCGATCACCAAGAACTGGACGGCCCCGATGAGCAGCAGCAGGGGGAGGCTGCATGAAGCTCCCCTGCTCTTCTTGAAGCTCTTGCTCCTCACAGGGAGAGGGACCTTCATCTCGGCACAACCTCAGAAAGCAGAGAGAGCCACAGAGCTCCTATCCCTCCCCTGCGATACTACAAGTAGCATCCACAATCGCGACGCATTCCTCAAGTATGATTAGTTAAGTCGGGGGAGGAAAGGAATTAAGAAATGGATACGATCGATAATGGACAAATAGATAGGCGCGGGCACAGCGCGGCAGTAGTGGCCGGGGAGAAGGATACAACTTAGGACACTAACTAGACGATGATTTGGAAAGCGATCGCCATTAGTTTATTCGAGCTCGCTCCGCTGGTCGGTAGAGCGCGCCGAGCCGGGCTGGCTCGCTGGCACTTCATGGAAACCACGTTTCCTCGCGCCTCTCTCCCCTTTCCATTTTCCTTTCGTCCCACGAGAACTGAACCAGCGCTTGCTTGCTTTGCGCGCCTTTGGACTTTCCGAAGCCTCTGCTCGGATTTCGTTCACGGGCACGAAGATCTCAGCCAGAGCTTCTCCCCGTCGTCGTCGCCGCGATCGCGATCGAGCTGCAAATCCGATACATTTATGTTGGTAGGTCAATGGATGTCAGCTGAGATTTTAATGGCGAACTCAGTGGCCAGATGGATTTACATGCCTTGCAAGTAAGCACGGTACTGGTACTACGTGCTGGTCGCCAGATCTACGGGCTTGGCATTTCGTGCTGCTCCAGCAAACGGAATTGTTTGGGGCACATGGGAGGAATCGCAGCGCGAACGCAACAGCAGAATGGCAGGGGAGGTTGTCCAGTCCAGGTTGCAGCTACTTTATTACCATTCCGTTCTCCTTTTCATCTCTTTTCTGCTCCTGGAGGCTGGAACTATGCACTTTTTATTATGTAAAATAAAAGTCTACTAGTGGATCGATTGCTCGTCTGTGAATCACGCCTAATTTAACTATGGACCATCGTGCCCACTGCAACTCTCTGATTCTGCATCATCATGCATCAGCATTATTTCCCCCGAGATCATCTTGGAGAAGATAATAACTGGAAACTTTGCGCCTCTGGCTCCATATACAATGACTCGAAGCCTCATCTTTTTGCTGTCCGGCCATGGCAAGCAAAGAATCGCCAAAAAATTCAACGGAAAACGGCATTAAATAAACCTGAAAACCGCAAGCTGGAGTACAAAGACATGGGGCGTCGGTGCCCCAAAGGAAGAAGAAGAAAAACATGGAGGACCCGTGCATGCACCTCGCAAACGGGAAGCAGATTTTTAAAATTGTGACACACATGGCCGTGATAAAATTGTATCATATGGTTGACTAACCTTCAGAATAGTGCCCTTTTGACTAGCATCTGGCGTGTCAGTTTGATATGTCGTGCATGATTCCATGGCCATTTTCCCATTAGCTTGCCAGCTGCAAATCATTCTGACCTTGCTGCAACTTGCGTCGCCGATCGCTCCGCCCTCTGCACCGCGTGCGTTTCTGCCGCTGAATACGGTGATCAGTACGTATGTGGTACGCGGGGAAGACTACGGGAGGAGAGTACTGCTGGTCACGTCGGTCTCAAGTGGACATGCGGTGGCGTTGTCTACGCTGGGAGCATTCGTTCCTCTGGTCCCTGATCCCAGAAATGAACATGTAAATCCATGCCCACTTGAGAATGTGTAGCCACACGTATTATTGGACGACGATCTATTATTATGTAGCGTAGGAAGCTGCTGGGATATCTTCCGGCCACCGACCGCCGGCATGCGTCGGCCGATGGACGGACGGAAGCGAAGCAGTGATCGGATAGCTGCTGTGCCCGTACGTACGTACGCACGGCATTTTAGTTGGCAAGTTTGTACGGGTGTACGACTCTTCATCCACACGCGAGTCACCGGCTCAGGGGCACACGCACCACACGCCACCGGTACTGATCCTCGCAAGTCCTCCTCTTTCGACGAAGGATGGATTTTACTAGCTAAAAATGTAACACCAAGGGTTTACAAACACAGTGAGCACACACTTTTTTTTTTTGCATGACTAAAATCCATATAATCAACACCAACAGACATACATAAAAATCACGCAAGCAAAAAAGCAAAGTCATACGAGACTGAAGTTATGCCTAGGCGGAGGAAAAGAAACAAAGCAATCAAAACAACGACCAACTAACTACAACAAGGACTATGATAAAGATTCTCCGGCAGCAACGCCTTCAGAAAGGGAATGATGTGCAAACGCCGCCATCGCCGGATCAGAAGCGAAGTCATCATGTGCCGCCGCCACCATTTTTCGCGATCCCAATAGCTACATGTGTAGCACGATCTTGACGTGAGATGCCACGCAAGTGAAGATCATCCTGCACAAGCAGACAGTCAAGTCCCAACAAGGGACAGTCGCAACCAAAGGCTTAGAACGACGAAGACCACTGTCACACATGCAATGAAGATTTGCAAGGGAGGAATGTCATCGACACTGCCAAAATTCTAATTCGTGACACTATGGCAGTCCAGCACCAACCTCATGCTCCGTCGTCCTCACCTGTGGCAGCCAAAATGGTTGACAAAACATACCCGTCATTGTCGTCGGATCTGAAGGTCCATGACCCTCCGTCCCATTGTGACAACCGCCTAGAAGCGCAGGACCGCGACGCCATTCACGCATCCGAGCGGAGGACCACCTGGTTTCGAAGGTCGCCGCTGCCGCCCGCGTACCTGAAGATGGGACCAGTGGCGAAGGCAGAAAGTTTTTCAAGGTATGGCTGGCTTAGGCAGGGTAGCACATAACAATTCCGAGTTTGAAGCTTTTTTAAACATTCAGCGTGCATGTAACATGAAAGGGAGGAAAAAATTAAGGTGTGGCGGAGGCCAAAGCTTGCCAAATTGTTGCCTCAGCCACTGGATGGGACCGAGGCCACCGATGCCTCGTCCTCAAAGACTGTCAGCCCGGTTGGAAAGACCACTGTTCTGCTAGACAACCATACCATCTACCTCAAGTCGTCACTCATATATCCCATCTCGCCACCGAAGGCTGCCGGAGCAAAAAAAAAAAAAACCACCGCTGCCTTCATTGATCAGCGTCGAGACTTAGTCCGACCTCTAGTCTCTAGTTGCGGTGAGTGAAGGGGGAGGATGAGAAGGTAGGAGGCGGTGGCTGTGGGGGAGGGAGGAAGCGACGACTGTAGAAAAAAACAGGGCCGCCCTCCACAACTCTTTCTTGTGGAAGGGATATGTTGTTGTCTTTTTTATACTTTATAACTTTGGGGTATCCACATGTACTACGTATGTTCGAGGTTTGTTTTATCGAAAAAGCCATTATGCAATAAGATGTTGGTAGTAGAAAGTTAATTTCTAGAATAAACCGATAATGCCAACTTTCCAAAATATGATTCCAAAAGTTTACAAAATTGCTGCTCAGAGTCTCTAAGCTGTAGCTTTAACCTTTGTCTTTGTTTCGATAAGATCTTCGAAAACAGACCCCGATAGGATATGTTTTGACACTTTTTAGGTTCCTACTCAGCTGCCACTCCTCCTTTGCGGTTAATTATCGTTCTACTCTTCCTCGACGAGTGAGGTTGTGTGTGGGGAGACCCCGATCCACCAGTGGGAGCTATAGTTACCCTTGTATTAGGGCATCAGGCAGTGCTACTTCTTGAGTTTGCGTTGGTTTTTCTCTTGAAGAGGAAAGGGTGATGCAGCAAAGTAGAGATAAGTATTTCCCTCAGTTTGAGAACCAAGGTATCAATCCAGTAGGAGACAACGCACAAATCACCGAATACCTACACAAACAATCAAACAACTTGCACCTAACGCGATAAAGGGTTGTCAATCCCTTCACGGTTATTTGCAAAAGTGAGATCTGATAGAGATAGATAAATGATAAAGTAAATATTTTTGGTATTTTTGTTTTATAGATCGGAAAGTAAAAGATTGCAAAATAGTAGATCGGAAACTTGTATAATGAAAAGTAGAAGATTATATGATGAAAAATAGACCTGGGGGCCATAGGTTTCACTAGAGACTTCTCTCAAGATAGAAAATAATACGGTGGGTGAACAAATTACTGCCGATCAATTGATAGAAAAGCGCAAAGTTATGACGATATCTAAGGCAATGATCATGAATATAGGCATCACGTCCGTGTCAAGTAGACCGAAACGATTCTGCATCTACTACTATTACTCCACACATCGACCGCTATCCAGCATGCATCTAGAGTATTAACTTCATAAAGAACGGAGTAATGCATTAAGTAAGATGACATGATGTAGAGGAATTAACTCAAGCAATATGATGAAAACCCCATCTTTTTATCCTCGATGGCAACAATACAATACATGCCTTGCTGCCCCTATTGTCACTGGGAAAGGACACCGCAAGGTTGAACCCAAAACTAAGCACTTCTCCCATTGCAAGAAAAACCAATCTAGTTGGCCAAACCAAACCGATAGTTCGAAGAGAATTACAAAGATATAAAATCATGCATATAAGAATTTAGAGAAGATTCAAATAATATTCATAGATAAGCTGATCATAAATCCATAATTCATCGGATCTCGGAAAACACACCGCAAAAAAGTATTACATCGAATAAATCTCCAAGAACATCGAGGAGAACATGGTATTGAGAATCAAAAAGAGTGAAGAAGCCATCTAGCTACTAGCTATGGACCCGTAGGTCTGTGGTCAACTACTCACGCTTCATCGGAAGGGCAATAGTGTTGATGTAGAAGCCCTTCGTGATCGAATCCCCCTCCGGCAGGGTGCCGGAAAAGGTCCCTAGATGGGATCTCACGGGTACAGAAGGTTGCGGCGGTGGAAAAGTCTTTTTGTGGATGCCTCTGTTGGTTTGGGGATATATGAGTATATATAGGCGAAAGAATTAGGTCAGGAGGTGCACGAGGGGCCCACAAGGGTGAGGGGGCGCCCTACCCCCCTGGGCGCGCCCTTCGTCCTTGTGGCCGCCTCGTGGCTCCTCCGACTTCATCTCCAAGTCTCCTGGTTTCCTTCTGGTCCAAGAAAAATCATCGCGAAAGTTTTATTCCGTTTGGTATTCCTTTTCTGCGAAACTCAAAAACAAGGAAAAAAATAGAAACTGGCACTGGACTCTAGGTTAATAGGTTAGTCCCAAAAATAATATAAAATAGCATATTAATGCATATAAAACATCCAAAACAGATAATATAATAGCATGAAACAATAAAAAATTATAGATACGTTGGAGACGTATCAGGCAGGTCTCCAGTTATCCGCAGCTTCGTCCCTTCGACAGTGGTGGAGACGGTGTTCAATAATGGTTCATCTGGCTTCTTCTATGGCCCTGGTAGTGCATGGCATTGTCGGTTCCAGTGACGAGATCGGGTGGAAATGCATGTCTTCATTGTGCGCAACTTTGTCCCTTCCGATGGTGGTGGCGCAGGGTTCAATAGGGCCTCCTTGACTTCTTCTCTAGCTTTGGTGATGCATCCGCTGTCGAATCTAGCAACGAGATTGGGGTGAACATGTTTGTCTTTTCGTCCGTGGAAGTAGAGGTGGTTGATTGTGTTTTAGTAGGGTCAGTACTGTTTCACATAAGCAACATTGATCTAGTTATTTCCTCGAACCGGACGGATGTATAGATAGGATCGACCCTGTGCCACTTCTTCTCTAGGCCGCGAATCATCCAGGATCGACGGTATCAACACTTCCTAGCAGAGGTCGATGAATTCCCGACTAACTTTGTGGATGCTATTTCTTGTTCCATGACAACGCGAAACTCCATCGGCAGCAACATCGACATGCCATCAACATGCGCATGATGAAGATGATGATGTTGATGTTTTCTTTAGAAGTTTTCTTATAATGTTGATGTTTTTTTGCAGGTGTTTAATTAATATGTAAAGCTTTTGCTTCTTCGGAAAATATTTTTTTCTGTTGGTACACAAGCACCACAAGAGAAGATAGTGTATCGAAAATTCTAAACGCACGGGCTCTTTACAGAGATTTCACGGATCTCTTCCAAACTAATTCCCCTGAATTCAGCGGGGGTGAGCCCCTCAATCTAAATATGCAAGTTAAGCCACTCCCGTTGAGGCGTTGATCCTGTAAAGGCCGTTCGTGTGTGTAGCATTGCTTGTTGTGTACTGCCTTATGGATAGTAGCGTACTACAATTCTTAACCTGAAATTTTGTTCTGGACTACTGTCCTTAAAAAGACACCGGAAAAATTGTTTGTACACATTCGTACTAATCAAGTACTATAAAAATGGGAAAAAGAATACGCAGTTTTTTTTAAGGGAAAAAGAGTCTTTTTTTTTTGAGATCAAAGGAGCTGCTTCATAGATAAACAAACAAGAACGATCTTACAGAGCGAACCCCAGGAAAGAATAACAACGCACACAACTCTCTACTAGCCAACCTCCAAGCCATCGCCGGCAGCCGCACAACAGCACGCCGCGATCTCAGGGACGAAGTCCACGCCGCAGAAGACGCCAAGCTCAAATGCCACCACGGGGATACAAAGAACCCCGCCTTGCAAATTTGAAGCCGCATGAACCGCCCGACGCCAGGCAGGATCTGACAATTGAACGACCATCGGCGGCGGCAACCAGAGCCAACCACAGCAGCACCCATGCCCGGAGAGCAGAACGGACGAAGCATGGGACCAGAGACGAAGAAGAAGACCAGCCAAAGCTTTCCAGTGGAACACCAACCTGCAACTCCAAAGGGGATCCGCCAACAGCAGCGCTGGATCGGTCCATCCCCAGCAACACAGGAAGACCCAACCTCCACACCGTCGAAGGGGAGCTCGCCGGTGTGTCGACGAAGAGGAAGGGGAGCAGAATACTCACAAGGCAAGGACAGCAACGCCGCTTCGCCACCCAGCCAGAGGAACCAGCCAAAATCGCCCAACAATCCGTCTCTGCCACCGACGGACCCGGACGCCAAACCACCGACCGATCCGTAGATCGGCGGGACACAAACGCCACCCACATGCCAGCACCAGCAACACCGGCAAGGGAGAAGGAAGGTGGCGGATTTATTACTCCAGATCGGCGACGAACCCATCTCCGCAGCGCCGCCGCCCTGGCCTAAAACTACCCTATCTACACGCCGGGGAAGGAAGAACGGGATCCCCACCTCCTCCCGCCGCCGGAGCGGCCGGAGGAGGCAAGGATCCATGCCCTCGCCGGCAGGAGGCGGGGGAACTTGAGAACTCGCCCTGTCGCTGCTCTCTACTGTAGCGGGGAGAGGATAAGGATGTACCCAGGGGAAAAAGAGTCAGGCTCTGTATTTTCGGCTCTGCGTTCTGCTTGGGCCATGCAGTGTCCTTAATACCGGCGCTTTTGGGAGAAAGAAACCCAGTCCTAATCGAACCAGCCCAAGACCCCCAAACTGGGCTCTTAAGCTATGACGGGGCCCATATTTCTTGTTCCCTTTCATCGCCTGCGCCGCCGCGCGTCACTGCCGCGACAGCGACCAGCGCGCCCCGTCAGCGTCTTCCCCTCCCTTCAGTTCGTCAAAGCTCAAAGGCCAGGGTGTGGGTGGAATGGGCATGAGCGGACGCGGCGAGGCGGCGAGCTCGGCAGCCATGACGGCCTCCTCGGCGCCTCTCCTCCTCCCTCGCGCCCCCGCGCCGACGGCGCGGGACGAGGTGCGGCGGCAGGTGGGGCTCGCGGCGCCGCTGGTTGCGTGCAGCCTGCTGCAGTACAGCCTGCAGGTGGTCTCCGTCATGTTCGCCGGCCACCTCGGCGAGCTCCCCCTCTCCGCCGCCTCCGTCGCCTCCTCCTTCGCCAACGTCACCGGTTTCAGCGTCCTGGTAAGCCCGTGACGTTACCAAACCAAGCCTTGCGTTCGCTATACTTCGGAAGCATTAAGGAGTTGTTTCCAGAGTTGAAACTGTTTTCCGAAGTTGAAGAAAGAGCGAGTTGATAGTAAATGCAACGAGAGCATCTAGGATCTATACTCCAGAGTAGTTTTTAATGCACTGTTAGCAAAATTATCAGAAGCTGGTGTGCTTATTATGTGGCCAGCAGGCAGCAACAGTGTGTGCAGTTTGAAGTTTTCTTCTAATACTCTATTAGATGATGCCTAATTTCAATTAGTTTTGACATTAAAATTTCACCTGTTCTTGCCATTGCAATGCGCCAGCTAGGAATGGGAAGCGCCCTAGACACACACTGTGGGCAATCATATGGGGCAAAACAGTATGATATGCTGGGGACGCATGCACAGAAGGCTATCTTCGTTCTTATGCTTTCAAGCGTTCCGCTGGCCTTTGTATTGGCTTTCACTGGCCAAATTCTTACTGCTCTTGGTCAAAATCCAGAGATATCATATGGAGCTGGAACTTACGCCCGGTTGTTGATTCCTGGTCTTTTCGCATACGGCTTGCTTCAGTGCCTTACCAAGTTCCTGCAGGCCCAAAATATTGTCCACCCACTGGTAGTTTGCTCTGGAGTGACGTTGATATTCCACATTCTGCTGTGCTGGTTCCTTGTTCAAAATTCCGGTCTTGGCTACAGAGGTGCAGCTTTGGCAACCTCGGTATCTTATTGGTTCAATGTGATATTGCTAGCACTGTATGTTGAATTCTCTGAAGCTGGCAGAAGGAGTTGGCATGGATGGTCAAGGGCGGTGTTAAAGGATGTGAACTTGTTTTTAAGTCTGGCCATTCCATCGACATTTATGACTTGGTAAGCCTGATATGAGCAACTGCCAAAAAAAATGTCTTACTGACAAGTATCTCCGCAATAGCATGTCTTTACAGCTGGGTGAAAAATGATATGTGGTTTACCACCTTTTTTTCTTCGTGGAACTTGTTGTTTGCATTGCAATATAGTTCAGCTTGGAGTACTGGGCATTCGAGATGGTGGTTCTCCTTGCAGGTTTTCTTCCAAACCCAAAACTGGAAACTTCAATTTTATCCATCAGGTAAGGAAGCAGGACTAGAAACACTCTCTTGAATTTCAGCACTCAGAATTCTTAACAAGCAGATGATTGTTGGTAGATCCAACATTGTTGTTCTATAACAAGACTAGTTACCTGCTTGGTATACTCAAATCACGTGGCAGTAGCATGGTGTTATACACCTCCCCTTTTCCATTTCTTGTGATAATCACGAAGTACAATGTTAGCTAGCTTGGCATATCATGCTTTCAGATGCTTGATTATGTGAACCACTAACTATGGTTCATTATTTTTGCACAAAAAACTATGGCTCTTTTTCTAGCCTAAACACAATGTGGATGGTTTATACAATTCCAAGCGGCCTCAGCAGTGCAATAAGGTCAGAGGAGCACAAATTCAGAATTCCACTCTGTCCCTTTCATTTTGTAAGAATTAACATCTCAAACTTGTGCTTAACCAGTTTGAATTCATGATTTATGTTTGTATGCAGTATTAGAGTGTCCAATGAATTAGGCGCCGGGAATCCACAAGCAGCACGCCTGTCAGTTCTTATTTCAGGAATTATGTGCCTAGCAGAAGGCCTTCTTGTAGTTATCATCACAGTTTCTGTACGAGATGTGTGGGGTTATTTGTATAGCAATGAAGAAGAGGTAGTAAAGTATGTATCAGTAATGATGCCAATTCTCGTCACTTCTAACTTCATGGATGGAATACAATGCACACTATCAGGTATGGCCTAAATACACATCCTAATATTAATTTTATGTGTATAAAATACATCAGTTTTCTCCCTTCTGAGGAAGCCTTATGTGTAAACAGAATATCATATTGCATAGTCCCTTGACCCATTTTCTGTCAATAATGCTGTTTGGTTTGCCTCAAGCATGTTACCTTCCAATAGCAGCCATCAGATTGAACTTCAATCATGAACAGACATTGAACATAAATTGCTAACAACTGTTTAGAAACAGAATATGTGAGGATAGGTGGAAGTTTTTTACTTGCATGTACTATTTCAGAAATAATCTCAGAATGTTTCCATATATACACTGATTGTACAAGAAAGCATCAATTCCCCACAAGAAATTGCAGTTGATATTTCTAGTTTTGCTCAAACGCTGACAAACCATCTGTTTTTTTTTTCCTTTTCCTTCTTTGGATGAAGCTAAACCGCCCTAATTTTCTATCCTAATGTATTGAAGTGCAAAGTCCCTGCACGGTCTAACAAAAAATATAAACATCTCTGAAGTACTCCTAAACATAATGTCCACACTAACTAAACAGGCAACTGTATTCATGCTTGCTTGGAGATCTCTTCGATCACTAAAACTCTAGCTCTATGGATTGTAGCAAGGCAGAGGCCCACGTGCTCTTCTAGCTCCATGGCCAATCTCCTAGAGCTAGAACAACTCCTCCTCAGCTCTAACACCATCTCCTGCACCGGATACTTCTCATCTACCATCTCCATGCAATATGTTGCCATTGCATTCTCCCGCTCGATACCGTCAGAGAGGCGCACGGCGAGTTGGCTCACCGTGTCAAAGTCCCTGCCAAGAACATATGTGCCCTTTGCGGCAGTATCGAGCTGCTCCTGCAACTGCTGCAAAGACTTTGTCTTGGAACGTTTCAGCCTCGTGACCCTCCTCTTGAGCGCGATAGGGCAGAGCCCCATGAGCGCAGACCCAACCAGAAGGCTAAATAACAGCAGGTGTGCTGCAATCCCGACGGCAACCGCACCACCGGCGATGACAAGGCAAGTCCTTGAGAGCTTCTTGATGATTTTCATTATCTTGAGCTTCTTTGCCACTTTCTTGTGACTTGATTTGATGGTCTGGAGCACGGAGGAGTACCTGTCATGAATCTGTCTGAAATTGCTTCTTGTGGTGCTGCTGAAAGGGTTGCTTCTAACAGGGATTGTTTCCAGTGCAAGGGAGGTACTGCTAGTGGCAGTAGTACAGCCTATGCTTTCAAGGAAGTTGTCCATTGATTGGTAGTTGCTTTGGGTGTTCTTGATGTTCGCCAGTAGCTGCTTGCAGATCTCTGAGGCCTCGGCACTGGCATCAAAGTAACCAGCCATTGCGAGCTCAATTTCAGCAGATTTTCTCCGCCTCATACTGTGAAGCATCGGAAGGATGAGATCTTGCTGAGGCTGAAGAAGGGCTTCCATCTCTTCCTTGTTTGATAAGAAGCGCATGTTAGACTGCGTGCGCATCGCGTTGACATACTCTTGCTCTATGTTCAGGCCGTCTTGCACGCCCGCCAGCATCTCCATACCTGCTACAGAACACACAGAATTTCAGCTTGCAAACTCTAAATTCAACAGAACTGCATGCCATCGAAATTGTTTTGGGAAGAGAAAACAGAGAACAAGCACATGTAGAGAAGCTCGATGTTCACCTGTGGATGCACGCGTTGATTCTTCAAGGCCCCCCAAGCTCCTTCAAGTTCTTGATCCTTTTGAGACACACACTGTTTTCCTCTTATCCAGGCGCACCAATTGGCAACTGCACTAGCGCCTGCCTTGGCTTTAAATGTACCTCTCCTCAGGCTTCATATACAAGCACGCGCCTGAGGCGATAAAGATCTCGTGCTTTGTCTTGTATTGCGCCCCAAGAGCTTGTGCGGCTTAAGGCTTAAGTTTGGCACTCCCTGGCCCTCCTGGATACCTCCTGATCCTGAGGCTGTGGCAGTTCCACGGTGTATTCTTTTCTGACCAACTCGTGCACTCCACATCACTGTAGCAGTCCAACAGTGTACATCTTCATCATCTGTGTCCTTTACCAGCCGCCATACATGCTGGGGCGTTTAGATTGTGTGCAAGATTTCCTGGTGGTTGCTGCTCTAATAAGCCGTAGAGACACTAGGTATGCTTCAGGTGCTCAAGTTGCCTGAAGTAGCTTCCTTTCTTATGGCTACTTGCCTGCGCCAAGACACATCATTTTCTTTGATATGTGTATCCAACATCTTCAACAGTCTGCCATGAAGTAAAAACTAAACAATTGAGTGCATTGTGGGCATGCCATCACATTTTAGAACATGCACTTGTGCAAAGAAACAAACTGGTGGTTTAGATGTTCAGAACATATAAACAGATCAAATGGATGCAAGCCACCAGATCAATTTAAACAGATCAATTGGTAACAGCTTGCTTAAACTACTGGACAAAAATGAACAGTGACTTGCAAAAATGAGAGGACAATCTCTGTATTTTCAATTTATTCCTGTATTTCGGTTGGCACTTTGCCACAGAAATGCACTGCTCTTGCTTGCACAGGAGGACATCTGTGTCTGATCACATCACCTGAACACGGTATCCCAAACGGAAAGCTTGTAGATGTGGATCACCTCATCACATTACATGTCAATGACATCATATGTCTACACATCATACGCGGCAGCTCCAAGACGAGCCTTTTTGGCACATGTAGAACCTGAATTAAAATTGCTCCTCATCACGTAGTAGGATCCCACGTGCACAGTGCCAACGCGGGATCATAAATTAATCCTCAGGTAGTACAATCCCGTTTGCGCAGTGCCAACATGGGCTCTTTCCTCTTAAACTTCGGGCCTTGAACAGTACTACTTCTTCCCTCTTAAACGCTGGGCTTAAACAGTACCAACATGGACCATGGTCCTCCTTGTAGCTTTTTTCCACTTAAACATTAGTAGGTAATTCTAAAAAAAAACATTAGTAGGTTTGTCTTTTATTTAATATATGCTTCAGATGGCCACCCCTTTAATATTTTCTTTTTATGAGAAATGATATATCCCTGTAGCTCATCGGAAACATTAGTAGGTTTGGGGTTATTTTTAGTTGAGTATGCTTCAAATGCCCAACCCCTTTAAACATTAGCTTTGCCTTCATATGTGGAATAATCTACCCCGTGTAGCTCTTTGCCAACATTATTACTGATCTTGGGTAACATTTGCTAAATTTATCTGTTTATTGTTTATTGCTCTGAAGGTGCCGCTAGAGGGTGTGGCTGGCAGAAAATATGCTCCTTCATCAACCTATGTGCTTACTATGCTTTTGGTATCCCTTCAGCTGTTATTTTTGCATTTATTCTGAAGATCGGTGGTAAGGTGAGCTGTATGTTTTATGCAATTCTGGGAGGATATGTTATGTGGTTTCTGCCTGAATTCTAGCATGAGCCTCCTTTCTGTGGCAGGGGCTTTGGCTGGGAATCATATGTGCGATGGTAGTGCAAATAATAGCTCTGCTTGTGATGATGCTTCATACCAACTGGGATAAAGAGGTAGGCCCGTGCTCTCTGTTGATGAAACTGGATGGTATTATTATCTAAAATTTAAGCTTCATAAAATTGCTGCTGTGAAGGACCAGCTTAGACAGCAGGGCAGGACATAGCCGTAGCAGTGTGGGGCCAAAGGGGAATGGAATGCACCGATGAATGCAACATTAGTCTTTGTAAATTACTGCCTTTTATGCTCTGTGACAAGAAAATAAATTGCACTTCCTGTTTCTCCTGAACTTACTTTCCACGGACAAATCCATATCGATCATTAGCCTTTTGGATGGTTTGCTGTGATAACGAAGTCTGGTATATGATTGAATCTGTATCACGACCACCATACAGGGCCTTGCTTACCTCACCAGTCAGTCATGCTGTGCTGGGATGATGTGTATGCTCTTTTCATTTTACTATGTTGTCCTCAGTGAACTCATCCTTGATATTCACTTTTTGTTTCCTTTCCTTGTAGGCTGAAATAGCCCGGGCAAGGACTAATGTTCAGGAATCAGGAGACACCATAACATTTGGGTGAATGTCATCATTTCTGATATTTAGAGAAAAGGCCTATGGCCCAGCTTTTCATCCAAAGGTTTTTCGAAGTTCGATATATAGTTGAAAAGGAAACAAAAGCCAGGGGTGGCCTGGTAACCATATACAGTACCTACAAGTCTACAACCAAGGATAAACCAGGTCAATTGTTCCACCATTAAGGTTCATTAAGGCCTATGCTCCATTGTACATGGTTCAAACTTTTGATACCATCTTGAATGTCATCATTTCTCGCTATACCACCAATAAGCTAGATGCTATATTTTACCGCGCAGTTCATTCATACCGTGGAGAGTGTCGATACATGTTTGATGTATATTTTATTTTATTTTCCGAGGCAAATATTATATTTGGTATGCTCAAGTGATTGAGCAGGTTTAGTACTTCCTCTGCCTCAAAATATAAAACGTTTTTTTGACACTATTATCGGCGAATGAAATACTAACTGTGCACATTCACCTACAGTTCCATACTTATCATCGCTCCAGTGAGTAGTAGGCGACACTAAACCATCCGAAACGCAAATGGTGGTAGGCATACCGGTAGGTAAGCGAAAGCTGCAAGAGACCATATTATAGTAGTTGGTAAGTAAAAGCTGTGGTTGAGCTTCGCCGGATGAGACGTGTCACCTGTACAGTTTTGCCAGTCACGTCCACCTACCGCGCGCCTTCATCTTGAACCCCATGCAATGCATACATGAACACTCGAGCACCTGCAGTGCTTCAGCTTGCATATCGATCGAACAGAACAATGCACCTCGTCGCCATGGATATCCCTCTCCCGTTGCTCCTCTCCACCTTGGCCGTTGCCGCGGGCGTATGCTACGCCGTCTTCTCCCTCCGCGGCGACAAGGGGCGCGCGCCGCTGCCGCCCGGGCCGAGGGGCTGGCCGGTGCTGGGGAACCTCCCGCAGCTCGGCGGCAAGACGCACCAGACCTTGCACGAGATGTCCAAGGTGTACGGGCCCGTGCTCCGGCTCCGGTTCGGCAGCTCCGTCGTGGTGGTCGCCGGGTCGGCCGCCGCGGCCGAGCAGTTCCTCCGCACCCACGACGCCAAGTTCAGCAGCCGCCCGCCCAACTCCGGCGGCAAGCACATGGCCTACAACTACCAGGACGTGGTGTTCGCGCCCTACGGCCCCCGGTGGCGCGCGATGAGGAAGGTGTGCGCCGTGAACCTCTTCTCGGCCCGCGCGCTCGACGACCTCCGCGGGTTCCGCGAGCGGGAGGCCGCGCTCATGGTGAGGTCCCTCGTTGACGCCGCTGCTACCGGCGGGGTGGTGGCGGTCGGCAAGGCGGCGAACGTGTGCACGACCAACGCCCTCTCGCGGGCGGCGGTGGGGCTCCGGGTGTTCGCAGCGGCCGGCACCGAGCTTGGCGCCAAGGAGTTCAAGGAGATCGTGCTGGAGGTGATGGAGGTGGGCGGCGTGCTCAACGTCGGGGACTTCGTGCCGGCGCTCCGGTGGCTCGACCCGCAGGGTGTTGTTGCCAGGCTGAAGAAACTGCACCGCCGGTTCGACGACATGATGAACGGGATCATCGCCGAGAGGAGGGCCGGAGCTGGCACGGCCGGCGAGGAGAAGGAAGGTAAGGACCTGCTTGGCCTGCTGCTCGCAATGGTGCAGGAAGACAAGTCCCTCACCGGCGGCGAGGAGGACAGGATCACAGACACGGACGTCAAGGCGCTCATACTGGTAACGATCTACTTCGTTGCCGGCCGTGACTGTGACCGGCATTGCAAATCCACAACCTCAGTCGTCGAATGTGCCTGACTAACTCTGCTTGCATGCATGCAGAACTTGTTCGTGGCGGGCACGGAGACGACGTCGACGATAGTGGAGTGGGCGGTGGCGGAGCTGATCCGGCACCCGGACATGCTGAAGCGGGCGCAGGAGGAGATGGACGCCGTGGTGGGCCGGGACAGGCTCGTCTCGGAGTCCGACCTGCCGCGGCTCACGTTCCTCGGCGCGGTCATCAAGGAGACGTTCCGGCTGCACCCGTCGACGCCGCTCTCGCTGCCGCGGATGGCCTCCGAGGAGTGCGAGGTCGCCGGCTACCGCATCCCCAAGGGCACGGAGCTGCTGGTCAACGTGTGGGGCATCGCCCGCGACCCGGCCCTGTGGCCCGACCCGCTGGAGTTCCGGCCCGCCAGGTTCCTCCCGGGAGGGACCCACGCCGACGTCGACGTGAAGGGAGGCGACTTCGGGCTGATCCCGTTCGGGGCCGGCCGGAGGATATGCGCGGGCCTCAGCTGGGGCCTGCGGGTGGTCACCGTGACGACGGCCACGCTGGTGCACTCGTTCGACTGGGAGCTGCCGGCGGGCCAGACGCCCGACAAGCTCAACATGGAGGAGGCCTTCTCTCTGCTGCTGCAGCGGGCCGTGCCGCTGATGGTCCACCCCGTGCCCAGGCTGCTCAAGTCGGCATACCAAATTCCATAAACAAAAACAGAGGGAAGCGCGCCAATGATTTGTCATATGATCTATGGAGGACAAGCTCCAGTTGTGCTATACATTGTTGTCGATGGGGGTGTGCCTCACCGTTTTCAACTAAAATAGTTCCACCTGTTACTTTTGTGTACTGTTTTTAGATAACATGGAAAATAACATTTTATGTACCAAGCAACATTGCTTTGCTGTCACAAATTTCACGTAAAAGAGAAGAGGGCAATGCAATAGGTAAAAAAAAAAACAAATGATAAGTGCCACACGTCAGGTGCGTAGCACTCCCGTCCTGACGTTTTTTGATGATAATTCCAGGCACGCAAGGATGGCAAATTCCAGTGACACATGGTAAGTTTCTGTCAAAAATAAACTGAAGCACGAAAGTTGTCATTCTTGACAACTAAAGTTGCCATCCTCGCGGCCATTTCCCGCAAAAAAAAAGAAATAATCCAGGCCATAACTACAATATGGCATTATAAAGGCATGTAAAGTTGTTGATAAAACAATCTTATCTTGAGCAATTTTGATAAATAAGAGATGACAATAAAAACATATGTACAATTGTTTTTTCTTAGTCTTATATTCAATAAATAACAAGTTATTCCTAAATATGTGGTGATTATACTTAATTAAGAGAAGGCAAGCCTTTTTTCCTTCTCATTTCTCTTTCCCCCACCTCCGTATTTATCCTACTTGGCACTAATAAGAAAAAACCATTGTACACGGCCTAACATTTTCCCGAATGCCACCATTCCTCGTTACGGTGCCCGTTGCTACAAGGACAACTTTTTGGTGATTGCTCACAAGGGTAAGAGCAACTCTAGCAAATTTAACCATATCATTCTGATCGCCATAATAACGGTCATTATAGTGTTTTTCGTCGAAAATGTCACTCTAGTAGAGTCGCCATCTCGCTCTGGACCGCCATAATTTTTGGAGGGCGCTACAAACCCAGACCCCGAGCCTCCATATTTGGAGGTTGGGCAAGGCAATGTAGCGTGTCCTCCATTTATACAAATATTAGCGCCATGGACATTTCAGGATGCATGCTCCCTTGCGCCGCCATCCGCATCATCGTGCCGCCTTTGTTGGTGGCCACCTCCAAAGCCTGGACCACCGTGATTTTGCCCATGTCGCCTCCACCGGGCCATTCATGGACCTCCCACACTTTTTAGCAGCCTCGCCACCTTTTTCTCATCGTCTGCCTGCGCCACCCCTTCCACCGTGCAACCTCAAGGTGTTCAGTGACTTGTCAAGAGATAAATTTCCCCAATATTTTCTTGTTGATTCCGCTTAGCATCTCATAGATTCACACAGGCGATATATGATTCGCATTATCTGTAGATGGATCTCATGGTAGAGCTAATGTTTTTTGATGATTCGTCGTCGGATTCGAGTTACGAGTCCGAGAGTGAAATCATGGGCGCTGAAGAGACGAGCATCAATCGGAATGAAGAGGACATGTTTGAGATCACAGGTTGGCCGACATTTGGTCGGAACAAAATCCAAGGCCATGGGCGGCTCGTGCTGGACTACTTTGTCCTAGTTCCGGTTACCCCCTGTGTCGGAGTAAATGACCATGGGTAGCCTCATCAGCTCCCTTTGGTATTTCAAGACATCAGGGCAGGCTGCGCCCCTCAAACATCAAGGACAAGGGCCGCCTTCTTGAGGCCGGCTGGTCCAAGCAGCCGGTTGCCGGGAGGCGGCGGAGTCCACAAGACGGCCATGGAGCAAGCCGACTCCTGGCAGGCGGCCTCCTGGGATGCCGAGTCCTAGCAGGCGGCCCCTCGCGCCCTCAAAGTCAACACCAACATAAGCATGATGAGACAGGGTATGGCTACAGTACAGGCCTGCCACCCCCGAATCCAGGGCGGGGCGTGGCCACGGTACTGCATACCGGGCAGGAATCCTGCGCCCGACGCAGGACTGTTGCCATGCCACTCATGACGACACCCATGGCAGAGGGAGCCATGCTCCCGTGACAGGCGGCCAGTACGGCCCGCAGGCGGCGGGCCCTACCTGTCCGTGACAAGCCAGAAGGCGGCAAGCCCTGACCAGTCGGCTCAGTGGGAGGCCGGCTCCCCGCAGGCGGCCTTCCTCCTCCCTCGAAGTCCATGCGCCATTAACCAGATACGACGGGGTATGGCTACAGCGAGTTCCCGCCAGGCGGCGGGACTGTATCCACGTTCTCCCTGACCAAGCATGCGTCATCGGTGGCACGGCTACAGTGCTACACAGCCGACAGGACCCGCAAGCGGCGGGCCCAGCTTGTCGCCCGAAGACAAGACCGCCGGGAGGACCCACCAGGCGGCGGGCCCCTGCAGTCGGCGGAGAAGCCGGCGACCAGAGATACTGACGGCCGGGTCCTACACTCGGCCAGATTACCATTGTATCCCTGGGGGGGGGGGGGGGGTAGCCCTATATAAACCCCCCAGGTCACCCCATGCAGGGGGTTGGCAGTCGGCTCCTTGGCAGAGGCCTCGTTGAGCACTCACGACACACACACACACACACGCAGAGAGAGTGGAGTAAGGGCTAGCCTTGCCCTTCTTCCTCCTCCGGCCAGGAGGCTCAAGGAGCAAGCTTGTAGCCACCTGTTGAGATAGTGATCATGCGGAGACCCCGCAGAGCAGGACTAGGGGTGTTATCTCCTAGGAGAGCCCCGAACCTGGGTAAGATTCGCAAGTGTACGCGGTCTCGCTCAATCCCGCTTCTAGAGCCCGGCGACGTACTTTTGTCCCTGAAAGTGCGTTATATCGACTAGAGGGGGGGGGGGGTGAATAGGCGATTTTTACAAATTCGTCATTGAGGAATTTCAAGGTGAGGAAATTCCTGAGCGACGAACTACTTAGCAGCGGAATGAGTACTCAGATGCAAGCATAACAGAGCAGTAGCACAGTCATCATGATGAAATGAAAACAAGCACAGAGTACGAGTAGCGTAAACACAGGATAAGCAGGCTGAAGACAAACTGACTGAAGAATTTGAACTGAGGAAATTGAGAAAGTCTTCAGACAAAGTCTTCAAACAGTAATGATCAAATACATAGCAAGTATGCGAGGAAATGAAAGGGTTGAGGAAATAGAACCAGTAGCTCGGTGAAGACACTGATTTGGTAGACCAGTTCCAACTGCTGTGACAGTTGTACGTCTGGTTGGAGCGGCTAGGTATTTAAACCTGAGGACACACAGTCCCGGACACCCAGTCCTGAACACACAGTCCAGGACACCTAGTCCTCACAGTATTCTCCTTGAGCTAAGGTCACACAGACCTCGCCCAACCACTCGTGGTAAGTCTTCAGGTGACTTCCAAACCTTCACATACTCGGTCACTCGGCAATCCACAATTTCCTCTTGGATGCTCTAGACCATGACGCCTAACCGTCTGGAGGATGCACAGTCCTCAAAGGTAACAAGCGTCGGTTCCACACAGGAACAATCTCTTCAGTGATGCTCAATCACTTTGGGTTTGTAGGTGTTTGGGTTTTTGGGTTTTTCCTCACTTGATGATTTTCGCTCAAAGTCCTCGGAGGATGGGATGCTCTAAATGACAAGTGTCAATCTATTTCTTGGAGCAGCCAACCAGCTAGTGGTTGTAGAGGGCGGCTATTTATAGCCTAGGGAGCAGCCCGACATGATAAGACATAAATGCCCTTCAATGATATGACCGTTAGGTGGGTAGATATTTTGGGACAGCTGGCACGTAGCACAACAACGGTCGGAAATTTGAGTATCAAATTCCTCAGGGCTATCATGTTCCTCACTTGTAGGCAATCCGCACTGGCGAATTCCTAACTCCTCAGTCAGAACAAATTCCTCAGAGAACAGAAGAACTCCGTCTCTGTCACTGAAGAACTTGACTAAACTGTATGAGATTTCCAATGGCTTCACTCGAAAGGATTGGGTAGGTGTAGGATTTTGAGTTGAGCATCACTTGGAAATTTTTCCTTAGTTTTACCTCGACCCCCTTTAACAGTACGGTGTTTCCTATGACTCAAGAAGAAGAAAATGAAACTACAAAAACAAAAGTCTTCACGCTTCATAATCCTCGCATGAATATCAAGTCTTCAGGGTCACACCAATTTCTTCACTTTCAAAGTCTTCAAGAAAACCAAAGTCTTCAGTTGAAGACATTCATTTTTAGGGGTCGACATTCATTGTAATTAACAAACTCCTCATAGACTTATAGACCTGTGTACACTCACAAACACATTAGACCCTTAACCTATAAGTCTTCAATACACCAAAATCACTAAGGGGCACTAGATGCACTTACAATCTCCCCCTTTTTGGTGATTGATGACAATATAGGTTAAGTTTTCAACGGGGATAAACATATGAAGTGTAAATACTAATATTGAGGAATTTGATTGCAAGATATAGAGGAACTCCCCCTGAAGATGTGCATATTTGAAGAATTTGCTTTGAAATAGCAAATGCACATTGTTGAGTAATATCATGGAGATCTCCTCCTATATCTTGAAATTCATACACGCATTTATCATATGATATGAAGAATTTGAAATGCATGATGAAATATGGTGTCTGACGGAATTCAGCATGCGTGCATTAAGGTACTTGAGGAAATAAGCATGCAGAAAGCAGTTCAAAAGTATCAGACCACCATAGGACTTAAGTTTACAACTCATCAGAGCAAACACCTCAGAAGAGCAAGAGTTGAAACTTAACAGAAATATAGCCCATATATAAGACCCGCTTGAAGACTAAACTCAAATTTCTCCCCCTTTGTCATCGAATGACCAAAAGGGACGAAAAATGAGGACTAACGCCCCTGAAGAATATCATCATCATGTCGATGGAGGAGCACCAGCATTGTTGGGGTCGACTGTTGAGGTAGGGCCTGCCGCAGTGTCGTTCAAGTCTTCAGCTTCATCCGTCTCGCGCGATGAAGAATATGAACTGACAACAAGCTGAGGAACTTTGACTTTCTTGAATTTCTTCGAAGGTGGCTGGGACCAGTCAAAGTCCTGTTGGAAGCCCATCTCCTTGAGTTCTTCAGCACTATGAAGATTAGACAGAATTGCCCAAGTGCGGTCTAAGACTTCATGCAAGTAGTAGTGATTCTTCTTCACAGTATTTTGAGTGACTGTCATGTTCTGAAGAATTGCGCCAAACTGACGCTTGACCCACTTGTGATTTCGATCAACTTTCTGATGAAGACTAAGGAGAAGTTCACGATCAGTCATCACACGCGGAGCTGTGGCTTGAGGATGATGTTCTGAAGCTTTGGCGGCAGAATCTTGAGTTGCAGAGTCATCATTGGTGGAATAGGAAGTAGCTTTGCGAAACTGTCCATCCAATGGACGAGTACCTTCATCAATAACAGCAGCTTTGCCCTTCTCGTCAGCTGAGGAAATAGTCCGTTTGAGGACTTCAATAGGGGGCAAATAGCTGAGATGATTTTGAAAGTCAGCAATGTAATGAATTGAAGACCTTGATCTGATGAATCTCATGATCCATGGAGCATAAGGCTTCAACTCAAAAGGTGATAGTGCAGCATTGGCCAAAGTCCTCATGAAGAAATCGTGGTAGTTGATAGGAATACCGTGAATGATATTGAACAGCAGATTCTTCATAATGCCAACAACTTCTTCATCATCAGAGTTGTAGCCCTTGATTGGACTGAGGGTTTTGGTCAATATGCGATAGACTGTCCTTGGCACATAGAGCAATTCCTTGATGAGGAATTTGGTCCTTGGAGCTTGGCCTGGCTTCAAAGGCTTCATCAGCACTTGCATCAGATGATCAGACAGTTCAGGTTCAACATAGAGAAGCCTAGCACCTTCAGTGGGAGGACTGACTGGGACGGCATGAAGCAATTCAGAGGCCGGTGCTTTGAAATGAGTATTATCGGTCATCCAGTCCAATACCCATGAATTGACATCATCAACATTTCCAGTAATGTGCAGCGTGGCGAAGAATTGAAGAATGAGTTCTTCATTCCAATCGCAGATGTCGGTGCAGAAATGGAGTAACCCAGCATCATGAAGAACACTGAGGACTGGTGTGAAGCAGGGCAGCGATTCCATATCTACATGAGGAATTTGCTCATGTTCAAAGATCTTATCCTTATCAACCAACAATGAGGAGTAGAAGTTCATCTGGCTTGCAGTCCAGAAACGCTTGCGACAAAGACGAGCAGAGTCATAGGGATTGTAGTCAGTGAAGAATATGTGCTCGTTGAAGAAATCCTCAGCATTAAACTTCTACTTCTTGGAGTGAGGGTTCTGTGGCTTGGGCTGAAGATTAACAGTTGAAGAATTTACAGCCTCTTGAGGTGTAGCCACTGGAGCCACTGGCTGAGGAATTTCAGCAGCAGCCTTGGCCTTCATTTCTTCAGACATATGTACATCAGCGCTAGTGACTGGAACTTCTTCAGGTATAGAGTGAAGTGAAGCTTGACGTTCATCAGAGCCCGTATGAATTTCTTCAGTTTGCACAGGAGACTGAGGAACATGATGTAGAGGGGTTGTCAGAGGTGAATTGGGGTGATGACTTTCCCAAAAGTCATCATTCAGAATAGGTGTTGTAGACCCAATATCCACATCCTCATCTTCTTCAGTTCCTTCGATGCCTGCCTCTTCAGCTGTGAACTGAGGCATGGGCGATGATACCAGTGGGGTTGAAGGGAAAGTATCAACTTCAATTTCTTCATCCATCTGCTCTGTCGAAGCAGCAGAAGGAATTTCTTCATCAGATTTACTTGGAATTTCATATTCCTCACCAAAGGGAATGATCTCCTTTGATGGCATGCTTGATATTGGAATAGCATCAATTGGGTTTTCAGATGAACTCCTCAAAGTCTTCAATTTCTTGGGGGCTGAAGACTCTGAAGATGCAGATGCTTTCCTTTTCTTCACAGCTGCTCGCTCCGCAGCCTTGGTTTTCTTCGCTTCTGATGCAGAAGGAAGGTTGATGCTTGTCATCGGTGCAGGAGGAGCAGAGGAAATTGGTTGAATTTCTTCAGGCACAACTGATGCAGTTGCCCTGGCTTGTTCAGATTCCTCAGGCACAGTAGCAGATGCTTCAACTGGCCTGGATTGCTCTTCAGGCGCAATATTGGAGGTTGCCCTGGCATTTTCTTCAGAGACTGGAATTTCTTCATCAGCTCTGGCGCTTTCATTTTCTTCAACAGACTGAACAGATGTTCCAGTCTGAGGAAATTTGGGTTGCGATGAAGCTGCAACACTTGGAGTAAATCCTTTTGCCATTCTGACGAATCTGACTTTGGCACCTAGCCAATCTGCATGGAATGCATGAAATTCATCACTGAGTGCTTTGATCTCAGCCTGCATAGTCACAAGCTCTTCAGGAGACATTTTCACAACATTGTTCTTCAGAAAACGCTCATTCTTGTACTGAGCCTTCTTCACCTGCCTGGCCTTTTCAAATTTCCATTTTTCCTCATTTATGAAGGCCGTCAACATGTGACTTTGACCAGGAGTGAGGTTTAATTCAGGCAAAGGTGTGTTAGGGTTCTTGTGCCATAGATCAATAAAATCAAGGATCTTCCTTGGATCCAGCATGAGGGGCACAGCACTGCCTTTGGCTCTAGCGGCCCTTTGTTGTTGATCTCCGATGAGCTCAGCTAATTCTTCATCATCAGCTTCGTCTTCGCTTGACGGAACCTGAAAGGCGACTTGCTTCTTGTGAGGACTTGGCCTTCTGCCTCGTCCAGCAGTGGCCTTTTTCTTCAGCAAGGTCGGAGTTGTTGAAGACTGAGGTGGAGCTGAAGAACTTGCAGAGACTCCTGAAGCAATTGAGATTCCAGTAGTCCTTTGGCATGTGGCAAGATGCACAGGTGCTGAGGACTTTGCAGGAGCAGCTGAGGATTTTGCAACCGAGGGAGTTGGAGCTGCTTTTGAGGAATTTGCTTGAGGAATAGGCCGTGAGGGCATTGCAGCTGAGGAACAGGCCGGCCGGGATCCGTTGCAGGCGGCAATGCGGGACCTGTCCGCTCCCGTAGCGCCCGGTGCGAGCGGTGAAACGCTGGAGGCGTGCCGTATCGCACTTCTCGACAGCGCCAACAAGTTGGCGGCCATGAGACGCCTCACTGAGGCTTACCATCGCGAGATTGACCGCTCCATCTGCGGCACATCGGCTGCTGGCGAACCCAGCCGCGTGGGCACGGTCCGGCAGCATGGCGCCGCCATCGCCAGCATGTTGGGGGCCGACCGCCCGGTCTACGCCACGCCCATGGAGAACTTGCGCTCCGCCCAGGCAGTGGCAGACGAGCTGGACCGCCTGGAGGGCGACGAACGTCGCTGCATGACGAAGCGCGTCCAGCAGCTCATCGACGCGGCCGCCGCGCAGCAAGAAGCCGGCCGCCGCGTGGTGGAACCCGGCCTACAGGCTGGGAACCTTCCCCCTCGCCGAGAGCACGGCGCGACCTCCCGGACGCCGACAACCGGCGCCCGTGACCAAGAGCCGGCTGCTAGCCGCAGCCGCACTCGCATCTCCATCGAGCGCGACCACGACGGCCGCCCATGAGCAGTGGAACGGCGTGACGGTCGTCCGCCTCTCTCGCGCAGGGAGAGGCGCGCCTCCCCACCGCCTGTTGAGCATCCGACTCTCGGAGGCTGGCTGGGCCCCTGCGAAGGAGTCGGAGAGAACGACGCCCGCAACCGGATCGACCGCTTGGCTCGGTCCCTGGCGTTGGAAGAAGAAGATGCAATCGGCGCGCCTTGTTTCGGCCTCCGCATTCGCGATGAGCCCTTCCCCAAAGGGTTCTCGCTCCCTCAGGACACTCCTAAGTACAACGGCTCTGTGAAGCCGGAAGATTGGTTGGTCGACTACTCCACTGCCATCAACATAGCGAATGGCAACAAGCGTGTCGCCGTGAAGTATGTTCCGCTCATGCTCCAGGGCACGGCCCGGACATGGCTGAACAGCCTCAAGCCCTACAGCGTCAACAGCTGGCTAGACTTCACCGAAGTTTTCATCCGCAACTTCACCAGCACCTACAAGCGGCCGCCCAAGCCTCGCCAGCTCTCCCTGTGCGTCCAAGGCCCGATCGAGTCCACCCGCGAATACTTGACGCGGTGGGCCGAGCTGCGCAACTCCTGCGAAGGGGTTCATGAGGTGCAAGCCATTGAATACTTCACTGCCGGGTGCCGGGAGGGCACCCTACTCAAGCACCGGCTCCTCTGCGACGAGCCGGCCACGCTCAACGAGCTATTGATCACAGCGGACAAGTACGCCACTGCCGACTCATCCATGAAGTCGGAGCTCCGAGTGGACGCATCAGGAAAGATGCTCCCTCCGGCCCCTCAGACACCGGCTGGTGATTCCAGTCGGCGCCAACAGTCAAACGACAATAAGCGCAAGGCCCCGCAGCCGGCTACCACCAGCCGGCAGGTGGCGACAGTCGAAGACCAGCAGCCAGAAGAGCAGCCCGGCCCCAAACGCCAAAGGGGCGGCAAGCCTGCCTGGTTGCCCGCCTTCTCGTTTGAGCAAACCCTCGACGCTCCCTGCAAGTTCCACAGCGGCGCGAAGCCGTCCAACCACACCACCCGGAAGTGCCACTGGCTCACCCGCATCGCCAGAGGCGAAGGGCTGCCTCCGCCGCCTGCTGGCCCGCCGCCTCCGCCTCCCCAGCAGTCGGCGGTCCGACCAGTCGGCGCGATCCAAGACGAGTTTCCTGAAGAGCATGGAGCTTACGTCGTCTTCACCAGCGTGACTGACGACAGGCACAGCCGGCGTCAACAGCGCCGAGAAGTGAATACTGTCACCTCTGAAGCCCTAGAGTTCATGCACTGGTCGGAGAGGCCGATCAGTTGGAGCCGAGCTGACCACCCGGAGGTGATGCCTTCTCCGGGTTCCTATGCCCTGGTGTTGGATGCCACCTTCGCAACAGAGAGGCGAGCTGCTCGTTTCTCCCGAATTCTGATAGACGGCGGTAGCAGCATCAACATCCTCTACCGCGACACCATGGAGAAGTTGTGCATCAAAGAGAAACAGCTCCAGCCCAGCCGGACTGTCTTCCATGGCATTGTGCCTGGCCTATCCTGCTCACCAATCGGCAAGATCAAGATAGATGTCCTCTTTGGAGACAAGAGTCACTTCCGCCGAGAGCCAATCTGGTTTGAGGTGGTTGACCTTGAGAGCCCCTACCACGTGTTGCTTGGCCGGCCTGCTCTGGCCAAGTTCATGGCGGTCCCCCACTACGCCTACCTCAAGATGAAGATGCCGGGCACCAAGGGCATTATCACCATAGCCGGCGACTACCAGAAGTCTGCGGAGTGTGCTGCAGCCAGCAGTCGGCTGGCCGAGTCCCTGGTGATTGCTGCCGAGAAGCGGCTCCTTGACCGGGTTGTGGCCATGGCCGGCAAGCAGCTGGACCTATCGCCAGATCCCAAGGAGTCAGAAGCTCAGGGCTCTTTCCAGCCGGCCAAAGAAACCAAGAAGATACCCTTGGACCCAGAGCACCCGAAGAAGTTCGCTGTCATAGGAGCTCACCTTGACAGCAAATAGGAAGGCGAGCTCATCGATTTCCTCCGTGAGAATCGGGACATCTTTGCGTGGTCTCCAAAGGACATGCCGGGTGTTCTGACGGATTTCGCCGACCACAAGCTACATGTCAGAGCAGATGCAAAACCAGTCAGACAACCCCTCCGCCGCCTGTCGGAGGAGAAGAGAGGAATTGTTGGTGAAGAGGTAGCCAGGCTTCTAGCAGCCGGCTTCATTATGGAAGTATTCTTCCCAGAGTGGCTAGCCAACCCAGTCCTTGTGCTAAAGAAGAATAACAAATGGCGCATGTGTATTGACTACACCAGCCTCAACAAAGCTTGCCCGAAGGATCCGTTCGCCTTGCCCCGGATTGACCAAGTGATAGACTCCACAGCCGGATGCGAGCTGTTGAGTTTCTTGGATGCCTATTCGGGGTACCACCAGATTAAGTTAAGCCCGGCCGACCGCCTGAAGACCGCCTTCATCACACCATTCGGAGCCTTCTGCTACCTGACCATGACATTCGGCTTGAGAAATGCCGGTGCCACGTTCCAGCGTTGCATGCAGAAGTGCCTCCTCAAGCAACTCGGCAGAAATGCCCATGTCTATGTAGACAATGTTGTGGTGAAGACGGAGAAGCGCGGTACCCTCCTGGAAGATCTCAAGGAAACTTTTGATAATCTGCGCCGTTTTCAAATCAAGCTCAACCCGGAGAAGTGTGTCTTTGGAGTACCAGCCGGCCAGCTCCTCGGTTTCCTTGTCTCAGAGCGCGGCATAGAGTGCAACCCTGTCAAGATCAAGGCCATCGAGAGGATGGAGAGGCCCGCCCGATTGCGAGACGTCCAGAAGTTCACCAGCTGCTTGGCATCCATCAGCCGCTTCATCAGTCGGCTGGGCGAGAAGGCCCTTCCCCTGTACCAGCTGATGAAGAAGACCACTCATTTCGAGTGGAACGACAAGGCGGACGAGGCGTTCCTCCAGCTCAAGAAGATGTTGACCACGCCGCCCGTCCTGGCCGCCCCGGCTGCCAAGGAGCCTATGCTCCTCTACATCGCCGCCACCAGCCGGGTGGTCAGTACAGTTATGGTGGTAGAGCGCCAAGAGGACGGCAAGGCGCTGCCGGTCCAGAGGCCCGTCTACTACTTGAGTGAGGTGCTGTCAGCTTCCAAACAGAACTACCCCCATTACCAAAAGTTGTGCTATGGCGTGCATTTTGCTGCCAAGAAGCTCAAGCCGTACTTTCAAGAGCATCCCATCACGGTCGTCTGCACCGCCCCGCTTGCGGAGATCATAGGCAGCAGAGACGCATCGGGCCGAGTGGCCAAGTGGGCCATCGAGCTGGCCCCCTACACCATCTTCTACCAGCCTCGCGCCGCCATCAAGTCCCAAGCACTGGCCGACTTCCTCGTCGACTGGGCCGAGACCCAGTACCTGCCGCCAGCTCCAGACTCCACTCATTGGCGGATGCACTTTGATGGCTCGAAGATGCGCACCGGTTTGGGAGCCGGCGTCGTCCTCACCTCTCCCAAAGGCGACAAGCTCAGATACGCGCTGCAAATCCACTTTGCCGCCTCCAACAACGTGGCCGAGTACGAGGCGCTAGTACACGGACTCCGGCTGGCCAAGGAGATTGGCATCCGCCGGATTCTATGCTACGGCGACTCGGACTTGGTGGTCCAACAGTCGTCCGACGACTGGGATGCCAAGGATGCAAATATGGCGAGCTACCGCTTCCTCGTCCAGCAGATCAGCGGATACTTTGATGGGTGCAAGTTCCTTCACGTGCCACGGGCCGACAACGAGCAAGCAGATGCCCTGGCACGGATCGGCTCCACCTGGCAAGCCATACCAGCCGGCATGTCCCTTCAACGTCTCCGCAAGCCGTCCATCAAGCCTTCCCCGGAATCAGAATCCATCTTCGTGCCGGCTGCTCCCGAGGCAGTCGAACCCGGCCCGGGGGCTGCAGCACCCGGCCCAGGGACTTCGGCAAGCGTCACGGGGACTGCAGCAGTCGCACCCAGCCTGGGGACTTCGCGACCCGGCCCGGGGGCTGCGGCAGCTGGCCCGGGGACTTCGGCAAGCGGCCCAGGGATTGCGGCAGTCGCACCCGGCCCGGGGACTCTACAGCCCGGCCCGGGGGCTGCAGCGGCCATCCCAGGGACTTCAACAACGCGGCAAGACGCGGCCGACTCCGCCCCACCACCTCCAGACCCAACCGCCCTGGTTTCAGTAACCGTAATGACAGTGGATGAAGTCAAAGCACCATCATGGGCGCAGCCCATCCTCAACTTTCTGGTAGGCGGAGAGCTGCCAGTCAATGAGATCTCGGCCCGGTAGGTGCAACGCCGGGCAGGAGCTTACACGATAGTAAACAGAAAGCTTGTCAGGCGCAGCGTGACCGGCGTTTTCCAACGTTGCGTCGAACTAGAGAAAGGCAAGGCAATCCTCAGAGACATACACCAAGGCGAGTGCGGCCACCACGCGGCATCCAGATCCCTTGTCGCCAAAGCTTTCCGCCATGGTTTCTTCTGGCCGACTGCTTTGGAGGACGCCAAGGATCTGGTCAAGAAATGCAAGGGGTGCCAAAAATTCAGCTCCAAGCAACATCTGCCGGCTTCTGCACTCAAGACCATCCCCCTTACCTGGCCCTTTGCCGTCTGGGGGCTGGACATGGTGGGCCCATTCAAGACAGCACGTGGTGGCATGACCCATCTTCTGGTCGCCGTGGACAAATTCACCAAGTGGATTGAAGCCAAACCAATCAAGAAACTAAATGGTCCGACTGCTGTGACCTTCATCGCGGATCTCACCGTCCGGTACGGTGTGCCACACAGCATCATCACCGACAATGGCACTAACTTTGCCAAAGGTGCCTTGGCCCGTTTCTGCTCGACGCAGGGCATCCGACTGGACTTAGCGTTCGTTGCCCATCCGCAGTCAAACGGTCAGGTAGAGCGAGCAAACGGCCTCATCTTATCCGGCATCAAACCCCGACTGGTCGAGCCGCTGGAGCGTTCGGCCGGCTGCTGGATCAACGAGCTGCCGGCCGTCCTCTGGAGTCTCCGCACCACTCCGAACAGATCAACCGGTTTCACCCCCTTCTTCCTCGTATACGGGGCCGAGGCCGTCATCCCAACTGACATCGAGTTCGACTCGCCTCGCGTCACCATGTACACGGAGGCGGAGGCGAAGGAAGCACGAGAAGACATCATCGATCTGCTGGAAGAAGGCCGGCTGTTAGCACTCAGCCGGTCCGCCATCTACCAGCAGAGCCTGCGCCGCTACTACAGTCGGAAGGTCAAGCCACGATCCTTCCAAGAGGGAGACCTTGTGCTCCGGCTGATCCAGCGAACAGCCGGCCAGCACAAGCTCTCGCCCCTTGGGAAGGCCCCTTCATCATCAGTAGAGCCTTGGGCAACGACTCCTATTACCTCATCGAAGCGCAGAAGCCCAGGGCGCGCAAAAGGGACGATTCCGGCAAGGAAGCAGAGCGCCCATGGAACGCAAACCTTCTCCGAAGATTTTACAGTTAAAAACAGTATGTACCATGCTACCTTTTGTACTAAGGGCAAAGGCACCGGGTCCCTCGAGGAGCACTCGGGGGCTACCTTTCTTGTCTGTATGATAAGTTTCATGTCTGTGAGTATGTTATTTCATTCCTACGCCCGGCACCGGGTCCGACCAGTCGGCCCGGGGGCTTGCCGCCTTGTACTATGTTGGCTCTACCTGCAGTCGGACAAGTAGTGTGCCGGCATCTAAGCCCACCCTTGCCATAAGCCGCAGCTCGCAGAGCGACTGTCCGGCCGGCAAGGGTCAAAGGCAAGAAATGGTGCTCACATGAAAAATGGCTAAGGACGAAAGCACCCACATAGGCCAAGCCGGCTCATCGCCTAGCCGTCCGGTTGCTGAGCAGCCGGCCGGCCGGCTTCTCACTTAAATTGCTACGTTCTAAGCAGCCAAAGTACTTGTCTTCCCAAAATGGGCAAGTACTTGACCCGGCCAACAGACCGAGAATGGTTGTCTGGCCGGCAAGGCGGCAGCCAAGGGAAAGCGGCAAAGGAAAAAGCCAAGAAGAACAAAAAGCAAGACAAGTCAGAGCTCGACGAGGCACATCTTGTGCGAGAATTAAATTACATAGCAAGAGGCCCTCGGCCAGCATTCAACAAAGTTTGAATACACCCAGCGGGTGGAACTGCGCGAATTTAACAAAGTTTGTTCTAAAGATTACCAAGGCAGGAAAAGATAAGATAAGTTGGCAGCCTAGGCCAAACGAACAACAGGCGGGTCCGGCAGGTTGGTGGAGTCGGCGGCGCCAGTTGGTGGAGTGGCCGTCTGGCGAGTCTCGGCTTGGTCGCCTTCAGCAGCAGTCGGTGCACTCGCACGCGGCTCGTTGCTCGAGGCCCGATCGAGCTGATGCTGGGCGTCCACTCCGCCTTCCGGTGCGTCGCCTTCACCATCCTCGTCTTCCTCGTCCTCGCCTTCGTCGCTTGAGGCGATTTCTTCCGCCGGGTCCTCGCCGTCATCCGGGTTCAGCCCGAACCAGTCCATCGGCACCTCGGCACCTTCCTCGTCCAGCTCGGGGAAGAAGACGCTGGTGTCGGTGTACTCGGCGATCGCCACCGCGCGATGGGTGAGCGCGGGCCCCGCTGCCACCAACTCCTCCATGGCCTCCTGTTGGAACGTGGCCAACTAGACTAGGTCCAGCCCAGGATACCACGCCTTGACAAACTCCAAGGCTCTTCGGGCGCTTGCCCAAGCGGAGGAGCCTCTCCAAGCCTCGAAGCGGCCGATTGCCGCCTCCAACCAGTCGGCGGTCCGACTGGGGGTGCGTGGAGCCTGGCCGCCTGGCCAGAGGGCGGAAACCAGCTGAGACCCGGCATGCTGAAGGCGGCGGAGCAGACGGTGAACCGGCTGTAAACGCGTCCTGACGGCCAGGAGCTGCTCGTTCATGTTCCGAGGCGCGTCGGGTGGGATCTCCACTCCTTCCCTCCTACACCGGTCGCGCCGCGCCTCGATGGCCTGGCTGACGGTGACAGCGTGGCCAGGAAAGAAGTCTACGCAAAAGAAAGACAGAGATCAGAAGCCGACTCCCGATGCAGTCGGCAGCTATTCCAAAGATAGAAGCTTACCGTCGATCATGTCCTCAATCTCGCCGTAGCCAGCGGCGAGGATCGCCTCCTTCTCGGCCCACTTTGAGCGTTCGACCTCAAACTCGGCCTGAAGGGCGCTTTCCGCCTCCTTGAGCTTCTGGAGCTCCGCCTTGTGCTGGTCCGCCTGGTCCGCCAACTTCTTGGCCAGACGGTCGCGCTCCAGGGCCGCCTTACGGCGCTCCTCCTCCTTGACGCGCAGCTCGGTCTGAACTTCGCCCAGATGCTGCTGCAGTGTGGCGTTGGCTCCTGCAAAAGTGAGAAAGAGAGGACAATCAACAAAGATGACTAAAAAATAAAGTGGTTGCCGGAAGATCCGGCCCGACTGCTCAGCAGTCGGCCCGAATCTCGGGGGCTACACCCAGCGGGTGCGCTGACGCGCCCCCGCGAGGAAGAAGACAGAATACTTACGCCGGCTTTCGGTGAGGTCGGCGGTCCGCTTAGCCAACTCCTGGACTTGGGAGTTGAAGGCGGCTGCGCAGATGTTGTGGTAGTCCTGCAACGAAGACAAAAGAAGAGTAAACAAGTTAGCACTCGGAACTTACCTTAAAGTTCTGAGCCGCCTGCTCAGCAGCCGGCCCGGAACTCGGGGCTACACCCAGTGGGTGCGCTGGCGCGCCCCCACGGAAGACTGTAAGAATAAAAAAAACAAAGCAAAGAAGCATACCCGAACGGCCGTCCTCGTCGCCAAGAACGCCTTCGTACACTGCTGGAGGGCGGCGCCTTGGGCCTGGAGCTGGGCCTGCACGTCCTGCGCGGCCTTGTTCAGCACGCCTGTCCCGCCCCCAGGCGTCCATTCCGGTGGGGGGGCATTGGTGGCCTCTGCGTCCAGGGCCGACGAGCTCGCGGCCCCGGCCTCCTGCGCCTGCGGCGCCGAGGCCGCCTTCGCCACACGCCGGCGCACCGAAGGGCGGACCACGGGAGTCGCCCCCACCACCAACTCGACACCGATCGGCGACGCCGGTGGCACGTCAGGCCGATTGCCTCGGACCTCGGCAGTCGGCGCTTGCGGGGGCACCTCCGCCTCCGAGACGATGGCGTCGCCCCCTCCCCTCTCCATGGCCGGCTGGTAATCGCCGGCTCCTCCAGTCGGCTCCGGGATCTCTGGCGCTGGCGGCGCCGCGCGCAACGGAAGGACAAGTTGCGGGGCCTGGCCGCGCGCGGTTTCTTCCGCCTGCGCCCTAGCAGCCGCGTCCGCCCGAGCCTTGGCGGCGGCGTTCCCCCGCGCTGCCTTGGCCGCCTCTGCCTCCTGCCTCTCCGCCTCCTCCCGCTCCTCGCGCGCCTCCCGTGCGTTCCTCTCCGTCGCCGCCCGGAGGTCGGCGAGTGGGTCCACACGGCGGTTATTGGCGGAGCCTTCCGCCTCCCCGATCACGGAGGCGGCGGCAGACCGCTCAAGAGTGAGTGGGGTCCTGATTCAAGCAAGACAAGAGAAAAACTCAGAAAAAGTTTGCAAGGAAGAAGAAAGGGAAACACAGCCAAACACTTACGCGGATACCATCAGGGGCTGCTTCGGGGCCCTCTGGAACTGGGCCGCTCTGGCGGCGGCCTCTTGCCGCCTGGTCGCGGCGGCCGTGTTCTTGGACTTCTTTGGCCGGCTGCCGAACAGCAACGAGCCGGCCCGGCGCTTTTTTGGGCCGCCTGGTGCGGTCGGCGCGGCTGAGGAGCTCGCGCCCGCCCTGTCGGTGTCGTGCGGGCGGCGCGGCTCGTCCTCCTCCTCATCGTCGTCCGGCCAGTCCTCAAGGCCGCCTCCTCCCCCGGAGCCGCCTGCTCCACCGCCGCCACCTGTGGCGTCGTCCTCCTCCATGGTGGCCGCCCCCAAGTCGGGGTCTTCCATGTCGTTCCTCGTCCGGTCCGGCATGTACTCCTGACCTGGATCCAGAGTGCCGGCGGCTGACTGGGCCGGGAGGACCTGCACCATGGCCGACTGATCAGACGGCAAAACAAGAACTCGGACCAGCAAAAGAGAAAAAGAATTACAAAGACTTACCGCAGGCGGCAGATGCGCGCGGTCGTACGGCCGCTTGCTGAACCGCCAGTCCGTCTCTGATAGCTTACAGTCGGAGATGTAATTGACCAGCCGGACCACCTCCACATCCGGCAGCTCCCGCGTGCACATCCGGCACGGGTCCCGGTGCCCGCTCATGCAACTGATGATGTGAGGCCGGGCTTGGAGGGGGAGAACTCGGCGCGTCACGAAGGCGGCCAGCAAGTCCGAGCCCTTCAAGCCCTCCGACTCCGTCATCACATGAAGTCGGGCAAGGGCGGCGGAGGAGGCGGCCGATAGAGAGCTCGGCTTGAACCGCCAGTTGGCAAGCGGCTCGGCCGGCGGGCCGGCTGCGTAAGCCGGCAAGTTGACGTAATCGCTAGTCGGATGGATGTTTCTGACATAGAAATAAGATTTCTGCCACATCTTGGCGGACTGCAACAGAGAGATGGAAGGGAAGCGGTTCTCGGTGCCCGGGCGCCGCCCCGCCACGCAGGCTCCGCACTGAGCCGCCTGACCCTTGGCGGCGGTGCCGAGTCTGAGGTAGAAGCACTCCCCCCAGAGTTCGAGGGTGGGAAGAGTGCCGAGATATCCTTCGCACATGGCGACGAAGGCGGCCAGCAGCACCACCGTGTTTGGTGTGAGGTGGTGCGGCTGGACGTGGTAGAAATCAAAGAAAGAGCGGAGAAAGTTGCTTGCTGGAAGGCCGAAGCCGCGAAGGAAATGAGACCGGAAGACGACGCGTTCGTCGCCCTCCGGCGCCGGTGAGATTTCTGCCTCGGGAGGGACGCGCACCTGCACATTCGCCTCTCGGGGCAGCCGATGCGTTTGGTGGAGGAAGGAGAGGTGGTCTTCGTGGATGTTGGAGCCGTCCCAGTCGCCGGCTCGTGAACGCGCCATGGGCGACGGAGCTCGTCGCCGGCGCGGCGCGGTGACGAGCGGACGAGGCTGCAGCGGAGCAAGGAGGCCGCTGCGAGAGGACGCACAGCGACGGCGAGCTGCGGCAGCGCTTCGGCGGGAGGAAGGAGCGCTGCGGCGGCAGGAAGAATGAAGAGCGGCGAAGGGAGAGGAGGGCGCGCGTGCGTCTGCCGCCCCCTTCCTCCCCCTACTAATAGCCCAGGCGGCGAAGCTGAGGGGGCGGGGACGTGGGGGGCCGTGGGGATTAACTGCGCCCACTCCCCCACGATTCCCGCGATTATGGCGCCAGTAAAGGCGTGCATTAACTGCCACAGAATACCAACCGACCGCCTCGGCCGCAGCGGATCCGCGCGCGCGCCGAGGCACTGTAGTGGTGGGCCCCAGCCTGCGGCGCCGTCCCGTCGCGCGCGTGGGCCGGCAGGCCGGCTTGACCTGATGACGCCACGTGGCCGACATGTGCGGGCGGCAAGCCTGACGCCTGGCTGGCGCGCCACCCGGTCCCCGCCATGACGTTTCAAAACCACCAGGCGGCCCGCCTGGTCATGGCCAACACCAACCAGTCGGCTCTTCGGAAGACGATTCAGAGTATGAAGCTGCTGAGGCTTCTCGGCCCTTCAGCCGCAGCTCCTCATCAGCTTCGGGGACTACTGTCGGAGTAAATGACCATGGGTAGCCCCATCAGCTCCCTTTGGTATTTCAAGACATCAGGGCAGGCTGCGCCCCTCAAACATCAAGGACAAGGGCCGCCTTCTTGAGGCCGGCTGGTCCAAGCAGCCGGTTGCCGGGAGGCGGCAGAGTCCACAAGACGGCCATGGAGCAAGCCGACTCCTGGCAGGCGGCCTCCTGGGATGCCGAGTCCTAGCAGGCGGCCCCTCGCGCCCTCAAAGTCAACACCAACATAAGCATGATGAGACAGGGTATGGCTACAGTACGGGCCTGCCACCCCCGAATCCAGGGCGGGGCGTGGCCACGATACTGCGTACCGGGCAGGAATCCTGCGCCCGACGCAGGACTGTTGCCATGCCACTCATGACGACACCCATGGCAGAGGGAGCCATGCTCCCGTGACAGGCGGCCTGTACGGCCCGCAGGCGGCAGGCCCTACCTGTCCGTGACAAGCCAGAAGGCGGCAAGCCCTGACCAGTCGGCTCAGTGGGAGGCCGGCTCCCCGCAGGCGGCCTTCCTCCTCCCTCGAAGTCCGTGCGCCATTAACCAGATACGACGGGGTATGGCTACAGCGAGTTCCCGCCAGGCGGCGGGACTGTATCCACGTTCTCCCTGACTAAGCATGCGTCATCAGTGGCACGGTTACAGTGCTACACAGCCGATAGGACCCGCAAGCGGCGGTTCCAGCTTGTCGGCCGAAGACAAGACCGCCGGGGGGACCCACCAGGCGGCGGGCCCCTGCAGTCGGCGGAGAAGCCGGCGACCAGAGATACTGACGGCCGGGTCCTACGCCCGGCCAGATTACCATTGTATCCCTGGGGGGTAGGCTTATATAAACCCCCCAGGTCACCCCATGCAGGGGTTGGCAGTTGGCTCCTTGGCAGAGGCCTCGTCGAGCACTCACGACACACACACACACACACACACACACACACACACACACACACAGAGAGAGAGTGGAGTAAGGGCTAGCCTTGCCCTTCTTCCTCCTCCGGCCAGGAGGCTCAAGGAGCAAGCTTGTAGCCACCTGTTGAGATAGTGATCATGCGGAGACCCCGCAGAGCAGGACTAGGGGTGTTATCTCCTAGGAGAGCCCCGAACCTGGGTAAGATTCGCAAGCGTACGCGATCTCGCTCAATCCCGCTTCTAGAGCCCGGCGACGTACTTTTGTCCCCATCCACGATAAGCCATCCCCTGGCATATGTCGCACGATACCCCCGACACCCTGAATAGTTGCTCCCATATGTGTGCTTCGCGTCGTAATACTGAAAGCACATGTTTGCCCATTAGCTTTCCAAGTTGTAGCATGTTGTTCCTTTTTGAGGGGGGTTTCAGTCAGTTTTTATGTTGATTTTAAATCCTGATTTTTTTTAAAAGTGATCCTTTCTAAATGAGTATTTTTTTTAAAAGGCGAGCACTTTTTGAATATTTGAAAAAACCACAAACATTTTTTAAAAGTGTTTATTAAAATTCCAAAATATTTTGAAATTTTGTTTTTTAATCTGAAAAAGGAAATAAACAGTACAGAAATAAGCAGAAAAGGTAAAGAGAAAAATAGACCCGCAACCCTCCAAAACAATGTCTCACTCTAGCACTTCTAGATGGGCAGGCTAAGTCACTTGCTCGCATGGCCAGATTGTGAGATTATCCAAAGGAGGAAGTCCTCATGGTCAACACCAACAACGACAGAGGCGCCGTGACTAACGCCACCGACAACACGACAAACGGCGCGGAAGATGGCGAGGAGACGAACAATCGTAACCATGCCCATCACCGGTGTCATCGATACAGAGAAGAGCTTGAGGAGGCCAAACTCGTTATCTTGGCTAAAAAGTGCCCAGCAAAGGAAAAAAGCGAATTTCAATCTCAAGGCAGCCCGAGAACTTGACTATGCTGAGACCATGGCGCACCAACACGACGCCAACCTCACAATCGGGCAACCAAATCCATGGTCGAAAGGGGTTGCGAGGCTATTTAGATTCGGGAGATGGAAGGTGTCCCTATTTTTAGAAGTCTTGCCCAAAACCTCATCACGACCATTGCTTTGGTTGACACCCCTGAGGCATAAGGCCTCCACATGGTGCAAGTCTTGATGAGGGAGGTAGTATATGTCGGGGAACGTGCAATTTCAAAAAATTTCCTATGCTCACGCAAAATCTATCTAGGAGATGCATAGCAACGAAGGGGGAGAGTATGTCCACGTACCCTCGTAGACCGAAAGCGGAAGCATTAGCTTAACGCGGTTGATGTAGTCGAACGTCTTCGCGATCCAACCGATCAAGCACCGAACGTACGGCACCTCCGAGTTCAGCACACGTTCAGCTCGATGACGTCCCTCGAACTCTTGATCCAGCAGAAGGTCGAGGGAGAGTTCCGTCAGCACGATGGCGTGGCGATGGTGTTGATGATGTGATCCGCGCAGGGCTTCGCCTAAGCACTACGACACTATGACCGGAGGAGTAAACTGTGGAGGGGGGCACCACACACGGCTAAGAGAATATCTGATGTGTTCTAGGGTGCCCCCTTGCCCCCGTATATAAAGGAGGGGAGGAGGAGGCCGGCAACCAAAGGGGGCGCGCCAAGGGGGGGGGGGAGTCCTACTAGGACTCCACTCCTAGTAGGATTCGCCCCCCCACTTTTCCTTTCTCCGGAGGTGGAAAGAGGGAAGGAGAGGGAGAGGGAGAAGGAAAGGGGGGCGCCACCCCCTTCCCTAATCCAATTCGGCCTCCTCCCTTGTGGGGGGCGCACCAGCCCCTTGTGGGCTGGTTAGCCTCCCTCCTATGGCCCATATGGCCCATATCTTCCACCGGGGGGTTCCGGTAACCCCTCCGGTACTCCGGTATGTACCCGATACACTCCGGAACCCTTCCGGTGTCCAAATACTACCTTCCAATATATCAATCTTTACCTCTCGACCATTTCGAGACTCCTCATCATGTCCGTGATCTCATCCGGGACTCTGAACAAACTTCGGTCACCAAAACACATAACTCATAATACAAGTCGTCATCGAACGTTAAGCGTGCGGACCCTACGGGTTCGAGAACTATGTAGACATGACCGAGACACATCTCCGATCAATAACTAATAGCGGAACCTGGATGCTCATATTGGCTCCTACATATTCTATGAAGATCTTTATCGATCAAACCGCATAACAATATACGTCATTCCCTTTGTCATCGGTATGTTACTTGCCCGAGATTCGATCGTCGGTATCATCATACCTAGTTCAATCTCATTACCGGCAAGTCTCTTTACTCGTTCCGTAATGCATCATCCCGTAACTAACTCATTAGTCACATTGCTTGCAAGGCTTATAGTGATGTGCATTACCGAGAGGGCCCAGAGATACCTCTCCGATACTCGGAGTGACAAATCCTAATCTCGATCTATGCCAACCCAACAAACACCTTCGGAGACACCTGTAGAGCATCTTTATAATCACCCAGTTATGTTGTGCCGTTTGATAGCACACAAGGTGTTCCTCCGGTATTCGGGAGTTGCATAATCTCATAGTCAGAGGAATATGTATAAGTCATGAAGAAAGCAATAGTAATAAAACTTAACGATCATTTTGCTAAGCTAACAGATGGGTCTTGTCCATCACATCATTCTCCTAATGATGTGATCCCGTTCATCAAATGACAACACATGTCTATGGTCAGGAAACTTAACCATCTTTGATTAACGAGCTAGTCAAGTAGAGGCACACTAGGGACACTTTGTTTTTGTCTATGTATTCACACATGTATCAAGTTTCCGGTTAATACAATTCTAGCATGAATAATAAACATTTATCATGATATAAGGAAATATAAATAACAACTTTATTATTGCCTCTAGGGCATATTTCCTTCAGTATATAGCCTACATGCCCTTGAGAAATGATCAAGAATCCAAGGCTATCCTTGAAAAAAAGGAGATGCGATAGTAAATCCCCGTAATCTTGGGTCCATGATGTAGGAGATATGCCCTAGAGGCAATAATAAATGTTATTGATTATCTCCCTGTTCATAATTAGGTTTATGTTCCATGCTATAACTGCAATGATTCTCGAGTCTGCAAATAAAACAAGGCTTGGAGGGAAACTCATGTGCACGTGTGGGATAATAAACGGTAAAATGTATTCCTAGTCAAACCTCTATGACTGGCTCAAGTATTACATGATGATCCTGTTTTCCTGATCATGGTCATGACTATGCCGGCAATTTTGAGGGCACAATTGTTAGCAGAACATTTGTGTTGAATCGACCCGAATTGATGTTATGCTATGAGATACATTCGTCATAAGTTAATGGTTAATAACACAGAGATGGTTAACGTTTGCATGATTCCTTAGACCATGAGAGTATCGAGTTTCTTCATGCTTGCTTCATGAACTTTGGGGTTTGTTAAACGTCATCCGTAACTGGATGGCTATTACGGCTGCTTACGGGTTCATGGGAAAGTATGTCAAGTAACTTGATAGCTCAAGATTGGGATTTGCTCCTCCGACGATGGAGAGATATCTCTTGGCCCTCTCGGTGTTACGGTATCCATCATCGTCTGTCCAGACACAGGGTGATTTGATCACAGGGATGCCGGAACACGGGAACGAGAAAAGAGAACAATACCGGTGACGAGGTAACTGGCATAGTGGACAAGGAGTTGATCCACAGGGATGCCAACATGTCTCACCTCAGGTATTTGTAACATATCGCGAAGCAACAGGAATAGCACACGGCAACTGGAGGTTCACTCGAATATTCATTCGTGTGGGTATAGGGGTCAATATGGGTGTCCATGGCTCCGATGTTGATCATTGATCGGAAGGGGTTCCAGGTCATGTCTATACTTCACCGAACCTATAGGGTCACACGCTTAAGGGTCATCTATCTGCTGAATACTAGACAGGGAGTCTGAGAGAAAGTTTATGGAAAAAGTTTTCGAAGACAGCGGAAAAGTTCCGAAGAAAGAGGTTACCGGATGAGTTCCGGTGAAACTGAAAAGTTGTTTCAGAGGATATCATAAAGTCAAATTGGTTTCGGCACATGCCTGATAATTCTTGGAGGGTGCCAGAATCATTCTGGAAACTTTTGGGAATTTTCTGGAAGAAAAACCGGAAATGTTCCGGAGTTGCCGGAACCGCTTCAGATGCTTCTCGCAGATGAAAATTAGTAATCTGGAATTGTTCCAGAACGCGTTGAAAATTATTTTAGTGGGTACTGGAAATGTTCTAAGCCCACATAAATATTTTCAGTTCGAACGGACGCTGAAAAATGTCGTCATGAATAGTGAAAGTGCTTTTTGGATTACTTTTTGGAAAGCCACCTTTTTGGGCTTTTGCTCCATAATATCTTGGAGATGACATGGATGGATGTGGCTGAAATTTCAGCCCCTCCACCCCTCCTTCTCCTATAAATAGAGGACGAGGGGACTGCCCAAAACTCATCCATTCTCACATACAAGTGCCATGAAATAATCTGGCTTCTCTCTCCCTCCCAGCAAAATAGTTTCGTAGAGCCGAAAGGCTGTGTGGGTTCCGGTGGGAACTAGTTCTGGACGGCAAAACCCTGCCGGATAGATGACACCATATGTGTGCAACTCTGTAGAGTGATCGTAGTTTCGGTCTTAGTTTTGAGGGTCCTCCTGAAGGGCTGTCCGAATGACCGTCCGAGTTTTGAGGGTCCTCCCGAAGGGCTGTCCGCGACACCGTCCGGGGGACTGTCCGACCGCCTCCCGGAGGGCTGTCCGAAGGGAAGATGAGGGTATACATCCTCACGGTTGGGAGGTTGTAAAATCTTAACTGCGGGGATCTGCACCGCCAATCGTCATCGACTCTACTTCTGCTGCGCTACGAGTCGGTAACGAAATGATCAAATCTTGTATGCAGTCTCCATAGTGGTCCTGGGTTGGTGTGTAGGTCGGAAATTTTTTGTTTTCTGCTGCGTTACCCTACACATGAGTCTATGGGCCACCAATTGGGATAGGATGGGAGTTGTGAACATGAAAGAGATCCCCTCTACCATATGAAGGCTTTTTTGCTTGGCTTGAGATTCTCTGCTTATTCACCTCCAACGTTTACTTAATTTTTGGTGCTCTTCGTATTTTGACTTGTTGATCGTGAAAATTTGTTTGGACTTTGGTTAATCGAAATGGCTTGCTCGGACTCATGGTGGCTTGCTTGGACTATTGTTGGCCTTTTTGACTTGTGTTGACTTCCTTTTGAGTTTTTTTTGACAATTCATGTTGGTTACCACGCAGGACTCGGGTGGGATTATGGTTTAATTTTGGCTATTCCTTCAACAATATTTGAGCCATATATGTAGTATATTATATATTTGATTACAAATTGTTAGGTATAACTATATAATCTTTATTTTTTTTATAATATGTGTATGTCCGGTTGAACTTGAAGTCATGAAAAAAATCCAACAAATTTCTAAAAGAATGCCTAGGCTCAGCGTTAAATTGATGACGCCTTGATAAACATTAAAAGAAAAAGACCACGTTAAAGGGTACAAGGCACTGAATGAACAACTTACAATACATCAAACAAACCAAGCAAACTAAATATCCACAAGAAGCATCGCTTGATCGTCGAGGTCCTCAAACACCAAACGAAACACCAAGGCATGGAGGTAGATGATGAACACACAACGAGCACAGTGATGGGGGGAGATCGTACTCCTCTACCACAATATGGTGGAACCAGTCGAATTGACTTTCATCTCCGTCATAGGAAAGGGCCCACTTGCCCTCTCGCCCTGGATCAAAGAATTGGAGTAAGAGCATGTACAACCACGCACCCTAAAAGTGACCCCTCATATGTCGTGGATGCGTCCGGTCGTGTCTGTGGACAGGGCCCAGTCACCTTCCATTTTTTTGTCCGCTGCTAGCCTGCTACCACAAAACTACAGAGAACCATGGCATGAAACAAGAAACGCACTACCTAGCATACCCATACATGGGTCAGGGCGTGGGGGCGCACCTTGACGATTTTCATGGCGTCCCGAGAAGAAGCTCCTCCTTGAGCACCTCCGTCGCGGATCCGTTGAGAAGAGGGGATCCTTGACGAGCTCCTCTCCCGGTGGCAAGATGAGGATCTCTGACGGTGTCCTGGTCAACGTTGTCACCTCGCCTCCAACTCGCACAGGTCGCGCCTGCCCAGATCTCGCCACCCCGCCGGTTCTCCAGATAACGCCCGGCCACCGCACCGTCTTTGCTTGGCTCTGCCCATGATGGTTGCCATGTCCACGCCGCCGTCGTCCACTGCTGCTCCTCCACTCCGAGCCGCCGCAGCTCTCTGCCGGTCGTTACTGCCACAAGGCCATCGGCCCTGCTCCTCCTCCGGCACCTACATCCAATTGTTGCTGTGGAGCCCGGGGCAGGAGAAGGAGAGGGCATGAGCGCAAGGGAGGGCGGCGGCGGTAAACCATGGCTGGGGAGGAAAATAGAGAAGAGGAGGCGCCGGGTGCGAAGGGAGAAACATTCATTTTCTTTTTATATTTCTTCGTTCGTTCGGTGTAAAACCTGGCATAGTAAAAGTGGATAGGTGGACATCGCGAGAAGGCGCCCTTATGCCACAGCTTATTGTGTTTGATACATGGCGTCGCGACGACCCCATCATCACCGTCCCCAGCGGTTTGCAGAGCACATCTCTAGCACAAACATTAGATCGACAATGCGAGCCAAGTTTGTTGCTGTGGTGACGATCTTGGTGGTGGTGTTGCTGCTGATCATGGTGTTGCTCGTCACCGGAACCTCGGGGCCACAGGTTGTGACGCCCCCGGTTCAATCGTACACTAATCATACACGCAAACGTGTACGATCAAACCCAGGGACTCACGGGAAGATATCACAACACAACTCTAAACACAAATAAACGGAGGTCCACAATATTACAGACCAGGGATCCGAAGATCCGAATACATAAGTCAGTCATACAAATAATATCTGGGTACAGACATAGTTAGACAAGTTTTGCCTTAAGAAGGCTAGCACAAACAGCGACACTAGATCGAAAGGCGTTGGCCTCCTGCCTGGGAGCCTCCGATCCTACTCCTGGTCAGCTGGCTCGATCCAGTAGTACGTGCCCTCTGGACCCGCCTGGTAGTAGGCTCCGGTGGTGGCGTCTGGCTCCTGGACTCCATCGTCTGGTGTATCATCAAGGTGGGGTATATGGGGGAAAAGAGAAAATAAAGCAATCGTGAGTACTCATCCGAAGTACTCAGCAAGCAAGGATCTATACTACATATGCAACATTATCAATGGAGAAAAGGCTGTATATGTGGACTGGGCTGCAGAAATGCCAGAATAGAGAGAAAGGCCTAGTCCTATCGAAGACTAGCATCTTCAAACATCTTCTCAAAGCCATCATCTTGCAGCAGTAGAAGAGAGTAGAATAGCATTTTATTTAACAACCATGTTGAAATACAGCTCAAAGATCCTTCCTCGACTCCCAGCGAGAAAGTAATCCCGAAGCTTCAATTAAGTAACAAGTATCCAGTTTAAGTAGGTAGATCGGGATACACAAACTGAGCGTCCTTTACCGTAGGACCGGCTATCGATAGAAGATTCATCCCTGCAGGGGTGCACTACTGTTACCCAACACGCTCGATCAACTCTGGCCGGACATACTTGCTGGGTAATGCCCGTCCTCGGAAGATCAACACGAAGCAGCGCTCTACCTAGGCTCAGCAGAGAGGTCAGCACGCCGGACTAACCTATGCACCCAGGGGTCTCGGGCCATCGCCCTGGGCACCCTGCGCGTTGCGTGGCTGGCCGGGGTGCAGGCGCGACACTGAACTCGCCAGTGAAGTATCCAGCCCAATCCCGACGATCAGCCCACACGGTGAATCGTGACGTCTGATAAGCTTTCGGCGAAACGTACATCGCAGAGGGCCCCATAACCATTATCCCGCGTGGTGGCAGTGCGTATAGGGCACGTCGACCCACTCAGATCACACACCCAAATCCAATAGGCTCAATTAGTATCAAGCGGAGACAATCAGAGTCTCTGATGCTCCGCCACAATGTCACACTCGAGTGCCCTTCCGGCACACCCGAAATCATAGATCCCCAGCGGGTACCCACCAGGGTGGACCCGCCTGTGAAAAAGGTCAAGTAACCGTGTGGTCATAATCATCAGAGTGAACGTAAGAGGTATCACCCTCGAGGTTCACACTGAGGGGTTGCACGACAGAGGCGTATCGGACATGGAGAAGGAGGAATCACCCTCGATGACCACGACCGTACAGCTATGCTGCAGAGTATTCATCAGGAGTGCGTTACGAGGTATCACCCTCGGCACTCGATAGTTACTACGCAGAGTCGTACAACTAAGGGGGTGTGAAGTGAGGCGTCTGTCTCTGATCGACGATCACGTTGATCGAGTCGTTGATGAACAAGCAGGGGCGACAAAGTAAGGTGGTGGGGTCACAGATGGGTCATACCAACCTATACTAAACAGTTTATCATAGGCAGGTAAGATAGCAATGAACAGGTTACAATAGCAGGCTATGCATCAGAATAGGAGCATACATTAACAGTAGCGAAATCTAATGCAAGCAGGAGAATAGAATGGGCGATATCTGGAATGCTCAAGGGGGGGGCTTGCCTGGTTGCTCTGGCAAGAGAGGGAGGTCGTCAACGGGCTGCTCGTCAGTAGCGTAGTCGTACTCGACAGCAGCGACGTCGGTCTCGGCGTCTATCGAGAGAGAAGGAGGGGGAGAGAAACAATAAATTCACGGCAATAATGCAAACAATATGTATGACATGCCTAAATGATATGCCGGGGTGTTCTACTGCCTAACTAAACGATTTAGTTAATTTAGGAATTTATTTGGATTTATTTAATTAAAGTTGGGCACTATTCATTTATCGAAATCGGTCTAATTGTTCAACGTTCTTATAGTTGCGGACGTCTGACGGAGATACCGAGGGCGTATCCGGGTTCGTATCGTCGTTCTGAGCAAGTTTCATGTACAAAGTATTTTCATCGGAGTTGCGGATTATTTAATATGATTTTCTAAAGTTTTTATTAATTTCTGAAATTTAATTAATTATTTAATTCAACATTATCCGAAACAGTGATTGATGACGTCAGCATGACATCATGCTGACGTCAGCAGCCACCTGACAGGGTGGGTCCCACCTGTCATAGGCTGTTAGGTTAATTAGGTTTAATTAATTTAATTACTGATTAATTAACACTAATTAGTTAATTAGATTAACCTAATCAGGATTAATTAACTAATTAATTATTTAATTAATTAATTAATTATTTTTATTTTCTTAAAATCGTTTTTAGGGGGGTGGGCCCCATTTATCAGCGGCACAGGGGGTTCGGGCCCCACTGGGCAGTGGCCCAGGGGGGGGGTTCACAGGCGTGCGGGCGCGGCGCAGGCGCAGCCCGAGCGGGCGCGTCCAGGGTGCGCCCGGGCGCTGGCCACGGGCGCCGGCGAGGCGCGGCCGGACGGGTCGGTGGTGAGCGCGGGGCCACGGCGAGCGACGCGGGCGAGGTGTGGGGGCGCGCGCGCGCGCGGGTGGCCGCGGCGAGCGGAGGCAGAGGCGAGAGGACGAGCGGCAGCGGCGGCTGGAGTGGGCGCGAGCGGGGCGCGCGCAGCGCGGTCGGGCGCGAGCCGGGGCGCGGCGACGCGTGAGCATGCGCGCAGCGCGGTGAGCGGCGGCACGGGGGCGCGGTGCGCGCGGCGAGGTGCGGGAGCAGAGAGGGGGAGGCCTGGGGCCTCACCGTGCTCGTAGGGACGGGGCAGCGGGAGGTCGGGGTGGTCGACGGGGACGACGGCGACGGGGAGGCAGGCCGGCGGGGAGGCGCGGGCTCCGGGCGGCGGCGAGGTCGTCGCGGGCGACGGGATCGGGGATTTGCCCCGATCCGGATCCAGTCGAGGGAGGGGGCGACCGAGCGCCAGGCGGCTGGTCGGGGAAGAGGAGAGGACGGGGCGACGTCGGTGTGGCGGCGGCGTCGGCGCTAGCCGACCGGCGCGGGAGCGGGGCGGCGTCGGCGAGAGGCGTCGGCGACGGGGCCGTTCCCGCGATCCCGATCCCGATCTGGATCGGGAGGTGGGGGCTGACGAGGGGGAGGCGGCGACGGGGCGGCGTCGGCGACGGCGTAGGCGACGGGGCGGACGGGATCGGGAGATCCCGATCCAGACGAGGGGGGGGGAGGAGAGGAGCGAGGGGAATGGGGGTGGGTGACGCTAGGGTTCGGGCGTCCCTGGGGGTATAGGCTAGGGGGCGCGGGTGGGCCGGCCGGCTGGGCTTCGGCCCAGTTGGGCCGGAGGGGGGGGGTCCTTCTTCTTCTTTTCTGTTTCATTTTTCTTTTATCTTTTTCTTTATTCTCCTTTCGCAGTTTAGTAAATAGTCAGGCCTCAAAATGGTTTTTGCAAAACATGAGACCTAGTTCATAAATACTAGTGCATTATTCCCTAACACCTAAAACTAGTTTGGACAAAACATAATTCCATATTTATTTCAGATTTAATAAATGGTTATTAAATATTATCTTTATCCACTGTTTGAGGTTGTTCGAGTCACTTATCCAATTCCAATGATGTTGGTTTCAATTTTAGAATAGCCTCTGGAATATTTGTTATTTATCTGACATTTTAGCTCCTATGTTGGACAACTTTCATATTCCACTTTCATTTAAATTTTGAATTTGACTTAGGAGTTGAAATGCAATGTGATGCTAATGATGATTATGCACTGTTGATCATGCTAACATGTCATTATCAAAAGTGATTACTGTTGCTAATCACCGGGGGTGTTACAACTCTCCTCATCTATTAAGAATTCTCGTCCCGAGAATTAAGAGGAAGACTGAAAGAAAGAGGGGTATTCTTCGTGAAGACGATCCTCGCGTTCCCAAGTGGCTTCATCTTCAGAATGATTTGACCACTGAACCTTGAGGAACTTGATTGACTTTTGACGTGTTCGACGCTCAGCTTGATCAAGAATACGGATGGGATGTTCTGGATAAGACAGATCTTCCCGTAATTCAAGCACTTCATGATCCACAGCTCGAATAGGATCCTTGAAGCAGCGGCGGAGTTGGGATACATGAAAGACGTCATGTACTTGAGAAAGGTTTGGCGGCAATTGCAACTGATATGCCACTTCTCCTTGACGGGCAAGAATACGGAACGGGCCAATGTAGCGAGGGGCTAACTTGCCTTTGATTCCGAACCGATGAGTGCCTTTCAATGGAGTGACACGAAGGTAAGCTTGTTCGCCAGGTTGATAGACTAATTCCTGGTGCTTACGGTCATAGTTGCTCTTCTGACGAGACTGAGCAGATTTCAAATGTTCACGAACAATACGGACTTGTTCTTCAGCTTGCCGAATAATGTCCGGTCCGACGAGTGAGCGTTCCCCAGTTTCTGACCAATTCAGAGGGGTTCGACACTTACGACCGTATAGAACTTCAAACGGTGCCATCTTCAGACTAGCTTGATAGCTATTGTTGTAAGAGAATTCGGCATACGGGAGAGATTCCTCCCATTTCTTACCGAGGGAGATGACGCAAGCTCGAAGCATATCTTCGAGCACTTGATTCACTCGTTCCACTTGACCCTGTGACTGAGGGTGAAAAGCGGTGCTGAAAGACAGATGAGTTCCCATAGCTTCTTGGAAACTATTCCAGAATCTGGAGGTGAAGAGGCTGCCACGATCAGAACTGATCTCCAACGGAACACCGTGGAGTGACACAATCCGGGAAACATACAAGTCTGCTAACTGGCTAGCAGTGATTGTCTCCTTAACAGGCAGAAAGTGGGCAACCTTAGAGAATCGGTCAATGACAACAAAAATAGCATCATGACCCTTCTGGGATTTGGGAAAACCAGTAATGAAATCCATTTGGACCTTGTCCCATTTCCATTCAGGAATTTCCAGGGGTTGCAGAGTTCCTGCGGGCCTTTGATGTTGGGCTTTAACGCGGCGGCAAACGTCACACTCAGAAACATAACGAGCAATGTCTCACTTCATATTAGGCCACCAGAATCTTTGACAAATGTCACGGTACATCTTTGTGCTACCAGGGTGAATAGACAAGGGAGTGTCATGAGCTTCCTTCATAACGTTTTCCCTCTCATTCTTGAACTTGGGTACGAAGAGACGGTGTTGGAAAAATAGGATCCCATCTGCATCAAGATGGAATTCCGACGGCTTTCCTTTCTCGAGGTATCGCTTGATCTTTTCAACTTCAGGGTCATACCTTTGCATAACCTTAATGCCGTGTTCTAAATCTGGTTCGACAACCAGGGTATTGAGATAACCCTGTGGAACAATATGGAGGTTCAATTTACAAAGCTCTTCATGGAGAAGAGGTTGTGTTTCTTGAACCATAAGATTGTTGCTATAGGACTTGCGACTTAAAGCATCGGCCATTACATTAGCCTTGCCGGGGGTGTATGAGATATTCATATCATAATCGGCAATTGTTTCGAGCCATCTTTGTTGACGAAGGTTCAGATCTGGTTGAGTATATAAATACTTCAAGCTTTGGTGATCCGTGTATATCTCGCAACGGTTACCGAGAAGGTAATGTCGCCATAGCTTCAAGGCATAGATAACCGCAGAAAGTTCAAGATCATGCACGGGATAATTTTCTTCATGAGGACGCAATTGTCGGGAGGCATAAGCAATCACTTTGCGCTCTTGCATTAGGACACAGCCTAATCCTTGACGAGATGCATCACAGTATATCACGAAATCCTTTTGGGAATCCGGGGGTGCTAGTACTGGGGCAGATGTCAATTTATCTTTTAGTGTCTGAAAGCTTTCTTGACATTTTTCTGTCCACTCAAATTTAACACCTTTGTGAAGCAGATTTGTCAATGGTTTTGCAATCTTGGAAAAGTTCTCAACGAATCGACGGCAATAACTAGCGAGTCCGAGAAAACTTCTGACTTGCTTAACATTCTTTGGGGGAGTCCAGTCAAGAATAGCCTGAACTCGTTCGGGATTAACAGCAATCCCATCCTTGGAAATCACATGTCCAAGGTAAGTTACTTCCGGAAGCCAAAATTCGCATTTGGAATACTTGGCATACAACTGGTGTTCTCGGAGCCTTTCTAGAACAAGGCAGAGATGTTCAGCATGTTCCTCTTTATTCTTAGAATAGACCAGAATATCATCTAGATATACCACGACGAATTTGTCGAGGTAATCCATGAATATATAATTCATCAGACGGGAGAACGTAGCTGGGGCATTCGTTAGGCCAAATGACATGACGGTGTATTCATAGGAGCCATAACGAGTGACGAATGCAGTCTTGGGAATGTCCTCTTCACGGACACGGATCTGGTGATAACCCAACCTCAAGTCGAGTTTAGAGAACACCGATGATCCAGCGAGTTGATCATAAAGATCATTGATCCGGGGCAGTGGGTATTTATTCTGGATTGTGGCTTGGTTAATGGGCCGGTAATCCTGAACCAATCGGTTAGTTCCATCCTTCTTCTTAACAAAGAGTGAAGGTGCTCCCCAAGCAGAGGAACTGGGGCGGATGAAACCACTCTTAAGTGACTTGTCGATTTCTTCCTTAAGCTCAAGAAGGTGATGCGGAGGCATCTTATAAGGTCGCTTGGCAATAGGAACGGTGCCAGGCTCCAAGTCGATGACGAACTCGACAGCTCTAGCCGGGGGTATTCCTGGAAGTTCTTCTGGAAAGACGTCTGGAAAATCTCGAACGACAGGAACGTTCTCGATCCCTTCCAGAGGTGAGGCGTTCAAAGCATTCATAACATATATCTCAGCTTCAGCGTCTCGAGTAATGCGGGCGGTATAGTTCACTATCTCATCGGTGGGGTGAAGAAGTTGGACGACTTTAGTGGCACAATTGATCGAAGCAATGTGAGCTTTCAACCAATCCATTCCGAGTATGAAGTCTATGGTGGAAGACTTCAGGATAATAGGGGAAGCTAGGAATTCAAATTCCTCGATTTCAACAGGGACTTTATGTGCCATCATAGTGGCTTGACATTGGCCTCCAGGGGTACGGACAACTATTGGCAGGTTCATCTTTTCGAATGCAATGTCATGAGATAATGCAAATGCTTCAGACATGAATGAATGTGATGCTCCTGAATCAAATAATACAGAAGCAGGTACTGAGTTAACAAGAAGGGTACCCATCACAGTAGCAGGTTGATCCTGGACTTCTTCAATGTCAATGTTGTAAGCTTGACCACGACCACGTGAAGCAGACCCAGTATTATAGTTGCGGGTCTGATTGTTGCCACGGCCATATCCACGGCCAGCACGAGGAAAATCTAACTGATTCTGAGTCTGGCGGCAGTCTTTAGCCTGGTGGCCTGGTTTGCGGCACTTGAAACACAAACCATCTTCAGGACGAAGAGGGGCATGGTTCTGAATAGCTTGAGCCTTTGACGGCCTCGGTGGTGGAGGAGGTAGACGTAGTGCAGCATTGTTCTTTGGCACAGAGGCATTGGGACGGAACGCGTTGTTGGGAATCCAAACTCTACGCTTCGGTGCTGAGCCCGAAGATGAGCCAGCATCATGATAGCGCTTCTGCGAGTCCTTGTGTTCCATCTGAGCGGTCTCAACGAGAATAGCCTTGTTCACTAGAGTTGAGAAGTCATTGTAGTCTTGGGCAGCAAGTGCAAGCTTGAGGTCAGGGTGGAGTCCATTACGGAACTTCTCCTGTCTGCGAGCATCTGTGGCGATGTCTTCTTCAGCATAGCGGGAGAGATCAAGAAATTCCCGCTGATAAGCTTCGACGGTTTTATTGCCCTGAGTGAGGTTGCGGAACTGGGTCTTCATGCGTTCCATAATTGCTTGAGGGATGTAACGTGTACGGAAAGCAGCCTGGAACTCATACCAAGTGATGACTGTTCCAACAGGCAGAGTACGCTTGTGTGTGTCCCACCATTGAGCAGCGGGGCCCTTTAAGAAAAAGGCCGCGAAGGTGACAAAGTTGGCGGGGGCGACATTAGCAGACTCCATCTCGTGAGTGATGTCGCGGAGCCAGTCATCGGCATCCAGGGGCTTGTCAGAGTTGCGAAACTGCGTTATAGCATCGTAGAGACGTGCTCGAGTGGCAACCAACTCGACGGCGAGAGCCCGAACAGTGCGATCCAGAGCCTGAGTGCACTGAATCAGAACGCGGTGGTCATATCGGCGAGGCTCGTACGGGGCACAGATAGCTGTGTAGTATCCGGTAGCATCTCCAGTAGGGGCATTTGGAATGTATCGGAACTCAGAGTCATCCAAGATATCACTGAACTGTCCTCGAAGACGTGCGACAGCAGAGTAGGCGGCATCATGTACTGCCATCTCAATCGTCACGCCTAATCCGTGAAAAAGGTGTAACTCGGTGTCTGAGTCATTCTGCCGATCATAAATCCGAACTTCAGCATAGTACTGTTCCTGATTAAACTCGCGGTAATCCTCGTAAACCATGAACTCAGGGTACCAGCGGTAGCCAAGTCTGGTCATTAGAGCGATCAGGACAGCTGGAAACCCAGGGGTATTACGAGCCCAAGTGCGAAGCACAAGCTGTGTCGTAGGACGCGGTGGAAACAAACGGTCCATCTGAAACAGAGGAAATTCAAACTTGTCAAATGACAATGAGAAGTATAACCGATCTCGGAGAGAAAGGTTAAACAAAACAATGGAAAGGAAAATGATTATCAGACTAATCAGATCAACGACAGGGCAATCGCACAGATATCCAGCTCTCCGGGTAGACGGGAATTACGAGATCCTAAGTGTCGGCGTTAGTAAACTTTATTTAACCCGAATAGAAGAGATGTTAGAGTCCCAGAGTATAGACGAGGAATAAAAGATCCTAATACCACCCAGTTGGCGACGTGGGCCCGTAAGCCACACAGCCAAGTTAGTAAATTAGTTTCTCGGTTTCTAGACTCAACTTCGGCCAAGGAATTTGGAGGGGGCTTCCTACAGGCAGTCGGCTCTGATACCAACTTGTGACGCCCCCGGTTCAATCGTACACTAATCATACACACAAACGTGTACGATCAAACCCAGGGACTCACGGGAAGATATCACAACACAACTCTAAACACAAATAAACGGAGGTCCACAATATTACAGACCAGGGATCCGAAGATCCGAATACATGAGTCAGTCATACAAATAATATCTGGGTACAGACATAGTTAGACAAGTTATGCCTTAAGAAGGCTAGCACAAACAGCGACACTAGATCGAAAGGCGTTGGCCTCCTGCCTGGGAGCCTCCGATCCTACTCCTGGTCAGATGGCTCGATCCAGTAGTACGTGCCCTCTGGACCCGCCTGGTAGTAGGCTCCGGTGGTGGCGTCTGGCTCCTGGACTCCATCGTCTGGTGTATCATCAAGGTGGGGTATATGGGGGAAAAGAGAAAATAAAGCAACCGTGAGTACTCATCCGAAGTACTCAGCAAGCAAGGATCTATACTACATATGCAACATTATCAATGGAGAAAAAGGCTGTATATGTGGACTGGGCTGCAGAAATGCCAGAATAGAGAGAAAGGCCTAGTCCTATCGAAGACTAGCATCTTCAAACATCTTCTCAAAGCCATCATCTTGCAGCAGTAGAAGAGAGTAGAATAGCATTTTATTTAGCAAACATGTTGAAGTACAGCTCAAAGATCCTTTCTCGACTCCCAGCGAGAAAGTAATCCCGAAGCTTCAATTAAGTAACAAGTATCCAGTTAAGTAGTAGATCGGGATACACAAACTGAGCGTCCTTTACCGTAGGACCGGCTATCGATAGAAGATTCATCCCTGCAGGGGTGCACTACTGTTACCCAACACGCTCGATCAACTCTGGCCGGACATACTTGCTGGGTAATGCCCGTCCTCGGAAGATCAACACGAAGCAGCGCTCTACCTAGGCTCAGCAGAGAGGTCAGCACGCCGGACTAACCTATGCACCCAGGGGTCTCGGGCCATCGCCCTGGGCACCCTGCGCGTTGCGTGGCTGGCCGGGGTGCAGGCGCGACACTGAACTCGCCAGTGAAGTATCCAGCCCAATCCCGACGATCAGCCCGCACGGTGAATCGTGACGTCTGATAAGCTTTCGGCGAAACGTACATCGCAGAGGGCCCCATAACCATTATCCCGCGTGGTGGCAGTGCGTATAGGGCACGTCGACCCACTCAGATCACACATCCGAATCCAATAGGCTCAATTAGTATCAAGCGGAGACAATCAGAGTCTCTGATGCTCCGCCACAATGTCACACTCGAGTGCCCTTCCGGCACACCCGAAATCATAGATCCCCAGCGGGTACCCACCAGGGTGGACCCGCCTGTGACAAAGGTCAAGTAACCGTGTGGTCATAATCATCAGGGTGAACGTATGAGGTATCACCCTCGAGGTTCACACTGAGGGGTTGCACGACAGAGTCGTATCGGACATGGAGAAGGAGGAATCACCCTCGATGACCACGACCGTACAGCTATGCTGCAGAGTATTCATCAGGAGTGCGTTACGAGGTATCACCCTCGGCACTCGATAGTTACTACGCAGAGTCGTACAACTAAGGGGGGGTGTGAAGTGAGGCGTCTGTCTCTGATCGACGATCACGTTGATCGAGTCGTTGCTGAACAAGCAGGGGCGACAAAGTAAGGTGGTGGGGTCACAGATGGGTCATACCAACCTATACTAAACAGTTTATCATAGGCAGGTAAGATAGCAATGAACAGGTTACAACAGCAGGCTATGCATCAGAATAGGAGCATACATTAACAGTAGCGAAATCTAATGCAAGCAGGAGAATAGAATGGGCGATATCTGGAATGCTCAAGGGGGGGGCTTGCCTGGTTGCTCTGGCAAGAGAGGGAGGTCGTCAACGGGCTGCTCGTCAGTAGCGTAGTCGTACTCGACAGCAGCGACGTCGGTCTCGGCGTCTATCGAGAGAGAAGGAGGGGGAGAGAAACAATAAATTCACGGCAATAATGCAAACAATATGTATGACATGCCTAAATGATATGCCGGGGTGTTCTACTGCCTAACTAAATGATTTAGTTAATTTAGGAATTTATTCGGATTTATTTAATTAAAGTTGGGCACTATTCATTTATCGAAATCGGTCTAATTGTTCAACGTTCTTATAGTTGCGGACGTCTGACGGGAATACAGAGGGCGTATCCGGGTTCGTATCGTCGTTCTGAGCAAGTTTCATGTATAAAATATTTTCATCGGAGTTACGGTTTAAAATATATGATTTTCTAAAGTTTTTATTAATTTCTGAAATTTAATTAATTATTTAATTCAACATTATCCGAAACAGTGATTGATGACGTCAGCATGACATCATGCTGACGTCAGCAGCCACCTGACAGGGTGGGTCCCACCTGTCATAGGCTGTTAGGTTAATTAGGTTTAATTAATTTAATTACTGATTAATTAACACTAATTAGTTAATTAGATTAACCTAATCAGGATTAATTAACTAATTAATTAACTAATTAATTATTTTATTAATTATTTTATTTATTTTTATTTTTATTTTCTTAAAATCGTTTTTAGGGGGGGTGGGCCCCATTTGTCAGCGGCACAGGGGGTTCGGGCCCCACTGGCCAGTGGCCCAGGGGGGGGGTTCACAGGCGTGCGGGCGCGGCGCAGGCGCAGCCCGAGCGGGCGCGTCCAGGGTGCGCCCGGGCGCTGGCCACGGGCGCCGGCGAGGCGCGGCCGGACGGGTCGGCGGTGAGCGCGGGGCCACGGCGAGCGACGCGGGCGAGGTGTGGGGGCGCGCGCGCGCGCGGGTGGCCGCGGCGAGCGGAGGCAGAGGCGAGAGGACGAGCGGCAGCGGCGGCTGGAGTGGGCGCGAGCGGGGCGCGCGCAGCGCGGTCGGGCGCGAGCCGGGGCGCGGCGACGCGTGAGCATGCGCGCAGCGCGGTGAGCGGCGGCACGGGGGCGCGGTGCGCGCGGCGAGGTGCGGGAGCAGAGAGGGGGGGAAGAGGCCCGAGGCCTCACCGTGCTCGTAGGGACGGGGCAGCGGGAGGTCGGGGTGGTCGACGGGGACGACGGCGACGGGGAGGCAGGCCGGCGGGGAGGCGCGGGCTCCGGGCGGCGGCGAGGTCGTCGCGGGCGACGGGATCGGGGATTTGCCCCGATCCGGATCCAGTCGAGGGAGGGGTCGACCGAGCGCCAGGCGGCTGGTCGGGGAAGAGGAGAGGACGGGGCGACGTCGGTGTGGCGGCGGCGTCGGCGCTAGCCGACCGGCGCGGGAGCGGGGCGGCGTCGGCGAGAGGCGTCGGCGACGGGGCCGTTCCCGCGATCCCGATCCCGATCTGGATCGGGAGGTGGGGGCTGACGAGGGGGAGGCGGCGACGGGGCGGCGTCGGCGACGGCGTAGGCGACGGGGCGGACGGGATCGGGAGATCCCGATCCAGACGAGGGGGGGGGAGGAGAGGAGCGAGGGGAATGGGGGTGGGTGACGCTAGGGTTCGGGCGTCCCTGGGGGTATAGGCTAGGGGGCGCGGGTGGGCCGGCCGGCTGGGCTTCGGCCCAGTTGGGCCGGAGGGGGGGGGTCCTTCTTCTTCTTTTCTGTTTCATTTTTCTTTTATCTTTTTCTTTATTCTCCTTTCGCAGTTTAGTAAATAGTCAGGCCTCAAAATGGTTTTTGCAAAACATGAGACCTAGTTCATAAATACCAGTGCATTATTCCCTAACACCTAAAACTAGTTTGGACAAAACATAATTCCATATTTATTTCAGATTTAATAAATGGTTATTAAATATTATCTTTATCCACTGTTTGAGGTTGTTCGAGTCACTTATCCAATTCCAATGATGTTGGTTTCAATTTTAGAATAGCCTCTGGAATATTTGTTATTTATCTGACATTTTAGCTCCTATGTTGGACAACTTTCATATTCCACTTTCATTTAAATTTTGAATTTGACTTAGGAGTTGAAATGCAATGTGATGCTAATGATGATTATGCACTGTTGATCATGCTAACATGTCATTATCAAAAGTGATTACTGTTGCTAATCACCGGGGGTGTTACACAGGTGCTGGGCGGTGAGCCTGCCGTTCAGCCTCTTCGGCACTAGTATCTGCGGTGGCTGTTAGCGTCGGGAGAGCCAGGCTCGTCGTGCAAGACGAATAGCCCGACAGGTGGCTGCCGTTGTGAGGCAGACGGACCGGCTAGGGCTTGATCACTCGAATGCGGACCGACCGTCAGCTCATTTGTGGACCATTTGCAAGTAGTAGTATGGGAGAGTATCCTGTGATACCGGGGCAACAGTGCTCCAGTGATACGAGCTCCCGGGCCATCGGATCTCAGATCCAACGGCGTCTAAGAAGCTGTTGTACTTGTGCGCATTTTTGGACTTCTCGAGGACTTTTTTACAAAATTATTCGTCATCTCACAGGAGCCACTGGATCTAAGATCCAACGGGCGAGCTCACACGGGAGCACCTGAGCTTAGGTGCTCCCGGAGCACCTCATATTTTCCCGAAGTAGTATTTTCAATAATAAAAAATGAAGCCGCTAATATGTAGCTTTGGCTAATATTTCAACACTCGTTTAAATTAATCTAGTATATATACATAAAATAGAAGACAAACAAACCACCATGTTGGTCCATATATGTTAATCTTATTTGCACCGTCCGATCAAAAAAAAGATGTCTGAGATTTTTTTTACAACAACAAATGGAAGAAGGGATGGGCTTTCCTCCTATTAGTATTTAGATTTCGCTGGTCTTGCCAAAGGTTGTTATTCTAAAGAAGGGTTCGCATTGGCAAAGAAGAATATATTTTTTAGTTGTAGCTTTCGAGGAGAAGAAGGATTGAATCAAAGGGGTGAGCAAAGGCAAAGCAATGGCAAACCATAGGATGCCCCTAAAAACACGCACGCCATAGGATTAGAAAGTCAGATTCTGACATGCAACTGAAACATATGACTGGCAGGGTTCCAATGGCCACTGGCTAGACATGTCCATTTTTTAAATGTGTGAACTTTTCCGAATGAACGATATTTTTTCTATTTTACAAACTTTTTTCCATCTTACAAACTTTTTAAAATCTATAATTTCTGTACTAATCCGTGAACTTTTATCGAATTCACAAACTTTTATAAAATTCATAAACTTTTCATTGAAATTCATGAACTTTTTTCAAATTCATATTTTTTTTTCAATTTTGTGAACCTTTTTCAAATTCATGACCATTTTTTATATTCACGAACATTTTTTCAAATTTGTGCACTTTTTCAATATCGTGAACTCTTTGCAATTTTATGAAAAATTTCAAATTCACGAACTTTTTCCAATTTTTGTGAAGTCAACGATCATCAGGGGCAACGGTCGGTGGCCAAATGGTCAAAGGGTTGAACGACCAATTGTCAATAGGTGACATGGTTAGTGGTAAAAAAAGTCAAACTGACGTCCAATCCAATCGACGTTCGAGTGAGGCAGCAAGCTGATGGAAGCGATCGATTGGTGCTTTAATGCCCGACCCAACTTGCAGATCCAATTTGGCGCGCGGGTGGCTGCCTAGCGCCCGCGCCCGCACCCCCACTTCACTTTGCGTATGGTTGGGCCGGCACACCTAGCCGTTTTCCGTTTTCGGATGCCCGGCCAAACCGGTTTTTCTTTTTCTTTCTTTTTTCCTTTCTCTTTTATTTTTTCTTTGTTTTTCATTTTTATTTTCAAATTCACAAAACATTTCTGAAATATTGGAACATTTTTTCAAATTGGTGAACATTTTTTTGAATAGGTGAACGTTTTTTAAAAATTTGATTTTGTTCACCGAAATCAATAATGTTCATCAAATTAAAAAATATTCATGATTTTTTTGAAATCTTTCAACAAATTCAAAAAATATTATTGAATTCAAAATTTGTTCATCATATTCAAAAAAAGTTCATTGAATTTTTTTCATCAAATTCAAAAAATATTCATCAAAATTCAAAAAATGTTCATAAAAAATTCAAATTCTGTTCATCAAAATACAAAAAATGTTCATCAAAATTTAGAAAATTTTCATGAAAATTCAATTAAAGTTTATTTTCATAATTTGTGATCATTTTTGAAATTCATGAACTGTTTTTTTTTGCATTAGTGTACATCTTTTGAAATTCTATTTTTTCTTTCAAATTCCAAACTTCTTTAAAGAAGCAAAAAAAAAAACATAAAAAGGGGAGCTCCGTCCCGCACCTGGGACGGCCCAGGGTTGGGTGTGGGACCCTGGGGGCGCGCGCTGCCCTGTTTCCCAGCGCAGGTTGTATATGGAAGCGACGTTCGAGCGAGGCATCAATTCGATGGAAGCGATCGATCAATGCTTTAGGCCCTGTTTGTTTGGGCTTTTGCTTATGCTTTTGCAACTTTTCCACTTTGACCAAAAAGCCAAAAAGCTCCTAAATAGGTGCTTTTGGAGCAAGCCATAAAAGCTCCAAAAGCATCTATTTAGGAGCTTTTATGGCTTTCCAATCAAAGTGAAAAAGGTGCGAAAGCAGAAGTAAAAGCCCAAACAAACAGGACCTTGATGCCTGACCCAACTAGACATGCGCATGAGCGATGTTTCAGCTAACTGGAGCAAAAGGCGCTGGTTAGGAGGGAGAGGTCCTAATTGGCACCTATAGTGCCGGTTCCTCTAATTGGCGCTCGCGTGCTGGCTTAGCGGGCCGCCTACTGATAGCGCTCGCATTCGCAGTGTGCTCGCTGTCGCTTGCTTGGTTTGACGACTGATGGTTAACCGCAGTCTGCTTTGTCTAAAAAAAACACAGGCTACCGACCTCTCATATAAATGATTAGTTTGACTTGCGACCATTGACTGGTTTGACTTTTGACCATTGGCTGGTTTGAAAAATGCTAATGAATTTTCATAAAGGTCACAAATCCGAAAAAATCATGATTTTGGAAGGTTCACAAATTTAAAAAAAGTTCATGAATTTCAAAATAGTTCAAAAAAAAAATTCTTTCATGAATTTAAAAAAATCATGAAATTAAAATGTTGTATGTTTTTAGGCAAAAAATTCATGAATTTGAGGCAATAAAGTTCACAAAATAAAAAAAACTCGTGAATTTGGGTAAAATTCGAAATGAAAATAGTTATCGAATTTGATACAAAAATTCACAAATTTGGAAAAATTTCACAAATTTTGAAAAAACTAAATTGAAAAATTTCACGAATTTGAAAAGAGTTCATGCATTGTATGAAAACATAAAAAATAAAAATAAAAAAGGAAAAGAAAAGCCGAACTAAACCTGGTCCAGAAATCTAAAAAAACAAAATAAAAAGAAAAACTAGTTAGAAGCTTCCCAAAACTAGTGACCGAACTTCCGCTCGAATGCCTTGTAATGGGATGGGTTGGCCCATACAAAATCAATCGCGGGGGGCGGCTGAATCATGATTTTGTGACTGGTTATTGACCGAACCGATAGATGACTAAGAGAATCTACAGCCGGGCTCTTCAAATCTACTTCATATGTTTGGGCGGACGGTTCGGTCAATAATAAAAGGCACTAATTCGACTTGGCGCATGGACGGCCCAAATTCGGTTCCTTCTCCACGACGTACTCCTATATTTTCCTCTAAAAAAAGCGTATTCCTATCTCTTTTTCATTTCGAAACGGAGGCAATATTCCTATCTTTTTGGTTCCTTCCTCATTGAAAGAAAAGTTCTTCCATCCCCACTTCCTAGTACGCCCTTCCCAGTTGCAATCCTGCCGTGTACGTCACAGGCGATGGCGTGACCCGCCCTTCCCCTTCGCGGCCCCGCTTTCATTCTCCATTGCCAGCGAGGGCGTCAGGCTCCGGATCCCCGCCGCCAGACCTAGCCGGCGGCCGCGGCTGTAGGCCAAGGAGCTTGGGATGCTATGCTAGTCGCCAGATTGCTAGGTTTGGGCCTCATCCTTGGGGATTGTAGTGCTACTCCCTCCGTGTCAGGGAGAAAAATGTACACTTTGCAGCCTCCTGTACATTACATTTTGTTTGAAATACAGACCCCTCGTATGTGCCTCTTGTGAACTCTGTGCTATTCTATACTTCTATGCATTTCTCGTTTCTATTATGCATTGTGACATTCCAGTCACTTGTTCAAGTCAAGTGGATGCTTTACAGCAGGTTATGGTCTAGAGCCTGCAACTCTGCAACTCTGCAATGTTTAAGCTCAAGCTTTCTCTGCAATTTTGGGTATGTGACACTGAAAGAACGTGAGTCCGAATGGCCACACAATTAAGCAACATAACAACTTTTTCTTTTGAACAATCAACGGGGGCGATCGTCCACCTGAACATTGTATTAATAATAATAATGAAGCATTCATACATCACATAAACACCCCGTAGAGTGCTAATGGGAGGGAGGGAGGGAGGGGTGCGTCAGCTACAAATATTCGTGCACCATTGACGCAACGGTGCACAGTCTACGCTGGAGGGGGCCCGAACTATCCACAAGAGAAGATGCTCTTGGATCGAATGTCGCAAGTCAATATTTGAGGTACGGATGTTATCGAATACCATCCGGTTCCTAGACTTCCAGACCACCTAGAGGACAGAGCACACTGCCGTGCTGAGGAGGGGATGACTCCAAGAGGGGTGACTGGCAGAGAAGGCGCACCAAACTTTTTCCACCGTGCAATCAACAGGCAAGCGACGACGGCCGAGGATACACGCCCACATCAGACGCAAACGGGGGCACTCCAAGAAGAGGTGCCCGATTGTTTCCGACTGCCCTGGGCAGAAAGGGCAATCGTCATAGTCGAGGAACCCGATTCGGCGAAGGAAGGCCCTCGTACGGGTGTTGCCATCTCGTAGGATCCAGGCGAACATGTTGACTTTGAGGGGCATGAAACCGTCCCAATTGAAGCCTTGCAGGGGGAACCCGCAGCCAGAGCTTTTGATCATATGGTACACCGCACCTGTCTTGAACTGAAGACAAGCCCCCCAAGAGAGGGTCCGCTCGTCACTGGTCGCAGAGAACCGCACGCAGTCAAGTGCAAACCAAAGTAGGTGGAGCTCCAACTCAGCAGCCCTAGATAGACAGTCATGCACAGGAATTGCATCAGGACCAAGCCGACCAAAGTCCCCCAGGGTCGCGCTGGGGTGGAGACAATGCAAGTATGCGGCTGGAAGAGCGGCCGCCAGGGCCGAGCGAGGTCTAGTTGTCATGCCAGATGGATGTGCCCACGCCGTCGCCAACCCTTATCGATGTCAGGGAACAATAGAGAGGGACCAGGGAGGCGAACGCCTTCCATGAGGGGGTCGACGCAGCCGGACGATAGAGAGGGACCAGCAACATAACAACTCATTCAGTGAAGTGCTGTTACTACTTGATTCTGAAATGTAAATGCTTTTCAATAGGTGGCAGATACTAAAACGAAATGGCCCTTCTTTTCCAGATTGTAAAGGCTTGAGGATACAGGTTGGTGTTGCAGTGAGCACATGTTGATTTGAAGAATGGTGAGGTTGAGAAGAAAGGAGCGTGGCCTGCATCCTTTGCACCAGGTGGCTTCTTGGTAGTATCTGATATGGGTGGCTCACTCTCAGGGATTGCGAGATTTCATAGTAACCATCAGAATATATCTTGCCTCTGCAACCTCAAAGTATGAATTTTAAGCCAGAGAGGTGAGATATGTATTATTGATTCTAACCCTTATAAAGATCAACAAGAGGGCAAATCAGGTGGCTCACGAGATTGCAAAGTTTAGTTTTGATAATAGATCTGATGGGTTCTTTTTCATTCTGTTCCGCCCTGCGTGGCAAAGTTTGTAATGAATGATTGTACGGACATTTAAGTTAATTAATACCAAAAAACACTAGATGAGTTTTTTTTCAAAAAAAAAAAAGAACAAGTAAGAACACTAGATGAGCAAGGCAATCTCAGAATTCTCTGGTGAATTATAATATGTAACGGTAAGTACACGTATAAAAAAACACGAAGTACATGTACTCAGGATTTTTGCGCTCATGCTTTTGCTTTGCCAAGTGAAATGCAAATTCAAGTACAGCCCATTTTCTAGTCTACCTCTCACACATTGCCATATTGAAAACATGTATCGTCATAAACAACCACACATACTTGATGATACGCACTTCGACAATTTTGATATTTATTTGAATATATCACAGTCAAAAAGGAAAATATGACACCAGACTATCAAAACTAACAAATTGACAAGACCAATACCAGTGGTGCCTTTCCATCTAGTACATCTTATGCAACAGGAAAAGAAATACTCCTAAGTAATAGAAGGTGGTTTTGTAGCACAGTAATAGAATCCACTCATCTATGAGTGCCTTTCTGCGTCTCAAATCTGCCCTGAAAAGAGGAGGGCACTGCCTTCCAGTTTATTTTTTTCACAATGCGTGATTTTTTATTTATTGATACAGCTGTTGTCCTTGCTATTTTGTACTGATATAACTGTTCTTCTGCAGAAAATGCCACGTCTGAAACTTGGGCTCAAAGGACCACTCACAGTTTGGCTAAAACGACATCACAGAAAGCCAAAGATCACATCGTAGATATCATCTTCTGATCGTACATTCCTTTCATGTAGTCACTAACAAAAAGAAAAGAGATGAGAGAACCAATTTCAATGGAATGATACGCATCTTGCGTATTCGCGAAAAAAGAGAACGAATTTCAGGATTTTTCACATTACAGCCTGCCCGTGGTCTCAAAATCATGTACTCCTAGGCAACAGTTCCCTCCAAAAAATCTAGTACTAGGCCATAGCTGACAAATCTTGAAGGAGCATCAGGGAATCTCTTCGTGCCACCACATGTGCTCCTTGCGGTGGCTTTTTTGCTTTGCACCCTCTTTATCCCCCAGCAGAAACATCAGTGATGCCAAGTAGCACTGTAACAAAAGCATTTGATACTGTTGCATGTTTTGGAGGTGGTGCTGCCAACCAGCAAGATTATCAGAGAGTATTAATGCTGATTTTGTGAGATATCAAAGGATTGAGAAAGGCACAGCACAGAGCGTCTCCACCTCCCAACAAAGTGTCCGTCACAGAAAGAACAAAGCTGGACTGGTGCCAACATGCACTTAACTTGTGGAGTAGCTATCTCCAGCAGTTAAAAGACGAGCCTCCGCACACACTCCACATTGGAGTTTCTCTCTTGGCAACCAAGTCCGCCCCAAGATGAAGAAAGGTGCTCTTGCTCTCTTCCTCATCCTCCTCACCTTTGCTTCCCATGGCATATGGTGTGAAGCAGCTCGGAGAGGCACCATGGCTGATGCAGCTCATCATTATCTGAGGCCTCATCTCCAGGTGCAGGGATTGCATGGTCAGTAGTTTGCGTACATCATCCCCTATTTGCTCTAAACTTTCTTGATATTTAATTAAAGTTCACCCTTACAAAAGTATTCCTGGAATTGCCGCTTACTTTCCAGAAACCCAAGGCAGGAGGCTCCTGGGGAAGCTGGAGCACATGGCAGGTGGTGGCCCCGGCGGTGGAGCAAGTGGCGGCGGGAGGAACACCGGTGGCGGTGCGGCGAACACGAGGCCGCACAATACCAAGAACGGCGGCGCTGTGGCGCTGCCGGACCCGGTGACCTCCGTTCTGGCACTGGTCTTCAGCACTACCATTCTTCTCTCGGTGCTCAGCTTCTAAAGTACTGATCTTGCTCCGGGTGGTACTGCTAGTATCTCTGTAGTGTTGCAGTTTCAGAAATTGTTTGCCTAACTTTTGTCAGTATCGGAGTATCGGACTGATATGTTTACCTAATGTGATGTGTGCTTCGTAAGTTCTTGAATTATCAAGCTATGTTTAGTCAGCAGGTACCAGATTATCCTGCTATACGGGAAAATATAAGTATGTACACCAAGCAATCCACAATATGCGCGGATAAAATGGAATTCAGACATTGCATACACTAAAATGCCGTATGTTCCTGGGCATCCATGTATTTGCAGTCTGCAATTTTCAAACCATTTCCATTGGCATTTTTCAAAGTCTACACTTTCAAATTTTGCAAAATTTGCAGTGGCATTTTTCAAAGTTTGGAAATTGCAGTGGCGTTTCTAGGAATCGCCAGAATTCGAGTAGCATTTATCCAATTAACCTGTAATTTAAATAAGGCATTGTGTTTAGTACTTGTAATTTGCACGCGGAGGACAAAATTATCTTCAGTTAGGGATGCCATTTCGAAGCAAAACTGAACACTATCTTGTCAATATAAGTCTCCGAGTATGAAATTTGGATGTTGATATATTTGTTTTGAATTTACTGTCCATCTGGGGTGCACCAAACCGTTGGAATTAGGGCTTTAACCCAATTGTTATATCCAATAATTCATAGAAAAATCCCATAGTCTCATGTGTCACGTTAATGCTTTAGAAGAAAGAAGCTGAAATATTTTGCGCTAGTGGAAAACGAAACCGAATGGTTGTTAATGTCCCATTCATCTCTCATTGATGTCATTAATATTTCGGTTTCGTTGCTCCATTAGACTATCCATAGTGGGAGTAAATTCAACAGTAACATAGGGTCCACCTCAGGAAATTTGCTTATGTGACAATGATTTAATGAGGAGAGAGATGATTTGAGTAACATAGCTAGTTACTCAGGCCTCTCCCAGTGCTCCACCCTGGATCGGTGCTAAGCCTGCCACGTGAGCAAAAAACTGAGGTGACATGTTAATTAATGAGGAGAGTCTCGTTTGGTATCCCCGTGAGGCCTCTTCCAGTGCTCCACCCTGGATCGGTGCTAAGCCTGCCACGTGAGAAAAATCTGAGGTGGCATGTTAATTAACGAGGAGAGAGTCTCTTGTTTGGTATCCCTGTGAGGAAACGGTACCAGGCGCAGGTACCTAGGCAAAAGGTGGAGTTAATCGATCCTGTGCGCTGAACTGAGCTGTCGCCTCCCTTTTCCCATTCTTCCCCACTATGCGTAATATCACACATACCAAGACAAGATGAGTCTACAACCTAATAAATGAAGGAGGTAACATCACCAGAAGTCATAGAACTTGCGTTGGATGTTCAGTTTGTTACTAAAACTTTCAGAATATGGAATTGCAGTTACTCAACTTGACTCAAGCGGGCACATACGGTCACAAAATGCGTATGAGCGTGTATCCATGTGTATGGGGAGCGTATCTGGTGCACCGGGGCAATTGGTGCTACCAGTGCACTGGACTCCGTTGCACACTCAAAAATGTTCGAAAAAATCCGGACAAAAATTTAGTGTATTGACACAACATCAATGTAAGTTGTCACAAAAATTCAAAACATTGCTCGAGATACAAAAATGACATCAATGTGTTAATGGGCCAAAACTAAAGCCCAACTTGTGTTATATACTATTCAGTGTCAAATTTGTCATTTTTGTATCTCGAGCAATGTTACGAATTTTGATTTGAATTTTTGTGACAACATACATTGATGTTGTGTCAATGCACTAATTTTTTTACAGATTTTTTTGAACATTTTTTAGTGTGCAACATGGGGCCGGTGCACCGGTAGCACCAATTGCCCCGGTGCATTGGATACATTCCCCATGTGTATGGGCCCACATGGCAGTGAGGAACAGTGCTCTGTCAAAGCATTTTTGCATAAACCTCCCTTGTATTTTTTATTTGTGAAAAAAGCCAACCACAGCGATGGTTTTTTGCACAAAACCCCCTCGCATTTTTTATTTGCAGAAAAACCAGCCACTGTATGCGAAAATTAACACCAAAAAAATGAGGACGACACATTTCGAACCGGTGAGACACGTCTGAACACTAGATAGTCTACCCACTCCATCCATCACGTTCAGATATCAGTACTAGCGAACTATATTATATGTATTGGACCATATCCCACCTATTATTACAGAGTGAAAATCATAAAAAAAATGTGAGGCCGCTATGCATCGAACCAAAACCCAGTGGGTGCCACAAAAGACGCGCTAGCCACTACAAAATGCACGTCCACAAAATACATATGGATAACTAGTTTTAATGTACTTCTCGTGGAGTTTTTTTTTTTTTGAGAATAGGTCGTGGAGCTGAAATGAGCAATGGCCAGTGCAGCCCATTTTACACCTATTATTTTTTTTAGAAATTTGTAGATAGTATGTAAATTATAGTTTCAATAATAAAAATAACCTTTAAATATTAGTGTTATAAATATTGTACACACAAACGAACTAACCTACTTTTAAATTGTTTATGTATTATTTCAAAAATATTCGTATATTTATAAATTATATTTTTGGTATAATTACAAAAAAATATAATATAATTTAAACTGTTGATATGAATATTCAATCGTATCGAATATTTAAAACATATAATTTTCTGAATATAAGCCATGAGTACAAATTATAGACAAGTGAATAATCATAAATATTTAGTAAATATATTTTTTGTATAATTTAAATATAAGCCGCGAGTGTATATTTTTTATGGATTCATTTAACATATTTATTTAATAAATGTTTTGAATGTCTGTATTAACTAAATATTTTTAATAATACATAGGTTTATATTTTATTGTTTTTATTTACTAATGATCATTTTTATGTATAATATTTTTAATACACTATAATTTGTAACACTATTTATTACTTATGTTTTAAAAATATCTGAAGTGCGTTTATTACTTACATTTTACTAAATTATTTTGTATAATACACAAGTTTAAATTTAATTTTTTTGATTTACTAATCATCATCTTTATGTATAACAGTTTTAATAGACAAATATTTGAATAAAAAAATTTCACTTATGTTTTGCAAATATCTTAAAAAAAATAGCGCGTGCAAAATGGGCGCAGTATCTGCAGCCCATTTATCGTTCTCATGCACATATATATACACACGTTTGTTGCCCGTAATAAAAAGTTGAACGGGATTGGTGTAGTGGCTATGCTGTCTTACGCTTCCTCTCTTTTTGTCTGTTATTATTTTTTGCAGTACAGTGGTTGGCCTTTTTGCATAAGGAAATTTGAGGGGTATTGTGCAAAAATGTGTCGCTGTGGTCGGTTTTTTCTGCGAATAAAAAATTACAAGGGTGTTTTGTTCAATAATGCGTCGGCCGATCACCACCGTTCACTAATAAGTGGGCCCATACACACGGAAACACCCGCATGCTTATTTTGTGACCGTATGTGCACGTTTGAGTCAAATTAACCGACCGCAATTCTGTATTTTTGAAGTTCTAACACCAAACTGATCATCGAGCGCAAGTTATATGACTACTAGTGATATTACCCTCTAAATGAAGTGTTGCATGACACCACACATATATTACTCCCCACTATAGAGGTAGTAACATAGACTAGTAACTTATGTATGTTACTAATCTAAGTTGCTCCCCACTATGGGTAGTCTTATTATTGTGGTTTCACTTCCTTTATTTCTTGCGTTGCCTTTTTTTTGTCATCTCTACTACTTAAAATATGTATTATACGTACAAAAAATACATAGGTGAACATGATTTCACGCGCACCCACATGAATAGTAAATTCAAATAAATATTAGAAAAAATTAAAAAAATTCTAAAATTTTGGGATGTCAAATTTGGTTGACCATTCTACTTGCATATAAAATTTCTTGAAGGAATGACATCAGGGTATTCTGTAGTGAAGAAAATACAATCCGACCTAACTATTCCTTCAAATAGTGTTTTCGGATATAGCACATATTTTATCTTTTTTTTTCTAGAATGACATTGGTGTCATTTCTTTGTGAAACTTCGTACTTGAGTAGAATGGTCGACCATGTATACTACAAAAAAGATTTACATCTTTTTTGTGTTTTTCTAGTATTTTTTTGAATTTACTATTTATAACGGGTGCATGTGGAACCACGTACCACTTCAAAAGAATCCAATGTTTCATGTTTCACTTTTCTTTCCAGCACCCTTTCGTCCAACTTTCCCTGTATGATAATCAATCACCTTTATTTACTTACCTTCTTAATCACTATCATTTTAATTTACTTGCCAAACTTCTCATCAAAATATAAGATAAATCACGAGCAAGATTTTATACATACTCCATCCGTTCCAAAATATAAGGTGTATTAGTTTTCAGGATTGCTAAATCTCAGTGTCTCAGTCGATGCTATATTCGTGGGATCTTACGCGGAGATTTGTACAAACTTTTCTTTTTAGTTTTTTCTTTTTTCTTTCTTACGTGTTATGTCACTTGACTTAGACTTGGTTAAGTCTCAGTCGACTAAGACCTAGCCACATCCATTAGTTTTATATCTCTACTACTTAAAAAAAGAGTAAGGTTTCATGTTTCACCTTTCTTTCCACCACTTCTTCCTCCAACCTTCCCTGTATTATAATCAACCACCTTAATTTACTTACCTTCTTAACCACTATCACTTTAGTTTACTTACCAAACCTCTCATCAAAATATATGACAAATACCAAAACAGAATGTAAGGTTCCATTTTTCACTTTTGTTTACACCACCCCTTCGTCCAACCTTCCTTGTATTATAATCAATCACCTTAATTTACTTACCTTCTTAACCACTATCACTTTAATTTACATACCAAACTGCTCATCAAAATATAAGATAAATCACGGGAAAGATTTGGTACACACTCCATCCGTTCCAAAATATAAGGTGTATTTTTTTTTCAAAAGTCAAACATTTGCATGTTTGACCAAGTTTTTAGAAAAAAACATCAATACCATTCGGTGAGACCGGATGAATCCACTCGGTGGCTTCGATATGTGATGACCTAAGCACTTGCATCGTTTCGGTAATTCCGATCGGTTTCACTCAGTAATTCCGAAATGAACTCGATGGGTCACAAAAAGTTGGTCAGTGCACTTCGATGGGACCGAATGTCATCTCGGTGGAACCGAGTTTCTAGGATTTAGAAAGTGGCTCTGTCTAGTGTATCTCGGTGGCTCCGAATGGATAGGTTTATATGGAACCGAGAATGACTTGAGGGTTTTGGGCAGATTTTGAGGTTTTTTGGAGCAATATCTTCAAGCACTTGAGCAAATGACTCATGATCAAAACCTCATCCCCTTTTGATAGTATTGGCTTTCCTATGGAGTCAATGAAATCTTTGATCACTTAACAAAAAATGTAGATTCTTGAAGCATTTGCCGATGCTTGTCCTTAGCAGCTTGAGGGGTCCACATCTCCATCCATCTACAAGCCTAGGTTGGACTATTCCTGAAATATACTAGATCAAAATGTTAGTCCAACAACATGTATGTTGACATGGATTACCAAAACCACCAAGGGAGCAAATGTGCTTTGAATCTCCCCCTTTTTGGTAATTGATCACAACATACATCAAAGCTTCAAATAAGAATGTACTAAAGAATACATGAAAGCTTTGACAGACATGTAACATACATAAGCCCCCCCTACAAGTGTGCAATCTCTTAAAAGAGTAATTGCTTTTGGAATGCAAATGCACCAAAGGGTAGGAAACTTGATATGTCACATGTATCTTGGCTATATGCATCCGAGCAAAGATGTGAATGAAATATATTCATGTTCATGAATCTCTCTTGCAAACAATATGTGCAAGAAGCAAAAGATCATCATACACATGAGTGTGATTCATATACTTGAGGTGTTTGAGCATTTTACCTGAAGAAACAAACTTGAGAAAACAAGGTTAGATAACACAAGAGAATCTCTTCAAGAAGAAAGCAAGAATTCCAAGAATACGATGATTGGAATGACATGTATAGGAATAGTATCACTAGATGAATACTTCCTTAAGAGCAGACATGTCCCCAAGAGGTCAAATAAAGATTTTCAATAGAATTCCAAGGATTTTTCTCCCCTAAACTTTGAACTTTCTCTCCCCCTGAATCTAAGATGATAGATATTGGGAGTAGGTAGGGTGAGACAAAATCAGAGCAAAAGAGGAGCAAAAGAGCTTAAAGCTCAGAAAGATCAATCAATTATATGTTTCTCCCCACTTAGAAAGATATAGGACTCTGTCCTCTTATAAGGTGTGTTTCTCTCTTTTAAAGAAAGTTTAGATAAGATTTGATCTGCACACCTCTCTCCCCTTTGACACCAATTTCCAAGAAGGGTTTAGGTTATGGTGATTGGTCAAGTAGGTAGGGTCCTTGAGTAACACATCTACCTGAGATGATACTGAATGCATTAGAGGGGAAAGAATCATTGAGTGGAGCTGGAAGGAATCTGAAGGAATTTTGGTAAAGGGTTCTTTGTGTAGCGAAATCGGTGTCTCCGAGTAGGATCAATCGGTAAGTCCGAGAAACGCAGTGTCACAGGTTGATCACACCGGTGTGTCTGAGTCAGTTAACGTCAGTTGGACCGGTGAACATGTAAGTAGTGCTAGTTGCAGCTCGATGGCACCGGTGCATTTCGGATTGGAGGGACCAAGTTCAAGAGAGAAAGAAAGATTTTTCAAACTCAGCTCACTTGGCAATAATATCTCACAATGATTTGCAATGAATTTGGATAAGATTTGCAAGGAATTAACTAGAAGAAAGGAACTAGCTAAGACAAGAAAAAATACAAGAAAATAAAAAAATAGATGATTTTTTTGAAGGGGAACAAAGCAACTAAACACAAAGAGAAAAAGCAAGACAAAGAAACACTAGAGAACTTCATCTAGGAAAGGGTCGACGACTAGGTCAGCTATGTTAGAGTATACTGACTTAGAAGACAAGCGAGACCAGTTGATCATAGGTCATACTCGTCATTAAGCTCAAAATGGGGTTGCCATTTTTCATTTAAGCATTTCAATGTATTCATATCTTGTGGAGTTGCTTTAGCTCATGACTTTGAGTAAAGCTTCTCTAAGATGTGATCACTTACATTGGGTTTTGACGTTGACGCCTTCATATAGTTGAACTTGTTGTGGATGCTCATGTGATGGAATTTGGAGCTATCCTTCTTCCTTTGTAGTTCATCTTCCTACATGGGTTAGTCACGCAAGGAACAACATGTATATCCAAAATGACAAGAGTGAAGTGAATTTAACATATATTGTCAAAGGATATTTTGGTGTTGTCTTGTTCCTTGAACACAACAATCAAGATCTAGATACTTGGTTTGTGCATGACTGCTCAAGATAAGAGTTGGGAGAAATCTTGCGAAGTGAAGCTTATCCAAGTACCTACAAAAGGGTTAGATGCAATACAAGGGATCAATGTATCCAAGATGTAATATGGTCATCATAAGAGATATATCAAGGATTAGTTGTGAAAGCTCATGCCCTTGCATGCATCCAAGTGAGTTTCTAGTTCACGTTGGAAGTATCAATGACATTCAACTCACTCCTCAATCGACAAAATATCTTCTCATCAAGAGGTTTAGTGAAGATATCCGCCAAATTGCTTGTCGGTACAAAAATGCTTAAGTTTAATGTCACCTTTGGCAACCTGATCTTGAATGAAATGCTGTCGAACCTCAATATGATTAGTTCAAGAATGTTGCATGGGATTGTGTGCAATCTTGATAGCACTCTCATTGTCACAAAGCAATGGAACATGTTTCACATGTATCCCAAATCTTTAAGAGTTTGCGTCATCCATAGTATTGAGCACAACATGATCCGGCGACAATGTATTCCACTTCGGGGGTAGATAAAGATACTAATTCCTGCTCGTCCTCGAGTAGGTAAATGATAAAAAAGATATTTTTTGATGTGGAATGCTACCTATCATAATCTTGATCACATAATCTAATCATGGCATGAATATTAAGACACGAGTGATTCAAAGCAATAGTCTATCATTTGACATAAATACATCAATACTCAGGCATCCCAACAAACAATCATGTCTTTCAAAATATCAATGCTAAAGAACGTTATCCCTACAAAATCATATAGTCTGGCTATGCTCCATCTTCATCACACAAAATATTTCATCATGCACAACCCCGATGACAAGCCAAGCAATTGTTTCATACTTTTAACGTTCTCAAGCTTTTTCAACCCTCACGCAATACATGAGCGTGAGCCATGGATATAGCACTATAGGTGGAATAGAATATGATGGTGGAGGTTGTGAGGAGAAGGCAAAAAGTAAGAAAGTCTCACATCGACGCGGCTAATCAACGGGCTATGGAGATGCCCATCAATTGATGTCAATGCGAGGAGTAGGGATTGCATTGCAATGGATGCACTAAGAGCTATAAGTGTATTGAAGCTTGAACTGAAAACTAAGTGGGTGTGCATCCAACTTGCTTGCTCATGAAGACCTCGGGCATTTGAGGAAGCCCATCATCGGAATATACAAGCCAAGTTCTATATTGAAAATTCCCACTAGTATATGAAAGTGATAACTCAAGAGACTCTATATGAAGAACATGGTGCTACTCTGAAGCACAAGTGTGGTAAAAGGATAGTAACATTGCCCCTTCTCTTTTTTTCTCTCATTTTTTTGTTTTCTTTTTTTGGGCACTTTTTTTGGCCTGTTTTTTTATTTTTCGTTCGGAGTCTCATCCTGACTTGTGGGGGAATCATAGTCTCCATCATCCTTTCCTCACTGGGGCAATGCTCTAATAATGATGATTATCACACTTTTATTTACTTACAACTCGATATTACAACTCGATACTACTAATACATGATGACTCTATATGAATGCCTCTGGCAGTGTACCAGGATGTGCAATGATCTAGCATAGCAAAGATATCAAAAAATGGACAAGCCATAAAAATATCATGCTAGCTATCTTACGATCATGCAAAGCAATATGACAATGAATGATCAAGTCATGTATATGATGATGGAAGTTGCATGGCAATATATCTCGGAATGGCTATGGAAATGCCATAATAGGTAGGTATGGTGGCTGTTTTGAGGAAGATATAATGAGGCTTATGTGTGATAGAGCGTATCATATCACGGGTTTGGATGCACCGGCGAAGTTTGCACCGACTCTCGAGGTGAGAAAGGGCAATGAATGGTACCGAAGAGGCTAGCAAAGGTGGAAGGGTGAGAGTGCGTATAATCCATGGACTCAGCATTAGTCATAAAGAACTCACATACTTGTTGCAAAAAATTATTAGCCATCAAAGCAAAGTACTAATACACATGCTCCTAGGGGGATAGATTGGTAGGAAAAGACCATCGCTCATCCCCGACCGCCACTCCTAAGGAAGACAATCAAAAAATAAATCATGCTCCGACTTCATCACATAATGGTTCACCATACATGCATGCTTCGGGAATCACAAACCTTAACACCAATATTCTTACTAAACCACAATCATTCACTAGTACCTCCCACATATTATCATCTCTATATCGCAAAACTATTGGAAGGAATCAAACATATCATATTCAGTGATCTACAAGTTTTATGTAGGATTTAATGACTAACCATACGAATGACCAATTCCTGTCAACTCTCTAAATAGATATAAGTGAAGCACGAGAGTTTAATTCTTTCTACAAAATATATGCCCACGCTCTAACTAATATAAGTGAAGCAAAAGAGCATTCTACAAATGTCGATTTTCTATGTGTAGAGAAACAGGCAATCCAAACTTTAAATGATATAAGTGAAGCACATGAAGCATTCTACAAAGCCATACTCAAAAGATATAAGTGAAGTGCATAGAGCATTCTATAAATCAACCAAGGACTTTCTCATACCAGCATGGTACATTATTAAAATAAAAATAAAAAGGCACATGATGCTCCAAGATTTACGCATATCATGTGACGAATAAAAATATAGCTCCAAGTAAAATTACCGATGGTCGTTAGAAGAAAGAGGGGATGCCTTCCGGGGCATCCCCAAGCTTAGTTGCTTGGGAGTCCTTGAATATTACTTTGGGGTGCCTCGAGCATCCCCAAGCTTAGGCTCTTGCCACTCCTTATTCCTTCATCCATCGTGATCTCACCCAAAACTTGAAAACTTCAATCAAACAAAACTTAACAAAACCCTCGTGAGATCCGTTAGTATAATAAAGCAAATCACCACTTTAAGTACTGTTGAAAACCCATTCATATTTTATTTTTGCATTATACCTGCTATATTCTAACTTCTCCATGACTTATACCTCTCGATACAATCCACAGTTCCATCAAAACAAGCAAAACAATGCATCAAAGACATAATCTTCCAAAAATAGAACAGTCTGTAGTAATCTGAACATTAACCATACTTTTGTAACTCTAAAAATTCTGAAAAATTAGGAAAAAATAAACAATTTTCATAGCAGTACGGTGTAAAAATTTCAGAAACTTTTGACGTTCCAGTAAAAAATATAAATTCATGCACTACAACCAAAGTTTCTGTTTTTGCACCGCACATACCAAACAAGCAATCTAATCATCCTAAAGGCAAATCTTGGCACATTATTTTTATAATACAATGGATTTGTACAAGGGTATAATTATTTTTGTTGAAAAGTTTCTGTAATCAAGGTTCACAAAGTTTTCATGGGCATGAACAAAGTTCAAGGCTAGCTCCCACTTTAACAATGCCCGTCTTTCTCACTTTCACTTTTCTTTTTGAAAAGTTTTAGGTTCCCCTCTATATTTTTTGTTTTTAAACTTTTTAAAAGCACACAATAGAATAAAATGACTCTCTAAAACTTCCGGGTTGTCTCTCTGGCAGCGCTTTCTTTAAAGCCATTAAGCTAGGCATATAGTGCTCAAGTAATTGATCCACCCGGATCCCAAGGTATATCCACTACAACAGGAAGCCCCCTTTAACAACGCATCAATGCGTTGTTGTATGTCCATATATGTGTTGCTAAGGTCTACACCAACGAATTAGTTTGCGTTGCCGTTGGTGGCATTGGAAGGATCTACAACAACGTATATACGTGCGTTGGTAAACAACATGTAGAAGCGTTGTTAGATAGCAACATATAAGGCTAGGGCCCAACAACACTACATATGCGTTGGTGGTGACCCTACACAATAGGATTCTAGAAGCTTCGCTAGATAGCATGAACAACTAATGATTTTCATATATTGCATCCAAAATTATTATTTCAACACCAATAGTGCATAGGAGCCGCAATATAATAAACAATCCAGTCTCATATATTAAATCAAATATGTGGCATTACAAAGAACATGGTCCAAAGATTACAAGAGGTGAAACTATCTAGTAGTAGGCCAATTCTTGACCTTGCCATCAACTATAATGTTTGAAACATTGATACTAAAAGTTACATTCTAATTGACTTGTAGCCGAACTATTTGCCTCGGAATCAAAATCTTCTTGGCCTTGCAATCAAAATCTGAGTCATGCATCCTCAATTTATCTTGGTAATCTACAAAATAGCAATATGAGGCACGCGATTACAGTAAAGTAAATTAGATTAATAGAGAAGTAAAATTTAAAGGAGCACCGTACAAATGTTTTTTACCAAGACTTAGATTTGTACATAGAGGTTGGATAATTAATAATCTAATTATAAAAACATCTACAACAATTATTAAACAACATGATTATGCCCTATATCCATGTACTGATTTTTTTTTTGCATCTCACATCAATTCAAAACTATATGAACTATCATTATATAGTTTTAGTGTTCCAGTCTATTTTTTATAAAAAAGACCAAAATGCAGAAGTGGAAAGTGCAGATACTTGCAACATCAGTAGCATCGCTCTATAAAGAAATAACAAAATATGCACTAGCGAAAGGGTCATTGCCATGCTATGAAGTATAAACACAGAGACTCCGGGTCTTCACCCTTACTTTATAAACCGAGGACATTCTATTTCTCTCTTAATTGTCATGCACATGTTCTGAATACCCATGGCTCGTTCAGATAAAAAACTCCGTATTAAAACACCGAGTACCTTTGACCAATCGTATGTGGCTATTCATTGTGAACAACCATCAGCTTGTATTTACTACCAAAAAATATCCAAAGTTATATTAATAGTAATAGTGAGATGAATTCAGCAACCGACTAAATGATAAGTATTCTAGGTGACCAGTTATACCAACTGTACATAATTAAATATTTCTATTTTCCAATGGTCTCTGCACTAATTAGCTTTGGGGCACATCACTCCCGTACTACCCATTCTTGGGACGATTTATTAGTCATGCTTGCTATGGTGTATTAGGAGAAATCTCAGTGCCATCAAATCAAAAATCTTTAAATAATCTACATTACACAAAATGTCATTGTTACCTGAGTACTACAAAGTCAAACATTAGAATTTCCTGATCCATGTAAAATTCTTAGAACCTGCAGAAGCAACAACACGAAAAAAAAGCATCATTAGATTGGAACAACTGGAGTTATCAACACATGCATAGAAAGAAGACGTGCATAATGAACTAACAAACAGAAAGACGAAACAGCAAGAAAACTATGAACTGTACCCTGAGCCCCTGACTTGACCTTGAAGGAATGCTTGATCTAATTAGTATAGACAAGAGCATGCCATAATTAGAATACAAGAGAGGACATCACAGAATAATTGATTAGCTGCGGGGTAAAAGAACATACGAGACTGAGCCTACCATAAGAAGTCTGGTTTCCGTCCGATCTTGCAGCGTCACCCCAAGCAGAGATAAGGACTCAGACCACAAGCGACATGAAAATGAGTAAGGATTGATCCACACACATAGCAGCAAGAAAATTAAAACCTAATGCATCACAAGAAACGAGTATTGAGTAAAAATGTACACAATCATTCTTCGTGAAAATTGCACGGTTAACTGCCGCCTCAAACCACGCCTCCAGTCCCTATGCATTATCATCACTTGAAACATCAATCGTCATGTTCCCGTCTTACTAAAATTACATATCATATCTACATGCATCAGCCCATTCAGGTATAAGCTTGGTGAAAAAGGTTGTTGAACTTGCTTTTCTACATGGTTTTTGTCTTACACTTTACTGATTGTTATGAGGCTTAAAAGTAGCATTATGAGGCTTGAATGTAAGTGAATTAGAACCATCATGAATTAAAAACTAAGAATTGGTTACCCCAACTCCAGCTGGGAGATCAAGGGATGAAGAATAGATGCCTTTTTGGTTGACCACGAAATTATGGTCATTTCCTTAGCAAACCTGCATGATAAGCACAATATTTACGTACAGAGAGAGAGAGAGAGAGAGACAGAGTAGGGGACACACTAAGCAAAATACCATACAGGTTCTGAACTTGTTGTCTCTCTGCAGAAATCATCTCTTGTTCAACGTTTGGGTAGAAGAATCCTGCATTTATTTCAACAAGAAACTTATGTGTCAGTTAAACGGTTCCCTTCAGTGATACGCGTAAAATAGGAAATCTTAATAGGTTTGAAATCAGCATGTGCAGCTACGCAGGCAGGGAAAATCATCAACGAGGATGCGGTACATTGGTGTTGTAACTTGTAATATGCGGCCGGCAAGGAAAAGCAAGGATGGGGAGGACAGCGGGGAATATTACTTTTACATAATACAAGTACAGATGCGGGGAGGCAGAATAGGACCTACTGAACTACTACAGTGTGAGGAAGACGGGGACGTCGGTGCTTGCGTCGTTCCTGGCTGTGTGGATTGTGGATGAACAATGCCGGCGTCTGCATCTCCGGTCATGCGGATGAAATGACGGCGGCGACGCGTTCCCCAATGCGAGGAGGATGCGCGACGACATCGAGTGCGTCCCCGACGCGCGGAGGGAGTGGTGAGGGAGGAGGGCTTGGCGGAGGCTCTTGAACGTACCGAGGGAACAGGGGAGGTAGTCGAGGGCCAAGGACGGCGGTGGTTGGAACCCTAGCTGCTGTAGGTGCGTCTCTCGCTTAGGCTGAAGGCCAAAACAACGGGAGAATAGGAAAACGCTTTGTGCGCAAGAGGTGGAGGTGTGGGCACAGGGAGGTTAGCGCTAAATTGGGGAAAGTGGGAAACAACGCATCATACCTTTTTTTCCCCAGGTAAAACAGCACATCCTGTTATATCGTTGCTAGACATACGTTGGTATAGGGGGGGGGGGTTCTTGTTGTAGTGATCAAAGCCAATTTTAATTAACAATGATTTGTAATTTAGTAGTGACCACAAAGCAACATATATCATGAAACAATGAAGTCTAACTCTCTTCCTATGCATCGGCATGTCATAAAAGAACAATTCATGCACATCAAGTAAAGGCCAATACATAGCATAAGCAGTTTCTTGCAATTTTATCGTGTTGGAAACATAGAGAGGTGGAGATGTAGTTCCTCTCTCATAATAATTGTAAGTAGGAGCATCAAGCACATGCATATTATTTTCATCAAAATCATCATGTGTAGTAGTAAAACGCAACCCATCAATATAATCCTTAATAAGTGCAAACTTCTCTGATATAGTGTAGTTGGGAGAATTCAAAAAGATAATAGGACTATCGTGTGTGGGTGCAATAGCAACAATTTCTTTCATAACATAAGGAACTATAGCAAGTTCATCTCCATAAGAATAATTCATATTGGCATCATGGCCACAAGCATAGCAAGCATCAATTTCATTAAAAAGGGATATTTCAAACGAATCCAAGGGATCATAGCAATCATCCTTCGGTAAGCACAAAGAGAAATTAAATAATGTATGAGTTGAAGAGTTACTCTCACTAGAAGGTGGGCACGGGTAGCTAATCCGCTCTTCCTCCTTTTGTTCTTCGCTCTCCTCGTCATCTTTTTCATCTAATGAGCTCACAATGTCATCAATTTATTCTTCCATAGTTCCCTGCAAAACGTTAGTCTCTTCTTGGACAGCGGAGACTTTCTCAATAAACTCATTAATATCAGCATTATATTCATAATTCTCATAGCAATATTTAAGTATAGCAAAATTTTCAGGTCTATAAACAACATCTTCAAAATCTTCATACTTTTCAAACAAAGATTCAATTTCATAAGCACCCCTAAAAGCAACAAATTCTTCTATTCATTCCACATCATAGTAATCATATATACCATTAGGATAAGAAGCCAAGGTTTCATTATCATTAAATTTGCATGAAAAGAGAAGGTGTGGAGCCTTCATCCTAGAGCAACAAGTATAATCATATCTCAAGCATAGATCCCGAGCATACCAATGGAACATATGAATTTGATCCCATAAGAGTTTCCCTTTTTGAGTCAAGCGATAATCCCTAAAGTATTCACGTTGACCCAACATGTCTCCCATTATCAAGTCGAATGGGGTTTTCTCAGGATTATCAAAGTAGTGTTTAATATTTTTCACATAACGAGCATCGAGGGTTTTAGGAGGTTCCCCATCTCCATGAGTAGCAAGTACACCTAATTTTTTTGGTATTTCATATTCCCTATCCATAACTAAAGATATAAAACAACTAAGAACAACAAATAAAATCTACTTAGTGATAAAGCAAATAAGCACACACGAGAATATTCACCCCACGCTATTGCTCCCCGACAACGACGCCAGAAAAAGGTCTTGATAACCCACAAGTATAGGGGATCAGTTGTAGCCTTTCTCGATAAATAAGAGTGTCGAACCCAACGAGGAGATAAAGGTAGAATTTATATTCCCTTCAAGTTCTATCGGCCTTTGATACAACTCTACGCACGCTTAACATTCGCTTTACCTAGAACACGTATGAAACTAGAAGTACTTTGTAGGTGTAAAGGGATAGGTTTGCAAGATAATAAAGAACATGCAAATAAAAGTAAGGTGCTATTTAGATAAAGAAACAATTAAGTTAGTTTAATGAGTGTGGAAAAGTGGTGGAAGGATTTGCGAAATTGTCCCTAAGCAATTGATTACGTTACTAGACCGATAGCAAGTTTTATGTGGGAGAAGCCACTGCTAGCATGTCGTTCCTTACTTGGAATTCTATGCACTTATGATTGGAACTATTAGCAAGCATCCACAACTACTAAAGTTCATTAAGGTAAAACCCAACCATAGCATTAAGATATATATTGGTCCCCCTTCAATCCCGTATGCATCAATTTCTATGGTAGGCTAAAGCTGCTGTCACCCTTGCCCTCCAATGCATAGTCCTATCAACATACAACTAACCCTATGGTGTGATCCACATGCGCGCTCATATGATGGGCACCAAAGGACAACAACATAACCACAAGCAAATTAAACCAATCATAGCAATTCACCAATTACCCGATAGGACAACAAAAATCTACTCAGACATCATAGGATGGCAACACATCATTGGATAATAATATGAAGCATAAAGCACCATGTTCAAGTAGAGGGTACAACGGGTTGTAGGAGAGTGGACCACTGTAGATAGATGGGGGAAGGTGATGGAGGTGTTGGTGAAGATGATGGGGTTGTTGGAGTAGATCGCCATCACACGATGATTGCCCCGACGGTGTTCCGGCGCCACTGGGAGAGAGGGGGAGAGAGCCCCCTCCTTCTTCTTCCTTGGCCTCCCCCTAGATGGGAGGAGGGTTTCCCCTCTGGTCCTTGGCCTCCATGGAGGCGGAGGGGTGGGAGCCCCTCCGAGATTAGATCTCTCTCTTAGTTTCCTTCTGTTTCTGCGTTCCTGTTTTCTGGCCTTTCACCGTTTCTTAATTATCCGGAGATCCGTAACTCCGATTGGGCTGAAATTGTAACACGATTTTTATCTGGATATAAGCTTCCTTGCGGCCGAAGGACACCTACAACTGACCTACGGGGTGGCCACAAGCCTCCCAGGCACGCCCTGGGTAGGGGGGCGCACCCCTAGGGCTTGTGGGCCCCTCGAGCATTGTCGTGGACTTGTCACAGCAGATGTCCTAGCAAAAGGACTTAGGTGTGGAGCCATCGCAACTAGGTTAGCTTGAAGGGGTTGAACGGGACAAAGGACACAAGGAATTTACCCAGGTTCAGCCCCTCTCAACGAGGTAAAAGCCTACGTCCTGCTTTTAGTTGTATTGCTTGGGTTTCGATTACAAGGGAGCAAATATGCTTGACCTAGTTCTCGACTTGTTGATTCTCCGCTTAACCCGCCGCCGGGTCACCCCTTTATATATAGGTTGATGCCCGATGGCTTACAGAGTCCCGGCCGGCTCACACAAACATGACCAGCTTGGCTTCTAACTAAACCTGCCGTACAGAGCAAGTTAACACATGGCGACTCACACCTTTGGGCCTTGAGTCACCGCCGAGTCTCTGGGCCTCCAGCAAGCTTGCTTTATGAACCGCCATCCTTATACCTTGGACCTCTTGGGCCTTCTTCACAATAAGTTGCCAATGGTGTAACCCTGCCCCTCCTGGGCGGGTCACACCTCAAAGTTATATCCCCAACATTAGGCCCCAGGTTGATTTGAACTCGTTCATATCAATCTCCACTGTTTAACTTAATAGAATGTATCCATGCTGAGTCTTCATCCGTTCGCTATAACCCGCCATGTCGTCACATAAGTGAAATCATTCTAACCCACCATGATGTCATGCGCATTAATTCTGCACAAGGCTCAGGATATCTCAACGGATCCTTATCTTTAATAAGCTTCCCGAGAATCGAGGCGTCCATATGGCCACTTAATCATTTTTTCCTACTCGATTTTCGCGCTTGCCATTTTATCACTTCCTTATAAATAGGGACAAGGGTCCTCTTTGTTACTCTTTACCCCTGCCTCTTCCTCTTCGTCTCCTTCCTCGTGACGCCGTTGCCACTCGAGCTCCGCCGCCACCGTCTTCTCTCCACAACGTCAGCACCGACCACTTCATCGACCTGAACAGACCAGAGAAACGCGGCGCACACCCGCTCTCCATCTTCACTGCCAGGTTCGCATCCCCTTCCATTATAAATCTGCATTAGGGTTTTCTAAGTTCATCTGCGTTCGTTGGCCATTCCTTGGAATTCTTCGCAATACTTCCGTTCATGCCGTATTCCATCTCTCAATAGCGCAGGAATTGCGTGATTCTTGTCCGCAACATCCAGATGTACTCGTAGATGCCTCCCATCTGTTTCAGATAAAATTTCAATGCAGTAGTTCATCCACGACGTGTTAGGTTTAATAATTTCCTTCTATTTTTGAACCGCAGTAGATCCAGAATCATAGAACTGATCTGTGGAACTTGTTTGTTCAGCACTTAGCAAAATTTCAATTATAGATCTACAGATACCTGTGCACTGTAGCCGCACGGGCGGCTCATATGATATGCCATAACCCGCCAAACACCGTCTGGCCTGCTTTAAACCGCCAGTATATATTCAGTGTGTATCACCCGGCGGTGCCTTGCCGATTTAATCATGCCAATCTTCATAGCACGTATTCTTTGCATACGAATCAATCTTGCATGACATTTGCTTTCTGAATATTAGACGGCTTAACATCATAAACTTGACCCGGCAATATTTCCCTTTCTAGGTTTTTTGATCGATAAAAATGACCAAGACCGTCACCTCATGCAACTAGGTCGCTTCCATTGTCAATGAACAAATTCTCAATGAATATGTTCAAGAAGGCGTCTTAGCAGCCAAAAATGTTATCCACTGGAGAGCTCCGGGAGAAGAGGCCATACCCGCCCCAAAGGAAGGCGTGGTCATCGTTTTTGCTGATCATATGCTCCGGGGCTTTTCCCCACCCGGTTCAAAAAATTTCCGTGACGTGTTGCATTTCTTTCAACTCCACCCTCAAGACATCGGACCCAACTCTGTTTCCAATATCTGCAACTTCCAAGTTTTTTGTGAAGTATACCTTCAAGAAGAACCCACTGTAGATTTATTCAGAGAGTTTTATTACTTGAACCGCCAAACCGAATTCACGGACGGACCCAGCTTAGAACTTGGCGGGATTTCTATTCAAAGACGGAAAGAAGCTGTCTTTCCCGCAGCCGCACTTCCCAGCCACCCGAAGGACTGGAATCAAACTTGGTTTTATTGCCGAGATACATCTCCAGCTGATGAAAATCCTCTGCCGGGTTTCCGTGAAAACCGGCTTAGTTCAAGACATCCCCTCCCAGACCGGATCAACACCGAAGAATGGGCTAAATACATGCCCATCTTTTAAAAGACAAGAGCCTTATTGGCCAACGGGTTGACCGGAGTTGATTTAGTCCGATGCTGGGTCGCTTGGAGAATTTTACCATTGAGCCGCCGGCGCGGTTTAATGTGTGAATATACTGGCGATGTCAAAGATCCACAGCGTTACTGCCAAGTGCGACTGGACAATAATGAGATCAATAAGATTACCAAAATGCTGCTTCACGAGAGCTTGGCCACTTGTAGTAAGACGGGGTTGAATCCCTTTTGCACCCTTAACCTGGCTCCGGCTGTAAGTACTTCAGGCTCATTTCTATCTTATTCTTTCTTTTTATATGCTGCCTTCTTACTATTACTTGTTTTCCTCAGGCTGATGATCCTTTATGGAACAAGAAACTTCAGGACAAACTGGCCAAAAAGACCAGGATAAAGAGCAAGGCTCCCAAGAGGCCGGCTAAGAAGAAAACAGACACAACGGAGCTATTTACACTGAGCGACGATGAGTCAGAGGTAGAACTTGAATCCCTTGGCTCCTTTTTTGTACATCTTATTGACGCTGATTACTATCAGGATGACGCGAAGGCCAGCCATGCAGACGATGAAGAGGTAACTATCCTTTCCTCCGACTCAGAGCCTTTGCGAAGATAGAAAGTTCGACAAGTGAGCCGTAAAGTAAGGTTTTCTCACCCTTTAGCTTACTTGGATCCAAACTTTATTTTGAAGAAACAACAACATGAAGCTCGACGCACAACCCGGAACAACGGCTGTGGAAACCTTTTCTCCGGCTTACCCAACACGCCGGTTCCTCGGAAACGCCAAAATGAGGTGCCACATAATTCAACCTTATCTTTTCCAAAGGTGGGTCTTATTCGTCAACCGCTTAACCCTTCCGACTCAAACTATCAGGGAACCTCTCACTCCTCCTCCGGCAACTCAACTGGGACTCAGATTCCCCTCTTCAAAGTCGCTCCTGGGTGAGAACATTAATTTCTTTGCTTAAACACTTTACCAACTGACATATTAACCTCTTTATACGTCTTATTTTCAGTGGCATAGCCAAGCCCAGCAAAAAGCTGAAGGTTAATAAACCGACTGAAGATCCCAAAGTTAGTGAACCGGAAATCCAAAACATATCTGAGGCTTCTCATCACAACTCTGAGGCTGCTGCTGATGACCTGCCACCAGAGACTCGTGAAGTCATAGTAGACCCAATACATGTTGATCCATCCAGTGCTAAACCGCCAAGTCCCATAAGATCTGCTGACGAAACTCCTTCACATCAAGCTGCGGAGGATGTTGTCATTACTGGCGCTGGCTATACTAAAACTGGGAATCTCACCATTCTAGCCAAGCACTCTGCCAAGGAAGAGCTGATTGAAAAGAACAAGGCCAGGTTTGACGTTGCCAAATACTCACACTTGGGCATTAATGAATTATACTCTGGCTATCTGAGCCAGCTGCACACTGGTCGTGATCTGGAGGCAGACTTGGTCAAGAACCTGCGCTAAAAATATGAGGTATGAACATTTGTTTCCTTTACATATATAGTCATCCAGCCCCCAAGTCTTATCCGTAGGAAAAGATACTTTGAGTAGGGTTAAGACTTTGTCCATATGTTTCTTCAATCTTTCACAGCCGTAGCCCTCATGGGCCGGCTTATCTTGATAAAGATGAGCCGGTTCATTTATATGGAAAGAACTTTAGACCATAGCCCTCATGGGCCGGCTTATCTTAATAAAGATGAGCCGGTTCATTACTTTGAAAGAACTCCAGATTGTAGCCCTCATGGGCCAGCTTATGTTGATAAAGATGAGCCGGTTCATTACTTGGAAAGAACTCCAGATTATAGCTCTCATGGGCCGGCTTATCTTAATAAAGATGAGCCGGTTCAAAAGAAATATAAGTGGGAAAAAGAACTTCCGCACACATTAGCCCCCAAGTGTCAAGTGCTTTGCTTGCAACGTGCTTGAGACTTGTCCATAAATTGTGTCCTGGCAAATATGTATATAATTTTGTTTAACTCTTATTTGTAGGATGCGTTAACCCAGGCCGAAAACCAGGCGGCTAATTTGAAGACCCGGCTTAAGCGGCAAGAGGCGGAGACACGCGAAGCTGATTCCAAGCTCAATCTTAGTCTTGAAGAGAACGAGAAGCTCAAAATTGGATTTTCCACAGAAAGAACTTCCTAGGACAAGGAGAAAGCCGCCTTGGTTCAAAGAGCAGAAACTGCCAAATCTTCTTTGAAGGAAACGGCTGCAGAATTGACCAGTTTAAAACACCGCATATCCCAGATGACAACTGCAATCTTCGGTATGCAACTCAGGATGTTTTGCCCACTTCCACTTTTTAACCTTTAACTCGCCCGGCGACTCATTTGTGCACTTATTCAACAGGCCCCAGGAGTACCAACCTCGGCCAAGATATGTTGGTAAAGCTTAAGGCGGTTTACACTCTGGTGGAACAGCTGTACACAGGCACACAGCGGTCACTAGCAGTTATCTCGCATAATAAACATCCCCCTGCACTTATCAAGGATGTATTAGACAAGTTATCTGTCATGCCCAAAAGGATTAAAGAGATCAAGCGATCCGCAGCTCGAGCCGGTGTAATTACTGCTTTGAGCCGGGCTAAAGACTGGCAAGCGGAGTTGGACCCGGAGGAGATGGCCACTGGCTGTCCGAGCTTCAAAGAAGACGGGTATCCCTTCAATGACAGCGACTTCACAAAATGTGTAAAAGAGATGCGCCCGCTGGCCAGTAACTTGGCTGAGGAGACAGATTTATCTAAGTATTAGGTGGCTTATACCAAGGAGAACCAGAAAGTGAAAGCGCCGGCTTATGCGATTGTAGAGCTCATTCCTCCAATACGTAAGCACACTTTTGCTCCTGATATTGATCCGTCCAACCTTATAGACGATGAAGCCGAGTTTACAGCTTTAACTGGCATCGACTGGACATCATCTGACTTCCAGACGACGGAGGGAGAAGAAGAAGAACCGGCGCAGGATGACCCGGAGGCTTTAACTCGCCAAGACCAGAACAACTGATTCAACGGACGATTCTCAGACTGCGGCGTGACGTTTCCTTTTGAAAAACTCTTAATTATTCGGGCTTTGGAGAGCCGTGTAATAGGCTAGTTAAAACAATGATCTGTCATGCCATCGTGCATGTTGAGCCGTAAAACTGCTGTTGAAATACTTTATGTGCCACTAATGAGCTTTGCAGGGAATATCATATTGTTTTTCAATGTTCCTGCACACATAGTAAACAACATACACCCTGGCGGTTTACACCAGGGCAGATCATAATTTCCAATATAACATGCTCTGGCGACTTAAAGTCGATAACCAGGGCGGGTTAAGAACAACCCGAAATTTTTACTCAAATATGAAGTCATACATGTAGACTGATATCATAATGATGCTGTGATGATTGTAATCCATCAGAGGTATTAACCCGTAAACAGGAAAAATCATGACTTGAATTTATTCAAGGCAAAACATCCTGGCGACTTAAAGTCTGCTTATCAGGGCAGGTTATTAACCCAAAATGCTCAAATATGAGTCATAGAATCAAGGCTACATGGCCTAAATTATGAAAACCATATATTCATATGGAAAAGACATGAACCCAACAATCTTCAGAAAAATATTAAGTCAGAAAACAAGGCTTTCATAGGCCGCCAAGCCTAAAACTTCAAGTGCTTTCATGGGCCGCACAACCACTGGGTTAGTTTCCAGCACACCTGTAAGCCGACCCTCACATGACAAGCCGCCGGTTTAACTTGAACAAGTTCAGGGTCTTTTAAAAGATTGACTGTTAAGAACACGGCGGGTCATTCCAGGATTACTTGGGCGGAGGAACAACGACATACAAGCCGGTTAACCCATAATTTGGTGTTTCCACCTGGCTAGGAAGCCGATCAAGAGGGTATGCAAGGCTATGCTCATTGAGCAGGAAGCCCCCAAATGACCAATAAGATGGTGTTTCCACCTAGCTGGGAAGCTGATCAAGAGGGTAATCAAGGCTCTGCTCATTGAGCAGGCAGCCCCCAAGTGACCAATAAGTTGGTGTTTCCACCTGGCTAGGAAGCCGATCAAGAGGGTAATCAAGACTCTGCTCATTAAGCAGGTAGCCCCCAAGTGACCAATAAGATGGCTAGGAAGCCGACCAAGAGGGTAATCAAGGCTCTGCTCATTGGGCAGGTGGCCCCCAAATGATCTTTATGAACAAATGATAAAGTCTCAAACTCATTGAAGTGAAAACGACAGAGGCCCTGAATTATCAGGGATGCCGGCTTTATTATACCGATCATAATATATACATTGATGAAAATATGTACAGCACAAGAGCCGGTGGCTCAAGTGTAATAAGGCCGAAGATGAGCAATGTTCCAAGGCCGGCAGGTCTCTTCCTCTGATGTGCGTGAATCCTTGTGTTCTCGAATATCAATGAGGTAGTATGACCCGTTATTTAGATTCTTACTAACCAGAAAAGGTCCTTCCCAAGGTGGGGATACCTTGTGCATATCTGTTTGATCTTGGATGAGCCGGAGCACCAAGTTTCCTTCTTGAAAGGTCCGGGTCTTAACTCGGCGGCTATGATAACGTCGAAGATCTTGCTGATATATTGCCGAACGAGCCGCCGCTAGGTCACGCTCCTCATCCAACCTATCAAGAGCATCCTGATGTGCCTTTTCATTATTAGCTTCAACATAAGCCGCCATGCGAGGTGAGTCATGACGGATGTCACTTGGAAGAACCGCCTCGGCCCCGTAGACCATGAAGAAGGGCGTATAACCCGTGGACCTGTTGGGGGTAGTATTGATACTCCAAAGCACTGAGGGTAACTCATCAACCCAACAACCCGGCGTCCTTTGCAAAGGGACCATGAGCCGGGGTTTGATTCCCCTCAAGATTTCTTGATTGGCCCTTTCAGCTTGACCATTGGATTGGGGGTGAGCAACTGATGAGACATCAAGACGAATATGCTCTCGCTGACAGAACTCTTTCATAGCACCTTTAGACAGATTAGTACCATTATCAGTTATGATGCTGTGAGGGTAACCAAAACGGAAAATCACCTTCTTAATAAACTGAACCGCCGTTGCCGCATCACACTTGCTGACTGGCTCTGCCTCAACCCACTTGGTAAATTTATCAACCGCCACCAAGAGATGGATCTTCTTGTCCTTGGATCTTTTGAAAGGTCCAACCATATCCAGCCCCCACACTGCAAACGGCCAAGTAATTGGAATCATCCTCAATTCTTGAGCCGACACGTGAGCTCGTCTAGAAAACTTCTGACAACCGTCACACTTGCTAACCAGATCCTCTGCATCAGCGTGAACCGTCAACCAATAAAAACCGTGCTGGAAGGCTTTAGCAACCAGAGACTTAGAGCCAACGTGATGACCACAATCACCTTCATGGATCTCCCTTAGAATCTCACGGCCCTCCTCAGGAGAAATACATCTCTGGAACACGCCTGTGACACTGCATCGGTGCAACTCGCCATTGACAATGGTCATGGATTTAGACCGCCGGGTTATCTGCCTGGCCTCCGTTTCATCCTCCGGTAACTCACCCCGGGTCATATAAGCCAAGTACGGCACCGTCCAATCGGGTATAGCATGAAGAGCTGCCACCAACTGTGCCTCCAGGTCAGGAATTGCAAGAAAAACATTCGGTGGTACCGGCTTACACTGAGACCCCAGCCGGCTTAAAGCATCGGCTGCCTCATTTTTCCTTCGATCAACATGTTCCACTTGATAACCTTTGAAATGACCAGCAATACTATCAACCGCCCGGCGATAAGCCGCCATGAGCGGGTCCTTAGAATCCCAAGTTTCTGAGACTTGCTGGGCCACCAAATCTGAGTCGCCAAAACACCTGACCCGGCTTAAGTTCATCTCTTTGGCCATCCAAAGACCATGGAGCAGGGCCTCTTACTCAGCTGCATTATTAGTACAAGGAAACATCAGCCTTAAAACATAGCAAAATTTGTCACCTTGTGGGGAAGTCAAAACAACTCCAGCCCCCGAGCCTTCCATTTGCCTAGACCCATCAAAATGAATAGTCCAATATGTATTATCTGGCTTCTCCTCAGGCATCTGCAACTCTGTCCAGTCGTTGATGAAATCCACGAGAGCTTGAGACTTGATGGCCGTCCTTGGCATATATTTTAAACCATGAGGTCCAAGCTCAATGGCCCACTTGGCTATCCGGCCAGTGGCTTCTCTGTTTTGAATAATATCTCCTAAGGGAGCAGAACTAACCACAGTAATGGGATGACCCTGGAAATAATGCTTCAACTTGCGACTGGCCATGAACACCCCATAGACTAGCTTCTGCCAATGTGGGTACCTTTGCCTGGACTCAATTAAAACTTCACTGACATAATAAGCCGGCCTCTAAACCGGGTATTCCTTTCCTGTTTCCTTCCTTTCTACAATAATGGCCACGCTGACGGCTCTACTGTTAGCAGCCACATATAAAAGCAAAGGCTCCTTCTCAATAGGAGCTGCAAGAACCGGCGGCTCAGCTAACTGTTTTTTAAGTGCTTCAAATGCCTCATTAGCAGCGTTGCTCCAAACAAAGTGATCTGTTTTCTTCATCATCTGGTACAAAGGAATAGCCTTCTCTCCTAGGCAGCTTATAAACCAGCTTAAAGCTGCAATACGACCCGCCAGACGCTGAACATCATTAATGCATGCCGGCTTAGCCAATGAAGTGATGGCCTTGATTTTCTCCAGGTTAGCTTCAATGCCTCTCTCTGAAACCAAGAAACCCAAGAGCTTGCCTGCAGGCACACCAAAAACACATTTGGCCGGGTTAAGCATCATCTTGTAGACCCGGAGGTTATCAAAGGTTTCCTTCAAATCATCTAGCAGAGACTCCTTCTTTCTGGATTTCACCACAATATCATCCACATAAGCATGAACATTGCGTCCAATCTGGTTATGAAGACAATTCTGAACACAACACTAATAAGTCGCCTGGGCACTCTTGAGCCCAAAGGGCATAGACACATAGCAGAAAGCTCCAAAAGGTGTGATGAAAGCCGTCTTCTCTTGGTATTTAACTGCCATCTTGATCTGATGATAAACAGAGTAAGCATCCAAAAAGCTCAAACGCTCACAACCCGCCATAGCATCAATGATCTGATCAATACGGGGAAGAGCGAAAGGATCAGTCGGGCAAGCTTTGTTAAGGTCTGTGTAATCCACACACATGCGCCAAGTGCCGTTTTTCTTAAGCACGAGCACCGGGTTAGCCAACCACTCAGGATGAAAAACTTCAACAATGAACCCGGCTGCTAAGAGCCGGGCCACCTCTTCTCCAATATCCTTGCGCCTTTCCTCATTAAAACGACGAAGGAACTGTTTGACCGGTTTAAACTTAGGATCAATATTAAGAGTGTGCTCAGCGAGTTCTCTCGGTACACCTGGCATGTCTGAAGGCTTCCATGCAAAGATGTCCCGGTTCTCACAGATGAACTCGATGAGCGCGCTTTCCTATTTTGGATCCATATTGGCACTAATCACAAACTGTTGAGATGAGTTGCCAGGGACAAAGTCAACCTGCTTGGTATCATCCGCCGATTTAAACTTTAGTAAAGGATCCTGCTCTGTAGTTGGCTTCTTCAATGGAGTCATATCAGCCGGGTCAACATTGTCTTTATAAAACTTGAGTTCCTCTGTGGCACAGGCAGACTCGGCGTAAGCTGCGTCACCCTCTTCACATTCCAAGGCTATTTTCCTATCACCATGCACCGTGATGGTACCCTTGCGACCCGGCATTTTAAGCTGCAAATATACATAACATGGCCGCGCCATAAACTTGGCATAAGCTAGCCGCCCAAATAGAGCATGATAGGGGCTTTTGATTTTAACCACTTCAAAGTGCAATGTCTCAGCCCTGTAGTCATGTTCATTGCCAAAAGCCACCTCTAAGGCTATCCTTCCTACTGGATAAGCTGATTTACCAGGCACCACTCCATGAAAGACCGTAGAGGACGGCTTAAGATCTTTGTCAGTCAAATTCATCCGGCAGAAAGTATCATAATAAAGGATATTGATACTGCTGCCTCCATCCATAAGCACCTTAGTGAACTTGTAGCCTCCAACTTGAGGGGCCACCACCAAAGCCAGCTGACCTGGATTGTCAACCCGGGGCGGGTGATCCTCACGGCTCCATACAATTGGCTGCTCTGACCATCGTAAGTATCGAGGGACCGCCGGTTCAATCGCGCTAACCGCTCGCTTGTGAATCTTCTGATCTCGTTTGCATAGGTTCGTGGTGAAAACATGATATTGACCACTATTTAACTGCTTTGGATTGCTCAGATATCCTGACTGTTGTTGCTGATTACCTTGACTGAGCTGCTGGTTAAAACCACCCTGATTGCCCTGACCTTGAAATCTGGAGTTTGAGCCACTACCTCCAAAGCTAGGCCCCTGTGAACCGGAACCTGACCCGCCGTGCGGGCCATTATTGTTATGGTGGTCCTGATGAAAACCGGAATCCTTATACTGCTTCATGATAAAACAATCTTTCCACAAGTGGGACGACGGTCTGTCAGGACGACTATGCTTCGGGCAAGGTTGATTCAACATCGCCTCTAGTTCAAACTTCGGCCCTCCGACCCGAGGCTCCGGCTTTCCCCTTCGACGCTGATTCTGCGTGTTGGTGTTTGCCACAAAGTCTGACCCGCCATCGGCTTGCTTGCGCTTACCGTTGTTGCCTTGATTCTGCCCCGCTGTGTTCAGCTGCTGCCCCTTGCCGTTTTTCTTCCCCTTACCGGATTTTTCCACATCGGAATCGGGATCCTTAGTGCTGTCTAAGTCGGCGTATTTGATGAGAGCCGCCATGAGCTCTCCCATGTCATTGCAATGGTGTTTAAGTAGCCCTAGCTTCTGTTTGAGGGGGATAAACCGGCATTTTTTCTCCAAGATGAAAATAGCGGAACCGATGTTGATGCTATCCGACGAGTGGATAATAGCTGAGACCCGATGCACCCAGCGGTTGGTCGACTCGTCTTCGCGCTGGACACAAGTGTCTAGGTCGATGATCGACAGAGGCTGCTTACACATGTCTTTGAAATTCTGGATGAAACGTGCCTTCAACTCAGCCCACGAACTGATAGAATTAGCCGGTAGCCCCTTCAACCAGGTTCGAGCCGGCCCATCCAGCATCATAGTGAAATACTTGGCACATACAACATCGTTCACATCTAACATCTCCATGGCCAGCTCATAACTCTCAATCCATCCCTCAGGTGGGAGATCGACTGTGTAATTAGGCACTTTACAAGGGCCCTCAAAATCCTTGGGCAAGCGCTCATTGCGCAGAGCCGGCACCAAACAGGGCACACCAACTGACCTAGAAGTCATCCCAGCCTCCACAGATACAGAGGGGTTCAACTGAAGCTGTCGATGAGCAACTAATTGAGCCGCCAGCTCTGCCTCTTGGCGTGCTCTAGCCTGATCCGTCAGGACTTGGGCATTGTTATCATCCTGTGGCGGGTTAAGCCCATGGGGCGGGTTACAACGCCGCTCAATGCTGGAAACCGCCGGCGACTCCATGCGCCGGCTGTAGCTTTGGCTCGGTCGCGGAGTCGAATGGATTCACTCACGGCTGTAGGAATATGCCGCTTGCTGGGTCATCGCCGTCTTAAGAAGTTCCACGATGTTCCGAGCCTCTACCGCAGCTGGCGACTCACCTTCAATTGGGAGGGCCGCCAGCTGTGAGGCTGCAACAATCATATTATCCATTGGGTTGGAGTAATGACCCGGGGGTGTCTGCACTTGCTGAGAAGGGGTCAAGTTCACATGAGGCGGATCTGCTATATGAGGCTGAGCCGCCGCCCCGGTTGCCGGTGCTCCATCAGCCCGTGTCTCACCGGGCGGGTTACTTGGCCCTGCTCCGGGTGTGATAAAAAGATTCCTCCCCTTGAATTGTGGTGGCAAACGGCTCTGGTGCCTCCTCCGCATCACAGCGTTTGATGTGTTCTGATCTAGACTTAAGCGAAAAGCCTCGGCCCTTACCCTCTGTGTCTCAGCTTCTAGGGCGGTCCGTTTTGCAGCCATCCTGACGTTCTCAGCGTTAAGTTCCTCTTTAGCCCGAGCTACTTCATCCCTTAGCTTTGCAACTTCCACATTATGCTGTGCCTGAGTCGGCGGGGTCACCTCTGCCACTAGTAACATTGCCAAAGCATCCAAGAGCTCGGATAAAACTTGAGCCGGCGGACGCGCCGAGCCGCTCACCCCAGCCGTTGCAGCGGCCGTTGAACCGGAGGTCATCGCTATAGCGGTTGATGAGTTCACCATCTGCTGCGTCCCAGCCATGAATATAGCTGCCCTGTTTGGCGGCTCATAGGAGTCCGGAATACTGTCGCCATCGGAACAGCCCCCAAGCCCACCATCTTGCAGTTGATAGATCGATTCAGTTTCGCCGGTTGAGGACTCATCACCTGAGTAGATGGCCGTCTCACCACCGGACACGTAGCCTTCCTCGAGATCTGCTCCATGGACAAAGCCGACGAAAACATGCTTCTGAGCAGGTTGAATCTTGGTGGGTTGGACCCTGGCGGGTCGAACCTTGGTGGGTCTCGCGCGCCGAGCCGTCTCAATGGTGTCAGCGCAGACTTCCGGCTCAGGCTCAGACTCACCAACCTTGCCGATGAAAACATGGATACCACCAAAGGGGACCCCGTACCCGTATTCGATTGAATCGGCCTCCGGACCCCATCCAGCACCGTCGATGTAGATCTTGCCGCGGCGACTCTTGGTCATCCGGCCCATGGCGTATCCCTTGATCCCTGAGAAGTTGCCCTTCAAGAACTCGAAACCACCGTGCGAGGGCCCCACAGCGGGCACCAAATGTCGTGGACTTGTCACGGCAGATGTCCTAGCAAAAGGACTTAGGTGTGGAGCCATCGCAACTAGGTTAGCTTGAAGGGGTTGAACGGGACAAAGGACACAAGGAATTTACCCAGGTTCAGCCCCTCTCGACGAGGTAAAAGCCTACGTCCTGCTTTTAGTTGTATTGCTTGGGTTTCGATTACAAGGGAGCAAATATGCTTGACCTAGTTCTCGACTTGTTGATTCTCCCCTTAACCCGCCGCCGGGTCACCCGTTTATATACAGGTTGATGCCCGACGGCTTACAGAGTCCCGGCTGGCTCACACAAACATGACCGGCTCGGCTTCTAACTAAACCTGCCGTACAGAGCAAGTTAACACATGGCGACTCACACCTTTGGGCCTTGAGTCACCGCCGGGTCTCTGGGCCTCCAGTAAGCTTGCTTTATGAACCGCCATCCTTATACCTTTGACCTCTTGGGCCTTCTTCACAATAAGTCGCCAATGGTGTAACCCGGCCCCTCCTAGGTGGGTCTCACCTCAGAGTTATATCCCCAACAGGCATCATCTCGCGTTGATTCTTTTTCCCAAAAATCACAAATATTCCAAAAAATATATCCGTAAAGTTTTATCGCATTTGGACTTCTTTTGATATGGTTATTCTGCGAAACAAAAAACATGCAACAACCATGAACTCGCACTGGGCACTGGATCAATATGTTAGTCCCAAAAATAATATAAAAAGTTGCCAAAAGTATATGAAAGTTGTAGAATATTGGCATGAAACAATAAAAAATTATAGATACGACGGAGATGTATCAGATACTGAGTTTTTTTCTTGGAGGACCAAGACATAAGAGATCTCCCAAGGAAATTGACAAGTACCGGAAGTGTACTTTCTATCAATCTTGTCTCTGGCATAATCTGAATCGGAGTAGCCAACAAGATTAAAGGAAGATCCATTGGGATACCAAATGCCAAAGTTTGGTGTATGTAACAAGTATCTCACAATTATTTTCATGTCCTTAAGATGACAATATTTTGGTGCCACTTGGTATCGTGCACACACTTAGCATAATGTCAAGACGGGAGGCACATAGATATAACAATGAACCAACCATGGATCGGTAAAAATTTTGGTCAACCGGTTTTCCATGCTTTGTCAAGTCAAGATGTCCACTAGTAGGCATGGGAGTTTTCATACTTTTACCCTCTTGCATGTTGAACTTCTTGAATAAGCCCTTGGTGTACTTTGTTTGGGAAACAAAAGTACCCTCCCTAGTTTGCTTGATTTGCAAACCAAGGAAGAATTTGAGTTCACACATCATACACATCTCATACTTTTCCGACATCAGCCTTCCAAACTTTTCACTAAAAAGAGGGTCAGTAGATCCAAATATGATATCATCAACATATATTTGGCACACAAATAGTTCACCATTAACTCTCTTAGTGATTAAGGTTGAATCAATTTTCCCAATTTCAAAACCTTTCTCAAGAAGGAACTTCATTAAGCATTTGTACCAAGCTCTAGGGCCTTGTTTGAGACCATAGCGAGCTTTATGAAGTTTATAGACATGGTTTGGTTTCTTGGGATTAAGAAAGCCAGGAGGTTGTTTAACATAAACTTCCTCCTCAATTTCACCATTGAAGAATGCACTTTTAATATCCATTTGATAAAGGGTGATATGATGGTGATTGGCATGAGCAAGAAGAATGAGTATGGACTCAAGTCTAGCAACGGGGGCATAAGTCTCACCATAGTCCATACCTTGGAATTGAGTGTAGCCTTGAGCCACTAGGCGAGCCTAGCTTGTTGCGTACAACTTTTCCATCCTCATCTTTCTTGTTGTGAACCACCCATTTGGTTCTGATGACGTTTTGCTCATCTTTGGGCTTCTCAAACAATGTCCATACTTGGTTCCTCTCAAAGTTGTTTAGTTCTTCATGCATAGAATTCACCCAATCTGGGTCTTCGAGGGCTTCATCCACCTTCATAGGCTCAATGCTAGAGATGAATGAGTAATGCTCACAAAATTTAGCTAAGCTAGTTTTAGAGCGAGTGATTCTCCTGAATTTGATGCCGCCAAGGATTTGTTCAATGAGACGACTCTTGTCGATTCTTGCTCTAACTCGAGGTAGATTTTGCTTAGGTTGTGGTGGAGCTTCCTCATCATCATCATCATCATCATCATCATCATCATCATCATCATCATCATCATCTTCTTCTTCTTCTTCTTCTTCTTCTTCTTCTTCTTCTTCTTCATTATTGTTGATGTTGTCGTTCTCTTGAGGTGGTGGAGAAGGAGGTTGAGGTGGATCTTCTGGTTGTACTTCCTCGTTCCCTTCATCTTGACGTGTATCACTTGTGGATGCCTTCATGTCAACTTGTGGTTCACCTTGATGTGAAGTTCAGGCTTCCACTTGAATAGATGAAGTACTCTCCTTCACCTCCACCATGCAAATCTTGCCAATAGACTAGTTTTGAATCGCTTCCAAAGGATCTTTGTCTTCTACATCAATTGGCAATTGCTCGACTTGTGAGTCGTTAGTCTCATCAAACTTCACATCTACCGTCTCTTCAGCTTTTCGAATGAAGTTGTTGTAGTCACTATAAGTGTGAGAGTTTGATCCGTAACCGAGTAGGAAACCTTCATGATATTTAGGAGCAAATTTTGAATGATGATGCTTATCAAGAATGTAACACTTTGAGCCAAATACTCGAAAGTATCCATCTTGGGGTTTGTTACCAGTGAGTAGCTCGTATGCCTTTTTACCAAGAAGCTTGTGAAGGTATAGCAAGTTTGTAGCATGGCGAGCCATCTCAATCTCTTTCACCCAAAAGTATTTTGACGTCTTGTACTCATCTAGCATCGTTCTTGCCATCTCTCTAAGAGTCCAGTTCTTCCTCTCAATAACTCCATTTTGTTCAGGTGTGTACGTAGCCGAGAACTCATGTGAAATACCCTGTTCGTCAAGAAAGGTATCCACATTGGTGTTCATGAACTCCGTTCAGTTGTAGCTCCGAACTTTCTTGATCTTCACCTCAAACTGATTTTGGGCCTTTCTTGCGAAGGTCTTGAAGATCTTTTGAACCCGCGATTTGTCATCGAGAAAGAACTGAAAGAGTTACCACCAAGACTCTTTTAGGCGTTGGGACCAAAAAGATCCATGTGAAGTAGCTCAAGTGGTCATCTCGTGGCCATGATATTCTTTAGGGGATGACTTCCTCCAACTTATTTTCCTGCTTGAAAAGCACTACAAAGTCTATCTTTGTCAAAGATAACATCTTCAACACCAAGAATATGATATCCCTTGATAAGCTTATCAAGACTTCGCATACCAACATGTCCTAGCCTTCTATTCCATAACCAACCTTTAGAAAATTTTGCAATAAGAAATGTACGAGGTTGGGATCTTTTAGTGAAATCAACAATATATAGAACACCTCTATGAATGCTGGTAAAGACCATATTATGATTATCTCAACGAAACACTTGGCAATCTACTTCGCTAAATAGAACATTGAAACCAAAGTCGGCTAGTCTAGATACAAAAACAAGATTGTAACCAAGATATTCAACAAATGACATTTTTAATGGAGCTATCATAGGATATGGCCACCTTACCGATGCCAAGTACCTTACCCTTGGAGTTTTCTCCAAAAGTCACATACTTGTGTGGACCATCATTGTTTTCAAGCTCACGAAACATGTCTCTATCTCTGGTCATGTGATCGGTGCATCCACTATCAAGAATCCACTCTTTTCCTCCGGATATGTAATCTCGAAGATTTGCCATGAGACTAAGATTCCTCATATATTCTTCTCATATTCGATGTCGAACTCTTCATCTTCATCATAATAGCCATGTTCAACATTGTCATCATGAATTAGGGCGTGTTCATCACCTAGGGTAACAAATTTGTTAGTTTCATGATCATGACAATGTTCAAGAGAATGAATTCAAATAGCTTCTATGATGATATTACTAATGGTTCTAATATCGCCTTTAGCATGCATGAGATCACAAAGCTCAAATAGGCAATTATCAAAGTTAGGTCCACTAGGCTTCATCTTGTGAAAAGCAATATTCTTATGAAGAATCTCATCAATATTCTTTAGAGAGTAATCGCGATATCGCTTTTTCCAAGTCTTTCCATAGGGTATAGGCGCACTCAATGTTTTGCATACAACCAAGCATAACTCTAGGTAATCCTCTAATGATAAGATTGATGGTTCTAAGAATACAAAGCATGTCAATTTCTTCCTTGGGTGGGCTATGAATATACTTGCTCAAGTTAAATTCATCAAAGATCAAGCATTTCATCTTTCCAAAAGTTATAGTACACCCCATTGAGAATAGGCACTCTACATCTAAGACTCCCCAAAGTAGACACATCCATCTTCCTCCAATGGTGATTAAACCAAAGCAATGGATACCGAAGTTCTGATACCAATTGAAAGATTGAGAAGATGGGTATAGAGTGGGTGAATAGACACTTAAAAGATAAAGGTGCAGTTGTTAGTTTTCTTGACAATTAGGTAGATTTTAATACAAGTTAAGTTGCACCCAATACATCCTACACATGCATATCTAGAGATTGAGCAGCGGAAAATGAACAACATGCAAGTGCAAGAAAGTAAAGGGGGTATAGATAGGAAGATCAAACGCAATGAAGACACGGTGATTTTTGGCATGGTTCCAATAGGTGGTGCTATCATACATCCACGTTGATGGAGACTTCAACCCACGGAGGGTAACGGCTGCGTGAGTCCATGGAGGGCTCGACCCACAAAGGGTCCATGAAGAAGCAACCTTGTCGATCCTATCATGGCTTACTCCCACGAAGGACTAGCCTCACTCAAGGTAGATCTTCATGAAGTAGGCGATCTCCTTGCCCTTATGAACTCCTTGGTTCAACTCCACAAGCTTTAGAGGCTCCCAAGTGACACCTAACTAATCTAGGAGACACCACTCTCCAAAAGGTAATAGATGTTGTTGTTAATGATGAACTCCTTGTTCTTGTGCTTAAAAAGATAGTCTCCTCAACACTCAATCACTCTCTCACAAATTTGGCATGGTGGTGGGAGAAGGATTGGAGTGCAAAGCAACTTGAGGGGGCTAGAAATCAAGGATCAAATGGTTGGAGTGGAATGCCTTGATCTCAACACAAGTGTAGGTGGTTCTTTCTCAGAAAATGGATATGGGAAGTGTAGTTTCGTCCTGATCGCTATCACTAAGAGCAGGTGGTGTGGGTGGGGTATTTGTAGCCATGAACAAAGATCTAGCCGTTAAAAACTTTATGCAAAACTCGGTGACACTGAAAGTAAATCTCGGTGAGACCGACCAGTGCAAAAGATTCGAACGTTAGACATTTTGGTAAGACCGGATAAATCCACTCGGTGGCTCCGATGTGTGATGACCTAAGCACTTGCATCATTTCGGTAAATCTGATTGTTTTCACTCAGTAATTCCAAAATGATCTTGATGGGTTACAGAAAGTTGGTCAGTGCACTTCGGTGGGACCGAATATCATCTCGGTGGAACTGAGTTTCTAGGGTTTAGGTATTGGCTCTGTTTAGTGTATCTCGGTGGGTCCGGATGGATAGGTTTCTGTGGAACCAAGAATGACTTGAGGGTTTTGGAAATACTATAGACTGTGTGAATGTGGTCGAGGGTTTTTGGAGAAATATCTTCAAGCACTTGAGCAAATGACTCATGATGACAACCTCATCCCCTTTTACTACTATTGGCTTTCCTATGGAGTCAATGTGGTCTTTGATCACTGAACCAAAAATGTAGAGTCTTGAAGCATTTTCCAATGCTTGTCCTTAGTAGCTTGACGGGTCCACATCTCCATCCATCTACAAGCCTAGGTTGGACTATTCCTGAAATATACTAGATGAAAATGTTAGTCCAACAACATGTATGTTGACATGACTTACCAAAACCACCAAGGGAGCAAATGTGCTTTCAATCTCCCCTTTTTTGTAATTGATGACAACATACATCAAAGCTTCAAATAACAATGTACTAAAGAATACATGAAATCTTTGAGAGACATGTAACATACATAAGCTCCCCCTACAAGTGTGCAGTCTTTTAAAAGAGTAATTGCTTTTGGAATGCAAATGCACTAAAGGGTAGGAAACTTGATATGTCACATGTATCTTGGCTATATGCATTATATCAAAGATGTGAATGAAATATATTCATGTTCATGAATCTCTCTTGCAAACAGTATGTGCAAGAAGCAAAAGATCATCATGCACATGAGTGTGATTCATATACTTACCTTGAGGTGTTTAAGCATTTTACTTGAAGAAACAAACTTGAGAAAACAAGGTTAGATAACAGAAGAGAATCTCTTCAAGAAGAAAGGAAAAAACTCCAAGAATAGCAAGATTGGAATGACATGTATAGGAATAGTATCATTAGGTAAATACTTCCTTAAGAGCAGACATGTCCCCAAGAGGTCAAATAAAGATTTGAAATAGAACTCCAAGGATTTTTTCTCGCTCAACTTGGAACTTCCTCTCCCCCTAAATCTGAGATGATAGATATTGGGAGTAGGTAGGGTGATACAAAATCAGAGCAAAAGAGCTTAAAGCTCAGAAAGATTAAGCAATTATATGTTTCTCCCCACTTAGAAGCATATATGACTCTCTCCTCTTATAAGGTGCATTTCTCTCTTTTAAAGAGAGTTTAGATAAGATTTGATGTGCACACCTCTCTCCCCCTTTGACATCAATTTCCTAGAATGGTTTAGCTTATGGTGATTGGTCAAGTAGGTAGGGTCCTTGAGTAACACATCTAGCTGAGATGATACTGGATGTATTATAGGGGAAAGAATCATTGAGTGGAGCTGGAAGGAATATGAAGGAATTTTGGCAAATGGTTCTTTGTGTAGTGAAATCGGTGTCTTCGAGTAGGATCAATCAGTGCCTTTGGCAGCATCTACTAATTCGGAACTTAATTTGAAAGCCATATTTCAACCCGGACGCTTTTGGGATGCTTCTAATAACCAACGAATGGCAAGTGCTCTTCCTTGTTTAGATCCTATTTCAATCGAAACTTTCCACGTTGATCCTTTTTTATTACATCTTGTTTTCACTCCTATATTGGGATTTACTCTACGTATTGCTTGACATAAAACCATGTGACACCCCCGACTTAATTGTGCACTAATCATACACGCAAACATGCACGATCTAGATCAGGGACTCACGGGAAGATATCACAACACAACTCTAAACACAAATTAAAGTAATACAAGCTTTATATTACAAGCCAGGGCCTCGAGGGCTCGAATACATAAGCTCGAATACAAACAAGTTAGTAGAAGCAGCAATATGTGAGTACAGACATAAGTAAACAAGCCTGCCTTAAGAGGGCTAGCACAAACATGAACGTAGATCGAAAAGGCAAGGCCTCCTGCCTGGGAGCCTCCTTACTACTCCTGGTCATCGACGGTCTCCACGTAGTAGTAGGCACCGTCAGGGTAGTAGTATTCATCGGCAGTGGCATCTGGCTCCTAAGATCCGCCATCTGATCGCAACAATCGAGTATAGGGGAAAAGAGGTAGCAAAGCAACCGTGAGTACTCATCCAAAGTACTCGCAAGACTTACATCAGATCTACACTACATATGCGTTGGTATCAATAAAAGGGGTAGTATCTGTGGACTAAACTGCAGAATGCCAGAATGAGGGGGGAGAGCTAATCCTATCGAAGACTATGTCTTCTGGCATCCACCATCTTGAAGTAGTAGAAGAGAGTAGCTGGTATGGTAACAAGTATCATCGTATAGCAATAATCCTAGCTGGAGATCCTCTCCTCGTCTCCCTGTGAGAGAGCGATCACTAGGTTGTATCTGTCACTTAACTGGGTGTGTTTTTATCAAGTATCTGGTTTTAGTTGTAAGAGGTCGGAATACAACTCCAAGTCATCCTGTTACCGTGGACACGGCTATCCAAATAGATAAACTTCCCTGCAGGGGTGCACCACATTACCCGATACGCTCAATCACCTCTGGCCGGACACACTTTCCTGGGTAATGCCCAGCCTCGGAAGATTAACATGTCGTAGTCCTACCTAGGCTCTCCAGAGAGGCCAGCACACCAATCTACATCCTAAGTGCTCAGGGGTCTTGGACCCATCACCCTTTGCACTCCTATAGACTGCGTGGATGGCCGGGCCCAGTCTTGGCTACCTCTTTATACAAAGCAGGTGCTTACATGGACAACCCGGACGTGTGCCACTCATTTGTGATGTCTAAAAAGCTTTCGGGAGAAATCGTACGACGCCGAGTGCCCATAACTCATCCGACATGGCGGTTAGTGCGTATAGGTCAACGACCAACTCGGATCAAATATCCAATCTCGTTAAGTGTGTTATTAAGAAATAACCGCGAACGCCGAGCAGGGACCATACCCACCTCTCTCCTAGGTGGTCTCAACCTACCCTGTCGCTTCGCCACAAAGAATCACTCAGGGGGCCGTCGGGAACCCAGGCCCACCACTACCTGGATGGAACCACCTGTCCCTTCAGCCCCCACATCCGAACAGTATCATATGTAGTATAGTAGTATATAGTATATCTGTGATCACCACCCGAAGGGATCATGGCCCGATAATATAGCATGGCAGACGGACAAGAATGTAGGGCCACTGATGGAATACTAGCAAACCTATACTAAGAATATAGGATAACAGGTGAAAGTATCAACAATAGTAGCAAGGACAGGCTATGCAGTAGTATAGGAGTAACGGTAAGACAATAACAGTAGCACTACTCTAATGCAAGCAGTAGAGCGAAAGAGTAGGCGGTATCGGAATGCTTAAGGGGGTTTTGCTTGCCTAGACGCTCTGTCGAGAAGGAGGGGTCGTCAACACCGTAGTCGTATTGGGGGTCGCCGACAGTCTCGGGGTCTACCGGAGAGAAGAGGGGGAAGAAACAATAAATATAAAGCAAACAGATGCATCACGATGCATGACATGACAATATGCAGTGCTAGGGGTGACCTAACGCAATGCTACATGATACCGATGAAGAGGGAAAACATATGTGAATGTTTTCACGGCATTTGGCATTTTGCGGACAGAGGAATCAGAGGGGAAGGATCCAAGTTCATCATGCTAGAGGCATGTGATAGATGAATAGATTGCATATTCGGTTTTGTTATATTTTTCTGAGAAACTTTCATATATAAATTATTTTCATCTGACTTATAGATTAATTTATATGATTTTTACAAAGTTTAAACATTTTTTGAAATTAATATTAATTCAAAAATAAATGGCTAACTGCTAGGTACACCCAAAAGTGTACCCAACCAGGGGGTCAGTGAGGCTGACAGGTCGGGTCCAGGGGGTCCAGTCAACTGGGTCAAAGTGGACCCACATGTCATTGGCCCATTAAGCTAATTAATTAATTAACTAGTTAATTAATTTACTAATTATTTATTATTATTTTTCTAATTAGTTTTTAGGGTGGTGGGGCCCGTTGTCAGCGGCTGTTAGCTAGTGGGGGGGCGGGTTAGTGCTAATGGGGGATTAGCCCCCACAAATTAAGTCGGCTGGCCCCACTGGACAAGGGCACAGCCGGCCAGCCCCAGTGCTGGACACGCACAGGCACAGGAGGCACCGGCGGCCAGGCCAGGAGCAAGGCAGCGACGGGCTCCGGCAGGGGCTGTGGCGGCCGAAGGCGAGCGCACGGCCATGTGCAGCAGTAGCAGAGCAGGTAGCAGCGGGAGGCACGGGCGGCGGCAGCAACACGCGAGCAGGTAGCAGCGGGAGGCCTGGGCGGCGGCAACAACACGCGAGCAGGGCGGACGGCGCGCGGGCAGGGGGTGGAGGAAGTGCGAGAGCAGCGGCGGGCGGCGCAACACAGGCGGGGGGAACGACAGTGGACGGGCGAACGGGTGAGCGGGCATGGCCTGTCGCACGTGGGCGACGGAGCACATGCAGGAGGGCACGGCCGGAGCACGTGGGCTGCAGGGGCAGTGCGCACGGTAGTAGAGAGCAGCGGCTTGAGTCATCTTCAGGTTGTCTTTTGTAGGGACCACTAGGCAACCCTTAAAGAACAAGGTGTCATCATCATCAACAGTGAAGAATGAGGGCCTTCCTTCTGCGAGATAGCGCTTAATCTTTTAGGCTTGAGAGCCATATTTCTGCAGCGTCTTGATGCTGCCCACGAGGTCTGGTTTAACAACCAGGGTATGGAGAGAACCCTGGGGAACAACATGGAGGTTCATTTTGTGGAACTCTTTAGGAGGGGGAGCGAGAGCACCCGGAGGAACAATATGGAGGTTCAACTTGCTGAATTCTTCATGAAGAAGGGGCTGAACTTTTCGAACCTTGAGGTGGTTGCAATTGGACTTGCAGCTAAAGGCATTAGCCATCATATTAGCCTTGCCTGGGGTATAGGAAATACCCAAGTTATAATCTGCTATGGCCTCCATCCATCTTTGCTGACGAAGGTTCAGATCTGGCTAAGTAAACAGATACTTCAGACTCTGGTGGTCGGTGAAGATCTCGCAACGATTAACGAGAAGGTAATGTCGCCACAGCTTCAATGCATATATGACTGCAACTAGCTCGAGGTCATGAACTGGTAGTTCTCTTCGGGAGGGCGCAACTGTCGAGAGGCATAAGCAATCACTCTGCGCTCTTGCATTGGGATACAGCCTAATTCTTGACGGGATGCGTCACAGTAAATGACAAAATCCTTGTGAGAATCTGGAGGAGCAAGCACTGGGGCAGAAGTCAGTGTGTCTTTGAGTGCCTGGAAACTTTCCTGACACTTTCCTGTCCATTCGAACTTAATGCCTTTGTGAAGAAGACTAGTCAGTGGCTTGGCGATCTTGGAGAAGTTCTCGACAAAACGGCGGCAATAGCTGGCGAGCCCGAAAAAGCTTCTGACTTGTTTGACATTCTTCGGGGGAGTCCAATCGAGAATAGCCTGAACTCGCTCTGGGTTGACAGGAATACCATCCTTGGAGATCACATGACCAAGGTAGGTTACTTCGGGTAGCCAGAATTCACACTTGGAATACTTGGCATGTAGACGATGCTCTCAAAGCTTTTCCAGAACAAGCCGAAGATGTTCAACATGTTCTTCTTTATTCTTGGAATATACAAGGATATCATCCAGATAAACCACGACGAAATTGTCGAGGTATTCCATGAATATATAGTTCATTAGGCGAGAGAATGTCGCTGGAGCATTGGTTAAGCCGAAAGACATGACGGTGTACTCGTATGAACCATATCGAGTAACGAAGGCGGTCTTTGGGATATCCTCTTCACGAACCCAGATCTGGTGGTAACCCAACCTCAAGTCGAGTTTAGAGAAGACTGATGAACCAGCCAGTTGATCATACAAATCATTGATCCGAGAAAGGGGATACTTGTTCTGAATAGTTGCTTGGTTGATAGGATGGTATTCTTGGACCAAACGATTCGTTCCATCCTTCTTCTTGACAAAGAGAGAAGGTGCTCACCAAGCAGAGGAACTTGGACGAATGAAACCCTGACGAAGCGAATTGTCAATTTCCTTGTTAAGCTTAAGGAGTTCATGCAGCGGCATCTTGTAGGGTTGCTTGGCTATAGGAGTGGTGCCTGGTTTCAAGTCGATGACGAATTCGACAGCTCTAACAGGGGGTATCCCTGGAAGTTCTTCAGGAAAGACATCTTGGAATTCACAAACGACTAGAATGTTTTCAATGCCCTCAAGTTGTGATGCATTCGACGCATTCAAGTAATAAAGTCGTGCCTCAGCATTTTGAACCAGACAAGCGTGGTAGCTTACTATCTCATCCGAGAGGTGTAGGAGATGGACGGTTTTAGTGGCGCAAACGATAGCAGCAGTATGTGCTTTCAACCAATCCATCCCCAGAATGAGATCAATATTGGAAGATTTCAGTACGATGTGAGAGACATGGAATTCCAGTCCTTCAATTTCAATGGGGACGTTGTTGCTAACCATGGAGTTTCATCATTGGCCCGCAGGGGTGTGTACCACTAGCGAAGTGTTCATATCCTCACATTTAGTGTCGTGCGTGTATGCAAAATATTGTGATATGAAAGAATGCGATGCTCCTGAATCAAATAAAACAGATGCTGGCACTGAATTAACAAGAAGAGTACCCATCACAGTAGCAGGTTGGTCTTGAGCTTCATTCAGATCAACGTGGTTAGCCTGACCACGACCATAAGGCCTAGCATTGTTGTTGCGGGGCTGATTGTTTCCACGGCCAGCTGCAAGAAGTGCCAGTTGGTTCTAGTTCTGATAGCATTCCCTGGCACGGTGACCTGGACGACCACACTTGAAGCAGAGCCCATCATTGGGATGGGGAGCAGGAGCTCGAGGTGGTGCAACTGGAAGTCTTGGCTGCCTAGGTGGTGGAGGAGGCAGACACGGTGCAACATAGGATGGTCTTGGAGCAGGTGCAGTTGGATGGTACATGCTGTGGGGGATCCATATCTGACGCTTCTGCGAGGGCGGGCCCAAAGATGAGCCAGCATCACGGTTGTGCCTGGGGGATCCCTGGTGTTCCTGCAGACCAGTTTCGACCTGAATGGCCTTGTTCACCAAGGTGGCGAAATCAGCAAAGTCATGCACAAGGAGCGCGAGGTTTATATCAGCTTGAAGTTTGTCACAGAACTTTTCCTGCCTGCGAGCATCAGTAGCAATGTCTTCTTCAGCATAGCGGGACAAGTCCAAGAACTCCCGCTGATAAGCATCTACGGTCTTGTTGCCCTGGGTGAGGTTGCGGAACTCTCGCTTCTTCCTGTCCATGATTCCCTGAGGAATGAAGCGGGCATGGAAAGCAGCTTGGAATTCTAGACAAGTGATGGCTATTCCAACAGGTAAAGAATGCCTGTGACTATCCCACCATTGAGTAGTGGGACCCTTGAGGAAGTAGGATGCAAAAGTAATATAGCTAGCAGGGGCCACACTAGCAGACTCTAGCTCATAGGTGATGTCGCGGAGTTTAGTCATCAGCATCAAGGGGCTGAGTTGAGCTGCAGTAGATGGCAGGGTTGAGATGCGCAAAGTCCTGCAGAGTCACTAGGGCTGGCTACTGATTCATATTGGGACGCGGGAACTGAGCCATCCTTCCATGAACTGGCGATTCAGCTCAAACTGCTATATCATTCCGGCCATGTATTCGGGTGGTGGTGGAGCGTTGGCACCACGGCCACGACCAGTGGGTCTAACCATCCTGCTTAAACACAACAGGGGTAGTTTAGCATTGAGCATTTGCAAAGACAAGGAATCATTCATGAAGTAACATGCATTACGAAAGGAGTACGATGGATACAACATAGTAGTCAAACACGACATACATATCCATACATAAGTTTGTTTACAAGCCAAAAGTACAAGTTCAGAAAGGGAAAGGTAATCTAGACCAACTAGGCGGCGCGCAGGCACACGGTGGAGGGATACAACAATGAGACATAGCGATATGCTACATCAACATCGGGGAAAACCTTTGAAGCCAGGTAGCTGAAGGTGATGAAGCTGCATCTGGCGCTCGATATGAGGGGCCTGCGCTCCGTGGACACTCTAGTGCAGGAACTGGTCCCGGACTAGAAGAAGAGGTCCACGTGCCGGAGTACTACAACCAACAGCATGCCACTCAAGCCCTGGTGGCAGCTCTGTCCTGCGCGGGTAAAGGATTAACTCTAGATGTATCCTCGCGCTGACTATTGGCAGCAACAGTGTCAGAGCGTCGTAAAGACGAGTACGAGTGGCGTACTGCTCGACATCATAAGCTCGAACAGTGCGATCCAGAGCCTCCAGGTACCGAACCATCACCTATGGGTCGTAACGACGACTCACGTAGGGGGTGTAGACAGCAGGGTAGAATCCAGTCTCATCCCCAGCTGGGACATACGGGATGTATCTGAACCTAGTCTCCTCCAAGCAAGGGTACTATCCACGAAGACGGGTGATAGCCACAAAGGCAACATCATGGACTGCCATCTCAACAATCACTCCAACACCCTCAAAGGTGTGCAACTCAGTGATGGAGCGATCCCGTCGATCATAGATATCGACCACAGCGCGGTACTGCTCCTGGTTGAACTCGCGGTAGTCCTAGTACACAATGTACCGGGGGTACCAGCGGTGACCTAGCCTGGTCAGGAGGTCGACCAGAATGGCCGGGGACCCGGTAGCCTCAGTAGCCATCGTATGGCGTACCACCTGCGTTGCGGATGCATCTGAAACAAAAGAGTTCAAAGATGTCAAATGACAGTGTGTGTATCCTTCATTATACTTCAAAAGAAATAGTTGTAGATAATCCAGCTCTCCGGGTGGATGTGATCACGAGATCCTAATGTTAGAGTTAGCAAAATCATTTAACCCGAATAGAAGAGAGATCAGAATCCCAGAGTATAGGCGAGGAATAAAAGATCCTAATACCACCCAATTGTGATGTGGGCCCGTAAGCCACACAACAATAATGTTAGTAAAAGTTTTCCAACTACTAGACTCAACTTCGGCCAAGGAGTTGGAAGGAGGGTCCTACAGGCAGTCGGCTCCGATACCAACTTGTGACGCCCCCGACTTAATCGTGCACTAATCATACACGCAAACATGCACGATCAAGATCAGGGACTCACGGGAAGATATCACAACACAACTCTAAACACAAATTAAAGCAATACAAGCTTTATATTACAAGCCAGGGGCCTCAAGGGCTCAAATACATAAGCTCGAATACAAACGAGTCAGTGGAAGCAACGATATCTGAGTATCGACATAAGTAAACAAGTCTGCCTTAAGAAGGCTAGCACAAATATCAACGTAGATCGAAAAGGCAAGGCCTCCTACCTAGGAGCCTCCTAACTACTTCTGGTCATCAGCGGTCTCCACGTAGTAGTAGGCACCGTCGGGGTAGTAGTAGTCATCAGCGGTGGCATCTGGCTCCTGGGATCCGCCATCTGATCGCATCAATCGGGTATAGGGGAAAAGAGGTAGCAAAGCAACCGTGAGTACTCATCCAAAGTGCTCGCAAGACTTACATCAGATCTACACTACATATGCATTGGTATCAATAAAAGGGGTAGTATCTGTGGACTAAACTGCAGAATGCCATAATGAGGGGGGAGAAGCTAATCTTATCGAAGACTACGTCTTCTGGCAGCCACCATCTTGAAGTAGTAGAAGAGAGTAGCTGGTATGGTAACAAGTATCATCGTATAGCAATAATCCTACCTGGAGATCCTCTCCTCGTCTCCCTGTGAGAGAGCGATCATCGGGTTGTATCTGTCACTTAATTGGGTGTGTTTTATCAAGTATCCGGTTTTAGTTGTAAGAGGTCGGAATACAACTCCAAGTCGTCCTGTTACCATGGACACGGCTATTCAAATAGATAAACTTCCCTGCAGGGGTGCACCACATTACCCGATACGCTCAATCACCTCTGGCCGGGCACACTTTCCTGTGTAATTCCCAGCCTCGGAAGATCAACACGTCGTAGTCCTACCTAGGCTCTCCAGAGAGGTCAGCACGTCGGTCTACATCCTAAGTGCTCAGGGGTCTTGGGCCCACCGCCCTTTGCACTCCTGCATGTTGCGTGGACGGCCGGGCCCAGTCCTGGCTGCCTCTTTATACAAAGCTGGTGCTTACGCGGACCACCCGGACGTGTGCCACTCATCTGTGACGTCTGAAAAGCTTTCGGGAGAAATCGTACGATGTCGAGTGCCCATAACTCAACGACCAACTCAGATCAAATATCCAATCTCGTTAAGCATGTTATTATGAAATAACCGCGGACGCCGGCTAGGGACCAGGCCCACCTCTCCTTTGGTGGTCTCAACCTGCCCTGTCGCTCCGCCACAATGAATCACTCAAGGGGCCGTCGGGAACCCAAGCCCACCACTACCTGGATGCTACCACCTATCCCTTCAGCCCCCACATCCGAACAATACCATAAGTAGTATAGTAGTATATAGTAGGGATAATTGCATTTTGATACGTCTACAACGTATCTATAATTTTTGATTGTTCCATGCTATTATATTATCTATTTTGGATGTTTTATATGCATTAATATGCTATTTTATATTATTTTTGGGACTAACCTATTAACCTAGAGCCCAGTGCCAGTTTCTGTTTTTCCTTGTTTTTGAGTTTTATAGAAAAGGAATATCAAACAGAGTCCAAACGGAAGAAAACTTTCGCGATGATTTTTCTTGGACCAGAAGAAACACGTAGGACTTGGAGAAGAAGTCAGAAGAGTCTCGAGGACTCCACAAGCCCTCAGGGCGCGCCCCTGGCTTGTGGGCCCCTCGGGAGTCCTCCAACCCTAATCTTTGGCCTATAAATTCAGAAATATTCCCAAATGACCAGAAGCATCCACCAAAATACTTTTCCGCCGCCGTAACCTTCTGTACCCATGAGATCCCATCTAGGGGCCTTTTTCGGCATCCTGTCGGAGGGGGATTCGATCACGGAGGGCTTCTACATCAACTCTATTGCCCTTCTGATGAAGCGTGAGTAGTTTACCACAGACCTACGGGTCCATAGCTAGTAGCTCGATGGCTTCTTCTCTCTCTTTGATCTTCAATACAAAGTTCTCCTCGATGTTCTTGGAGTTCTATCCGATATAATATTCTTTTGCGGTGTGTTTGTAGAGATCCGATGAATTGTGGATTTATGATCAGATTATCTATGAATATCATTTGAATCTTCTCTGAATTCTTATATGCATGATTTGATATCTTTGTATTTCTCTTCGAATTATCGGTTTTGTTTGGCCAACTAGATTGGTTCTTCTTGCAATGGGAGAGGTGCTTAGTTTTGGGTTCAATCTTGCGGTGTCCTCACCCAGTGACATAGTAGGGGTAGCGATGCACGTATTGCATTGTTGCAATCAAGGGTAAAATGATGGGGTTTTCATCATATTGCTTGAGTTTATCCCTCTACATCATGTCATCTTGCTTAAAGCGTTACTCTATTCTCTTGAACCTAATACTCTAGATGCAGGCAGGAGTCGGTCGATGTGTGGAGCAATAGTAGTAGATGCAGAATCATTTCAGTCTACTTGACACGAATGTGATGCCTATATTCATAATCATTGCCTTGGATATTGTCATAACTTTGCGCTTTTATATCAATTGCTCGACAGTAATTTGTTCACCCACCGTATGTTTTCTTTCAATAGAGAAGCCTCTAGTGAAACCTATGGCCCTCGGGTCTATTTTCCATCATATATTTTTAGATCTATAAACCAAAAAACCCAAAAATACCTTGCTGTAATTCATTTGTTTTTACTTTGTTTTATGTTTTAGAAATCTTTTATATCTATCTCTATCAGATCTCATCCTTGCAATTGACTGTGAAGGGATTGACAACCCCTTTATCGCGTTGAGTGCAAGTGTTTGATTGTTTGTGCTGGTGCATAGATTGGAGACTTGCTTGTACCTCCTACTGGATTGATACCTTGGTTCTCAAACTGAGGGAAATACTTATCTCTACTTTGCTGCATCACCCTTTCCTCTTCAAGGGAAAAACCAATGCAAGCTCAAGAAGTAGCAGGAAGAATTTCTGGCGCCGTTGCCGGGGAGGTTCTACATCAAGCCTACCAAGTACCCACCATAAACTCTCATCTCTTGCATTACATTATTTGCCATTTGCCTCTCATTTTCCTCTCCCCCATTTCTAAAACGTTTTCAGAAAAACACAAAAATATTTGTCTTTTTATTCGCCTTCTTTCCGCTTGCCTTTATGTCTTACTTGGTTTGTTTGCTTGTTCGCTTGGAATAATTGTGTGTTTATTGAAAATTAGAAGCAAAGAGTTTATGGATCCTCATCCACTTGCTAATCTTTTTAAGAGATCCAATTATGATGGACCAATTGCTAGTGAGTTGTGTGCACTAGATTATCTTTATGAAGTTTTGCTTGAAATTCGTGAATCTGAAAATTATGATGAAGTGTTAAAAGAAGAAATTTATGAAGTGATTCACGATAGCTCCTTGGATGAAAAGCATGATTGCAATGGTTCTATTATAAATCCTAATAATGTCAATTGTGCTAATAATATGCAAAACCCTAAGCTTGGGGATGCTAATTTTGCTATGTCTACTACTTGCTGCAATGATCATGATTGGGGTGATTTTTCTTATGATCTTGAAAATTTATTTAAGCCTCATGATGAATATGTTTGCAATAATATTGAAAGTGGGTTTGGAAGAGTGTCAACTCTAGGTAATAATGATCCCACTACTTTGGAGTATGATCAATCTTATGAAATTTTTGATAAAAGTGGGCTTGGAGAGGTCATGACTTTAGTTAATGTTAATCCCACTATCTTGGAAGAGTGTCAACTTTGTATGCATGTCGATCATTTAGAGAATATGTTATGTGATAGATATATTGTTGAATTTGAATATGATCCCACATGTAATTATTATGAGAGAGGAAAGTATGGTTGTAGAAATTTTCATGTCACTAAATTACCTCTCGTTATGTTGAGATTGCTATTGTTTCTTTCTTCTTCCTTGCATAAGCTAGTTTTTGCTTGTCTTGATAATTTTTTTGCTTATAAAATGCCTATGCATCGGAAGTATGTTAGACTTAAACTTGTTTTTCACATGCTACATGATGCTCTCTTCGTGTTTTGATTGCTATCTTTCATGAGAGCATCATTAAAATTATCAACTCCTAGCTTAAAGGCTTTAAAGAAAAGCTCTTGTTGGGAGACAACCCAATATTTTTATTTTCTGTTTTTATGAGTTTACACATTATTACCTCGGTATTACTTGTGTTTTGGTGTTTTAATTAGTGTTTGAGCCAAGTAAGACCTTTGGGATGGCTTACGGTGATAGTTGATTTGATCTTGCTGAAAAACAGAAACTTTTGAGCCCAGTAAAATAATTTTATAAATTCACAGAAGCGTGCTTTTGATCTTAATTTTTTACATAAGATTTATATACAAATTTCCCAGGTTTTCCTAATTTTTCAGAATTTTTTGAGTTACATAAGTATACGAAGTTTACAGATTGCTACAGACTGTTCTGTTTTTGACAGATTCTGTTTTCTATGTGTAGTTTGCTTATTTTGATGAATCTATGGGTAGTACCGGGGGGTATGAACCATGGAAAAGTTGGAATACAGTATATATTACACCAATATAAATAAATAATGAGTTCACAACAGTACCTAAAAGTTGGTGATTTATTTTCTTATACCAACGGATCTCATGAGTTTTCTGTTGAGTTTTGTGTTGAGAAGTTTTCAAGTTTTGGGTAAAGATTTGGACTATGGAATAAGGAGTGGCAAGTTCCTAAGATTGGGGATGCCCAAGGAACCCCAAGATAATATTCAAGGACAACCAAGCATCTAAGCTTGGGGATGCCCTGGAAGGCATCCCCTCTTTCGTCTTCGATCCATCGGTAAATTTACTTGAGGCTATATTTTTATTCACCACATGATATGTGTTTTGCTTGGGGCGTCTTGTATGATATGAGTCTTTGCTTTTTAGTTTGACACAATCATCCTTGCTGTTCACACCTTTTGAGAGGGACACGCATGAATCGTGATTTATTAGAATACTCTATGTGCTTCACTTATATTTTTTGAGTTAGGCAATTTGCTCTAGTCATTCACTTATACCCTTTTAGAGCACGGCGGTGGCTTTATTTTATAGAAATTTTTGAACTCTCATGCTTCACTTATATTATTTTGAGAGTCTCTAAACATCATGGTAATTTGCTTAGGTTATGAATTTAGTCCTAATATGATGGGCATCCAAGTGGGATATAATAAAAACTTTCATATAAAGAGCATTGAATACTATGAGAAGTTTGATTCCTTGCATTTGTTTTGAGATATAAAGATGGTTATATTAGAGTCATGCTAGTGAGTAATTCTGGATTGGTAGAAATACTTGTGTTAAAGTTTGTGATTCCCGTAGCATGCACGTATGGTGAACCGTTATGTGATGAAGTCGGAGCATGATTTATTTATTGATTGTCTTCATTATGAGTGGCGGTCGGGGACGAGCGATGGTCTTTTCCTACCAATCTATCCCCTAGGAGCATGCGTGTAGTACTTTGTTTCTATAGCTAATAGACTTTTGCAATAATTATGTGAGTTCTTTATGACTAATGTTGAGTCCATGGATTATACGCACTCTCACCCTTCCACCATTGCTAGCCTCTCTAGTACCGCGCAATTCATGCCGGTGCATTAAACCCACCATATACCTTCCTTAAAATAGCCACCATACCTACCTATTATGGCATTTCCATAGCCATTCCTAGATATATTGCCATGCAACTTCCACCATTCCGTTTATTATGACACGCTTCATCATTGTCATATTGTTTTGCATGATCATGTAGTTGGCATAGTATTTGTGGCAAGGCCATCGTTCATATTTGTTATACATGTCACTCTTGATCATTGCACATCCCGGTACACCACCAGAGGCATTCATATAGAGTCATATTTTGTTCTAGAATCGAGTTGTAATTCTTGAGTTGTAAGTAAATAAAAGTGTGATGATCATCATTATTAGAGCATTGTCCCATGTGAGGAAAGGATGATGGAAGCTATGATTCCCTCACAAGTTGGGATGAGTCTCCGGACTTTACAAAAAATAAAAGAGGCCAAAAGAAGCCCAAACAAAAAAAATGAAAAAAATGAGAGAAAAGAGAGAAGGGGCAATGCTACTATCCTTTTACCACACTTGTGCTTCAAAGTAGCACCATGATCTTCATGATAGAGAGTCTCCTATGTTGTCACTTTCATATACTAGTGGGAATTTTTCATTATAGAACTTGGCTTGTATATTCCAATGATGGGCTTCCTCAAATTGCCCTAGGTCTTCGTGAGCAATCAAGTTGCATGCACACCCACTTAGTTCCTTTTTTGAGCTTTCATACACTTATAGCTCTACACTACTGCAGGATGGTCCAAACGCGACAGTCCAATCAGAGACCCTTCAACGAAACTGTGTGCGATGGATCAATCACAAACGGTGATGTAATAAAACCATAAAAAAAGATGCAAAACATTTGTGATGGCGGTGACATCAAACATGGTTCAGATTAGAGTTGCGTGTCCGATGCATGGCAAACGGTTAATCCAGCAGAATTGTTTGCGATGAGGCAGAACAACAGAAACGGGCAGCCAAATGAGGGTGTGTGCGATATACGGCATACAGTTCACTAGGATGAACTGTGTGCGATTAGGCAACACAGTAGAAACGGTCTGCCAGATCAAGGTGTGTGCAATGGAGGGCATACAGTTCACTCGGATGAACTGTTTGCGATGAGCCAAGACAACAGAAACAATTCAACTGAACAAGATGTGTGTGATACGCGGCAAACAGGTTCGTAATCAGAAATGTGTGCGAAGACCAATAATAACACAGACAATTGCTGCTAATGAGCCGTGTGATTTGCTCTATCTACGATTGCTGCTAACACCGAGTCGGGCAGGACGCGAGCAGAGCGCGCCGTGGCCACCTCAACCGCGAGCAACCACACACATAGAGCAGTTGAACACGCAGGGAATGATCGTGTACAAGCCGGCCGGCAGTTGCGTCGCTGCGTAGAGAGCGGCCGTGTGCTACTACCTCCGTCTTGGTCTATTAGTCCCCTTTATATTTTGTGCCATATTTTGACCTTAAATTTAACAAACAAAATGTTAATGCATGTTATTAAAATTATATAATTGGAAACTATGTTCAAATACGAATCCAACGATATAATCTTTGGCGACATGCATTTGTATTTTATTTGTTAAATCCTACTTATAAACCAAGACGGGGCCGGGGTAGTAGGTAATAAAATCGCAAAAGTTTTTTTTAACCGTATGTGTAAGTGTCCTTTTGTCCTCCTCTCGCACATCTTGTCACCCCGCTGCCGCAGACGGCTTCGAGTGCAAGCTTGAGCGGCGCGCGGGGGCGTTCTTTTGGCCAAACGGTGGTGAGCCCGTTCCCGCGCAACCGCGCAGGTTCCCGCGCAAGCTTCCCGCCCGACTCGGTGAAATCCCCCAAAATCCCAATGCTTACCAGCCTACTATATAAACCCTAACGGCCGGCTAGTCATGCGTCGCATTTTCCCCTCCCTCCTTGTAGCTTATCTCGTCTGCTTCTCCCACAATCACCAATGGCACCGGTCCGTCGTTGTCGCTCAGCCACTCCACCGTCATCAGAGGACAGCTCCAGCTGGGAGGCTACACCGCGGCGGCGGCGGCGGCTCAGTCCTCGGTGTAGTGTAGTGCGCGTGGCGTCCCTCCTGTTGGCTGTGCGCGGAACACCCACCACCCGCTCCGTTGCCACTGCCCGTCGGCAGCTGTTGCCGGCCGCCGTTGCCGCCACCCCACCGTCTACCGCCGTGGCTGCCACACCACCATCAAAAGCCAGGGCCATCGCCCGCTCCGCCGCCGCGGCCCGAAGGCGGGAGGTGGCCGTCGTGGCCGCCACCCCATTGCCGGCCACCGTGTCCATCACCCGCTCCGCCACCGTGGCCCGAAGGCGGGAGGTGGTGGTCGTGGCCGCCACCCCATCATCGGCCGCCGTGGCCGCCAGCCCGCCGTCGACCGCCGGGGTCATCACCCGCTCCGCCACCGCCGCCCGAAGGCGGGAGACGGAGGTGGAGGCCCGCACGTGCGTTAGCGACCTTGCGTGCTACATCGAGTTTCTGCGGGAGGAGGAGGAGCGCCTCGCCGAGCACGCAAAGAGCCTTACCGCCACCGTGTCCGCAACACACACCGACGTAGAGGCGAGGAATCAGGAGATCTACGAGGAGTCCCGCCGCTTCGAGAGGGGTCGTTTGGAGCGGCAGAGGGCATTCGAGGTGAGCGTCGCTGAAGGTACAGCAGCGGCAGACACCGTATTGCAGTTGTCCAGCTCGTCGGTAGACTCGTCCTCCTCTGCCTCTTACTGAGCGCGCTCGGCAGAGGAGAGGCTGCCGAAAGTAGTACAAAGCCCCTCCGTAGTAGTATTTAGGGGCTATTTTGTTCAGTTCATCTGACTATAGATGTGGTGGAACTGTACAACGTACTTAAAATTGGCTAGTATATATAGTTGAACTAGCTATTTCAGTACGTGGTTGGCAACAATTGGGGAAAAATTTGGTCGGTTCAGCTGTCGAGTTGAACTGTTTGTATAAAAGAACGACTGCTTAATCTATGAATGAAATGTATGCTTAATTACTGAATTTTAGTTGCAAAAATTAGATAGTGCTAGTGATTTTTAGCTGCATATTTTGACAAATGGCAGTGTTACAAGGTTGATAAATGGCAATGTTACTAGATCAACAAATGTCAATCTTTCCAGTTTGACAAATGGCAATATAGAATATACCCAATATGAGAGATGCAAATCTTACCAAATTGTCTGTACGTGCGGTTGCACACGGGTCATCCAAAAAAACAGTTTGCGTTGAAGGGAGGTACAAATCCTGCTTGCCAGATTTTCTCTTGGCTTAGCGCCGAAGTCTCACTTTGCATACCGTATTCAATCTGAACTGTTTGCATTGAAGAGATGCACAAATCCTGCGCGGCGAATTTTCCCTTGGCTTACTGGGGAAGATCATAGCTCTCACTTTGCATACGGATGTTCTATCTAAAATGTTTGCGAACAAGAGCTGCACAAATCCTGCTCGGCACATTTTCCCTTGGCTTACTGGGGAAGCTGTCGGTTTACATATGGGTGTTCTTTCTAAAACGTTTGCGATCAAGAGGTGCACAAATCCTGCTCGGCACATTTTCCCTTGACTTCCTGGGGAAGCTGTCGGTTTGCATAAGGGTGTTCTAACTAAAATGTTTGTGATGAGTGTTTTATATTTAAAAACAAATCACATATTTTTAAATAAAATTGTTTGATAAGTCTATACATTCAGAGAGAAAGACGCAAGTTCGTTCAAACCATATCTTTCATTCAGTCACACTGCGAATTTATATTCATATGATCGAGATACAGTATTAAACCCAACTGGAAGACTAGTGGCAGATGATCCTTCTGCGCCATGGCGTTGGTGGAGGTCTGCGGGAAGGGAATGGCCCGTATTAAACTGCGGCTTGGGTGCCATTAATGGAGAGGATGCGAGCAAGGCGGGCAGCGGCCATGGAAGTCAAAGGGCTCGCTTCCCCTTGAGCCTGCGCGGCGTACAACACTACAGGTCGCACGCTTCCCGGTGAGCCTGCGCATTAGAGTACAGCTCGCACGCCTCCCGTTCAGTCAAGCACCTGTCCACACGGCACCTCCTAGCCATTAAAAGAGTGAGGCGTGGCGTCACGTGAATGGTTAATAAAACGCACACGATTTAAATTATACAAAAATTTTGAGATGTTAAAGTGGCAACTATTTGTTTTAAAATGCCTTTGTTAGCTGTTATTCGAGTGTGCCTTCTCTCAAAATGGACACGAAAAATACCACAGCATGTCGGGTGCCATTCCATGATTGCATGCCAAGTTTCATGAATTTCAGACGAGTTTTGGATTTACTAGAATTTAAAAACAAAGTATCTCAACGTTTCCTCGAGGCCATCGTCGGTGCATTCGACGAAGACTATGAGGTGTTTTCTCAGTGTGCCCGTGCTTACCTCAACTCGAGAGGCAGCAGGTTGGTGCCCGGAGCGGCTCAGGCAACTCACCACTATGACGAGGGCACCCACGATGTGGAGGCCTCGCCCTCTTCCTTGTCCAGGGAGCCAATCATCATCGATATCTCCGACGATGAGGAGTAGCTTGTCTTATTAGCTCACTAAAAGGACCTATGTTCAGTTTTCTAGCTACGCCGGTTAAGCATGCTCGGTTTACCCGTTGCATGTGCTGCTCCTGCCTTTCCTTAACAAATTCTAGTGAATTGTCCTATCTACTTTTACCATGCAATCTGTTGCTCTAGTCTATATGTTCTATATGTCGTGCAATGTGGTGCTCACTTATTAACTGTTTGGTTAATTAGTTGTCGTCTTCAGTTAACTGTTTGGTTCAATTTTGCAAATGTGATGTTCAATTCTTCAGGCTGCAATTTTGTATTGTCTTCCATGTGAGAAATAAATCGAATTTATCTTTACAAAATACACGAGAAACAAATAAAATTGCTATATTTCCTAGTTTTCAAGCATGCTTGGTTTGGTTAACTGTCTGATCTTCTAATATGTTATACATTCTGCAATGCGGTGCTCAGTTAACGTTTGGTTCATTTGTTGTGGTTTTAGTTAACTGTTTGGTTCAATTCTGCAATGCGATGCTCAATTGTTGTGGGTGCATTCTGTTATTGTATACCATGCGAGAAATAAATCGAATTTGGCTGTACTAAATACATGAGAAACAAATACAATTGCTATATTTCCAAGTTGTTAAGCATGCTTGGTTGGGTTAACTATCTGATCTTCTATTAGGAGTATGTTATATTGTGCAATGTGGTTCTCAGTTAATGGTTTGTTCATTTGTTGTGGTGTTTAGTTAACTGCTTGGTTCAATTCTGCAATGCGATGTCCAATTGTCATGGGTAGAATTTTGTATTGTTGTGCATGTGAGGAATAAATCGAATTTGGCTGCACTTAATACATGAGAAACATATACAATTGCTATATTTCCTAGTTCTTAATCATGCTTGGTTTGAATAAATGGGTTTTCCATGTGGCTCGAATTAATCTGATGAATCTGCAATGTTCTTATTTTTCATCAACATATTTTACTGATAGCATGCGAACCCTCACTTAACCTGATCACTAACTACCTTATATGTGTTGCAGGGAGACAATGGGAGGCACTGAGGTTTACAATCGAGATTTGCACATGCATGGTCCTTTGTCTAATAGCACATTATTGTGCAATTGCAGGAACCATTCTAATATTTAGGTTTTTAACAATTTGGTCTTGCACATGTAGGTCCTACTGTCAGAGGTTTTAACCCACTGTTCGACCCTTTTTGCATATGGGGAAATGAGTTGTCCATGAATATCAGTCAAGTCCAGAAACTCAGAAAGATTGTTAGGATAAAGAAATTAGCGACAAAAAACAACAAGATCTTTGTGTGCACAATGAAGAAGACATCAGTTCACTACAGGATGGTACCAACTATTATACCTTGCCTGGAAGCTCTGTTCATATCAACTTGTTATGAATGTTCCAACGACTTTGGCCATTATTTTGAGACTTCATAACAAGTTGATATGAACTTAGAAAAATGCAAATAAGATATCAGGATGTTCAGAGAACATCACCTACATTTGCATGTAATTTTTATTCATGAAAAATTATTGTTTATACCTTTTAATTTTTAATAATGTTAAGAACAATAATAACCTCGCGTAGTTTAAATGGTACTTTTGTCTTTAATGCAAATGACATGCACATAAAGGTAATGTTTATCTAAACATTTTGATATCTTATTTGCATTTTTCTGAGTTCATACGAATTTGTTATGAATTTTCAAAGTATTGGTCAAACGATCAAAGGGCATTCGGGTGACCTCGCTAGCAAATCTAAGGGCAAAACTGAGCAGAGTCGAAAAGTAAGGGCAAACCCCATGGGTAGGTTCCAACTAGGGGCAAAATGCATTTGTCCCTATATAGTATATCCGTGATCACCACCCGAAGGAATCACGGCCCGATAATATAGCATGGCAGACGGACAAGAATGTAGGGCCACTGATGGAATACTAGCAAACCTATACTGAGCATATAGGATAACATGTGAAAGTATCAACAGTTGTAGCAAGGACAGGCTATGCAGCAGTATAGGAGTAACGGTAAGACAGTAATAGTAGCATTACTCTAATGCAAGCACTAGAGGGAAAGAGTAGGCAGTATCGGAATGCTCAAGGGGGTTTTGCTTGCCTGGAAGCTCTGTCAAGAAGGAGGGGTCATCGACACTGTAGTGGTACTGGGGTCGCCGGCAGTCTCGGGGTCTACCAGAGAGAAGAGGGGGAAAACCATAAATATAAAGCAAACAGATGCATCACGATGCATGACATGACAATATGAAGTGCTAGGGGTGACCTAACGCAGTGCTACACGATACCGATGAAGAGGGAAGATGTTTTCCCAGCGTTTGGCATTTTCCGGACAAACGAATCAAAGGGGACGGATCCAAGTTCATCATGCTCGAGGCATGTGACAGATGAACGAATTGCATATTCGGATTCGTTATATTTTTCTGAGCAACTTTCATATATAAATTATTTTCATCTGACTTACAGATTAATTTATATGATTTTTACAAAGTTTAAACATTTTTCCAAAATTAATATTAATTCAAAAATAAATGGCTAACTGCTAGGTACACCCAAAAGTGTACCTAGCCAGGGGGTCAGTGAGGCTGACAGGTGGGGTCCAGGGGGTCCAGTCAACTGTTGACCAGTCAACAGTTGACTTGTCAACTGGGTCAAAGTGGACCCACATGTCGTTGGCACATTAAGCTAATTAATTAATTAACTAGTTAATTAATTTACTAATTATTCATTTTTATTTTTATTATTTTTCTAATTAGTTTTTAGGGCGATGGGGCCCGTTGTCAGCGGCTGCTAGCTAGAGGGGGGGGGGGGGTTAGTGCTAATGGGGGATTAGCCCCCACTAATTAAGTCGGCCGGCCCCACTGGCCAGGGGCACAGCCTGCAAGCCCCAGTGCTGGACATGCACGGGCATAGGGTGCACCGAAGGCCAGGCCAGGAGCAAGGCAGCGACGGGCTCCGGCGGACGAAGGCGGGCGCGCGGCCAGGCGCAGCAGCAATAGTGCAGGTAGCAGCGGGAGGCCCAGGCGGCGCTAGCCGCGGGCGGGCGCGACTGCATCAGGGCAGCCGACACGCGGGCAGGGGGTTGAGGAAGTGCGGGAGCAGCCGAGGGCGGCGCAGCACAGGCGGGGGGCACGACAGTGGACGGGCGAACGGGCGAGCGGGCGTGGCCCAGCGCGCATGGGCGGCGGAGCACACGCAGGCGGGCGCGGCCGAAGCGAGTGGGATGCAGGGGTGGCACGCACGATAGTAGAGAGCAGCGGCAGTAGGGGTGTGGTGGTTTTGTCACGACAGATGTCCTAGTGTGAGGATTTTGACGTGAGGCCATCGCAAGTAGGTGATTAGCTTGTCGGGGTTGATCGGAATCGAGAGGCACGGATTACCCAAGTTCGGCCCCTCACGATCGAGGTAACACTGGTACAGCGAGGTGCTATACAAACGGTTTTTAACCCCTTTCCGCGACGGCATTTTGAACCGTCGCCAAGTTAGTGTGTGTGATAGGGGGGTCCTTCCCACACGACCCAGAAACCGTCGGGGATAGGCCCTCCGGTCACACACGCTCGGCAAAATGAGGTCGTGTGCGACGGGCGAGCAATCAAATACGATTATACGTATAGTTGTGCTAAAAAAATACAATTATACAGGCCAAATCATTTCCAGTCGTAAGTACATCCCACATAGTCAGTCCCGACTAAACGTTTTCGTTCGTATGTACATTCCACACAATCAATCCAAGGAATACGTTTCCGTTAGTATGTACATCCCACACAGTTAATCCAAGAAGTACATTTCCGTTCGTATATACATCCCACATAGTCACTCCAAGGAAAACGTTTCCGTTCGCAGGTACATCACACACAATTTTCCCCATTAAATCTTTTTTGATAGCGTTGTCATTGCAGACGATATTAACAATTTTATCGTTTGCGTTATTGAATGCATCACACACGGTGCGTAGAAGAAACTGTGTGGCATAGGCTGTCCATCACACACACTTTTTATGTGGTAAACGTTTGTGCAAGGTGGCCTAATGCAAACAATTTTCAAGAGGAAGTCGTGTGTGATTGTTCATTGATCCAACATGTTTTATTCCTAGAAACTGTGTGCGTTGTCTGAGGTCATCGCCCAAGGTGTTTTCTCAATAACCGTTTGCAATAGAAAAACCCCAATTAGCAGGCTAATTGGAAATTAGCCGGCTAATTGTCCTATTATTATTAATTCATTTATTAATTGATATTTCATATTAAGCACACAATATATTTCATTTTCGTATTAAGGAAGCATGATTTCATAATTGAAATACATCAGAGTACAACATCATATAGCTTCAGCACTCAGCTACCCCATTACACAACTGCACCAGCACCAAGTTTCACATGGAACATCTATAACCTTTCAAAATTAGCATCATAGACGGTACATAGACAAATGAATCTCATCTGGAAAACTGCTGAAGCGGAAGGCGAATATTGAGCCTTCATTGATGTTGAAGGTCTTTGCAACTTTAGGCCAGTGCCTGTGGATGATTGACCGTCCATCCTTCGTTCGCTTCAGGAACACTTCAATATTGAACCGTGGGTGTTGTATGAATACCTTACTCGCCTCCTGACCATACAGGTGGTTTGAGAGGTAATCGTCAGTGAACTGCTTTGGAAAATGCCTGAAAACAAGGATGTGCATAAATATCTTCTCTAGATTGGAAATGGGGTAAAGGAATAAAAAAGGCAAGGTATAATAGTTAGTACCATCCTGTAGTGAACTAATGTCTTCTTCAGTGTGCAGACAAAGATCTTGTTGTTTTTTGTCGCTAATTTATTTATCCTAACAATCTTTCTGAGTTTCTTGACTTGACTGATATTCATGGACAATTCATTTCCCCATATGCAAAAAGGGTCGAACTGTGGGTCAAAACCTCTGACAACAGGACCTACATGTGCAAGACCAAATTGTTAAAAACCTAAATATTAGAATGGTTCCTGCAATTGCACAATAATGTGCTATTAGACAAGGGACCATGCATGTGCGAACCTCAATTGTAAACCTTAGTGCTTCCCATTGTTTCCCTGCAACACATATAAGGTAGTTAGTGATCAGGTTAAGTGAGGGTTCGCATGCTATCAGTAAAATATGTTGATGCAAAATAAGCATATTGCAGATTCATCAGATTAATTTGAGCCACATGGAAAACCCATTTATCCAAACCAAGCATGATTAAGAATTAGGAAATATAGCAACTGTATATGTTTCTCATGTATTAAGTGTAGCCAAATTCGATTTATTCCTCACATGCACAACAATACAAAATTCTACCCACGACAATTGGACATCGCATTGCAAAATTGAAGCAAGCAGTTAACTAAACACCACAACAAATGAACCAAACATTAACTGAGCACCACATTGCACAATATAACATACTCCTAATAGAAGATCAGGCAGTTACCCAAACCAAGCATGCTTAACAACTTGGAAATATAGCAACTGTATTTTTTCCTCATGTATTTAGTACAGCCAAATTCGATTTATTTCTCACATGGTATACAATAACAAAATGCACCCACAACAATTGAACATTGCATTGCAGAATTGAACCAAACAATTAACTAAACACCATAACAAATGAACAAAACGTTAACTGAGCACTACATTGCACAATATATAACATACTAGAAGATTAGACAGTTAACCAAACCAAGCATGCTTGACAACTTGGAAATATAGCAATTGTATTTTTTTCTCATGTATTTTGTACAGATAAATTCGATTTATTTCTCACATGGAAGACAATACAAAATTGCACCCTGAAGAATTGAACATCACATTTGCTGAATTGAACCAAACAGTTAACTGAAGACGACAACTAATTAACCAAACAGTTAATAAGTGAGTGATACGTCTCCAACGTATCTATAATTTTTGATTGTTCCATGCTGTTATATTATCATTCTTGGATGTTTTACAATCATTTTATAGCAACTTTATATCATTTTTTGGGACTAACCTATTGACATAGTGCCTAGTGCCAGTTGCTATTTTTTGCTTGTTTTTTACTTCGCAGGAAATCAATACCAAATGGAGTCCAAATGCAGCGAAACTTTTTGGTGATTTTTTCTGGACCAGAAGACACAAGTTGGGCCAAGAAAGTATCTGAGGGGGGCTCCGAGGGGAGCACAACCCACCAGGGCGCGCCTGGGGGCCCAGGCGCGCCCAGGTGGGTTGTGCCCACCTCGGCCACCTCCCGCACCACCTCTTTGCTCTATAAATACCCCAATATTCCAGAAACCACAGATCCAATCTAGACACCATCATGGAGGGGTTCATCATCCTCATTGGTGCCTCTTCGATGATGAGTGAGTAGTTCATTGTAGACCTACGGCTCCGTAGGCAGTAGCTAGATGGCTTTCTCTCTCTCTTTTAATTCTTAATACAATGGTCTCTTGGAGATCTATTTGATGTAACTCTTTTTGCGGTGTGTTTGTTGGGACCCGATGAACTTTAAGTTTATGATCAGATCTATGTTTTTATCCATGAAAGTTATTTGAGTCTTTTGATCTCTTATATGCATGATTACTTATAGCCTCGTATTTCTTCTTCGAATCTTTGGTTTAGTTAGGCCAACTAGATCGATTTTTCTTGCCATGGGAAGAGGTGCTTTGTGATGGGTTCGATCTTACGGTGCTTGATCCCAGTGACAGAAGGGGAATCGACACGTATGTATCGTTGCTATTAAGGATAACAAGATGGGGTCTATTTCTACATAAATAGATCTTGTCTACATCATGTCATCGTTCTTATTGCATTACTCTGTTTCTCCATGAACTTAATACACTAGATGCATGCTGGATAGCGGTCGATGTGTGGAGTAATAGTAGTAGATGCAGGCAGGAGTCGGTCTACTAATGTTGGACATGATGCCTATATAATGATCATTGCCCGGATATCATCATAATTATTTGAAGTTCTATCAATTGCCCAACAGTAATTTGTTTACCCACCATATGCTATTTTCTTGAGAGAAGCCACTAGTGAAATCTACGGCCCTCGGGTCTATTTTCTCATCATATATTTTTAGATCTATTTTGCTATTTGACTTTTTTTTATTTGCCACTTTTATTTTCAGATCTATATTTCTAAAAAAACCCAAAAATATTTTGCTTCACTTTATTTTATTCGCGATCTATTTATCCAATCTACTACAATTTATCTCCCGTCCGTTTGCCAATTTGTGGCGCCGTTACCCGAAAGGGATTGACAACCCCTGTAACACGTCGGGTATTTGTTCTTTGTGTGCAGGTGCTGTTTACGTAGTGTTGCTTGGTTCTCCTATTAGTTCGATAACCTTGGTCTCATCACTGAGGGAAATACCTACCATTGCTGTGCTGCATCATTCCTTCCTCTTTGGGGAAATACCGACGTAGTTCAAGCAAGCATCAAAAGAAATTTCTGGCGCCGTTGCCGGGGAGGATCAAGTCAAGATAGTCTCCCAGCCACGTGCCAATTTCTGGCGCCGTTGCCGGGGAGACATCATCAACATCTACCAGTTTCCTAATCACAAATCTCATCTCCTTGCAATTTACATTATTTGCCATTTACCTCTCTTTTTCCTCTCCCCCACTTCACAAAAATTTGCCGTTTTATTCGCCCTCTTTTTCGTTCGCCGTTTTCTCGTCAGATCTGTTTTTGAGTGCAATCTTGTTGCGTAGTCACGATGACTCAAGAGAACACCAAGTTGTGTGATTTCTCCAATACCAACAACAATGATTTTATTAGCACTCCGATTGCTCCTCCCGCCACTAGTGCGGAGTCTTGTGATATTAATGCAGCTTTGTTGAATCTTGTTATGAAAGATCAATTTTTCGGTACTCCTAGTGAGTATGCCGCGTCCCATCTTAACACATTCGTGGAATTATGCGATATACAAAAGAAAAAAGATGTGTACAATGATATTGTGAAGTTGAAATTATTCCCGTTTTCTTTGCGAGATCGTGCAAAATTTTTGTTTTCTTCTTTGCCTCGCAATAGTATCAATTCTTGGGATAAGTGCAAAGATGCTTTTATTACTAAGTATTTTCCGCCCACGAAAATTATTTCCCTTAGGACACAAATCATGAATTTTAAGCAACTTGAGCATGAACATGTTGCGCAATCTTGGGAAAGAATGAAATTAATGCTAAGAAATTGTCCTACTCATGGTTTAAATCTTAGGATGATCATACAAATTTTTTATGCGGGATTGAATTTTGTTTCTAGAAATCTTTTAGATTCCACCGCGGGTGGTACTTTTGTGGAAATTACTTTGGGTGAAGCAACTAAATTGCTAGACAATATTATGGAAAATTATTCACAATGGCATATCGAAAGAGCTCCTACTAGTAAAAAGGTTAATTCGGTTGAAGAAATTTCTTCTTTGAGTGAAAAAGTTGATGCTCTTATGAAATTGATTGCTAATAAAAGTGCTCCTATTGATTTTAATGATGTGACTTTGTCTACTTTGATTGAGCAAAATAGTGATCCCGTAGATGTGAATTTTATCTCTCGAAACAATTTCAATAACAATGCTTATAGAAGTAATTTTAATCCTAGGCCTTTTCCTAGTAATTCCTCTAATAATTATGGTAATTCCTATGGTAATTATTCTTATAATAATAATAGGAACACCTCTGATTTCGAGAATAATATTAAAGAATTTATCAATGCTCAAAAGAATTTTAACACTACGATGGAAGAAAAATTGAGTAAGATTGATGATTTGTCTAGAAGCGTTGATAGAATTTCTCATGATGTAGAAAATCTCAGGATGAAAATTTTTGTGCCTAAGGTTGAAGAATCAATTAAAGCTTTATATGTTTCTATGGATGAAAGTAAGAAAAGAACCTCTATGCTTAGAGCTAGAAGAGAATTTTTGGAAAAAGCATTTTCTAGTGATTACTTTCACAAAAATGATGAAGATCTTAAAGTGATTGGTGTTTCTTCTATTGATTCCTTGTTTAGTAAAATTAAAATTGATGAAAAAGGGACTGAAGAAGAGTCAACTTTAGCTAGAAGGCGTCCCGATAATTTGGAGGGTGAAAATCTTTTTGAGAAAATTGATAAAAGTGGGTTTGGAGAGGTCAAAACTTTAACTAGTGATGTGCCCACTCTTTTGGATTACAAAGACTTTAATTATGATAATTGCTCTTTGATTGATTGTATTTCTTTGTTGCAATCCAAGATAAATTCACCCCATGCCTATGAACAAAATAAAGCTTTTACTAAACATACTGTTGATGCTATGATGAAAGCTTTGGAAGAAAAGTTGGAATTAGAAATTTCAATTCCTAGAAAATTACATGATGAATGGGAACCTACTATCAAAGTCAAGATTAAAAATAGGGTTAATTTGATAAATGCCACTCCAAATCTGGCGATTCCGAGAAATGCCACTGCAATTTCCAAACTTTGAAAAATGCCATTTCATGCCATTTCCAGTGGCATTTTTCGAAGTCTGGAGTGGCGTTTTTCAAAGTATGCAAAAATTGCAGTGGCGTTTTTCAAAGTTTGGAAATTGCAGTGGCATTTTTATGAATCGCCATAATTGGAGTGGCATTTATCTAACTAACCCTTAAAAATAATGAGTGTTTTGCTTTATGTGATTTGGGTGCTAGTGTTTCTACAATTCCGAAATCTTTATGTGATGTGCTTGGTCTTACCGATATTGAAGAATGTTCTTTAAATTTGCACTTGGCGGATTATACTATTAAAAAGCCTATGGGAAGATTTAATGATGTTCTTATTCTTGCGAACAGGAATTATGTGCCCATAGATTTTATTGTTCTTGATATTGATTGCAATCCGTCTTGTCCAATTATTCTTGGTAGACCGTTTTTGCGCACTATAGGTGCCGTGATTGATATGAAAGAAGGGAACATCAAATTCCAATTTCCTTTGAGAAAGGGTATGGAACAGTTCCCTAGAACAATAATTAAGCCACCATATTAATCAATCATGAGGGCATCTTATGGATCTAGAAACAAAGATGACAACACTTAGATCTTTGCATTATGCCTAGCTAAGGGCGTAAAATAATAGCGCTTGTTGGGAGGCAACCCAATGAATAAAATTTATTTTTGTATTTTTCTTCCTGTTCTTGGGTGTTTGCACAATTATGCTACTGTTATGATTGTGTTTTTTGTGTTTTAATTAGTGTTTGTGCCAAGTAAAGCCTTTAGGATAGCTTTGGTGATAGTTGATTTGATCTTGTTGGAAAACAGAAACTTTTGTGTCCAGTAGAACAATTTTTAAAATTCACAGAAGCGATGAAAAATTCTGAAGTTTTTACACAAGATTTATGTACACATTGTCTCTGTTGTCTTAATTGTTCGGAATGTTTGGAGTTACAGAAGTATGAGAACAATTCGCATCTTTACAGACTGTTCTGTTTTTGACAGATTCTGTTTTCTTTGCATTGTGTGCTTATTTTGATGAATCCATGGTTTTTATCGGGGGGTATGAGCCATGGTAAAGTTAGAATACAGTAGATATAATGCAAGAACAAAATTTGAATGGGTTTTCTACAGTACTTAAAGTAAAGATTGGTTTTCTTATACTAACGGATCTCACAAAGGTTTTGTTGAGTTTTGTGTGATTGAAGTTTTCAAGTTTTGGGTGAGATTACGATGGATGAAGAAATAAGGAGTAAGAAGAGCCTAAGCTTGGGGATGCCCCATGGCACCCCAAGCCAGTATCCAAAGAGAAGCAAGCAACTAATCCTGGGGATGCCCGAGTGGCATCCCCTCTTTCTTCTAACGACCATCGGTATTTTACTTGGAGCTATATTTTTATTCGTCACATATCATGAGTTTTGCTTGGAGCGTCTTGTATGATATGGGTCTTTGCTTGTTTTGCCTTTTATTTTAAGTCATAAATCCTTGCTGGACACACCTATTTGAGGGAGCCAAAATTATGCTATGACTTGTTAGAATTGCTCTCTATTCTTCACTTAAATCTTTATGAGCTATGGAATTACTCTAGTGCTTCACTTATATCTTTTTGAGCACGGTGTGCTTTAGTATTTTTGAAGAAATGCTCTCATGCTTCACTTAGATTTATTTGAGAGTTAGTAAATTTTTTTTTTAGAAATTCACTCTTGCTTCACTTAAATTATTTTGAGAGAAGAAAATTTTTATGCTCATGTTCTTCACTTAGATTTGTTTGAGCTATCAAAAGCAACATATAAAATTAGTCCCAAAGTGATAGATATTCAAGATGGATATAATAAAAACTTTCATGAAGATCATTGGACAAAATTAGCTTGATTCCTTGTAATAGTTTTGCGGTATGATGATATAATATGTGAGTCATGTTAATGAGTAATTATGGCTTAGTAAGAATATTGGTGTTAAGGTTTGTGATTCCCTATGCAAGCACGAAAGTCAATATTTATGCAATGAAATTACATCCTACTTGTGGTGCATTATTCGGTGTTAGTTATGCTTAATGCTCGCTTATGAGATTTTTCGTTTCTTGGTTGGATGCTTCTCAATCTTTTGCTAGCCTTCATTTGCAGTAAGTATGATCACTACTTGTGCATACAAAATCTTTAAACCAGTTTTGCCATATGAGTCCACTATACCTACCTATATGCGGTATTTCTGTGCCATTCTAAGCAAATTTGTATGTGCCATCTCTAATTTCAAAATAAATTTCTCTTTTGTGTGTTTGTACCACTCATGAAACGGTAGGGGGTGGCTGATATATTTCCATGCTAGATGTGTTATTCTCAAGATGAGTGTTTATTCACTTGTCATTGCATGAGAGTACGGCAAAGGTATTAGGGATGCCCAGTACCGAAATGAAAAATGAATTTACTTTATGTTGTCAAATAATAAATTCCTTGGAAAGTGTTGGTATGGAGGGCACCCGTGGATACGGCTAGCCATGGAAAGTGAAAGTATGGTGGAAAAAGGAATAAACTTTATTTTCTGTTTGGGAACCGCCTATGATATATCTAGCATGGAAAGTATTGGGAACTACTCGATCGTTTTCGTTGACAGGAAAAGCATGCCACCCAAAATGTTTTATCTCTACTTTTTTTGCTTTGAGCTCTGGCACCTCTACAAATCCCTACTTCCCTCTGCGAAGGGCCTTTCTTTTACTTTATGCAATTTTTATTTTGAGTCTCCATCTTCTCTTATAAATCACCAACTAAGGGGCACTATGATCATACTTGAGCATTGGGTGTAGCTAATATGCGAGTGTGTTTCATGAATGGATCAATGATTGAGCATAATGGGCTAGGGATAACTTGCTTTAGTGTTGATATTTTGAAAGACATGGTTGCTTGTTGATATGCTTGAGTATTGAAATCTTCATGTCAAAACTAGACTATTGCTTTGAATCATATAAATATCCAAATGTCCATGCTACAAAGAAAAGAATATGTGATGAACATGTTAGGCAGCATTCCACATCAAAAATTTAGTTTTTATCATTTACCTACTCGAGGACGAGCAGGAATTAAGCTTGGGGATGCTGATACGTCTCCAACGTATCTATAATTTTTGATTGTTCCATGCTGTTATATTATCATTCTTGGATGTTTTACAATCATTTTATAGCAACTTTATATCATTTTTTGGGACTAACCTTTTGACATAGTGACCAGTGCCAGTTGCTATTTTTTGCTTGTTTTTTACTTCGCAGGAAATCAATACCAAATGGAGTCCAAATGCAGCGAAACTTTTTGGTGATTTTTTCTGGACCAGAAGACACAAGTTGGGCCAAGAAAGTACCTGAGGGGGGCTTCGAGGGGAGCACAACCCACCAGGGCACCCCTGGGGCGCGCCCAGGTGGGTTGTGCCCACCTCGACCACCTTTCGCACCACCTCTTTGCTCTATAAATACCACAATATTCCAGAAACCCTAGGGGAGTCGACGAAAATCAATTCCAGCTGCCGCAAGTTCCAGAAACCACAGATCCAATCTAGACTCCATCACGGAGGGGTTCATCATCCTCATTGGTGCCTCTCCGATGATGCGTGAGTAGTTCATTGTAGACCTACGGGTCCATAGGCAGTAGCTAGATGGCTTTCTCTCTCTTTTTTGATTCTCAATACAATGGTCTTTTGGAGATCTATTTGATGTAACTCTTTTTGCGGTGTGTTTGTTGGGATCCGATGAACTTTGAGTTTATGATCAGATCTATGTTTTTATCCATGAAAGTTATTTGAGTCTTTTGATCTCTTATATGCATGATTACTTATAGCCTCGTATTTCTTCTTCGAATCTTTGGTTTAGTTAGGCCCACTAGATCGATTTTTCTTGCCATGGGAAGAGGTGCTTTGTGATGGGTTCCATCTTACGGTGCTTGATTTCAGTGACAGAAGGGGAACCGACACGTATGTATCGTTGCTATTAAGGATAACAAGATGGGGTCTATTTCTACATACATAGATCTTGTCTACATCATGTCATCGTTCTTATTGCATTACTCCATTTCTCCATGAACTTAATACACTAGATGCATGCTGTATAGCGGTCGATGTGTGGAGTAATAGTAGTAGATGCAGGCAGGAGTCGGTCTACTAATGTTGGACGTGATGCCTATATAATGATCATTGCCTGAATATCGTCATAATTATTTGAAGTTCTATCAATTGCCCAACAGTAATTTGTTTACCCACCGTATGCTATTTTCTCGAGAGAAGCCACTAGTGAAATCTACGGCCCCCGGGTCTATTTTCTCATCATATATTTTCAGATCTATTTTGCTATTTGCCTTTTTATTTATTTGCCACTTTTTTTTTCAGATCTATATTTCTAAAAAACCGAAAAATATTTTGCTTCACTTTATTTTATTCGCGATCTAATTATCCAATCTACTACAATTTATCTCCCGTCCGTTTGCCAATTTCTAGCGCCGTTACCCGAAAGGGATTGACAACCCCTTTAACACGTCGGGTTGCAAGTATTTGTTCTTTGTGTGCAGGTGTTGTTTACGTAGTGTTGCTTGGTTCTCCTACTGGTTCGATAACCTTGGTCTCATCACTGAGGGAAATACCTACCGTTGATGTGCTGCATCATCCCTTCCTCTTTGGGGAAATACCGACATAGTTCAAGCAAGCATCAGTGAGCACCACATTGCACGACATATAGAACATATACACTAGAGCAACAGATTGCATGGTAAAAGTAGATAGGACAATTCACTAGAATTTGTTAAGGAAAGGCAGGAGCAGCACATGCAACGGGTAAACCGAGCATGCTTAACCGGCGTAGCTAGCAAACTAAACATAAGTCCTATAGAAAGCTAATAAGACAAGCTACTCCTCATCGTTGGAGATATCAATGATGATTGGCTCCTTGGACATGGAAGAGGGCGAGGCCTCCACATCGTGGGTGCCCTCGTCATAGTGGTGAGTTGCCTGAGCCGCTCCGGGCACCAACCTGCCGGTTCTCGAGTTGTGGTAAGCACGGGCACGCTGAGAAAACACCTCGTAGTCTTCATCGAAGGCACTGACGGTGCCCTCAAGAAAACACCACGAACTGTCGTTTAAAGCAGCCAACCGCGTCGCGGCATCGGCGCGCGAGGCCTCGATAGTGGCCTCGATGGCGAGGTGCTCCTCCAAGATCTGGGGGTCGGCACAAATGGCAGCCATCGCGACCTCATCTGCGCATGCGGCCGCGATTTGCTTCTTTGCTGCCAAATGCTCCTTGAGCTCCTGGCTATACTGCGTGCACAATGGCTTAGGGTGACACTTATTTGGGGGAGGGGTCGGTGATTTGGGTGGAAGGTGTCGCACCAGCGGTCGGGGCATGTGGGATGTGGAAGGAGGAGGAGGATGGGGGTCGGGTGTGGATTACCTTCCTGGATCGACGAGGCCGAGCAGCGTGTAGGAGGGTCGCGGGCGAGGAGGCGGTGTTGCAAGCAAGGAGTGAAGGTTTCAACTTGGAAAGGAAGGGGGAAACAGGGGAAATGTGCCTTTTGGTAAGGGGGAGGGGGCAGGGAGGTAGATATTTCCGCGGAAGCCAAAAATTTTGGATCGGTGCAGCGAAAAAACTGGCGCGCAAAGTGTCATCAGACACGGTCCCTTATTCAGCATTGTGTATGATATGTGAACATCACAAATGATTCATATAGCTTACCCCGTGTGTGATGAGTTTGAACGTGCAAATTTTGGTCTGAATTTCCCTGGTTACAGTGGTCATCCATGTCATTGCATAATTTGGGTACAGAAAGGAGACTACAACACACCCACACTTCTTAATTGAGCAAGTTCAGCAATTAAACAGAGGTAGCTGACCTAAACATTTCCAGCTCACGCCCGACGATGTCCTGGAGAAGGGGCTCCATGGCATCCATCGCACCATACTCGGCAAGCATCTCGCCATCCGCGTCCGCCATCTCTTTGGAAAAGGCCGCTACGAGATGGGCGTGGGCAACCGCGATCTGGGCTTGGACGGGCTCCGTCGTGGCAAGGTATGCTGCGGAGGAACGGATGGCTGCTCGAACGCTCTCGGTGATTGCCAACTCTTCGGCCGTGGGTTGCCGACCATTGTCGGAGAAGCTTCATTCAATTTGTGCGGTGACCGCCAGTGCTAGGCCTGGGCGGCCTGGACATGGTCGTGGGCAGCCTCCATCAGGGCTAAGGCCACCACTGCGGAACGGACAACTGCTGTGCCATTCTCGCCAGTTGCTATCCCCGAGGCAAATGTTGCTGCCGCCACCTGAGAAGCAACAACGGCCGTTTGGGCTGGCTTGGCCGCCCGGTCACAGATTGCGGCCGCACTCACGCAGCTTATTAGCACGCGCATGGCGGCTGCAGCCGCGCTCTCGCCGGAGTGGGCCACCGAAGTTGCCCTCATGACGCGGGTCCACGTCCCCATCTTTCACCGGCGACGATTGAAAAGTGAAATGGTATTTGGGAGCGAACTAGTGTGCTTGACACGCCGGCTATGGAATATAGCCGACGCACCTTCTCGCGTAAGCCATATGCGTACTATACTCCGACGGTGCTCCAAGATATTTTGTACTGCATCTCACACGGTTGGTGATAATAAACTGTGTGCGATCTACTTGATTTTTCGTCTTGATTTGAATTACATAATGGGGTCACAATGGCAAAGGATGGTGTTTGAATTGCTAGAACTTTTATCTGCAGTGAACATGCAACTGTAGGTGTGTCGTCAAAAAAATTGGTATTATTTAGGGTTTGTTTGGATATTTTTATACATTAACTTGGTTTTCTAGGCATTTCAGGTGCACAATTCAAAATTAAACTACATGCACATGCTCCGGTGCACCAAAATGGGTTGTAAAATCATATATGTGTCCATGGGTTGATGCTTATGTCCCATGCAAGAAATGGGGATGAATTTCAAACACCACGACACCGTGGCTCTTTGGCAAACGTTGAGGTCCTTGCTTTTGTAATTCTAGTAAATCCAAAACTCGTCTGAAATTCATGAACCTTGGCATGCTATCATGGAATGGCATCAACATGCTGGGGTGAAAAATATTGTCCCATTTGGGGTAGGTTATGGTATAAGCTTCTCACAAACCAGAGCTTCTCACAAGAAGCCTCATGGTTCCGGTAGGGAAACGTGTCACCTTTGTGGACAAAACAATATTCGTCGCCTCTTCTTGCTTTCAATTTTTTTTCCGGTGTCAACATAGAACAACAGGAGTGTCGTGTTAAATTTTGGAATTTTTCGGGGTTCGTTTGGACATTTTTATACGTTAACTGAGTTTTCTAGGCATTTATGTGCATAATTCAAATTTGAACTACATGCACATGCTCCAGTGCATAAAAATGGGTTTAAAAATCAAATGTGTGTCCTTGGTTGCATGCTTAGGTCACAAGTAACAAATGAGAATGAATATCAAATATGTTGACACTGTCGCTCGGCCGCTAACATTGCGATACATGGTTTTAAAATTCTAATAAATCGAAAACACGTCTGAAATTCATGAAACTTGACATGATATCATGGAACGGCATCAACATGCCGTGGTAAAAATATTGTCCCATTTGGGGTAGGTTTGGGTATAAGCTTCTCACAAACCAGAGCTTCTCACAACAAGCCTGATGGTTTCGGTAGAGAACGTGCCACCTTTGTGGACGAAACAATATCCGTTGCCTCTTCTTGCTTTCAAATTTTTTCTTGTGTCAACATAGAACAATAGGAGTGTTGTGTCAATTTTTGGGATTTTTCGGGGTTCGGTTGGACATTTTTATACATTAACTGAGTTTTCTATGCATTTATGTGCATAATTCAAAATTGAACTACATGCACATGCTCCAGTGCATATAAATGGGTTCAAAATTCAAATGTGTGTCCTTGGTTGCATGCTTAGGTCCCATGCAAGAAATGGGAATGAATGTCAAACACCTTGCCACCGTCGCTTGGCCGCTAACATTGAGATACTTGGTTTTTAAATTCTAGTAAATCGAAAACGCGTCTGAAATTTATGAAACTTGACATGCTATCATGGAACAGAATCAACATGCTGTGGTAAAAATATTGTCCCATTTGGGTCAGGTTGGGGTATAAGCTTCTCACAAACCAGAGCTTCTCACAACAAGCCTCATGGTTACGGTAGGGAACGTTTCACCTTTCTAGACGAAACGGTATCTGTTGCCTCTTCTTGATTTCAACTTTTTTTTCTAGTGTCAACATAGAACAACAGGAGTGTTGTGTTAAATTTTGGAATTTTCGGGGTTCATTTGGACATTTTTATACATTAACTTAGTTTTCTATGCATTTATGTGCATAATTCAAATTTGAACTACAGGCACATGCTCCAGTGCATATAAATTGGTTGAAAAATCAAATCTGTGTCCTTGGTTGCATGCTTAGGTCCCATGCAAGAAATGGGAATGAATGTCAAACACCTTGCCACTGTCGCTCGGCCGCAAACATTGAGATACATGGTTTTTAAATTGTAGTAAATCCAAAACTCGTTTGAAATTCATGAAACTTGGCATGCTATCATGGAACGGCATCAACATGCTATGGTAAAAATTTTGTCCCATTTGGGGCAGGTTTGGGTATAAGCTTCTCACATACCAGAGCTTCTGACAACAAGCCTCATGGTTCCGGTAGGGAATGTGCCTGCTTGGTGGATAAAACGATATTCATTGCCTCTTCCTATTTTCAATTTTTTTTCCTAGAGGCAACATAGAGCAACAGGAGTTTCGTGTTAAAATTTGCAATTTCGGGGTTCGTTTGGACATTTTTATACATTAACTGAGTTTTCTAGGCATTTTATGTGCATAATTCAAATTTGAACTACATGCACATGCTCCAGTGTAGAAAAATGGGTTAACATATCAAATGTGTGTCCTTGGGTGCATGCTTAGGTCCCATGCAAGAAATGGGAATGAATTTCAAACACCAAGGCACTGTTGATTGCCGGCAAAACATTGAGATACTTTGTTTTTAAATTCTAGTAAATCCAAAACTCGTCTGAAATTCATGAAACTTGGCATGCTATCATGGAATGGCACCCGACATGCTGTGGTATTTTTAGTATCCACTCGAATAACAACCAACAAAGGCATTTTGAAACAAATAGCTGCTACTTTAACATCTCAAATATTTCTATAATTTAAATCATGTGCATTTTGTTAACCATTCACGTGATGCCACGCGTCACACTTTTAATGCCTAGGAGGTGCCGTGCGGACAGCTGCTTGACTGAACAGGAGGCGTGCGAGCGCAGTCCGCTAGGCAGGCTGACCGAGAGGCGTGCAAGCTATCGTCCAATGCGCAGTCTCACCGGGAAGCGTGCGAGCTGTACGCTGCGCAGCCTCACTGGGAAGCGAGCCCTTTGACTTCCATGGCCGCCCGCCTTGCTCGCATCCTCTCATTAATGGCGCCCGCGCGGCTGTTTAATACGGGTGGCCTTACTGTTCGCCACCCATTCCCCTTCCGCAGACCTTCACCAACGCCATGGCGCAGAAGGATCATCTGCCACTAGGATTCCAGTTTGGTGAAGTCAACTCTGAGCCGGACGAGATAGAAAATAAGGAGGAATGGGCCTCATGGACATGGCCCTGAACGAGCTGGCCGCGGCGGTTGCTGCCCCCGCGCCCGTCCCAGCTCCCATCCCGAAGCCCGCGCCAGCTACCATCCCCGTAGCATTGACGGGCTGGTCGCCGAGCACTATCGCAGAGCTAGAAGCCGCTGGCGTCAGCGAGGTCTCCGTGGACCCGCACGAGCTTGTGTACATGCCAGTGCCCGTGCCCGTGCCCGTGCGCGCCCCTCCACTCACCGCGGCGCCAGCCCCCGTGCGTTTGCCTGCACCCGCTGCGCCCGTGCCCGTGCGTGCGCCCCCTCAGTGGCATGGGACGCCGCCATCGAGCGCTACCTCGCAGCACCGCGAGTTGCCATCCTCCTGCGCCCCGCCCATTGATCGCGCGATGTCATGATGTTTGATTTCCATGTGAAGAACATTCTGTGCTGCCTTGAAGACTTCAACAACGGTGTCCCAGAGGACGACAAAGACAACACCGGCACGGCACGCCGCCTTCGCCGCCGCCAGAATTAGTTTTTTTGGGGTTTAATACTGTATCTCGATCATATGAATATAAATTCGCAGTGTGACTGAATGAAAGATATGGTTTGAATGAACTTGCGTTTTTCTCTCTGAATGTACAGACTTATCAAACGATTTTCTTTAAAAAAACATCAATGGTTTTTAAATATAAAACACTCATCGCAAACGTTTTAGATAGAACACCCGTATGCAAACCGACAGCTTCCCCAGGAAGCCAAGGGAAAATGTGCCGAGCGGGATTTGTGTAGCTCTTGATCGTAAATGTTTTAGATAGAACACTCGTATGCAAACCGACAACTTCCCCAGTAAGCCAAGAGAAAATGTGCCGAGCAGGATTTGTGCAGCTCTTCATTGCAAACATTTTAGATAGAACACCCGTATGCAAAGTGAGAGCTATGGTCTTCCCCAGTAAGCCAAGGGAAAATTCGCCGCGCAGGATTTGTGCATCTCTTCAATGCAAACAGTTCAGATTGAATACGGTATGCAAAGCGAGACTTCGATGCTAAGCCAAGAGAAAATCTGGCACGTAGGATTTGTACATCCCTTCAACGCAAACGGTTTTTTTGGATGACCCGTGTGCAACCACGTACAGACAATTTGGTAAGATTTGCATCTGTCATATTGGGTATATTGCCATTTGTCAACCTGGAAAGATTGACATTTGTTGATCTAGTAACATTTCCCTTTGTCAACCTTGTAACACTGCCATTTCTCAACATATGAGGCTAAAAATCAGTAGCACTATCTAATTTTTGCAACTAAAATTCAGTAATTAAGCATAGATTTCATTCATAGATTAAGCAGTCGTTCTTTATACAAACAGTTCAACTCGACAGCTGAACCGACCAAACTTTTCCCCAATTGTTGCCAACCACGTACTGAAATAGCTAGTTCAACTATATATACTAGCTAATTTTAAGTACGTTGTACAGTTAGACCACATCTATAGTCAGATGAACTGAACAAAATAGCCCCTAAATACTACTACTATGGAGGGGCTTTGTACTACTTCCGATAGCCTCCCCTCTATCGAGCGCGCTCAGTAAGAGGCAGAGGAGGAGGAGCCTACCGACGAGCTAGACAATTGCAATATGGTGCATGGCGCTGCTGCACCTTCAGCGACGCTCACCTCGAACACCCTCTGCCGCTCCAGATGACCCCTCTCAAAGCGGGGGGACTCCTCATAGATCTCCTAATTGCTCGCCTCTCCGGCGGCGTGTGCTGCGGCCACGGCGGTGGTAAGGCTCTTTGCGTGCTCGACGAGGCGCTCCTCCTCCTCCCGCAGGAACTCGATGTAGCGCGCAAGGTCGCTGACGCATGTGCGGGCCTCCACCTCCGCCTTCCGCCTTCGGGCTGCGGTGGCAGAGCGGGTGATGGCCATGGTGGCCGACAGTGGGGTGGCGGCCACGACGGCCACCTCCCGCCTTCGGACCGCGGCGGCGGAGCGGGCAATGGCCCTGGCTTTCGACAGTGGTGTGGCAGCCATGACAGCAGATGGTGGGGTGGCGGCAACGGCGGCCGACAATAGCTGCCGACGGGCAGCGGCAGCGGAGCGTGTGGTGGGTGTTCTGCGCACACCCAACAGGGATGCCACACGCACTACACTACGTCGGGGACTGCGCCGCCGCTGCGGTGTAGCCTCCCAGCTGGAGCTGTCCTCTGATGACGACGGAGTGGCTGAGCAATGACGACGGACCGGTGCCATTGGCGATTGTGGGAGAAGGAGACGAGATAAGCTACATGGAGGGAGGGGAAATGCGACGCAGGACTCACTGGCCGTGAGGGTTTATGTAGTAGCCCGGTAAGCATTGGGATATTGGCGGATTTCACCGAGTCGAGCGGGAAGCTTGCGCGGGAACCTGCGCGGTTGCGTAGGAACGGGCTCACCGACGATTCATTATCGCCAGTTCAAGCCACCGTTTGGCCAAAAGAACGCCCCCGCGCGCTACTCAAGCTTGCGCTCGAAGCCGTCTGCGGCAGCGGGGTGACAAGACGTGCGAGAGGAGGACGAAAGGACACGTACACATACGGTTAATAAAAAAACATTTGCGATTTAATTAGGTACTACCCCCATACTTGTTTATAAGTCGTCTTTGTATTTTTTTGCCAAATTTTGACTAGAGATTTAACTAATAAAATACGAATGCATGTCGCCAAAGATTATATCGTTGGATTCGTATTTGAACATAGTTTCCAATTATATAATTTTTATAACATGCATTAACATTTTGTTAGTTAAATTTAAGGTCAAAATATGGCACAGAATATAAAGGGGACTAATAGACCAAGACGGAGGTAGTAGCACACGGCTGCTCTCTACGCAGCGTCGCAACTGCCAGCCGGCTTGTAGACGACCATTCCCTGCGTGTTCAACTGCTTTATGCGTGTGGTTGCTCGTGGTTGAGGCGGCCGCTACGCGCTTTGCTCGCGTCCTGCCATGCGCGCTCTGCTCTCGCATCCCTCCGGGTGCTCTGCCATCGTCCCTCCACGAGCGCTGCCAGTGTTTGGGGCCAGCGCACGATCACGTATGTTCGTGCTGCCATGATGCATGTGGTTGCGCCGGGCGCGGCGCCACGATGCAGTTACCTGCTGCAAGAAATGCCATGCGGACACGCCGAGAATCTAGGCTGCCCGACCTCCATTTATTCCTGCGGCCATTTATCTTCATCTCTCGTGCGACACGACACAATAAGCACACCCACGACAACACATATAGGAGGACATCCAGCGGTTCCAATGGCGCTCCTCGTGGCTCCAATGGCGCTCCCAGCGGCCGACGACGACAATGGGGGGCAGTTCACCATGCATCACATAGTGGACACCCACGTGAGGGGGAAGGCCCTCTCGGTGGTGTACGCGAACGAGCCGGTCTCGATGGAGAGCTCCATCCAAACTATGGAGCAGTTGCTTGCTGAGGACAAGTACCAAGTGGTCGGCTTCGACCTCGAGTTCACCAGTGGTCATGCCGGGCACGATCAGAAGGTTGCCCTTGCCCAGTTGTGCGTGTGACATGACGTCCACGTCTACCACTACCACCTGGCCACAAGGCCTTGCGAGCGTTTCTCCAGGTTTATCAAGAGCTCCGACTACAGTTTCACTACGGTGGACATGACCAACGATCTAAAAGTGCCCAAGGTTTCGAGCTTGACCTGCCAGAATCTTGTCAACATCCATGACCACTACAAGGTCTGGGGCAGCGACGACAACAAACATAACTCCCTGGTTGACCTCGCCTCATCCATCATCGACCCCTACTACATGAAGATGAAGGATGAGAGCAAGAAGGACAAGAACACCTGGCACAGTGTCTGGCATCAGAGACTGGATGAAGAACACGTCAAGTACGCGGCCAATGACGTGTACACAAGCTACGAGATGTACATGCGGTTCTTTGACATGAGGAAGTGTCTTCTTCCTGCCCAGACAAGGGATCGAGCCACAGAGTAGTGGCGGGAGCGTCACAAGAAGTAGATGACTAGACGATCGTTTCTCCTAGTTTAGAATGCATGCAATTGTTTATTGAGGTGTGTGCGAATGATCTGTATAGTCACTTATGTAATTGGATGTTATATATATGTTATTCTTCTGTAGACAGAGCAAATCACATGGCTTATTAGCAGCAATCGTCTGTGTTATTATTGGTCTTCGCACACATTTCTGATTACAGACCTGTTTGCCGCGTATCACACACATCTTATTCAGTTGAACTGTTTCTATTGTCTTGGCTCATCGCAAGCAATTCATCCGAGTGAACTGTATGCCCTCCATCGCACACACCTTGATTTGGCAGACCATTTCTATTGTGTTGCCTAATCACACATAGTTCATCCTAGTGTACTGTATGCCGTATATCGCACACACCCATATCTGGCTGCCCATTTCTGTTGTTCTGCCTCATCGCAAACAGTTCTGCTGGATTAACCATTTGCCACGCATTGCACACGAACTCTAATCTGAATCGTGTTTGATGTCAACGCCATCGCAAATGTTGTGTATCTTTTTTGACGGTTTTATTACATCATCGTTTGTGATTAATGCATCGCACACAGTTTCGTCGAAGGGTCTCTGATTGGACTGTCGCGTTTGGACCAACCTGCAGTAGTGTAATAGCCTACTTCCTGCTTGTTTGCTTATTGCTTGGAGATCAATTACAAGGGTGCGGATTCGCTTGACCTAGCTATTGATCGATTGTAACTTTTTTCTTTCTGCCTCAGGGACTCGCCTTTATATATAGGTCGAGGCCCTGGGCTTACAAGAGTCCGGGTCGTACTACGATCCATGACCAAGTCTGTTTCTACTTCCTTGCTTCCTAAGTAAGAAAGCATCTAGGTGGCTTATGCTTCTGGGCCAAGAGTCGCCGTCGTCGGATACTGGGCCGTGAGCCGGCCTGCTTGATGAGCCGCCCTGTTGGTCGCGTCCCTCCGCGGCGCCGCCCACCTTGAGCCTTGCTCATGAGCCGCCACCTGGATAACCCGGCCCATTGTGGCGGGTTATATCGTGGGGTTATATCCCCAACATTAGCCCCAAATTGAATTGAATTTATTCTTGTCAATCTTCCTTTGTCTTGATCTGGCGGCTTGTCTTCTGGTCATACGTGCATCCTCTCTGGGTTGTGAAATGTCAACTGGTGACACCCCCAGACTTGTTATTTTTCTGGCTCTCTTACTGATGACATCACCCGCCGGAAATCCGAAAACCATGCTGACATCACAACAAATCTTTATACATATCCATTTATCCCAAAAATCGAGGCGTCTTGGGCTCCGAAATTTACCGTGCCCCCTCGCGTTTCGCACCTGCCATTTATTCTTCGGTCCCTTACCTTATAAATAGGCACGGGGGCCCCTCTCTTCATCTTTTACCTCGCCCCCAGTTGCTTCTTCTTCTTCCTCGAGCCGAAGTCATCCGGTCGTGCTGTTGCTTCCGTTCGTTCGCCGCCGGTGAACTCATCGAGGACTCTGACACCATTCAATTTCCGCCAGAGCTCAGTCCAACATCTCCGCGGTCCTCTGCCATCATCAGGTGTGCTATCCATTTCCTCCTTAGATCTGCACTTCTTCCGTAATAGTTCATCGGAGTTCATTGGAGTTCAACACCCCTTCATCACCATTGCTTACATAGGTGTAGTTTTAATGAGCTTTCTGGTAGAAATATAGCAGCGTGAACAGCGGTACCATTTTGCATCTGAAACTCCTAAATATCCTTAGGAATCCGTTGGTCAGACTGCCACTGCTTCCATACTTTGTTTTTAGGTTTAGAAATTATTTCCCTTTTCGAGCAGTCTATAGATCCATAACTGTAGCCGGTCCGGTAGAAACCTATTGGTGCCACACTTAGTAAAAACTTAGAAGTCTTCAATCTTTATACATCGCCTTTATACGTGTCGGCTCATCATTGTAATTGTAACCCGCCATGACTAAGAACTGTTCTGCTTCGACGCCGGGTCAATCACCGGGCAACTTGCTTGTTATTAATAATTGAGCCGCCTTAATCATATATGTTAATGCATTGCTGCTTGATCACATAACTTTATTTAGGCGAATCATTATTTCATAAATGACCTGCCACTTATACTTCTGCAGCTCTTAGACTTTACTCCGGTGACTCAGCATGTCAAAATCCACCACCATCTGTAACTGGGTGCCTTCCCAAGTCTCCCAGCTCATGATAAAGGATTATATAGCCCAAGGCCTACTGCCGGCTGAAGACGAGATTGGCTGGCGAACCGCCCAAGGAGATGAGGCCCCTCGACCCGGCGAAGGAGAAGTTGTGATCTTTCTAGACCATCTAATGAGAGGCTTCTCTCCACCTGGCTCGAAATTCTTCTAGGACTTCCTAAACTTCTTCAACCTTCATCCTCAAGATCTCGCTCCAAACTCCATATCAAACTTGTGCCTGTTTCAAGTCTTCTGCGAGGTATATCTGCAAATGGAACCCACTGTTCCCCTTTTCAATGAATTCTTCTATATCAACCGCCAAACAGAATTTGCCGACGGCCCTAGTCTAGAGCTTGGCGGAGTCTCAATTCAACGGCAAAGAGACGGTTCTTTTCCTGCAGCCACCATGCCAAGTCATCCTAAAGGATGGGTTAAGAATTGGTTCTATTGTAGGAACACCACTCCAACTGGTGAAAATCCCCTGCCGGGTTATAGGCCTAACCGGCTTCCAATGGATTTCTCCCTCCAATGCCGAATTATTCCAGAAGAGCATACTCAAACCGCCCCTATGTATTCAAAACTCAGGGCTTTGCTAGCCAACGACTTAACTGGGATTGATCTAACCAGATGTTGGGTTGCTTGGAGGATTCTGCCATTGAGTCGCCGCAGCGGCTTGATGTGCAACTATTCTGGCAGCCCAAATGACGCGCAGCGATACAACAACATTGACTTGGGCGCTGATGAGATAAACAAATTTGTGAAGAAATTACTTGGAGAACCTCAAGACGCCTGCAACAAGACGGGGCTGACTCCTTTCTGTAGTCTCAACCCGGCACCTCCAGTGATAGTATGCGTAGTTATTTGTCTGGCTTATGAATCATTACCTTGACAAATCTCACTTGTTAATTTTGTTTAATTATGCAGGCCGACTCTCCATTTTGGAAAAGGAAGAAAGCTCAAGCGACCAAGACTAAAACTGTATCAAAGTAGAAGAACAAGGCAGCTGCAGATGAGTCGGCAGCTAGGGGCGAGTCACCACTAGCTGATGTTCCATCAGAGGTAGAACTTGACTCCCTTGGCCGTCTCTTTATTAAACTCGCTAACGCCTCTTATTCCCAAGGTGACGGTGCAACAAGCCGAGCCAATGACACTGAGGTAATTTCCATCTCTTCTGGCTCAGAATCCTTGCCTCATGGGCGCACTAGGCGGGTTGTTCAAAAAGTAAGCTTTTCTCACCCGGATGCTCACTTAGACCCAAACTTTATTTGGAAGAAAGCTCAGTTTGAGTCAAGGCGCCAAAACTGGAGTGGCTCTGGAGAGTTGCTGGCTGGCTTATCTCATGAACCAACCACCAGGAAACAACGTAATGAGGTGCCTCATAGCCCAATCTCTTCTCTTCCAAAAGCTGGCCTTATTAGGCAGCCTCTTAATTCTTCTAATTCAAATTACCAGGAGTCATCTCCATCATCTGCCGAGTCAATTGTTTCCAAGCTGCCGCCCTTCGTTATTAACCAAGGGTAAGTTTAATATCCTGTATTTGCTTAATCTTTCTTAGCCTTGTACGTACTTCTTCATGTTGTCTTACTTTGCAGAGCCAAAGCTAACACTACAAAAAAAACACTTCCGTGATGATACATATTTGTCACAGTAGGTCACATTTTCTGTCATGCATGTACATCCATGACGATTTTATGACAGAATCAAGATAGTCATACCTGTGCTGTCGTAGAAGTGTTCCATGACAATACCTAAATTATCATCACGGAAGTGTTCACTTCCATGATGATAAATGACGCGTCATGGAAGTGCTTTCGTCAAGGGTAATCGACACGTGGCATCCACCATAACGGGTCGCTGTTAAGCTATCGGGTCCGGTTTTGGATCCGATAACCCGTTAATAGCAATGACCAATGGGGATTTTCCACGTGTAAAATTCTCATTCGCCGGCGGATCCACGTGTCGGCTCAGCATTGGGACAGATGTCATCCAGCGAATGGACGGGACGCACCTATGATACGTCGACACATGGCTAGGTCCAACAGTAGCCCATTCAGGTCAAAAGGTTGGCCCGTTTGACCTAGTCAAAAGGTAACGGCCCAGCCCACTGAAAGCCTGTTAACGGCCTATTCGCATATAGCCCATTTACAGCCCGCTAACACACGACCCATTATGGCCTATCCGAATTAGGCCCAGTAGCGTCATCTGGGCCATCCAATATGATTTCATCCCATTGTAACTTCCGGCCCATGTATGGCCCATGACGTCTTTCGGCCCTCTGTAACTCTTGGCCCTCTAACGGCCCATGGTGAAACTGGCCCATAATGAACAATATATCGCTTTATGCCCATTAAAGGCCCATTATTCCGTTGGGCCATTTCCAGCCCGTGTTATCTTTTGGCCTTCTAAGGGCCCATTTATTCTTGGGCTGATTTGCAGCAATCGATTACTTACGGTCTGTTACTGGCCTGTTCCGGTTGTGGGCCAAATTCAACCCCTGGTTAAAGTCGGCCCGCTTGTGGCCCGTTAATCCGTTGGGCCGTTTTCATAGCGTCATCAAATACAGCCCATTAACGGCCTGTTATGCCCGTCGATAGAATTAAGCCCGTTATACTCATCGGCCTATTAACGACCCATTATGGCTGGCCCACGAATGGACGATTCTCACTCTAGCCCATTTCGGCCCACAATGCGGTCCGTTATTGGCCCACGTTTGGCCAATCGATCATACAGACCATAGAAGGCCCATTGATTCTACGGCCCGTAGAAGGCCCGTAGGAGGCCCATGATCACTACAGCAGATAGCAGGACCATGGTGGCAACGGTCCGTATGTTTCCCATGGTTATTGTGGCCTAGTTTTAAAAATAGGTTATTGCGACCACTAGCAAACCATGGAAAAAGAACTGCACTGACTACAAGCAAACAAATAAACAAGACAACAAGGAAATAAATAAGCAAGCAACTAACGCTAGGCTATTACAGCTATTACACATATTACATCCACTGGGCATCAAAGTTCGCTACCAGTGCAAATATAGGTTACAAAGCAGCATATTACATACACTGGCCGTCTAAATTGGCCACCAGTGCAAATAAATGTGGCAGCAAAACAAGTCCATAACTGAAACAACTTCACAAGAGCTCAAGAAATGTTATTCTGGGTATCCACCATGCTGGCAATAAGCTTAACAAGCTTATTAGCTTTCTCCTATTTGGCGCTAAAATCCTCCAACGCTTGCTGTTGCACCAGAAAGTATGCATCTGAATTCTCCAGGGACTTCTGCAGTCCTTCAGCTTCTTGTCACAGCACAGCTGATCGATGTCTTTCAGCTTGTAGTTGAGACTCAAGAAACCGAACTGATTTAGACAGTGAGTTCGAAGAGCTTGTGCCAATGGTAGTGGCCAGTAACTCGAACACTACAGCAAGACAGGACTTTGGGGTTGTCTCACTGTCTTCAAGATAGTTTTTGTTAGCTGTTTTATCAGCTTTGTTGGATACCAACAAGGATGTCTCACTATCCTGAACCTTATCTGCATTACTTCCTTTACCATTGCTTAATAAGGTACTCTTCCCAAATATTCTGTCAGCATTCTAAAAGAAGAAACAAGCAGACACATAACAGGTTTAGCATGTAGTATATGAAACTCATTTCGGTGAACTAGTTCAGTAGTAAGGTCGACAGGATTAAACTACCAAGTCTTTTATTGCCAAGTAGTACATAATAAAAGCATCAAACAAAAATATATCTAAGTCCTATGGTCACTTCATTGTCTTGCCAAATCAAAATAGAGACACGGTTCAAATCATATCAGTTCAAGACAAAGCAGCATTGAAAGAATACAAGTGTGGGAAGCTACACGGCACAACAAGATTTCAGATGGGTAACACGGGAATACATGTACAACAACACTATTGGCTCTGTTGTGATGCTAGTAATGTGCATGATATGAGAAGTCAACTGTATACACAATTGAAATTGAAATCAATAGAGCAATTTAGAAGAGCAAACCTGTTAAAGAAACATGTTTAAACATACCTGTTGTGCCATTGGAGTTTCGATTGGATCCTTCAATTTAAAAATAAGTTTGTATGAGTAAATACAGTGATACAAGAGCAAAGCAGTATACACCATAGCAATGGAATCTTAAATGAGAACAGTTCTTCTTCAGGTTTAAGCACTTGTTCTACACGAATAGAGTACAGTAAGACGCAGGCATATAGTACTTTAAAATAAAAAATGCGCTCATAGACCTTACCACATTCTTGGTCCGGGACCAGTACAGAACAAGGCATTCCCAGTCATTGTCCCGTAATTGTGTCTCAGGAGAAAGTAAGGGAATTTGATGAGTTTCTTTGCCAGTGAAGTACGCTTTCTTCAGGTAATTCCGATACTGCCACCAAGCATTCTTGAAGATAGCAGAGGTATTAGCACAGGTTACCTCATCCTGAGTTTCCAAATCGGTCCTTCTCTATAGAGAAAAATGGGAACATTTGCTGTATTATAACCAACATGGAGGTAGAATGTATGGGACAAAGCAAAGTATTTGCCATGAATTACATTACTTACACATAACTCCTGGACGAACACCTGCAACTGGCTTTTTCCTTCATCTTCAGTATAGTATTTCCATGATGGGAAGATACGCACATAGGATTTAACAACATCAAATGCGATAGATGATAAACTACGAATGGCCTGTTGTGCTTCGTCCACATGAATAGGTGTACTAAATGGTGGAGTTGGGGTCGCCGTGGTAGTACTGGCGCTTTGGGCATCAGAGCTGCCATACTAACTGCTCTTGTTTGGGAGCTCTGTGTTGGAGATGGTGTTGTGTCAACTGGAATTGGGTTACTATCTGCTGGGGTTGGGGTTAGATTGGGTGAAGCTGGTTTTCTGTCCATCGGAGTAGGGGTACAATCTGCGAGAGTCTGGGTTATGTGTGGTAGGGCTGGTTCTCATGCATGTACAACCGGGGTGCTATCTCCACCAAGAGGTAGCATTGTTTTATTTGAAGGCCGTGTTTTTACTCCGCTAGATACTGCCATCACCCCCTCCAATTCAAATGGCTGATAAACAAGAAAAGTAGTTGAATGTACAGACCTTGTATGAGAGACAAATGCAATAGATAGTGTGGAAAAAAGAGGGCATGAAATAGTTCACATGTATATTGTTTAACTAAAAAGGATAACATGACATAATTTCACATATATGATGTCTATCTAAACTGGATAGCATAGCACGACATAATTCAAAGATATGATTGCTAACTAAATAGGATGGCGTGAGATAATTATGTGATGTCTTTAGTAAATAGGTTTGCATGACATAATTCACATACATGTTATATAAGTAATCAGGATCGCATGATATAATTCACATGTGTGATTTATATACTCAGCAGAGGGCATTCACATATATGATGTCTGAACTAAGAACATGGTGTTGAATATTGTGTATATGATGTCTAAACTATGCAATGCAAGACACCATATGCATGATATGAGCAGTATAACCATGCCAAGTTAGAGCATACACCTAGGTGGGGGAATAGGACTGGCCATCTGTCTCTGAATCCATCTCTGAGAAGCTATCGGGACCCAGCAAGAGATCTGCTTTGACAGGTAGCACTGTCTGCTCTGAAGGCCTTGTTTTCACTCCAGATTTTTTCCATCACCCACTCAAATGGCTGATTCACAGGAAGAGTAGTTGAATGTACAAACATTGTCGACAAATGGAAATGTAATGAAGAAAAGGATTGGCAAGATATAATTCAAATATATGATGCCTGGTTAAACAGGATGGCATTGCATATTTCACATATATTATGGCTGGCTAAAAGAGATGAGATTGCATAATTCACATGTAGGATATAGAAACTAAACATGTGGCATTACATAACATGTCTAAACTAAGCAGATGACATATATGATGTCGAAAGTAGGCACTGCAAGGCAACATATGCATGATATGACCAACATCATCATGCCAAGTTAGAGAAAACACCTCGGGGGGTAAATAGGAGTGGTTAGCTCCATCTGAATCCGCCTCAGAATAGATATCTTCCTCTGGATTACAATCTGGAGGGGGGGGGGAGGGTTTGCCATTGCACCCACCCTGGAGCGATGTCTGCATGACATTGCATTGCCGCACAAAACTCTTCTCTTTTTCTCTACATGTTCAACATGTCTATGTACAATATCTGACATGCATACAAAAAAATATAGTGACACTACTGGAATCTGGGTCTTTGCCATCTGCCAGCTCTTTGCCGTCTGCCAGCTGATGGCAAAGAGGCTCTTTGCCGTCTGTCTTCTCAAAGCAGACGGCAAAGAACCAGCTGATGGCAAACAGGGTCTTTGCCATCTGCGAGCTCTTTGCCGTCCGCCAGCAGACGGCAAAGAGTTCTTTGCCATCTGCGAGCTCTTTGCCGTCCGCCAGCAGACGGCAAACAGTTCTTTGCCATCCGCCAGCAGACGGCAAAGTCCAAAGTGGACCCCACGGGGGTACTGCACTGGGTAGGTCACACGGGCCACTTCTTTGCCGTCTGCCAGCAGACGGCAAAGAGGTAAAAGGGGCCCACAGTTTCACGGCGGTGGCCGTCTAACGGTCATCCTCTTTGCCGTCCGCCAGCAGACGGCAAAGAGAAAAAAAAACAGACGGCAATGCGGGGGGTTAATTTGGCCCCCCGCGCGCGCGCCCTCCTCCATCTCTTTCTCCCGCCTCCCCACCCTCTGCCTCCCGCACGCGCGCAGGCCGCCGCCGCCGCCGCCACCCGAACCCACCTCCCCCTCCCTCTCATGTCCTCTTCTCCTCCCCCTCCCTCACATTCCTCCTCCTCCTCCTCCCCTCCCTCTCAATCCCTCCTCCGTCCTCCCCCGCCTCTCTCATATTCCTGCCTCCTTCGCGCCCTCCCTCCGACCTCGCTCCTTCCCCCCCCCCCCTCCTCCCCCCCGCGCCTCCGTCCCCCCTCCCCTCCACCCCCGTCCTCCCTCCCTCCTCCTCCACCCCTCCCCCCTCCCTCCCTCCTCCCCCTCCCCCCGCTCCCTTCCTCCCTCCATCTCCCCCTCCCCCCCCCTCCCCCCTCCACCACCGTGGCCCCCTCCCCTCTCCACCACCGGCGCCCCTCCCTCCTCACTCCCGCCTGCCGCCCCCTCCGGTGCTCGCCGGCTCCGCGCCTCCGCCACTGACGCCGCCCGCTCCGCTGCTCCGCCGCTCTCCCTCTCTCCGGCTCTCCTCTGCGGGCTGCGGCTCTACTGCTCTGCACGCCGGCTCTGCTCCGGGCTTCGGCCTCCCTTGCCCTGGTCTCCGCGACTCTGCCTGTCCGCCACGCCATCTACCGTAGCCGCAGCCGCACTAAAGAGCCGGATTGGTAATGGACAGACTCACTCACTCACAGACAGGATAATATGTGCATGTGCATTGTGCTACACTGACTGCTACTGCCTTGCTGTTGTTGTTAAAATTTTGTAGATTGAACATTTTTTGATCTGCTTGCTATAATGTTAGTATTTGCTACTGCAGTACTGCTTATCGTTGTTGCTACTGACCAAGTAATTACTGAGCGAGAAATATTTGCAAAGGTTGATGATGATGCTATTATATATCGCTTTCAAGACTATAGATTTCGCAAAGGAACTTTACCTCGTTGTAGTAGCAAGTTTTCAACTTTGTACAATGTTAATTGTTTCACTTGATGTTTATGTCTTCTCTCATGAAATTTCACCCTGACCCTGACCCCGACACCCTGATCGACACCCTGATCGACCCCGACATACGACATCCTGACATCCCGATCGACACCTACACCCTGACACCACACCCCGACCCTGCCCCGACCCCGACCCCGACGGGGTCATATATTTGTGAATTATGAGTTAGGTCGTATATTTTTCGATTTTGTTATGCAAAACATCATATATATTTGTGTTAATCAGGTGGATTTAAAATGTGCAGTTGTTTCGTCGCTGCAAGGGTGTGGTGTTTGACGACCTCCCCGTGCGTTCGACGAGCTCCGCCCCTGCTTTCCTTGGTGAGCACAAATGACATCTCCTCCTCCCCCCTACATTTGCTCTATTCCGGTCTTCGTGCCAATGAAACTAGCTAGCTATAGGTGTCCGTCATAAGTATGCGTAACCACTATGCGTCTCCCGTTCGAAAGGGTTACATCTATAAATATGCATGCATTTGCATATTTATAATCGTGATTCTTTCGAATTGTCCAACGTTATCCATGGACAGCCCGAGTATGTGTAGATTGGGTTCGTTTTCCTATATGCTCTGCTCCGGATCCGATGCAAAATTTCGTCAGTGCCTCCCTGTTGTTCTCCGGGTACACATCCTCTCTGCTTATTGCCGAGACGTGTATCAGGAGAACAGCGGGGAGGTGCTGCCGAAATTTTGCGTCGGATCCGGAGCAGAGCATGGGAAAACGAACTCAATCTACACATACTCGGGTGGGATTAGGACCTATCTTTACCTATTAGCATGTAGGTTGCATGGACGTAAGAGAACTGACAAACTCCATTAACTAATGGATATGGTTTGCTTAATGATGTATATATTTATTGTCTGTCTAGTAGGAAGTCAATATGAGTGATCGTGCGTGGATGTACACCGGTTACACTAGTCAGAAAGTTTGGACCGGTGAATGGTTAACAAAAACCAAAGAGTTTGTTAGAGCCGCATTTGCTAATGGCCAGAGATTAAGCTGGTGCCCCTGTGTCCGGTGCGACAACTTTAATAAGAGGGACGAGCTTGAAATGAGTAAACACCTGCAGAAGTTTGGTTTTACGCCTGTTTACACGGTCTGGACATTTCATGGTGAGTCTGCCCAACGTGCCAGACCTGAGGTGGTTCGTCGTCGCACCGACGAGCATGGTACCGGGATGGAAGACATGGTGCAAGACTTTGACGATGCTCGGGACTCGGACGAGGAGATGGAGGAATCTGCAAAGGCCTTCACTGAAATGTTGGAGTCCTCAAAACGTCCTCTCCACGAGCACACTGAGCTTTGTCAGCTGGATGCCATCTCACAAATCATGGCTTTGAAGGCTCAGTTCAACTTGGGTAGAGAATGCTACGACGCGATGATGACAGTATTCGGACGATTTCTACCCAAAGGCCATGTGCTACCTACAAACCTGTACCAGTCAGACAAAATCCTCCGTGCTCTTAAGATGCCCTATGAGAAGATACATGCCTGTGAGAAAGGATGTGTCTTATTTAGGCACCAGTATGAGGACTTGAACTATTGTCCCATTTGCGAGTCATCCAGGTATGTTGTGGTAGACAATGGTATGGGTGAGAAGACGCAGACCAAAATACCCGTTAATGTTCTTTGGTATTTGCCAATCGTACCAAGACTTCAACGTCTTTTCATGGTCAAAGAGACGGCCAGACATATGACATGGCACAAAACGGGCAAAAGAACCGAACGTGATGCAGATGGGAATGTGATGATGGTGCACACATCGGATGGTGAAGCGTGGAAGCGCTTCGATGCATTACATAAGGAAAAAACGGCAGATCCAAGGCATCCTCGAGTCGCCGTCAGCACGGATGGGTTCAGTGTGTATGGTCAGACGGCAACCCAATACAGTTGTTGGCCCGTGTTTGTCATTCCACTCAATCTCCCCCCGGACAGATTATGCAAAGAAAGAACATTTTCCTGACGTTGATAATTCCAGGGCCCAACTATCCGGGGAAGAATATGAATGTGTACATGCAGCCGCTTAAGGACGAATTGCAAGAAGCTTGGGATAATGGGTTCAAGACATACGACGCCTTTAGCAAACAGAACTTCATAATGCGTGCCTGGTACATGTACTCGACGCATGACTTGTCGGCGTATGCGCTATTCGTTGGCTGGTGTGTGCATGGAAGGTTCCCGTGCCCCACATGCAAGGGAGCTCTTGAGTTTCGTTGGCTGACCGCAGGGCACAAGTATAGTTGCTTTGACTTGCATAGACCGTTTCTGGATCCTCACCATAAGTTCAGGAAAGACAAGAAGAACTTCATGAAAGGTAGAGTTAGCTCCAAAATGACCTATTTACCTAAGTTAGCTCTAAATTGACCTACACACTTAGCATTTTTACCTAGCATAGCAAAAAATGACATTTTTACGTAGGTTAGCTCAAAAATGACCAAGTTTACCTAGGTTAGCTTCAATATGATCCATTTAACTTAGCTTAGCTCCAAAATGACCAAGTTTACGTAGGTTAGCTCCAATATGATACATTGAACTTAGCTTATCTCCAAAATGACCTATTTACCTAGCTTAGCTCTAAATTGGCTTTTTAAACTACATTTGTTGGAAAAGAAGAAGATAAAGAAGAGGGGGAGGAGAGAAAGAAAGAGAATATAAAATCTTCTTCTTATTTTCCTCTTCTTCTTTTCTTCTTCTTCTTCTTTTCCTCTTCTTCTTCTTCTTCTAACTTTCATCTTTCCCAATTTGCAGATTTGCTTGAGATGAGGAAGCTTGCATTGATGGACTCATATATTCTCCTTGTGCTTCCTTTTTGTTTATGAAAACATGTTTGGGAACTTGTTTGGATGTGTATGTCACTATTGATATGTTGTTGGAAACTTCTTATGTCATATGGATATATGTTGGACTTGTGGAAATATATTGTTGGATATGCTTGTTGTGTATATATGTATTATCTGTGTATATCTATGAATTTCTGTCAAATTGAATGAATTCAATTAAAAACAGGGGTTATATAGGCTCTTTGCCGTCTGCTAGCAGACGGCAAAGAGCTTTGCCGTCTGCTAGCAGTCGGCAAAGAGCTTTGCCGACAGCTAGCAGTCGGCAAAGAAGGCCACGTGGCAGCTACCTGTGCAACCTGGGAACACTGGGTTGCCTATTTGGGCATTTTGCCGTCAGCTGGCAGACGACAAAGAGGCTAAGGTCTTTGCCGACTGCTGGCAGACGGCAAAGATTCAAATCCCTTTGCCGACAGCTAGCAGACGGCAAATAAGGCCACGTGGCAGCTTCCCAGTGACTCCTATTTGGGCTCTTTGCCGTCCGCCAGCAGACGGCAAAGACCTTAGCCTCTTTGCCGTCTGCCGGCTGACGGCAAATAAGGCCACGTGGCAGCTTCCCAGTGACTCCTATTTGGGCTCTTTGCCGTCCGCCAGCAGACGGCAAAGACCTTAGCCTCTTTGCCGTCTGCCGGCTGACGGCAAAGCACGCCGTTAACCCCTAACGGCTCCCACCTCACCTCACTGCCGTCTACGCTCTTTGCCGTCTGCTGGCCGCAAACGGCTGACGGCATAAACCTTTGTCGTCCGCTTCTCTGAAGCAGACGGCAAAGAAGGCCTTTACCGGCAGGAATTGAGCCGGACTGTTTGCCGACAGCTAGCAGTCGGCAAAGAGCTTTGCCGACCGCCATTCATGCCTTTGCCGTCTGCCATGGCAGACGGCAAAGAAGCTGATTCCTGTAGTGTGAGATTATGTAAGGAGAGCATGCAGAAATCTAGAGTGATGGTAACAACCAGTGGATAGATCCAAAAATAATGTTAGCAGGCTAATGATAGCTTTATTTTAATAAAAAGACAGATGATGATTGCTTTACTGTTTGTTTCCCACCCAAGATGAACAACATAGACATACCCTAGGTGAACCAGATAATAGACAGAGATACTATTCATTGCTGCCTCGATATGTGCCCCACAAGCATTTTAAAAGTCAAGTTTGAACATCAATATGGACCTGACTTGGAGTCTAAGAGGTGAACATGACGATAAAGTAGCAGGTAATATTAAGCAATGCATAACATAAGCAGAAACAAAAGAGTGTGACCTCTCTTGTGGACCCGTGTAGTCCTCAGGTTCATCTGCTGAGTCGATGATGGTGATGCAGTTGCGGTGGGTGCCGGCGGCAGGGAAGGTGATCTGAGGCGGCGAAAGATGGCCGGGAGTCGTGATGTCTAGTATGGTGGATGCTTCTGTCGATGGAGCAGCTCAGGTGAGGTGGACAACATCGCGGTAGGAGTAGGACAAACCACACAAAGTTTTCTTCGACACCTATCTGTAACTTAAGTAATTCTGTAAGGGCTCCTTTGGGTTGCAGGATTCTAAAAACACAGGGATAGGAAAAACACCGGAGTATGATAGGAATGCACGTGGGAAACAGAGCATTTGTAAACACAGGATTTCTGTCAACTTGGGTGTTTGGTTCACAGGAATTGGAAGAGCAGAGGAATGCAAAGAAACATGGTAATTGAGGGAGTCATGGACTAAGGGGTCCTCGGGGCGACGGCCCATCGTACGTGGGCCGGACTGGTGAAGCCGTATATTGACAGGAGATCTGTGAAGCCGTGGTGTGTCCTCCAAGTCAAGAAGATGCAGTATCTCTTTAAACCCTTGTTGTAATCTATGTTCGGTAACCCTAACCCTATCGGTGTCTATATAAACCGAGGGTGGTAGTCATTAGGGTTAGAGCTACATTCATTACCTCATAGCCTTAGGGTTAGCTCATGCTGATCTCGAGGTAGATCTACTCTGTAAACCACATCATACATCTAATATAATCAAGCATGATGTAGGGTATTACCTCTTCGAGAGGGCCCGAACCTGGGTAAACACTGTGTTCGTTGTCCCTTGTTACCCATCAACCCTAGATCCACAGCTCGGGACCCCCCTACCCCGAGGTCTGCCAGTTTTGACACCGACATTGGTGCTTTCATTGAGAGTTCTGATGTGAGATCGCTAGAAGAGTCGATGGTTTGATCGGTCGATGGAGACCACACCCGTACCAAGGGCTTCATCGCCCCTGGTCACCTCCTCGTCTTCGGCGGCATATTAGTGCACGTCGATCCCACTAGTCGCCTCGACCAGATCGAAGGCTTCACCCCCATTGGAGGACTCATTGGTTCAGGGGCATAGACCCCAGGACCAGCAAACTCACAAAAATCCGGCATCTCTCAGAGTCCGGCCCTGAAGCCTGACTTCGACAGACCGCCCACAAGGTCACCCACGCGAGTCACCGGAGTGCCTAGCACCCCCATGTGCCCAGCCGGCAGATCAGTTGGCAGGTCTGTTCCGTGCAATGGGAATCTCTGTTGTCAGGCCCATGGCCTATGATTGGATCGGGCTTAAACCCAACGACCGAGAAATCAACACCCCTCCGGTCACGCACCTCGTCGCCACAGTCGAAGAGGCCCCGGAGGGGCCACAGCCTTGTAAGCTAAAGATGGTGTACACTCGAATCTCTAGCTCGGAGTCAGATACCAGCCCGGATGTACGTCCGGACATAACCCCCAACACAAGTCCCGGCCTCGAGCCTATCCAGCCGCACACCAGTTCTGATCCGAGCCCTGTGCGGTCAGAACCAGACATTACTCACACACCCATCAAGGATAGTCCGGGTCTGCGGCAGGAGGGAATTCTCGAAATTTTCCTGCCCGCCCACCACATGGAATACTCTCTGGATTCAGGAAATCCAGACATATGAGACCTCATGTACATCAAACAGCTGCCAAACAAGACAATCCACCATTATTGGGCTAGATTTCTCCTGGTAAAGAACAGGATGGCACCCTCCTGTGACAAAGAAATAATTAAAGCCTTCCAGTTTAACTGTAGGGATGAGGGCCTCTTAAACCCCCTCGCGCATCACCAAATTCAAAGCTTCACCAAACTATCAGACATGGTATGCAAATATTGCGCCATGGAGAACACGTGGAGGGCGCAACAGCTGAACATGGGGCCACAGCACGCCGCGCATCATGGAAGGCCTCACCTTAAACGGGCTTACACAAATCGATCACCGGAGCGCGAGCCTAATGAAAAGAAAACTAGGCCCAGATCGGTGTTAGACGAGTTGCTGGATAAACCATGCCCAATACATTTGGTCTTGTTAGACGCAAACCCAACCCACAGACTTCGAGCCTGTTGGGTGGTAAGACAAGTGGGCAAATATGGCGAGCCAATCCTGGGCCTTACACCCCCAGATAAATAGTCCTCGGCTTCACCACAGGACCACAATGTCCTTACGGTATACGAGACGTTTGCCTCAAACAATAAAAGGAAAAAGGCTCTTCGAGAGCTCAATCAAATATATCAAGTGACAGCCGCACAGCCATGGGTGGCGACGCCTATCACCTTCAACAAGAAGGATGAGCCAACCCCCCGTAACAACCACGCACCGGCCGCACTGGTCCTCGACCCCATCGTCGATGATTTCTGGCTGGCTAAAGTGTTGATGGACGGAGGCAGCGGCATCAACCTCATTTACGAGGATACTCTAGACAAAATGCAGTTCAACAAGTCTCGCATCGAACGCAGTCATACCACATTCCAAGGTATAATACCCGGAAGGGAGGCAGACTGCTCGGGACACGTAACCCTGAACATTGTGTTCAGTACACCCGACAACTACAGATCTGAACCCTTACTATTTCACATTGTGCCCTTTCGTAGCGAATATCACGCCCTTCTAGGAAGTGAGGCATTCTCAAGATTTCAGGCCATACCACATTACGGGTATATGAAACTCAAGATGCCAGGGCCCAACGGGGTGATCTCTCTTAAAAGCGACCCGAGCAAAGCCTTGTGAGCCAAAAATAAGACGGCATCCCTCGCCCTAGAGGCACTATCTGAAGCCCTCATGGTTGAAGAGTTGACAACGCTACGCACTACAGTCGACAGGGATGATGTGGTTCTCAGTAAAAGACAAAAACCCACATCATTCAAGCCAGCGGACGAAATAGTTAAATTTCAAGTACACCCAACAGATCCCAATAAAACGGCATCCATAGGAGCACAGCTGGACCCCGCAGTCAACGAGGCACTAAGGACCTTCCTGCGTGAAAAATGGGAAATATTCGCCTTGCACCCATCAGATATGCCAGGAATCCCACGAAGGCTAGCAGAGCACAACCTCAACATTTTAAAAGGCTTCAAGCTAGTGAAACAAACCCTGCGCCGATTCTCCGAACCCAAATGGCAGGCCATGGGTGAAGAGCTGGCAAAACTGCTAGAGGCCGGATTCATCCGCGAGATCAAGCACCCCGAGTGGTTAGCAAATCTGGTTATGGTACCCAAGAAGGATAGGTCCTGGCGGCTCTGCGTCGACTTCAAAGACCTCAACAAAGCTTGCCCTAAGGATCTATTCCCTCTGCCAAGGATAGACTAGATCATCGACGCCACCGCCGGACACGACTCGTTATGCTTCCTCGACGCATACTCCGGGTACCATCAGATCAAGATGAAGGAATCCGATCAGGCAGCAACCGCATTCATCACCCCCTACGGCCCCTTCTGCTTCAACACCATGCCGTTCGGACTAAAAAATGCGGGAGCCACATACCAGCGCATGATTCAAACATGCCTTGAAAACCAAATTGGCAGAACAGTCGAGGCATACGTGGACGACGTGGTTGTCAAAACCAAACACATCGACCAACTGATAGATGACCTACGCCAAACCTTTGACAACCTGCGGGCCTACGACATACGGCTCAACCCAGAGAAATGTGTCTTCGAGGTCCCCGCTGGAAAGCTACTCTGATTCATTGTTTCCCATAGAGGAATCGAAGCCAATCCGGCCAAAATTAGAGCGCCATCTCAGCTCGCAATACCAACAGAGCTTAAGCATGTCCAGAAGCTAGCGGGATGCGTGGCCGCCTTGAGCCGCTTCATATCCCGCCTCGGAGAAAAGGCATTGCCACTCTACAAACTGCTTAAAAAGACCAAGAACTTCCAGTGGACATATGAAGCAACCATGGCACTCGAGGAGATTAAAACACTCCTCGCCGGCAACCCTATCTTGGCCGCACCCGGCATCGGCGAACCCATGCTACTATACATTTCAGCCACCAATCAGGTGGTCAGTGCGGTTCTTGTCGTAGAGCAGGAATCCGAGGGCCACAAATTCCAAGTCCAGAAGCCGGTCTACTATGTGTCCGAAGTGCTTACTCCATGCAAATCACGATACCCGCACTATCAAAAGATAGCTTACACGGTCTTCATGGCATCTCGAAAGCTATGTCCTTACTTTCAGGAATGTTCGGTCACAGTGGCATCAGAGGTCCCTTTGAACGATATAATCAATAACAGGGACACCACAGGCTGCATCGCCAAATGGGCCATCGAGCTTCTCCCCTTTGAGATAACATATAAGCCACGCCGAGCCATTAAATCTCAGGTACTGGCCGACTTCATAGCCGAATGGACCGAGGCCGAACTACCCCGAGAGTACTCTACATACTCACACTGGACAATGTACTTCGACGGCTCAAAAATGTTAGCCGGACTGGGGGCTGGGGTCATCCTAATCTCCCCCACAGGCGACACTGTTCGGTATGTCATCCAAATAATTTACATGGACTCTAACAACGCAGCCGAATACGAAGCACTACTGCACGGTCTTCATATGGCCACATCAATGGGCGTGCAGCGCCTCGAGGTAAGGGGAGATTCAAACTTGGCGATCTCACAAGTCTACGGCGAATTCGACGCCAAAGACCCCAAGATGGAGGCATATAGAAACGCGGTCCTCCGAATATCAGCTCGATTTGAGGGCCTAGAATTTCACCATGTCGCTAGAGACAACAATCAAGCAGCCGACATCCTCGCCTGCATGGGCGCCAAGCGTGACCTGGTTCCCAAAAACACCTTCCTCGAGCGGCTCTTTAAGCCCTCCGTGGTGTGGCAGGACGACGCCACTGGTACACTATCCAACGAGCCCGCCCACAACACCTCGCCCGACAATGAACAAGATGATCACGTCATCGGCGGCTCCGCACTCGAGGAAACGTCTTCCACACACGAGGTAATGGCCATAATCCCACCCTGGACAGAACCCCTGCTAGCCTACCTCACACAATGTCAGCTTCCGGAGGATCAAACCGAAGCACGACGCATAGTTCGCTGCTCTAAAGCATACAAGGTCCATGAGGGTGAACTCTATAGGAAGAGTACCACAGGAGTTTTACAAAGGTGCATCTCCGAAGAAGAGGGTCGTAGCTTTTGGCAGAGATACACGCGGGCATGGGCAGACACCACACGGCAGCTCGTGCCCTAGTCAGCAAAGATTTTCGAGCAGGTTTTTTCTGGCCTACCGCCTGTGAAGATGCCCGGACACTAGTCCAACATTGGGTCGGATGCTAGCTATTCGCAAATCAAAGCCACATGCCCCCCACAGCTCTTCGGACAATACCGATCACATGGCCTTTTGCGGTCTGGGGTCTCGACATGGTCGGGCAACTCAAAGGCGGGGCAAACAAAAAGAAGTACTTATTGTTCATGGTCGACAAATTCACCAAGTGGATCGAGGCAAGACCCGTCACTTCGGTAGAATCCGGACCAGTCGTCAACTTCTTATTCGATGTCGTACACCATTATGGTGTCCCTCACAGCATAATTACCGATAATGGTACCAAGTTCACCGCCCAGGAAGTTAAAGACTGGTGCGGCAAAATGGGCATCATGCTCGATTATGCCTCTGTGTACCACCCACAAGACCAATGGGCAGGTCGAACGAGCCAATGGACTCATCACTCGCCTAGTTCGATCCCTTGAACAATCAGACTGCCATTGGGTCAAGGAACTCAATTCCGTACTATGGGGGCTGCGCACTACTCCTAATTGGTCAACCGGATACACACCATTTTTTATGGTATACTGTGCCAAAGCAGTTCTCCCATGCGACCTTATCCATGATGCACCTAGAGTGCGCATGTACGAAGAAAAGGAAGCCGAGCTCGATCGGCAGGATGATCTGGATGCTCTGGAAGAAGAGCGAGACATAGCTCGAGCTCGGTCCGCGTTCTATCAGCAGCAAGCACGAGGTTACCACAACCCTGAAGTCCGGGCAAAGACATACAACGTGGGAGACCTTGTCCTCCGACTCCCAGAAAAACAGAAGAATAAACTATCACCTAAATGGGAGGGTCCGTACATCATTGATGAAGTACTCATAGGAGGAGCATATCATCTTCGCTGCCCGTCCGACGATGGCCTCGAGCCGAACCCGTGGAACGCAGCAAGGCTGTGGCATTTTACGCCTGAGTCCGACATAAATTTTCGCCTTTTCTTTCTACCCTTTTTCTATCTTTCGCCGTGGTGCTAGTTCGGCTAAACCAAACCATACCAAGCTCATACTATATACACCATTAAATGTAATACCCAGGTTTGCTTGGGGGCTCCCTTAGAAGAGCCGAATATATATATATATCGCATTCGTCCTGATTGCATCCTTCTCATACACGTTAAGCCAATATATGCACTTGTTTGATTTAAGATCTTTGCCAAGCCGGGTTGCCTGGCTCCTGTGGTTACCCCTATGTTCCCGATTGTTCGGCTAGGGAGTAAAGGGAGCACCTCTACGATTGTCACGACCGGGTCACCCGAGACCGTACCTTAGACGGGTGATGCCGAAAGCTATCATTCTTACAGAATACAATAAGTCGGCCTAAGGGAAGCGAATATAGCCTCGCCCTTATCACCAAGTTTTTTTCACAGCCATTGGTTTCCGTTGATCTTACATATCCGGACTATCATTCTACCTGAAGAAAGGAACCCTTGGAGGAACTATTTTCATCAGAAGATGTTTCTTACGTCAAACAGTAATATAACATCGTTCTCCGCACATGTGTCGTCTGTTTAAGCCAAATGGCTGGATTGCTTCGTTCCTGAAGAGTTGCTTTGTTTTGCATGGCACATAGTACAGAACACTTCCCGATCTATGATTGGGGAGGTAGAAGCCGATGGCCGGCTAACAACATTCTTTCAAAAAAAATAAGAGCGTGGATTGAACACGATCAACGTAAAGTACATAGATACATAGAATTGACAAAATTACTCCTTCTCGACATTGTCTATCAATTGCTCTAAAGCACAATCCTTGTGAGAATAGCGAGCGGCTTGCATCACATCATCATACACCAAGCTTAGTGGTATCTCTTGGCTGTCAGGTCCCACGCGACCAACCCGGGCCATATGCACCGGGTCTAGCTTGGTGAAGCGGGTCTTTACCATAGCCCACGCCTCGCGCGCTCCTTCTCAATAGGCCGAGATCTTCCATAATTCAAACCTTCGCCGAGCCCCTTTAAAGTGACTGGCTAGTTCGGCCATACTCTCTGGTGGCGCATCTGACGGCAAATAATGCCTTCGACATGCTCTTCATGGCTTTCCGGGCCTTTTCATAGGTCTTCGACAGTTCCTTTAGAAGGTTCCCATCATAAGTGCTTACTTCTTCCTCAGGCCGCTCAGTTAGGAGACATAACAAGCAGGTGTTGCACATCATCATTAGCACATCAATGACACTTGTCAACAGCACGGTACAATCAGTACTTACCGAATATGCCACCTTTTAGCTTCTGGTTTTCCTCCGCAGTTTGGGCCAGCTGAGTTCTCAAACTTTTGATTTCCTCGGCTTGCCGTTGATTTTCTGCCTTGAGCTCATTTTTCTCCTCCTGACTTCGCATCAGTACTCGTTTACCAGCCTCTAACTCCCTCCGCAGCTCGCTTACAGCTCCCGCGGCTGTATGGAGAATACGGTGTTAATGCTTAGCATACAACGTATACCTACAAAAACAGTTCCTACTCACCGGAAAATTCGCTGCTGGCTTTTTGAGCCGCATCCAGTTCGGCATTAGCTTCGACCAATTGTGTCCGACTCACTTCGAGGTCCTCGGATAGCTTTTTGTTCTGCTCTCTTGCGGCCTACAAAAACAATATCATTATACACCCTTAACTCGGTCGTCCCACCCAAATTAAGGCTTGGGGGCTAGTTGGTTAGGGAACATGATCTGCTTTCAAGCTATATACCTGCACCTTGGCGGCAAAAGACCGGCAATCCCATCAAGACCTGTCCGGGCCGCTCCAAGGTACGCATCCACCGAATTAAAAGTATTAAATTCTTCTTCTGCAAAGGCAGTATGACGTAAAGTCTCCCTCTGTCGGCGATGGTTCATTACGCTCTCGACCTCGGAATTAGTGACCGAAATATCATCGGAGTCCACCGGAGGTACACCAGCTGCCGCATGTTCGGAGGAGGCTCTTGCTTGTGCCAAAGACTTGAGACCAGAGTTGCAGTTCGGCACATCCGGGTGATCTTCGGATTGGTGTAGGGGCATACGCCTTCTGTAGAATTGAGCAAGCTCTCATAAGAAAGTGCCAACGGCAACACTCGCTGCAATCCCGAAATGTGTTACCTTTGGGCCGAGGGGGCAGATGCCTCCGCCTCGACGGAAGCTTTCTGCTTTGATCTCTCGTCAAGGGCCGAAGCTGGCGCGGTTCACGCCCCTCCCGAGACATTCTTGCGCATAGTATGATGGCCCTTGGGAGTAGAAGTCAGCACATGGGGGGTAGCGCGAGACGAGCGCCCTATTCGGGAGAGGGTCTTCATTTCACTTACTGTGGAAGAGGGAAGAGCCCCGGAGTGATCGGCCGTTACAGCTACTTTGCCGCCATCAAGGCACTCCTGATAAAACACCCCATCTTCAAATTTGATTGACGTCTCTCGGTCGTCATGATACCCTGGATCGCCGTCACGAGAGTGATTCTCTGGTTGAGGAGGAGGACATCTAATGGACGCAACCTGACGCCTCCATCCCTGTTCAAGTAGCGATCAGTAAGAATTCTGCATGGTCTGTGGGCTTAAAAGAATGGATGGTGGCTTACCTAGTCCGCCAGATTGTATCCGGAGCAGCCTTCTCGAATACTCATGCGAGCGAACTCTGCTTCGTCCCCCTTGAAGAGATCGGCCAGTATTTTAGCTAGGGCCACCTTGTTGTCTGGCCCTTGCCGCTGGTGACATGTCACATCGTTGGTCCCGTTATAGCACCATAAAGGGTGACCCCGCTGTTGGAGGGGTTGCACGCATCGGGAAATGGCGATGGCCATAACTTCGACCATGGTCAGCTTGCTGCTAGTTAGCAGCCTGATCTTCGCCAACAGCGCATGCACTTCTTCGCTGTCCTATTGGGAAGGACCTCCAGGCCGCCAGTTGTACCGCTTTATAGGCAGGTCATTTGAATATTCGGGTAGCCCTTGCCGAATTGGATCGGTGCGGGGAACATCTTCAATATAAAACCACTCCGAAGTCCATCCTTCGGGATCTTTCTGTGGGGTCCCGATTGGGTACCCTGTCCCAGCTATTCGCCATACTTCGGCGCCGCCTACCTCAAATATAGATCCCTCACGGAGGTGAGGGACAAGACAGAAATACTTCCTCCACAAGTCAAAGTGGGGCTCGCAACTCAGAAATATCTCACACAAGGCTACAAAGCCGAAAATGTGCAATATTGACCCCGGGGTGAGGTTGTGGAGCTGGATCCCGCAGAACTCTAGTAGACCCCATAGAAAGGGATGAATAGGAAAACCCAAACCTCTTAGAAGCAAGGGCATGAGACATACCCTCTCCTCCTTGCTTAGGGCAGGGGAGTTCTTGGCAAGGGCGCAGCCATCAACGGAGATGAGATCGGCGCGGATTGGGACTAGATCGGCCGGAGGGAGGAAGCGCTGCATCTGCAGGCGACTCAGCTGGATATGCGAGACCAAACAGCTCGACCAATCACCTGGGAGCGGGCCGTGAGGGCGCGAGGAAGAACCCAGGATATTGGCCATGACTTTGGACAATTTTTTCAGTGTCGTTCTTGGCGAAGAGGGAGGTAACTATTCTCAGCACCTTCTGGATCTATAAATAGGCATCTTATCATGAAGTCAAATGGACGGGTGCGTGGAAGGACGGCATTGGGCCGCACGCCCTCTATAAAGGTGCGCGTAACCCTTGCCCCGAGGAACGACATTAAACCATGATGGTCCCACCTCGATCTCGAGATATCTTCGGATCCCAGAATCTTGAAAACTGTCCGGACCCGAGTATATTAGAGTCGGTTCCGGATAGTGTTCGGCAAAATTGATATAGCTTCATGCAGAATAAAGGAATAAAAGATCGTCTCGCAAGCCGATGATGTGAAGATTCCGGAGGACAATCCCCGGCGTTGGAGTCAAGTTCGGGGGCTCCTGAGGGAGTCATGGACTAAGGGGTCCTCGGGGCGACGGCCCATCGTACGTGGGCTAGACTGGTGAAGCCGTATATTGACAGGAGATCTGTGAAGCTGTGATGTGCCCTCCAAGTCAAGAAGACGCAGTATCTCTTTAAACCCTTGTTGTAATCTATCTTCGGTAACTCTAACCCTATCGGTGTCTATATAAACCGAGGGTTGTAGTCATTAGGGTTAGAGCTACATTCATTACCTCATAGCCTTAGGGTTAGCTCATGCTGATCTCGAGGTAGATCTACTCTGTAAACCACATCATACATCCAATATAATCAAGCATGACGTAGGGTATTACCTCTTCGAGAGGGCCCGAACCTGGGTAAACACTGTGTTCATCGTCCCTTGTTACCCATCAACCCTAGATCCACAGCTTGGGACCCCCTACCCCGAGGTCTGCCGGTTTTGACACCGACAGTAATATTAAAGTGAGACCATATGAAAGTGTGTACAGTTAGAATGTTATTCTGCCACTAATGCACTTAGTCTTGTTTTCATGCATAGGATTTTGAAAAGTAGGTCCAGGTGGATGTTTTGCTCCATTCGTTTCAACCAAATGCATGAATAATTGAATAATAGAGTACCATAGGAAAATTTCCTATTGCTATGTTTTTCCTTCACTTTTTCCTTTGAACCAAAATAGCCCTAATGGATCATTATGAATGTAGAGTAATAAGTGATGCGACAAGTGTACAACCTCTTTGGCGTAGCCATGTCAACCTCAGCATCATTGGGTTGGTCGCTGAAGAAGTTGCGGCAGAGGTGGCTGTCGGAGGTGTGGTGGAACATCTGAGGCGTCTGTAGACGGCGTCCAGGGTACTGCTCTGTTGTGATGGATGGTTCTGTCGTTGGAGCAGCCCCGGCGAGCCGTAAGATGTCGAGGCTGAAGCAGCACAAGACAGACATCGTTAATCTCAAGTGGGATTCTAATAGCATCTCCAATAGATGATGTAAAATACATTACCAAAAAGTGGTAGATAAAATTTACATCACCAAAAAACACCTGACTACAACAGATGAGGTAAAAACTGTTGACTCTGAACTTAACTGTCAAAACTGAAACTTACGATGGAATCTAAATGTTACTGTCGAAACTGAACGCACTGGTAGCAGAGAGGCACTTCACATGTAGTTTAGGCCGCTCGAGCACTAGTAGTAGAGAAACAGTGATCTAAATCAGCAGGCGATTGACAGGGAACACAGTAGCAGATAGCAGCCAGAGCAGTAGCATGAACTAGAGCCAGAGCAGCAACTCATGTAGCTGCAGCAGCCAGTGTACCAGCATCAGCAGCGTGAGCAAGAGAAAGAGCAGAGCAGCAGCATGAGCGAGGGGAAGAGCAGAGCAGCAGCGCGACCGAGCGCGAGCTGGAGCAGCAGCAGCGCGAGTGAGCGACCGAGAGCCAGAGCAGCAGTAGCTTCGGCTGGTATGGCTGCCGCCGCCAAGGGAACTGGGGGAGAGCCGCTGTGGAGATGTCGCCGGTGGCGTAGACTACGAGGTAGCCACGCCATGGGGGAGCAGGATAGAGCACTGGCGGCGCCGGGAGGTCGAGTTAACACTACAAAAAAAGACACATCCGTGACATTTTGGGCCAAACGAAATTTTTTCTGTCATGCTTATGACACTTCTATGACGATAATTGTGACAAAACCCGGTATCATCATAGATGTGGTGGGCTCCTACTTCTATGACAAAAAATCATGACAGAAAATGGGCTTTTCGTCCTGGGCGGGCCGGAGACGCACCTGCATGACATTCTTTGGGCCGTCCATGACGGAAAAAATTGTGGTAGAAGCGAGGGCGAGGAAAATTTCGGGGAGTTCCCGGTTACGGTGGGTGGTCGGGGCCGAGCTGTCGGTGTTCTGGGAACCAGGGTACCCAGACTTGCCTACCTGCGGCCCATGGCGTGGCTTCATCGACGGCCTGGTACGGCCCATCTACAAGACTACCAAGACAAGACCCTCGCGAGGGGCCAAGCCTCGCGAGGCAGACAACGCCAAGACCTCCCGAGGGAGTGGCCTCCCCAGGCTGCCTCCTGAGGAGCGGAGATTCCTATACAGGTGCCCAAACCTCATGAGGTTGCGGTGATGCAAGCCATGACAACCAAGGCCAGGCGGGTGCCAGCAGGCGCATAGAAGACAGTTTCCTCTTTGGTGCTAAGGAGGCAAGCGCAGGCGTGGGTTCCCGAGGACTCAGGCAAAGGTTTCCATTCCTGTGAAATGAGACCAAGACCACCAAGACGACAGGACGGATGTCATCACCGAGCCCACCGCAGCGTCACGCCAGAAGCTTTGCAGGCGAAGACCACCTTTCGTCAGGATAAGATGTACTACTTGTCCCCTTTCAAATTGGCCATTGTGGAATCCCTTCCCGCCTATGTTTTGGGAAGAGGACCAAGGCCACTATAAATATAGGCTAGCCACCACCGTAGAGCAGGACGAACCCCCCGAGAGGACGAACCCCCCGGGTATCAGATCCTTTCCACCCTCACCAGAGCAGACCTCGCGAGGTTGTTCATCCCTTGTACTTGTTCATCCTCAGCCCCTCGTGAGGCAAATCCACCACAAAGCAGGAGTAGGGTCTTACACCGCAAGGTGCCCCGAACCTGGGTAAACTGCCGTGTTCATCTTCTTCCTTGTTCCTCGAGCTAGGCCATAGGGCGACGAGCTGGTTGGTTAGATAGGTTGAGTTCTTCGCACATGCCCCAGAGTTCGAACCTTTCTTGCGTCTGCGGAGCCCTGAATCCAACATTTCGTGCGCTAGGTAGGGGCGTGTCGAAGCCTCTCTTCCACCGTTCACTCGGCCGCTGTTCCGTCGTTCTTATGGCCGACGCTCGCCGTGTCCGTACCAAGCGTCGGGCCGCTCGCGTTGCCAAGACGGCTCCCGCGGGCAACGGCGCTCCTCACCGCTCTGCCTCCCCGGCGGCTAATGCCGCCACCGACCCTGCTGCTCGCGAACAGCAGGACTCGTTGCTGCCACCGTCACCCACTCCAGCCGCGGCGTCGTCTTCTCATGTTCGTCATGAGCCGGCAAACGCGCAGGCTGCGCTTCTCATGGCACGAGAGCTTCTGCGCTACCGCCCGGCCAACGACCTCTAGGACGACTGGCTTGGCCGCATCGCCAAGCTCGTCAATGCCGCCGATGAGGCCCCTGCACCGTCCCGTTCGGCCCGTCCCGCGCCGTCCCTAGCGGGCGATGTGGCTCACGGCCCACCTCCTCCTCCTCCTCTGCACGGCGCGGAACCCGAGCCCAGGCGTCAGGCACCCCAGCGCGACCCGCCGCGTAGAGCGCCAGCGCGGACCCCGAGCCCAGGCGTGAGGCACCCCAGCGCGACCCGCCGCGCAGAGCGCCGGCGCATGATGAAGAAAGCTGCCAGGTGGTGCAGCGGCCCCAAGGAGAGGTGCGCGCGCTCCCAGCGCAGTCGCGTCAAGACCGCGCACCGCCAGAGGCAGTGGCACGTGGGCGCCAAGACCAAGCTCCTCCCATGCGACCAGCCCCTGTGAGTGCGGCAGGCTGCCGTGCTTTCACCCCGGAGCTGCGCCGTGTCATCTGGCCCGGCAAGTTCAAGCCGGATCTGCCTTCACACTATGACGGCACTCCCGAACCCGCTGAGTTCCTCCAGCTCGACGAGCTGAGCATTAAGGCGGTGAACGGCAACGACAAGGTCATGGCGAATTGGTTCCCCAAGGCCCTCAAGGATGGCGCGCGTTCTTGGCTCCTGAACCTCCCGGTGGGGTTGATCTCCTCCTGGGACGAGCTACGTGAGCGCTTCATCGCCAACTTCCAGGGCACTTAGCGGTGGTCGAGAACTCAGATGGCGAAGGTGCCATCCTACCTCCTGATGCCATCCCCAAGAAGAAGAAGCAGCTCCTCCCAAAGGGCCGTCAGGAGGCTGGGGCGCCCGACGGTCGTGCCTCAGGCACCGAGCCCTCTGCTGGGGCATCTTTCTGATACGTCTCCAACGTATCTATAATTTTTGATTGTTCCATGCTGTTATATTATCATTCTTGGATGTTTTACAATCATTTTATAGCAACCTCATACCATTTTTTGGGACTAACCTATTGACATAGTACCCAGTGCCAGTTGCTGTTTTTTGCTTGATTTTTATTTCGCAGAAAATCAATACCAAATTGAGTCCAAACACAGCGAAACTTTTTGGTGATTTTTTCTGGACCAGAAGACACCTGTTGGGCCAAAGATGTACCAGAGGGGGGCTCCGAGGGGAGCACAACCCACCAGGGCGTGCCTGGGGGCCCAGGCGCGCCCAGGTGGGTTGTGCCCACCTCGGCCGCCTCTTGCACCGCCTCTATTCTCTATAAATACCCTGGATATCCAAAAACCCTAGGGGAGTCGACGAAAAACAATTCCAGCCGCCGCAAGTTCCAGAAACCACAGATCCAATCTAGACACCATCACTGAGGGGTTCATCATCCTCATTGGTGCCTCTCCGATGATGCGTGAGTAGTTCATTGTAGACCTATGGGTCCGTAGTTAGTAGCTAGATGGCTTCCTCTCTCTCTTTTGATTCTCAATACAATGGTCTCTTGGAGATATATTTGATGTAACTCTTTTTGCGGTGTGTTTGTTGGGATCCGATGAACTTTGAGTTTATGATTAGATCTATGTTTTTATCCATGAAAGTTATTTGAGTATTTTGATCTCTTATATGCATGATTACTTATAGCCTCGTATTTCTTCTTCGAATCTTTGGTTTAGTTAGGCCGACTAGATCGATTTTTCTTGCCATGGGAAGAGGTGCTTTGTGATGGGTTCGATCTTACGGTGCTCAATCCCAGTGACAGAAGGGGAAATGACACGTATGTATCGTTGCTATTAAGGATAACAAGATGGGGTCTATTCCTACATGAATAGATCTTGTCTACATCATGTCATCATTCTTATTGCATTACTCCGTTTCTCCATGAACTTAATACTCTAGATGCATGCTGGATAGCGGTCGATGTGTGGAGTAATAGTAGTAGATGCAGGCAGGAGTCGGTCTACTAATCTTGGATGTGATGCCTATATAATGACCATTGCCTGCATACCGTCATGATTATTTGAAGTTCTATCAATTGCCCAACAGTAAGTTGTTTACCCACCGTATGCTATTTTTCTCGAGAGAAGCCACTAGTGAAATCTACGGCCCCCGGGTCTCTTCTTTATCATATTTGCCTTCGAGATCTATTTTTATTTGCTTTTATTTTCAGATATATTTATCCAAAAACCCAAAAATATCCTGCTACAATTTATTGTTATTTATTTTATCTCGTGTTCCCGCGAGATCTATTTATCCGATCTACTACAAATTTATCTAACTCTTTACCCGGGAGGGATTGACAACCCCTCTTTTACGTCGGGTTGCAAGTATTTGTTCTTTGTGTGCAGGTGCCGTTCACATAGTGTTGCGTGGTTCTCCTACTAGTTCGATAACCTTGGTCCCACCACTGAGGGAAATACCTACCGTAGCTGTGCTGCATCATCCCTTCCTCTTTAGGGAAATACCGACGTAGTTCAAGCCACGTCAAAAGGAATTTCTGGCGCCGTTGCCGGGGAGACATCATCAACACCTATCAGGTTCCTAATCACAAATCTCATCTCCTTGCAATTTACATTATTTTCCATTTGCATCTCATTTTCATCTCCCCCACTTCACAAAAATTTGCCGTTTTATTCGCCCTCTTTTTTTATTGCCGTTTTCTCGTCAGATCTGTTTTCGTGTGCAATTTTGTTTGTCACTTTTTGTCATTATGGATAGTTCTTACTCTATTGTGTGCACTCCTGAGAACGAAGTTCTTAACTTTAAACAAAGGGGAGGGGAGAATTTAAAAGATGCTTGGTATAGGATTTGCAATGCTCATAATAGATCTATTCGTAAGCAATCTACCATTGTTCTTCTTTGTTGTTTTTATGTGGGCATCACTACTTGGTATAGATTCGTCCTTGATACGATTACCGGTGGAAATTTCTTGATGTGTCCTTCTCTAGATGCTTTTAATGCTATGGGAAATTTAGTGGGATTACCACCTCTTATGATTAATGAAACAACTTTGACTCTTGAGCATGTTATGGAAAGGCTAGAGGCTATTGAAAAGAAAATGCTTACTGAAGAACATCTTGAGAACTTGAATAAAAAGATGCATAATCTTGCTAGTAAAATTGGGTCAAAATCGGGAGAGGTTTTTAAATTGTTAAAAGAAAAGGGAACCATAATTCACGAAAGAATTGAAGAAAGTCCTTCTCGGATCCATAAGTTGGAAGATTTTTTTAGCAATTTAAGCTCGGCTTTTGCTTCTGCTAAAACTATTGAAAAAACTCCCGTTAAGGTTAGCAAGATTTCTCAAATCACTAAGAACAAGGGTGCAATTTCTAGTAATAATAATAAAGAGGATCTTAAGATGATTAGTATTCACCCCGATGTTATTGAAGTAATAAGATATCCTACTTGCACGAATGAATTTTTCAATCTTGTTCCTAGAAGTATTGTTATTGAAAATTTGTATGCTAAATCTTTGAAGAATTCCAAGTGTTTGGTTGAAGAATTGGAACTTAAAGATGACAACACTTAGATCTTTGCATTATGCCTAGCTAGGGGCATAAAATGATAGCGCTTGTTGGGAGGCAACCCAATGAATAAAATTTATTTTTGTCTTTTTCTTTCTGTTATTGAGTGTTGGCACAATTATGCTACTGTTATGATTGTGTTTTTTATGTTTTAATTAGTGTTAGTGCCAAGCAAAGCCTTTGGGATCATGTTGGGTGATAGTTGATTTGATCTTGTTGGAAAACAGAAACTTTTGTGTCTAGTATAGTAATTTTAATAATTCACACAAGCGACTAAAAATTCTGAATTGTTTACACAATATTGATATAGAAATTTCCTACGTTGTCCTAATTTTCCATAATTTTTGGAGGTACATAAGTATAAGAACAATTCGTATCTTTACAGACTGTTCTATTTTTGACAGATTCTGTTTTCTTTGCATTGTGTGCTTATTTTGATGAATCTATGGTTTGTATTGGAGGTTATAAGCCATGGTAAAGTTATAATAGAGTAGATATAATGTAATAACAAAATTTGAATGGTTTTTCTATAGTACTTAAAGTAAAGATTAGTTTTCTTATACTAACGGATCTCACGAAGGTTTTGTTGAGTTTTGTGTGATTGAAGTTTTCAAGTTTTGGGTGAGATCATGATGGATGAAGGAATAAGGAGTAAGAAGAGCCTAATCTTGGGGATTCCCATGGCATCCCAAGCTATTATCTAAAAGATAAGCAAGCAACTAAGCTTGGGGATGCCCGAGTGGCATCCCCTCTTTCTTCTAACGACCATCGGTATTTTACTTGGAGCTATATTTTTATTCGTCACATATCATGAGTTTTGCTTGGAGTGTCTTGTATGATTTGAGTCTTTGCTTGTTTCACTTTTTATTCTTAGCCAAGTATCCTTCCTGGACACACCTATTTGAGAGAGCCAAAATTATGCTATGATTTGTTAGAATTGCTCTCTATGCTTCACTTAAATCTTTATGAGCTATGGAATTGCTCTAGTGCTTCACTTATATCTTTTTGAGCACGGTGTGCTTTAATATTTTTGAAGAAATGCTCTCAGGATTCACTTAGATTTATTTGAGAGTAGTAATTTTTAAGAAATTCTCTCATGCTTCACTTATATTATTTTGAGAGAAGAAAAAAATTTATGCTCATGTTCTTCACTTAGATTTGTTTGAGCTATCAAAAGCAACACATTAAACTAGTCCCAAAGTGATAGATATTCAAGAGGGATATAATAAAAACTTTCATGAAGATCATTGGACAAAATAAACTTGATTCATTGTAATAGTTTTGCGATATGATGATATAATATGTGAGTCATGTTGGTGAGTAATTATGGTTTAGTAAGAATATTGGTGTTAAGGTTTGTGATTCCCTATGCAAGCATGAAAGTCAATAGTTATGCAATGAAATTATATCCTACTTGTGGTGCATTATTCGGTGTTAGTTATGCTTAATGCTCGCTTATGAGATTTTTCGTTTCTTGGTTGGATGCTTCTTAATCTTTTGCTAGCCTTCATTTGCACTAAGTATGATCACTACTTGTGCATCCAAAATCCTTAAACCAGTTTTGCCATATGAGTCCACTATACCTACCTATATGCGGTATTTCCGTGCTGTTCTAAGCAAATTTGTATGTGCCATCTCTAATTTTCAAAATAAATTTCTCTTTTGTGTGCTCGTACTGCTCATGAAACGGTAGGGGGTGGCTGATATTTTTCCATGCTAGATGTGTTATTCTCAAGATGAGTGTTCATTCACTTGTCACTGCACAAGAGTACGGCAAAGGTATTAGAGATGCCCAGTCCCAAAATGAAAAATGAATTTACTTTATGTTGTCAAATAATAAATTCCTTGGAAAGTGTTGGTATGGACGACACCCGTGGATTCGGTTAGCCGTGGAATGTGAAAGTATGGTGGAAAAAGGAATAAACTTTATTTTCTGTTTGGGAACCGCCTATGATATATCTAGCATGGAAAGTATTGGGAAGTACTCGATCATTTTCGTTGACAGGAAAAGCATGCCACCCAAAATATTTTTATCTCTATCTTTTTTAGCTTTGAGCTCTGGCACCTCTACAAATCCCTACTTCCCTCTGCGAAGGGTCTTTCTATTTACTTTATGCAATTTTTATTTTTGAGTCTCCATCTTCTCTTATAAAACACCAACTAAGGGGCACTATGATCGTACTTGAGCATTGGGTGTAGCTAATATGCGAGTGTGTTTCATGAATGGATCAATGATTGAGCATAATGGGCTAGGGATAACTTGCTTTAGTGTTGATATTTTGAAAGACATGGTTGCTTGTTGATATGCTTGAGTATTGAAATCTTCATGTCAAAACTAGACTGTTGCTTTGAATCATATAAAAGTCCAAATGTCCGTGCTACAAAGAAAAGATTATGTGATGAACATGTTAGGCAGCATTCCACATCAAAAATTCTATTTTTATCATTTACCTACTCGAGGACGAGCAAGAATTAAGCTTGGGGATGCTGATACGTCTCCAAGGTATCTATAATTTTTTATTGTTCCGTGCTGTTATATTATCATTCTTGGATGTTTTACAATCATTTTATAGCAACTTTATATCATTTTTTGGGACTAACCTACTGACATAGTGCCCAGTGCCAGTTGCTGTTTTTTGCTTGTTTTTACTTCGCAGAAAATCAATACCAAACGGAGTCCAAACGCAGCGAAACTTTTTGGTGATTTTTTCTGGACCAGAAGACACCTGTTGGGCCAAAGAAGTACCAGAGGAGGGCTCCGAGGGGAGCACAACCCACCAAGGCGCGCCTGGGGGCCCAGGCACGCCCAGGTGGGTTGTGCCCACCTCGGCCACCTCCCGCACCGCCTCTTTGCTCTATAAATACCTTGGACATCCAAAAACCCTAGGGGAGTTGACAAAAAACAATTCCAGCCGCCGCAAGTTCTAGAAACCACAGATCTAATCTAGACACCATCACGGAGGGGGTTCATCATCCTCATTGGTGCCTCTCCGATGATGCGTGAGTAGTTCATTGTAGACCTACGGGTCCGTAGTTAGTATCTAGATGGCTTCCTCTCTTTCTTTTGATTCTCAATACAATGGTCTCTTGGAGATATATTTGATGTAACTCTTTTTACGGTGTGTTTGTTGGGATCCGATGAACTTTGAGTTTATGATCAGATCTATGTTTTTATCCATGAAAGTTATTTGAGTCTTTTGATCTCTTATATGCATGATTACTTATAGCCTCATATTTCATCTGTGAAACTTTGGTTTAGTTAGGCCGACTAGATCGATTTTTCTTGCCATGGGAAGAGGTGCTTTGTGATGGGTTCGATCTTACGGTGCTCAATCCCAGTGACAGAAGGGGAAATGACACGTATGTATCGTTGCTATTAAGGATAACAAGATGGGGTCTATTCCTACATGAATAGATCTTGTTTACATCATGTCATCATTCTTATTGCATTACTCCGTTTCTCCATGAACTTAATACACTAGATGCATGCTAGATAGCGGTCGATGTGTGGAGTAATAGTAGTAGATGCAGGCAGGAGTCGGTCTACTAATCTTGGACGTGATGCCTATATAATGATCCTTGCCTGGATACCGTCATGATTATTTAAAGTTCTATCAATTGCCCAATAGTAATTTGTTTACCCATCGTATGCTATTTTTCTCAAGAGAAGCCACTAGTGAAATGTACGGCCCCCGGGTCTCTTCTTTATCATATTTGCCTTCGAGATCTATTTTTATTTGCTTTTATTTTCAGATCTATTAATCCAAAAATCCAAAAATATCTTGCTGCAATTTATTGTTATTTATTTATCTCGCGTTCCCGCGAGATCTATTTATCCGATCTACTACAAATTTATCTATCTCTTTACCCAGGAGGGATTGACAACCCCTCTTTTACGTCGGGTTGCAAGTATTTGTTCTTTGTGTGCAGGTGCCGTTCACGTAGTGTTGCATTGTTCTCCTACTGGTTCGATAACCTTGGTCTCATCACTGAGGGAAATACCTACCGTAGCTGTGCTGCATCATCCCTTCCTCTTTGGGGAAATACCGACGTAGTTTAAGCCACATCACTTTCCCACTCGCATAGGAAGGCGCACACGGCGCCCCTACCGGGACGGGCTCGGGGGTTCTCATCTGGAGGGCCTCTGTCTTGACCAGCGTCACGAGGGAGGCGTTCGGGAACCATGTGGGGGCGTGCTTTGATGCGCGCCTCCGTGAGCAAGGCGCAAGGCGCGGGGTGCTAGGCGCTCAGGAGTTCATCACCAAGGCAATCGAGGAGCTTCGGGAGGCGCGAGCCATGCGTGGCGAGCGTCGCCCCGCGCCATCCAGTGCAGCTGCTGCCCATGACATGGGTGGCGAACTGCGCATCTGCTTCAACATCCCAGGCCTCAACAGGGCTGCTTCGCAGGACCTCTTCTGGCTGTCCCGCGTCGGCCTGAGCGGGGGCTACCCCTGCAGCTACGTCCGCATGCCGTTCGGCCTGCTGAACGTGGCCGCCTCATACCAGCGCCTCATGTAAAGAGCCTTGGCGGCTCATGAGGCCAGGCGCCAGGCGGTCCTGACCAAGGAGGTGACGGACCCTCGTGAGCCCCCCGGACCTCCGGGGCTCAGGAGCCGGTCGGCTCGTGAGGAGCGATCTCTACAGTACACGTCTCCAGCTACTTCAATGCTTCTACAACGATGGTGCCAGGTGACTTTTTGGTTTGTTTAACTAAGGGCGCCCCTCAGGCTGCATCATCCTCATGCAGAACTGGCTTTGCCTTCATGGGTTTCCTAAGTATCTCAACTGCCTGTCCGGTGCTTCGTCACTACGATATCGCTGCGCCCTCGCGAATCCACCGCGACCGCCTCATGATTAAGGACTGGCACAGCATCTGTGCTCGGGTTCGTCCCTGCAGCGTCGACAAACCCAAGCGACCGAGCTCTGTCCCGCAGGCCAGCTCCCATGCGCATCACCTCCTGTGGTCCTTGGTGCCTTGTTCTCGCATGAGCTAATCGCGTGTGGGCAAGTGCGGGTGCACGGCCCGGTTCATACAACCGCAGTTCGGCTCTTCGCCGCAGCGGGAGCTGCGCCCCTGCTGTTTTTCCGTTGGATCGTTGCATGAGAAGACTTGGCACGGCATCTGTGCTCGGGTCCATCCCTGTAGCGTCAATAAAACCAATGGCTGAGCTCAGTCTAGCAGGCCGGCCCCGTTCACGTCACCTCCTGGGGTCATTGGTGTTCGGCCTTCTCATGCGATAACCTCTGGAGGGGCATTCGGCGCAGGACCCCCATCGCCCCGCAGGTTTCTTACGCGCGCCTCGCGCTACAAAAATCAGGCGCAACCCGCCTTGAGGTAGGGCCTCGTGGGTCCCGCGCTGGCTCATGAGTGCCCAGATACACCTCCTCCAGTTCTGCCGTGGTAGCCACGCGTACGAACAGGGCTGTACACGCCCGGAGTCTCCCCCAACGGGAACTCCCACCCATGTACCAGTGGAAGCCCCATGCTCCGTGCTAGCGGACGACACGGTCGAGGAGCGACTATGCCCACGATAAAGTGGAAGCACCATGCTCCGCACTGGTGAATAAACAACTGAGGGCGCCCTCGCGGCCGCACCAACCTCAGGATAGCCTCTCGGTTCTACGATCGGCAACACCCCACAACTTCCCCCTTGGGAGGATCGCGCGAGGGGGCTGGACACGGGGGCTGTGCTCAGGCCCCTCCTGGCACACACGACCCTACCAGGTCCGAGTACCTGGTTTTCTCCCGTTCCCCCCAGGTGAAAGCTGGTGGTCAAAGGTATGAGGGCTGCTCACACATCAAGGGGGACCTCCTGAGCATCGTGACTCAGGGGCCTCACTAGTCACGTAGCCCCTCGCCCCTTGGTGTCATCCTGGTGATCCGGACGCCCCAACGGCGGTCGAGGTATGCGCGGGGCTGGGCCCTGCCGATGCAGAGCGTGAAGTCCTACACCCCGGTGTCCACGTTTCCTTCATGAGGGCTGCTCGCACATCAAGGGGGATCTCTTGAGCATCGCGACTCAGGGACCTCACTAGTCACGTAGCCCCTCGCCCCTTGGTGTCGTCCTGGTGATCCGGACGCCCCAACGACGGTCGAGATATGCGTGGGGCTAGGCCCTGCCGACACAGAACGCGAAGTCCTACACCCCGACGTCCACGTTTCCTTCATGAGGGCTGCTCACACATCAAGGGGGACCTCCTGAGCATCGCGACTCAGGGACCGCACTAGTCACGTAGCCCCTCGCCCCTTGGTGTCATCATGGTGATTCGGACGCCCCAACGGCGGTCGAGGTATGCGCGGGCTGGGCCCTGCCGACGCAGAGCGCGAAGTCCTACACCCCGGCGTCCACGTTTCCTTCATGAGGGCTGCTCGCATATCAAGGGGGACCTCCTGAGCATCGCGACTCAGGGGCCTCACTAGTCATGTAGCCCCTCACCCCTTGGTGTCGACCTGGTGATCTGGACGCCCCAACGGCGGTCGAGGTATGCGCGGGGCTGGGCCCTACCGACGCAGAACACAAAAGCAAGCACAAAGCAAACTTGGCGCAATAAGGAAACCACGGGGTCCTAATAATTATTACAAGCACAGATTGTTCCACAAGCTTAAACAGAAGTCTTACGCCTCCACGAGGCACGGTAAATGTTGCAGGGTAAAACTAAGAAGGAACACCACTGCCGCCACCTGCCCCGCTCGTTGGAAGCCCCTCATCGACAACGCTGCTACCATCCTCACCACTTTCGACTTTTGCTGCTGGAGCCTCAGAGATGGGAACCTGCGGAGGCAGGATCATGAGCAGCTTCGCCAACACCTCGCCACCGCAGAAGGATACCGTGCTACATGCCATGGGGCACAACCCCTCCTAGGTACCCCCTCGGGGCCAGCCACTCTTTTCTCGCGCAAGTCGCTTGCATGTTAAAGGGGGGCCCTTGAGCACCGCGCTTCAGGGGATCCTACCAGCCCTCGAGCCCTCAACCTTGGCCTTGACCACGGCATCATGACCTGGCATACCAGTGGTGGCCGAGCCTCGCTCGAGAGCTAGGCCCCGAGGATGTAGAGCACCTTGACGAGCAGGAGAGATGGAGTCGGTAGGAGCCCTGGGCGGGGGGGGGGGGCGCCATCAGGAGAAGGGCGCAGCCTAATGTTGCACAAGAAGCTCGCCCACGCAACAAGGAAACCACCGCAGGCTAGACAAGATAAGTCGCTTCGCACACCCGGGCGCGAACCCCATAGTCGGCGTTTCAACTCTCGTGATTTCGCTCGGGCAAGGGAACTCCCCTTTCAGTCCATCGGGAGCCACTTGCGCGCCAAAGGGGACCTCCTGAGCATCGCGCCTCGGGGGTTCTTACCGGACCTCGGGCCGCTCACCTCCGGGCCTTGACCACGGCATCGCGACCTGGCATACCAGCGACGACCGAAGCTTGCCTGGGGACTGGGTCCTGTCGGCGTAGAGCACTAAGCTACCGCGAGAATAAAAAGGGGGAACCATGCCCAAGCGAGAGATGCAAACACAACATAAGTTGGGGACGCTAACATCAAGGCAAAAGTGTCATGATCTTTACACACCCCCGCGGGGCCCTTCATGACTTTTGCGTAGGAATGAAACGAAAGGAAAGGACCTCCTGAGGATCGCGACCCAGGCAGTGTCGCCCATGATGCCTGGCCGGCGCCATTCCTCCCTCAAGCCCGAGCGCGGCGGCGCGGCGGCTCATAGCTGCCGTCGTCGCTTAAGCTTGGTTCGGAGGAGGCGTCACTGCTGCTGGAGGAATCGCGGACAAGGCCAAGGGCAAGTTTACCGCGAGGGACCTCGCCGATTTGCCGGCCTGTGAGGGGGTCGCCGTCTCGATCGCCTCCTCTGGGGCAGCACTCCAGATGTCGGTCATCCTCTCTGAAGACCTTGAAGAAGAGTGTCAACGCCCCGTCAAGCGCCACGCATCAGCCTGGTCCGTAGGCGATTGGGGCCCGCAGCGCTTCGCCCTTGCCCTTTGGCTTCGCCTCGAAGCCAAGTCCGAGCGCACCTTGGGCCCGGGGGCTACTGTCGGCGTTCTGGGAACCAGGGTACCCAGACTTGCCTGCCTCCGGCCCATGGCGTGGCTTCATCGATGGCCTGGTACGGCCCATCTACAAGACTACCAAGACAAGACCCTCACGAGGGGCCAAGCCTCGCGAGGCAGACAACTCCAAGACCTCCCGAGGGAGCGGCCTCCCCAGGCTACCTCCTGAGGAGCGGAGATTCCTATGCAGGTTCTCAAACCTCATGAGGTTGCTGTGATGCAAGCCATGACGACCAAGGCCAGGCGGGCGCCAGTGGGCACAGAGAAGACAGTTTCCTCTTTGGTGCTAAGGAGGCAAGTGCAGGCGTGGGTTCCCGAGGACTCAGGCAAAGGTTTCCATTCCTGTGCAACGAGACCAAGACCACCAGGACGGCAGGACGGATGTCATCACCGAGCCCACCACAGCGTCACGCCAGAAGCTTTGCAGGCGAAGACCACCTTTCGTCAGGATAAGATGTACTACTTGTCCCCTTTCAAATTGGCCGTTGTGGAATCCCTTCCCGCCTATGTTTTGGGAAGAGGACCAAGGCCACTATAAATATAGGCTAGCCACCACCATAGAGCAGGACGAACCCCCCAAGAGGACGAACCCCCCGGGGATCGGATCCTTTCCACCCTCACCAGAGTAGACCTTGCGAGGTTGTTCATCCCTTGTACTTGTTCATCCTCAGCCCCTCGTGAGGCAAATCCACCACAAAGCAGGAGTAGGGTGTTACACCGCAAGGTGGCCCGAACCTGGGTAAACTGCCATGTTCATCTTCTTCCTTGTTCCTCGAGCTAGGCCGTAGGGTGATGAGCTGGTTGGCTAGATAGGTTGAGTTCTTTGCACACGCCCCAGAGTTCAAACCTTTCTTGGGTCTGCGGAGCCCTGAATCCGACACGAGCGATGCACGGAGGTTTGCGCGTTTCTCTTGTACACGTACACACGTGTGTGCGAGGTGTTGGGCTCTAACTGAACCCGAGCGATTTCACTAGCTATGTTACTGAACCCCGATCGATCCCTTGGCTATTAACTGAACCCGAGTGATTCCTTCGCTACTGTTGCTAACTAAAGCCGATCGAAGCTGCCTCTTGATGAACAGTCCCTGGTGGGGGTTGGATGAACAGTTCCCGGTGGGGGTTGGATGAACAGGATCCCGTGGTAGTAGAGGCCGTTGCCGTTGGATGAACAGGACCCCAATCGAGGAGGTGGGGGTGGATGAACAGTAGCCGGTGGAGGGACCCTGTGGAGGGCTAGTTGAACAGGACCCCGTGGTGGGCTGGTTGAACAGGACCCCGTGGAGGGCTGGTTGAACAGTAGCCGGTGGAGGCTGGATGAACAGGACCCCGTGGAGGGCTGGTTGAACAGTAGCCGGTGGAGGCTGGATGAACAGGACCCCCGTGGATGAACAGTAGCTGGTGAAGGAAGGTGGAAGTCGACTGTGGATGAACAGTAGCATGTGGAGGCTGGAGGAAGTCGACGGTGGATGAACAGTAGCCCGTGGAGTCTCGTTTTGCGGTACGCCACACCCCTCCCGATGAACAGGACCCTGTTTTGACCATAGGCGCTCCAACACAAGTCTGTTTCCTCTGTTTTGCGGTACGCCACACCCGTCCCGATCAATAGCACCCCGTTTCAACCGTAGGCACTCAAACAGAAGTCTGTTTCCTCCGTTTTGCAGTACGCCAGACCCTTCCAGATGAACAGGACCCCGTATCGACCGTACGTGGTCGAACAGAAGGCCGTTTCCTCTGTTCTACGGTACACCAGACCTCGTTTCGGATGCTCCGTCCAAGACGGTTGGCTCCTGATGAACATGCGACACTGTTTAATCCGTTCCAACCCAGCCTGTTGGCTGCCGATGAACAGGACGATGTTGCTGTACGCATTAGAGACCCCGCCCGTATGTACGTACGTAGCCGTATTTACTATCTTGCGGCGTGGTTGTACGTACGTGTACGTGATATAGACGGGACTGCGTGACATGCTACGTCGGCGCCTCTACTTCAACACATGCTGCTCCTTACTCGGCCATGGTACGTCGCTGCAGAGAGACAGATCGACCGCTATGTATGTACACGTTCGTGGCCAGACAGGTAACGCTACCTTCGCTTCAACCTGGTGTGTCCCAGCTATCAGGGGGTAAAAGGCACTTCCTTCCGTGCGAAGATAAAGCCGATGGGTCCGAGCTGTCAGGGGGGAATGTTTTTTTCATGAAATACAGAGGTCCTTCCGATGGGTCCGAGCTGTCAGGTGGAGGAATCATTATTTTGCGCGTAATAAGGAGGCACTTCGTTGCGTGCGGTCATGGACCCAGCTGTCAGCCTCTCCACGTACAGTCCTCTTCTGATGGCTGTCGTTCGTTGACCGTGTTGACGATGTCGTACCGTCCGAGAGCACCAAGGTGGTGGACGACGGCGTGACCTAGGAAGGGAACAACCCGGAGCCGGGGAACACGTAGAGGGTAGTACGAGGGTTGACTGGTTCGGCTGCGGTGTGAGGCTGCCGTCGCCGTAAAATAACAGGGGGTGTGGGTGAGTAGAGGGATGGCCTGGCCAGTGGTGGGAGTAGCAGTACTGGGGAGTAGTAGGGGGTGGTGAGGCCTGCGCGGCAGCACAGCTAGCCATGGGAGGCAGGAGCACACGGTGGTTTGGACGGCTGGAGCAAGAAAATCAGAGGTTGAAGAAGCAGGACGACCGTTGGATGTTCAGAATCGAACGGTCACTAGTGATAGAATCGTTTGTTGACTAAGTTGACAAAGCCCTGCGTACGCGTCAACTTAGTAGGGCCACAAGTCAGCCTCCAAATCTGGTGGGCCCCAGCTGTCATGGGGAGCACTCGTTATTTTTTGCTTAATAAGGAGGCACTTCCTTCCGTGCCAAGACATAGCTGGTGGGTCCCAGCTGTCATGTGGAGGATTCATTCTTTTTGGCGTAATAAGGAGGTACTTGCTTGCGTGCGGCCCTGGACCATGGAGGTCCCAACTGTCAGCCTCTCCATGTACATCCCTCTTCCGATGTTGTCATTTGTTGACAACGTTCACCACGCCGTGCCGAGAACACCAACGCGATGGACGACGGCGAGACCTAGGAAGGGAATGACTCGAAGGCGGCGAAGCCACAGCAGTGGAGGGATGTGGGTGAGTAGAGGGATGGCCTGGCCAGCGATGGGAGTAGTTGGGGGTGGTGAGGCCTGCGCGGCAGCACAGCCGGCCACGGGAGGTGGGAGCAAGCTGTCCCGCCGCCGCTGGATTTGGCGGATGGAGCAAGAAGATCAGAGATTGAAGAAGCACGACGGCCATTGGATTGACATCCAACGGGCACGTCTGCTAGAATCGTTTGTTGATGTATATAATAAGTAAAAAAATCTTGTGTACGCGTCAACTTAATAGGCCCACAAGTCAGACCATTCCCTATTTTTTTTTAATAATTTACAGCTCATTGCAACTTCTTATGCAATTTATTGCAGTCCGTTTTTTTGTTGGCCAGGGCCAAGGTTAAAAATTTAAACTAAATTCCGCATATTTCGGTGCGGTCCAAACTATTTTTAATACCGAAATGTCGAGCCAGATTTAAAGTACTTTGAAGATATATTTAAATTAGGTTAAAGCCCAGTGAAATTGGAATCTGAAAATGTGAAAAAATTCAGAAATTTGAAAATAATTGCCAATTTGTCGTGTGTGTTTTATATTTACAAACCATTTCATATTACTTTTAAGATTTGCAGCTGTCTTGAAAGAGTTGCAGCCCAGCAGGGCGGAGAAAAATAAGTAGGCCTGGATTGGGTATTCTTCAGAAAAAAATAAACTGGGCTAGCCATTTTCACAAAGAAAAAATAGCTGGGCTGATCATGTGGTGAACGAAAAATAGAAGCCTGGGCTAGACGGGCCACAACCCAGTTGAAACCCTGCTCCATCTCAACAATAACAAAAAAAAATACTGCCCGAGCAGCTACGTCCTAGGTGTCAGCCGATCTTGTGCTGTTCTCTTGTCTATTGACTATACGCTGACAATGTCATGGGTCCCAGATGTCAGCAAACCACTAGGAGGAAGCATTTTCTTTTTCTATATGCTGACAATGGAGTATATAACAAAAAGTGAGGAACTTGCTTGCGTACGGCCATGGACATGGTGGGTCCCTACTATCATCCTCTCGACGTACAATCCTCTCCCGAGTCCTCTTGTTTGTTGACCATGTTGACAACGCGAGAGGGCGGCGCCGCGGCGAGCGCACCAAAGCGCGCGCAGGACGACGTCAAGGCCTCGGACGTCGGCGTTAATGATTTAGGAGACGGTGGGGTGGTGATGCGTGCGCTGAGGCGCAGCCAGTCATGGGAGGCAGAAGCAGGCAGCCCCGCCGGCGCTGGTTTGGTTTTGGCGACCAGAGGAAGACGAGACTGAAGAAACACGACAGACTGTAAAAGCATCAGGAGTACTTAACAACCTTAACTGAAACCAGCAGGGGCACTTAACAACCATAGCTGAAAGCAGTATGAGTACTTATACAGGTTCAACCGTACAAAGCACGCCTCGAATAGTGCTACTTTGCCTACAGTTAACCAAGGGTGAGGCCACCAAGCCCCAGGATAAGGCCTAGGTGCCACCTCGCGCATCCACAACCTTCTGAAAGTGGCTTCATCTCGCAATGTGGTCAATAAATAGGATATTCGCTTTAGAGCCATGGAAAAGCATGAGCATAACCTTCTGTCCTATTCTCCAAGATGGACGGGCCTTCATTATTTGAGACCACCCATGAATAAGTATCTTTTCACCTCCAAGGGAAATGAAGTAGGTCGACATAAACATCATGTTGTGACCGAGCGCAAGTCTAACCCGACCATGGTCAGGCATCTGTATAGGAACAATAGAACTGGGCAGTTTCTATTTCAAGAAGATCACAACTGTAAAACTGTGTATAAGCAAGAGTTTATGAACAACATATATAACAGAAAACAGCTCGTACCATAAGTTTCTTGACACAATTGGACCTGTTCAACATGTGCACTAGTGGCACACATATCCCACGTGGCCTTCCACCATTGAAACGCCCCATAAGGACCTCAAGACGATCAATAAAGTGTAGGAACGGGTGGATGTCGTCCCAGTCAACTTCACTGCCATCAGTAACAGTCGAGTTCTTATAGAATAACAAATGAGTAGTGTGCTTAACTTTGAAATAACCTACACGTGCCGCCAATTATAAGAAATATTAGTTAGAAGTAGCATCTTCGTGAGAGAATGGAATCACAAATCGTTGCTACTTCTAAAGTCAAATTGTGATTAGTTAGACAGAACAGGTGGATTAAGAAGTAATCGAGGCAACATGCAAGAACCAGATACAAAACTAACATGGATGAACTACTGGAACGACGTCGGGGTGGAAGATCACAGTGAAGATGAGACCAGGTTCTGCTATTTCCGTCAACATTCGTGCGCCAACTTTCAGTCCGTAACACTTGAGAAAGTTTATCCAAGTTCGGCCATAAAAAAGCAGCGATCTTCTTGGTTCATGACCCCAACTCGGAACTTATATTCATGGCTTGTCTTCAATGTGACCATTAAACTGGTGTATTCAGTTATGGCAAAGCCGACCATCTTGAGTACATGTGTTCTGGCAGAGCAAGGAATGCACTGCAGGAAAAATAATATGAGAACACAATGTATTCGCTATCCAAATCTAGAAATAATTTTCTATTTCACGTCAGTGTTGACCATGGTACTAGTACCTTTTATCCAAATATAGCAATCCAAATTTCCAAATTAGTCGACAGCATGTTCAAAAACCCCCACCCTCCCGGATAGAAAAGAGGATTCTAGGAACATACTGTGCGCATTTTAAAATTTTGTGTTAGGATGAGAAGGAACAAGTGTGGTGTCTCGCCGAGGGCGCAGAAACCTGTAGGGTCCTCGCACTTCGGGCACTGCAAATGAAACACACTAGATTCAGTAGGAAGAAAAATGCATCAACGGTGGCGGCTGCCATCCTAGGATTACCCGCGACCAAGGGACTAGTATTTATCGGGGATGGATGAAGAATTCGTACCTGGTTCTCCATGAGAAAACCCTACGCAATTGCCGAGAGGAGGTTTTCTCTGAACAAGCGACGAGGGAGAAGGGGATTCAGGCCCAGTGAAATATTGCTGCTTTGTCCGTCCAGCTTACTGCTACTACTGGAAAGGTGTTTTTTTTGTGATTTGACGGCTCATTGGGCATTACTGCGGCGCTACGACCGGGGTGAGTCTACCGTGCAGTTGGGCACTCTAATTTGGTGCATGGCATGTGGACCCCGTTGCCGGATGCCCCACATATCAGCGAAAGGAAGTAGAAAGGCAGGAGTAACTAGTTACACATAAATATATTTTTGATAGAGAGATACTCCCTCTGTAAAGAAATATAAAAATCTTTTATATCCCCTACCGCAAGAGTAACTGGATGCCCCACATATCAATGAAAGGAAGTACAAAGGCAGGAGTAACTAGTATCACATAACTTTATACATAAGAAAAATCAAGGGGAATATATATAACATAATATGGGGGTTCAGATGAGAATATAATACTCAGATAGGCTGACGGTTCTGGACTTTGGGCCACAGACCGGTGGGCCTGCATGTTTGGGGGCCCATGTGTTCTGACTTAGCGCATTTCATATTGCAAGCGATCGGTACGTCGCTGGTTTTAGATGCTGTCATAAGGCGAATATAGAAAATTAAATAAAGCACAGCAGCTGTTAGAATGAGATCGAACGACAGTTCCTAACCAGCAATCAGAGTTGCAATTCTCTCACGATATCCTACATGATAAATAATACTGTCGTACTACTTATACACACAGGACACTTGTTTCACCATGCCATATTATTACATCAAAAGCTCTCAGAGGATATCTCAGTTCGGCAGTTGCGTGCTGCTACTGAAGAATTTCAAAGTTGATTTGGACCAGCTCTCCTTGCTGAGAAAGTTCGATTTTGACATCATCCCCTACCGCAAGATTTGATAGAGTTTTGAACCTTGACCATCCTTTAGCATCAATCATCATGCGACCATCCTTTGTACTTACGGTATATTGAGCAGGTTCATTCACACCAAGGCTGCGCATGGTAAGAGAAACTTGGCCACGGTTGCCCGGATTATTGAACGACTCGCTCGTTGCTCTAGGAATTCTCTGTTTGCAAACAAGAATACATACACAAACAGTTAGATCAACACAGTGAATCATGTGAAACAACATGGAAAGAAAAAAGAACGAAGCACTTGGGTTGCCAATGCTTACCAAGAAGGTGGAGATGTTGGTTTTTGTAAGGACTTTGGTATATGCAGTGCGAACTGCAGCCCAGTCTGTTGCCGGTGCAAGTGCTGGTTCCGTTGCCGCTGCATGGGCCGGAGCAGATGCAAGTGCAACTTCAAGTGTTGGTGCAGGTGCCGGAGTCGTTGCTGGTGCCCGTGCCAGTGCGACTGGTAGTACCGCAGCTGCCGCCGGAGATGGTGCTCCTTGTGGAGCTGGTGCCGGTGTCGGATCAGGTGCCCATGTCGGTGCTCGATCCTCCGGTAGATCAGCCTGATCCGCTGATGCGGTCAGTGCCCAATCCTCTGGTGGATCAGACTGAGCTGCTGCCGCTGTCAGTGCTAGAGCCAGTGCCGTCGGAGAAAGTGCCGGTGCTAGATCCGATGCTGAAGGTGGTACCGATGTGCGAGATAGCAGCGATCGTCTCTGGTCTGCTATGATTTCATACTTCAGCTTTCTAACTTCACTAGGCTCCGTGACCTTGATCCAGTCTTTTTCTTCACTTCTTTTAAACGCGAGAAGGACTAATTGTGGCGTGTTTGTTAAACCAAACTGCAGTTCATCATAGGGCTTCAGATTGTACTCAGACAACAGATTGATCCAATTGTGTCCAGTAATATAAGTGATGGACAGTGCCTTCGTTACTGACACGACATAAGAAGTGAAACCTGCAAAAATAACCATCATAGAGCAAACCAAACGGTTTATTCTGGAATGAATGTCACATGGCAAAACCTGCATCGTAAAATTGCAGCAAAAGTAAGAAAACATGACAGTAAATCAATAAGATTTAGATAGTAAATCAATAAGATTTACTTGATGTGATACGAGTGAATCCTTACCAGGAAATCACTATGTTCAAGTTCTAAAGTGAAGGTTGATCGTCGAGTTACGGGTGGCATGCAGGGCCCCCGCTTACACCCACAAGAAGGACAGTCCAAAGGTCGTGACAAATCGTATGGACCGAACATCCATGGAACTGGAAATCCTGGTGGGTGCGATAAACCCGCAATGCATACAAATATTGGAGTGTAACCATAATTGATAAACCGTCCTCACAAAAAAGATGATCTGGATACTTCAAAATATACAGACTGAATTGAGTGGATAGACATTAACATAGATTACTCTCAGGACTCACCACACAACAAAAGCGGCAGTACTAAACAATACAGGGTTCACACACACAAATCAAGTACTGAACAATAGTACTTACTACAGACAAGCAAAGTTGCACTAATTAAACTCTGCAGACTATTTCTTGCCACCGACCTACGGGATGCACCCCACATAACTGACGAGGCCATGGACTTCGTGAGAGATGTCTACCGGCACCATCGACATCTCGTCAACCTTGGAGAACCTAACAGAGTGGTCATTCCACTCATAAACATGATGATGAAGACAGTCCGCATCAGATTTGTCGGGAAGCTTTAGAAGAACCACACCCTTCGTAATCGAAGGCACAACTAGGAAATTGTTGTGGTGAAGTACACCCTCGAGAGCACGCCTGACAACAATGGTACTGGAAAACACATGTTCACGACACATGGCGACAAGGACACAACAGCTGGATAGTTTAGTAGTAGAACTCATCCTCAGGTCTTCCAATTCACATGGTATGACTTTGAGAACTTCATCTCCACTGCAGACCTGGTTCTAATTAAAACAGAAACCTAATATTTTATTACTACCTCCGTTCAGAAATATAAGATGATTTTCGATATTTTACTCCATATAAGACTACATATACGCACAGAAATGAGTGATCAAAGACACTAGAACATGTCTTCAAAGGCATGAGAACAGAGGGATTACTTGCAATATCCATAACACAAGTTACTGAGGCTACTATACTCTCTTCAAAGGCATGAGAGCTAAAATCTTGCATTTCCTACAGCTAGCATTGATGTTCATAAAGTAGTTGAAAGTGATCTATAAGAAATCAATGTTATGTGCAATAATCATATGTATGTCAACCTCTCGCATGTTTTGGTCAAAAGAGCAATTTAGAACCGTCATTTGCCACACAAAAATCACATGCAAGATCACCCAGAAAGTTGTACTACTAGTACTAGTACTGCGTGTTAGATAAAAAAACACGATCAAGATCGCCAAAAAGATCGTCAAGAAGAGATATTACCTGGACTTGCTTAACAAGGGATCCCGGAGAGGTGGGCTTGGACAGGGCGATGGCCTTGAGCTTGTCTGCGGTAGTCTCGGTGGGGTGCTTGCGCTTCTTCATACCCTAAGCCTCGACGGTTTTGGCCAGAGCCATAGACATCACACTACAACATGACCACACCTATAGCAACGCTTTTTTTCGTATCTAAAAGTCTATATATGCATTGCTAGTGTCTTTACCAACGGTTTAGGATACGTAGCAGTGCATAATGCAACGCTTATATTGCCGTTGGTAAAAGTCACCGTTGCAAGAAGACAACACATAAAAGCGACTTTTACAACACCTATATACGTTGGTGCTGAATGTACATGAATCCAAGTCTGAATGTACAGGAATCCAAAGTCTCATTGCTTGGCAACAAAAAATTTGCTTCAGGCGTTGGTACATATATAATATGAATAATATTACTTATACATATAAATATATTGGATAAAATTAATTATTTTATACATATACACATATATATATCCATGAATTAAACTAGTGCTCTAGATAATGGTGATAATATGTATATCAAGCGAGGAAAAAAATAAGAGAATATATTCACAAGAGGAAGAAAACATATATTGGATGAAACGGTTGGATTACAATAGTGGATATTACAGGAGGAGCATCATCCAAATGTGATGCATAATCTAAATATTTTCTTGACAGTGGAACTTAGACTGAAAGCATCCATCAACATCCCTACAACTTAACTAAAATTAACCGAGAAACATTATCCCTACAATTTAACTAAAACTGAAAGCATCCATCATCATCATCATCATGAACCTGTCACGCGTCCATGTATTCATCCATATATCTTCTGAATCTACAAGGAAAATAACAAAATGAACTGTTAACACATAATGCATTGACATGATGGAAAGTAGTGATAGAGGAAGGATATTAGACACGTACAAAGGTTGAACGCCATGCAATCTTTGTTTTTTTTCTGCATTACCGAGTGTATTGCAGTTTTCGCGACACTGCTAAATCATCAGTTTACACAAGTGCCATATCGACATGCACTGCCCAGAATTAGTTTGTAATTTCAGCACCATCAAGTTTAAATTTAGGATCACCAGTTATTAGCAAACTGACCTAGAACGGTTTTAATCATCTGATACTGAACCAAAACATTTAGCTGTAGTTGGTTTTAGTCATCCAACAGGAAACAGACAAACCTACAGTGCTCAACATGCTTTGGAACAAACCTACAGCCCCAAATCCATTGAAACGAATTTGCATGGTCATCACCAGCCTAGAGATCCACTGCCAATTCTGTACACCTACAGTCAACTTTTTTGTGTGAACCAACAGATTTATTTATTGATAAATAAATTCACTGAAACCTACAGCCCAAATCCTATATATTTGCATGGACAACAGCATAGAACCTAGCACGGCTCAATGGCCGTGGAACACAACGAGCAGTAGCACGTACGGAGAGGAGAGAGAGTATACCTTCCATGGCACCGTCCATTACTTGCTCCATGAACTCGACTTGCTCCATGGCGTCCCCCTGCATCAAGTTGGTAGGTTCAAAGCTGGATGAGTTCAAATATGGGCGAGACATATTTCTGAGAGAGCAGTTCAAAGCTTAAAACCATAGATCAAAAAGCAGTGTTGCACTTTTGCTGAGCTATCTTAACCAAATTATCCTAAATTTCGAAAAAAGGAAAACAAGACTGATAAGAACATGGGCACTCCCCATGTGCTCCAGTGCCACCTAATAATTTGAGAAACTGTTCAAAAGGAAAGATGCAACATGGAAAATGGCATACGCTGCATTTAGATTGTCCTAATTTTTTACCAAACCACAGTCGATCTGTTGCATTCCTGTAGTGTTGTGAGTATATGATGCACAGAACATCATACGCGCACTGCGACATGCAGCAAGTCACCAGTATCTTGTATCCGGGTGCATACATCACCATGTAGATAACTCGATCTCAGTCATACAAATTCTTTTGCTGCCAATGGACTGAAACCTAAAATGGCACAACTGAAGTCAAGTGCTCAGTAAATTGCAAGAAAAACTGCGTGAGTGTCGACTACAGATGCTTCATCTAAGACCATTACAACCCAATGCAACTGTATATTTATTTGTCTGCACAGGTTCTTAAGTTTAAAACCGTGGGGGAAGAATTAATCAAGTTTAGCTAGATGAAACACAAGATTTGTTGGAGCTTAACAACGGAACATCTACTTTCAGGAATTAGTTGTGCACATAGACAATCGACAAATGGACAAAATATTTCTAGGAGTAAATTGTTATAAATACTTAAACGAAAACTGGAAAGTAACATAGGAAGGAAGCCTTGGTTTAGTGAAAAGTGTAAACAAAGAGCACTTACGTGCGCTTCACATCTATCAGAGTATAATAAAGGATAAGACAATAAGTTATTGACAGTATCAACACAACATCAACATGGTCACGTAAAATTTTAAATCTCAACTCGACGGATCAGCACATCATCAGCACTTGATCAACGCAAAATACATGCGAAGATGGTCCAAGTTAGGCACAAATCTCGCACAACCGGAATCAAATCTCATACTCACTTGGACAATTGCAAGCTACAGGAGATACAGAAACAAAAACCATGCACTATTTCTGTGAATCCAACCTGAATTCCAACCACATAGATTCTTGGCCTTACTCGGATCTTCTCACAGGGTAAAAAACGAACTCATTGTTCCATCAATGAAAACAGAATAGTAAGTATATGCACGAACAGGCAGAACAAGAAGGAGCAGTCAAAAGTAGGTAGGGGTGGAACTTTATCCCAATGTTTACCCACGTCAACTTCAGCGGTAAGAGGAAAAGCGACAAAGAGCCGCCGTCGCCACCCTAAACACGTGCAAGCAGTTTTGCCTCCAGCAATTTCAAAAAAAAATCTACAACAATACAGAACTACAATTACAATGGGAATAAGCTACTATCTATCCAAACCAAAGAAACAAAATCATGATATCTTCGAAGAGCCAACCTAGGTAACAAGAGGACTGTCGGGGCAAGCAAGTGGAAAAGAGGACGACATGGCCACCAGCGCCGGAGCCGACGCCCGAAACCCTAGCCATGGGGGGAGGGTCGCAGGTGGGCTTTGGTGGCCGCGAGGGCGGTGTCTAGCCGGATGGGAGAGCTCCGCGGTGCGAGGGGACCTCGGGCTGTGCATCGCAGTGGCGGGATTCGCCGGACGTCACCTAATCAGCCGTCGCAGGTGGGCGATGGCGCAGCGAGGAGCCGCGTGAAGAGAGAGATGGGACGTGAGAGGGATGGGTGGGCGGGGTATGCAGCGGATCCGGCGGCCTTTGGAGCTGCGAGGTGGGAGGAGGGGAGAGGGAGGGCCGGCGGCGACGTGGGTCGGAGGAGGGAGAGGAGGTGGTTGGTGGCGGCGATTTGGATGAGACGAAGGGAACGGGGGCTCTGTTTCTCGGCATCTCTCTCCTTTCATCAGTTTTTTTCCATATACCAGTGGACCCGTTGCGCCAAATGGCGCAGAGACCCGTTGAAGCCATGTTCGCGATGAAAATGATTTTTTTAGCAAGGATAATTCTTTTTTTAGTAGAAAGCCTATGTTTAAATCATACTATATTGGAAATATGTTTATCACGCTGAGTAATCTGAGTTTCACGTATGGGAAAAAAAATATTGTTAGAACACGTATAAACCAATTAAGGAGGTATATTTTTAGCAGGGTTTGCACTAAACTTAAATCATGCTATGTTGAAAATGCGTTTATCACGGTGGATAATCTGAGTTTCACGTATGGAAAAAAAATCATATTGTTATAACATGTATAAACCAACTAAGGAGATTTATTTTTAGCAGCACGAAAAAAAAACCTCGCGCCAAATGGCGTAGAGACCCGTTGAATCCATGTACACACTGAAAAGAAAATCCATGGTTTAGTTGATTTAGTTTTGGGCAAACACATATGATAACAAATTTAACCCCCCTTAATAAAAAAAAAGAATGAAGGCTTGCTGTCTACAATAAGAATGAAGGTTTGCTGCCTACAATAAGATGTATGATAACATTACCCATTGCGCCAAATGACGCAAGGTCCCATTTCAAACCAAGAGTTATTTGAAATAAATGCTTGACAATTTGGCAATAATAAGGATCCTTTTAATAATGAAAATTGAAAGAAACATAGCCTCAAACTATGTAATGGAGTTTTCAAAATGCGGGCATTCTCTCTATACAATTTGGCTATGTTTGCTGGAACTTAGGAATCCAGGTCACGCTTTGTCGGTAAATTCTCCCCTCCCACTCCTCTGGAACCATAGCATTTTGTCGTTCACAGCCTCTATATAGGTCAAATGCACTGTAATTCCTTCATATTTGAAAGGAGCTGAACAAACAATGTCTTGCACAACGTTTGAAGGGAACTGGACAAATAATGCCCAGCGCCATGTTTATGACATGTTGTACTGTAATAGAAATGCAAACATGAAATGAGAAATCAATTGAAGAAACAAGGGCATGTTGTTCTGCTGCAATGGAAGGGCAAACCAAGATTGACAAGTACCACACCAGGAACAAAAGTTTATAACAGATATAGAAGTGACAATAAACAACAAGTGTTTCAAGATTTACAATCAACAACATGATTTGGCTTCTTGCTCTAAAATAGAAACAATCCGCAGCACTAAACTTGGTGAAAATCCCACCAATTCAACGACAATGGAATATTTTCTACCCTTCACTCCTTTGCGGCTTGTAGAATCAAAGGAGAACTACCATCATTGCAGAAAAGGAAAAAAAATAACAACAGTCCTTGCGCGAATGAGTCACCTGCGGCACTGGATTCTCATGTAAGTGGCTGACTGGAGTAGCAAGCTTTCTCCGCGGCGCCACGCACAACTTGAATATCCTAGATGTGTTTTCCAAGTTGTAGAGTCCGCTTCAGGTAATCATGTGAGTCTATTGTATATAAACTGTAGGCAAAATTCAGCAACAAAGGTAACATGTGTAGTGAGAAACTGGATAACAAAATGAATACTTGCAACCAAGTCCAGAGGAACACATCGTGCGCCCAGGAACTTTTCACTGAAGTAACAATGTAATTATTCATAGCAGGTTTGTTCTAGAACCTAGCTAGTGTTTAAGCAATTGTGGAGCCAAATTTATAAGGAAAAGGGAGACACTCCTACTCAACCTCCCTAAAGTTTAACCGGTTTTCATCTGATAACCTAGAGGCCAGCTCGAGTTTGAGCAGTTTTGGAATACAGATATATATTTCAAACAAATTAATGAACTTGGAATGAAGAAAACTGAGAAGGATGGCCTCACTTGTGGCTTTGGAACTTGAGTATGTACATGGCTAATCAAGGCTATTAGAGAGGCATCGGTCAAAACATCAGTCGAGTGAAGGCATGTCGCTATCAATCCTTCTTTCAGTAACCATCTGAACACAACGGCAGTAATGCCAAGGCAAATACCTTGGTCATCTCATTATTGAAAAAGTAAATGTAAAACTGGCCTGCAAGATAAAAGCATTTACCAGTAACTGAATGTACAACATGTGATCGTCAGTGCTCTTAACATTTAGATTTAGTTACTGGGAATACCGCTGGATGAAATATAGTGCAAACTCCAGATCTTATAAATTTTAATACATTCGACAACTAAGATTTTGATCCATGAGATTATATGCCAATAGTTACATTTAAGCTTGCTAAAGCATAAATCAATCATAAAAAGGCAGTAAGAATAAGCTCCAGGAAATAGTAAGGGCTGAAACTGTTGGGGAACGCGACAGAAAACAAAAATTTTCGGTATAGCGAGCACGCCCAGGACCACTATGGAGACTGCATACAAGGTTTGATCTGATCCGTACCGACTCGAAGCGCAGCGGAAGAAGAGTCGGTGGAGATCGTTGGTGCAGATCCCCGCAGCTAGGATTTACAACCTCCCAACCACGAGGATGTACTCCCTCGCCGGACAGCCCTTCGGGAGGCGGTCGGACAGTCCCCCGGACGATGTCGCAGACAGCCCTTCGGGAGGACCCTCGAAACTCGAACGGAGACTCGGACAGCCCTTCGGGAGGACACTCGAACAGCCCCTCGGGCAAAAGACCGAAACTACGACCTCTCTATGGGGTTGCACACATACGGTGTCAGCTATCCGGCAGGGCTTCGCCGTCCAGAACTAGTTCCTGCCGGAACCCAGACAGCCTTTCGGCTCTACGAAACTCTTTTCGTGGGAGGGAGAGAAGAAGCCAGATAATGCATGGCATGTGTATGAGAGCAAGGGATGAGCTTTGTGGGCAGCCCACTCTCCTCTATTTATAGGAAAACCAAGGGGTAAAGTTGGCATTCACAAATACCAAAAGTACCCCCACTTTATGTCATTTACATAAAGAATAAAGCAAAAAGGAGTGCCATGTGGAGCTCCATGGAGCTCCACCCTCCATGGCCGGCCACCCCTTGGGGGGGCCCCCCAAGGGGGCTTCCTTAGTGCCCAAGGTTTCTAGAAGCCTTTTGGGAAAATTCCCAAAAGGTGCTTTCCATAAAAATTCCCAAAAAGCACTTTCACTATTCACGATGACATTTTTCAGCGTCCGTACGAACTAAAAATATTTATGTGGGCTTAGAACATTTCTAGTACCCACTAAAATAATTTTCAACGCGTTCTGGAACAATTCCAGATTAGTGATTTCATCTGCGAAAAAGCATCTGAAGCGGTTCCGGCAGCTCCGAAACATTTCCGGTTTTTATCCCCGAAAATTCCAGAAAGTTTCCAGAATAATTCTGGCACCCTCCAAGAATTATCAGGGGCATCCCGAAACCAATTTGACTTAATGGAATACCCCAAAACAACTTTTCAGTTTCACCGAAACTCATCCGGTGTTCTCTCTGCGGAACTTTTCCGCTGTCCGAAACTTTTTTGGTGTCCGAAACTTTTTCGGTGATTTTCTCTCAGACTCCCTGTCTAGTATTCAGCAGATAGATGACCCTTAAGCGTGTGACCCTATAGGTTCGGTGAAGTATAGACATGACCCGGAACCCCTTCCGATCAATGATCAACATCGGAGCCGTGGACACCCATATTAACCCCTATACCCACACGAATGATTATTCGAGTGAACCTCCAGTTGCTGTGTGCTATTCCTGTTGCTTCGCGATATGTCACAAACACCCGAGGTGAGATTTATTGCATCCCCGTGGATCAACAAATTTGTCCACTATGCACGTTACCTCGTTACCGGTTTTGTTCTCTTTTCTCGTTTCTGTGTTTTCGGCATCCCAGTGATCAAATCACAAGGTGTCTGGCCAGACGATGATGGATACCGTAACACCGAGAGGGCCCGAGAATATCTCTCCATCGTCGGAGGAGCAAATCCCAATCTTGAGCTATCTCGTTACTTGCCATACTTTTCCGTGAACCCGTAAGCCGCCGTAATAGCCACCCAGTTACGGATGACGTTTAACAAACCCCAAAGTTCACAAAGCAAGTACGAAGGAACTCAATACTCTCATGGTCTAAGGAATTATGCAAACATTAACTATCTCTATGTTAAGAACCATAAACTTGTAACGATAGAAACTCATAGCATAACATCAATCTGGGTCGATTCAACACAAGTGTTCTATCAACATCGTGCCCTCAAAATTGCTGGCATAGCCATGCCCATGATCAGGAAAATAGGATCATCATGCAATACTTGAGCCAGTCTTAGAGGCAAGACTAGGAATACATTTTACCGTTTATTATACCACACGTGCACATGAGTTTCCCTCCGAGCCTCGTGTTATTGCAGACTCGAGAATCATAGCAGTTATAGCATGGAACATAAACATTCATTACAAACTTGGAGATACAAAATAACGGTTGTTACTGCCTCTAGGGCATATCTCCTACAGACTCCCACTTGCACTAGAGTCATAACCCAGTTACATGGCTTCCCTAACACCAATGGCTATCCGGTGTTGCTCATGCTTTGCTCGTGGTAGAGGCTTTGTCATCGGGTCTGACACATTCAGATCCGTGTGAACTTTGCGTACTTTCACTAAACCCTCTTCGACATGATGTCGAATGAGTTTATATTTGCGTTGAATATGTCTTGTCTTATGGTGCGAACTTGGCTCCCTTGCCTGAGCCACGGCACCACTATTATCACAATAGATCTCCACCGGGTCCAGTGCACTTGGAACCACACCAAGGTCTTCAAGAAATTGCTTGATCCATACCGCCTCCTTGGAGGCTTCTGAAGCTGCAACATACTCCGCCTCCGTCGTAGAATCTGCCACAGTCTTTTGTTTGGAACTTTTCCAATCAACTGCGCCACCGTTCAACATGAAAACATAGCCTGATTGAGATTTGAAGTCATCTGGGTCAGTCATGAAGCCTGCATCAGTGTAACCACTTACAATGAGCTCTTCATCACCTCCGTACACAAGGAGTAAATCCTTGGTCCGTCTGAGGTACTTAAGAATACCCTTGACTGCGGCCCAGTGTTCCAATCCTGGATCACTTTGGTACCGGCTGCTAACACTTAGCGCATAGGAAACATCCGGTCTTGTACATAGCATGGCATACATAATAGAACCAACTGCCGAGGCATATGGAACATCATTCATTTGTACTCGCTCATCGAGAGTTCGAGGACTCTGATTCTTGCAAAGCACTGTGCCAGGTGACATGGGGAGTAGGCCTTTCTTGGAGTTCTCCATGTTGAACCTTTTCAACACCTTGTCAATGTACGTGCTTTGGCTAAGCGCTATCAAGCGTTTTGATCTATCTCTATAGATTCTGATGCCCAATACATATGCTGCTTCGCCTAAGTCTTTCATTGAAAACCTTTTCTTCAATGATTCTTTTATTTCGCTAAGAAAATTCATGTCATTTCCAATCAATAATATGTCATCCACATACAAGATTAGAAATGCTTTTGCGCTCGCACTAAACTTCTTGTAAACACAAGATTCTTCGTCATTCCTGATGAAGCCAAACTCTTTGACCACTTCATCAAAACGAATGTTCCAGCTCCTTGATGCTTGCTTCAGACCATAAATAGCTTTCTGAAGTTTGCATACCTTTCCAGCATCCTCATGAATGACAAAACCTTCCGGCTGTATCATGTATACATCCTCTTTGAGGTTTCCATTTAGGAAAGCCGTTTTGACATCCATCTGCCATATTTCATAGTCGAAATAAGCAGCAATTGCTAGCAATATCCGAACAGACCTAAGCATAGCTACGGGCGAGAAAGTCTCGTCGTAGTCCACTCCTGGAACTTGCGTGAACCCTTTCGCGACAAGTCTAGCTTTGTGGATAGTAATGTTACCATCTGCGTCCGTCTTCTTTTTGAAAATCCATTTACAACCAATCGGCTTTACGCCTTCTGGAAGTTCTTCCAAGTTCCAAACTTGGTTTTCGTACATGGATTCCATTTCGGATCTCATGGCCTTGTGCCATTCCTTTGAGCTGGGCCCCGCCATCGCTTCCTTGTAGTGCGCAGGTTCATCGTCTTCAAGAATGAAGATTTCGTTATGAAACCACTCAGGTGGCTGGATAGCCCTGCCTGATCTGCGCGGTTCAGTTACAACATTGTTTGAAGTCCCCGCATCATATGCGATAACTTCCGGCTCAGTTGTAGGGATAATTAGCGGAATCTCTTCCGGTTCCTTAGCCATATCAACGGTTGCCGAAGATTCACTAATCTCATTAAGTTGTACTGTCCTCCCACTCACTTCTTTAGCGAGAAATTCTTTCTCGAGAAAGCTTCTAGTTTTTGCGACAAACACTTTGCCCTCGGATGGGTGGTAGAAGGAATACCCAAAGGTTTCCTTTGGATAACCTACAAAGTAACATTTGTCTGATCTGGGATCGAGTTTTTGTGGCTGTAAACGTTTTACATATGCTTCACAACCCCAAATCTTGAGATGCGACACACTGGGTTTCTTCCCATACCATAACTCATATGGCGTCGTCTCAACAGATTTTGACGGTGCTTTGTTTAGTGTATAAGCGGCAGTTTCTAGTGCGTGACCCCAAAAACATATCGGAAGATTTGTAAGGGACATCATCGACCTTACCATGTCCAACAGGGTTCGGTTACGTCTTTCCGATACTCCATTTTGCTGTGGAGTTCCGGGAGGCGTAAGCTGTGAAATGATTCCACGTCCACTCAGATGTTGGCCAAACTCATGACTAAGATACTCGCCTCCGCGATCAGACCGCAGAAACTTAATCTTTTTGTCACGATGATTTTCTACCTCATTCTGAAATTCTTTGAACTTTTCAAAGGTTTCCGACTTATGCTTCATTAAGTAGATATAGCCATACCGACTTAAATCATCAGTAAAAGTCACGAAGTAGAAATACCCACCCCGTGCGGCTGTGTTCATTGGACCACATACATCACTATGTATTATTTCCAATAATTCACCCGCCCGTTCAGGATGACCCGTGAACGGCGTCTTGGTCATTTTCCCCATTAAGCAAGCTTCACATGTGTCAAATGATTCAAAATCAAAGGACGGTAAAACTCCATCTTTATGGAGTCTTTGCATGCGTTTCTTTCCAATGTGGCCAAGCCGACAGTGCCACAAGAAAGTGGCGGTGGAATCAGCCTTCTTAAGGCGTTTAGCATTCACGTTAAAGACATCATTTCCACATTCAAGATTTAGTATGAAAAGGCCCCCAACAATGGGTGCAAATCCATAAAACATATCCTTACAATAAAGTGAACAACCATTGTTCTCAGACTTGTACGAATACCCATCACGTACTAAACATGATCCGGAGATAATGTTTCTACACAACAGTGGAACAAAATAACAGTTACTTAGTTCTAAGATAAATCCTGAAGGGAGACGTAGAGGCATAATGCCGACGGCTTGAGCGGCGATCCCAGCGCCATTCCCGACGCGCATCACGACTTCATTCTTTTCCAGCTTGCGCACCTTCTGAAGCCCCTGTATCGAGTTGCAAATGTGAGCAACCGATCCGGTATCAAATACCCAAGACTTAGAATTTTCGCTAGCAAGCAAAACGTCAATGACATTAACTTGTATAACAATTATACCTTTTCCGGTTTTCCCAGACTTCTTATCTTCCAGATACTTCTTGCAGTTTCTCTTCCAGTGTCCTGTGCCCTTGCAGTAGAAGCACTCAGTTTCATTCTTGGCTCCGCCCTTAGAGTTGCTTTGGGATCCGGTCTTACCGGCGCCCTTGCCCTTCTTTGGCTTGCCTTTCTTATTTTTGAAACTGGCGGTTTTATTCACAAGCAACACTTGCTTGCGATTTTTCCGCAGTCCTCCTTCTGCAGTTTTCAGCATGGCGAGCACCTCTTCCGGTTCCTTCTCCATCCCACTCATGTTGTAGTTTAATACAAAACCGTCGTAAGACGGGGGGAGTGAAGAAAGCAACATGTCCATCGTATGGCCAGGTGGAAGTGGAAATTCCAGGGTTTTAAGCCTTTCAGCATAGCCAATCATTTTGACCACGTGTTCGCCAACTGAACTACCCTCAGCCATCTTGCAATCCATCAAAGCCTTCATGATATCAAATCGTTCAGACTTTGCGGTTTCCTTGTACAGAGCATCCAATTCCCGGATCATATCACGGGGTTTATGGAATTCAAAACGTTTTTGAAGGTCTGTACACATGCAAGCTAGCATGAGGCACTGCACTAAGTTGTGATCATCATCATTAGTGGCCCAGACATTTTGTTCATCTTCCGGGGCCTCTGCCGCCGGTTTAGCTGGAAGAGCATTTTCAAGCACATACAGTTTCTTAGCGCTCCTGAGGACAATCCTCAGGTTGCGGACCCAGTCCGCATAGTTGTTTCCAGTCGCAGTTAACTTCTCTTTCTCTAACAATGGGCCTAAGTTGAACGCGGTGTTGCGAGCCATTTGATCTACAACGGAAAACACAGGTTTCACTTAGACTTTGTTTATAATGAAATTTACACTAGTGAATAAACAGTTTTATTCTAAAGTGCGCTCCCACTCAAATCAATATCTCTCATAATTGATTGTGAGTGATTCAAGACACAAATTTCAATTCAACGCCATTGATGGTAGCATCACTGATGGCGAGAACTTCAATCGTTAGGTAAACTTGCCAATCACATCTCTATGTGACTCTTGTTCATCTTTCGATGCGTGTGTTCCGAGCTCATGACTTTCATGCCTGAACGTCAAGATAACCAAGTGATCTTGCTGCGAGGTCTCAACTCACCCGCCTCACACTTCTCTAATCGTTCGTGCCCATGTTAGCATGTGACACCCCGAAGAGATAGGTGCCGTGACGGTGCTACACTTGGGAGAACACTAACTACTTGATATTTTAAGTGAGAGATCACCCTAATAAAAGCGACTACCACGCAATCAAGAAGGGTGCATCAAGAGGGATAAACATCTCAGGCAATTCATAATAGCATGATATGGTATAGCCTCTTCTGACGGAGAAGTCAAGTATTCTTCGTCTTCGGCATTTGCGTCGGTGTTCACCTTCGCGAAGATTTCCACCACCTTGTCGATGCATCAGATAATATCGCCATCTCCATAGTGGATAGAATTAAATGCATTACTTAAGGTTGACACGCAGGTCATTAAAGTGCAATCATATGGCTCCAGCCATCATGCCGAATCATGACACGCAGGTCATGTTAATTACATCATATAGTCATCTCATACATAATCAAATTGAATATGAGACTTGCTATACCACATCACATGCAAACCATCCTGCAAAACCAAGTTAGACGCCTCTAATCGGTTTATGCAAAATTTTATTTTACGTGGCTTCTAAGGTTTTGACTTAAACCGCAGCTACCAACGTTTTATCATCAAGTATGATTATTCAAGTCGCTAGATTAACATCTCGGGGTGTATGAAACACGAGATAATTAAATCTCGAGCCCCATACTAAACTTCGTCATACGCATGACCCCCGTGCAGATCATATCTGCAATGCCCTTTCATCTGCGAATTTCATCTTTCTTTTGACTATGGCAGAACCCAAAGAACTGATAGCACTTCCATGATCAATCAGGATCATGGATTGCCAGAACTTTGTCAAATTCCACCATGCTGTCTCGAGATTGAGCAAACACAAATTCTAGGGAAGCAACAAGAACATCGGGTAACAGATTTCATCTGTCACCCGCATAAATAATTTTTAGCAATAGATCTTATCTACTACCTAATTATATTATGCAATACCCATACATCTCCATGTATTCTAGATCGTAACCTGCATCTACGCATAGCACGGCTCTTGATGCCACTGTTGGGGAACGCGACAGAAAACAAAAAATTTCGGTATAGCGAGCACGCCCAGGACCACTATGGAGACTGCATACAAGGTTTGATCTGATCCGTACCGACTCGAAGCGCAGCGGAAGAAGAGTCGGTGGAGATCGTTGGTGCAGATCCCCGCAGCTAGGATTTACAACCTCCCAACCACGAGGATGTACTCCCTCGCCGGACAGCCCTTCGGGAGGCGGTCGGACAGTCCCCCGGACGATGTCGCAGACAGCCCTTCGGGAGGACCCTCGAAACTCGAACGGAGACTCGGACAGCCCTTCGGGAGGACACTCGAACAGCCCCTCGGGCAAAAGACCGAAACTACGACCTCTCTATGGGGTTGCACACATACGGTGTCAGCTATCCGGCAGGGCTTCGCCGTCCAGAACTAGTTCCTGCCGGAACCCAGACAGCCTTTCGGCTCTACGAAACTCTTTTCGTGGGAGGGAGAGAAGAAGCCAGATAATGCATGGCATGTGTATGAGAGCAAGGGATGAGGTTTGGGGGCAGCCCACTCTCCTCTATTTATAGGAAAACCAAGGGGTAAAGTTGGCATTCACAAATACCAAAAGTACCCCCACTTTATGTCATTTACATAAAGAATAAAGCAAAAAGGAGTGCCATGTGGAGCTCCATGGAGCTCCACCCTCCATGTCCGGCCACCCCTTGGGGGGGCCCCCCAAGGGGGCTTCCTTAGTGCCCAAGGCTTCTAGAAGCCTTTTGGGAAAATTCCCAAAAGGTGCTTTCCATAAAAATTCCCAAAAAGCACTTTCACTATTCACGATGACATTTTTCAGCGTCCGTACGAACTAAAAATATTTATGTGGGCTTAGAACATTTCTAGTACCCACTAAAATAATTTTCAACGCGTTCTGGAACAATTCCAGATTAGTGATTTCATCTGCGAAAAAGCATCTGAAGCGGTTCCGGCAGCTCCGAAACATTTCCGGTTTTTATCCCCGAAAATTCCAGAAAGTTTCCAGAATAATTCTGGCACCCTCCAAGAATTATCAGGGGCATCCCGAAACCAATTTGACTTAATGGAATACCCCAAAACAACTTTTCAGTTTCACCGAAACTCATCCGGTGTTCTCTCTGCGGAACTTTTCCCCTGTCCGAAACTTTTTTGGTGTCCGAAACTTTTTCGGTGATTTTCTCTCAGACTCCCTGTCTAGTATTCAGCAGATAGATGACCCTTAAGCGTGTGACCCTATAGGTTCGGTGAAGTATAGACATGACCCGGAACCCCTTCCGATCAATGATCAACATCGGAGCCGTGGACACCCATATTAACCCCTATACCCACACGAATGATTATTCGAGTGAACCTCCAGTTGCTGTGTGCTATTCCTATTGCTTCGCGATATGTCACAAACACCCGAGGTGAGATTTATTGCATCCCCGTGGATCAACAAATTTGTCCACTATGCAAGTTACCTCGTTACCGGTTTTGTTCTCTTTTCTCGTTTCTGTGTTTTCGGCATCCCAGTGATCAAATCACAAGGTGTCTGGCCAGACGATGATGGATACCGTAACACCGAGAGGGCCCGAGAATATCTCTCCATCGTCGGAGGAGCAAATCCCAATCTTGAGCTATCTCGTTACTTGCCATACTTTTCCGTGACCCCGTAAGCCGCCGTAATAGCCACCCAGTTACGGATGACGTTTAACAAACCCCAAAGTTCACAAAGCAAGTACGAAGGAACTCAATACTCTCATGGTCTAAGGAATTATGCAAACATTAACTATCTCTATGTTAAGAACCATAAACTTGTAACGATAGAAACTCATAGCATAACATCAATCTGGGTCGATTCAACACAAGTGTTCTATCAACATCGTGCCCTCAAAATTGCTGGCATAGCCATGCCCATGATCAGGAAAACAGGATCATCATGCAATACTTGAGCCAGTCTTAGAGGCAAGACTAGGAATACATTTTACCGTTTATTATACCACACGTGCACATGAGTTTCCCTCCGAGCCTCGTGTTATTGCAGACTCGAGAATCATAGCAGTTATAGCATGGAACATAAACATTCATTACAAACTTGGAGATACAAAATAACGGTTGTTACTGCCTCTAGGGCATATCTCCTACAGAAACTACTTATTTGAAAACAGCGAAACACTCATTAAATTTAACTAATTTTAAGAGAGCCAGTTTGGGCGAAACAGAAAACTTGTTAGAGAAACGCGTTGTTGGCGCCAAAACTAAGGCGGCTGAGCCAAGGCATGGTGCACGCGATGGTTGGGTTTGAGGGGCATGGCACGCAGGAGACGGCATGGTACAGTAAGGCACCTGCAGGTTGGGAGCAGGCCGCCACCATCAACCACACTGAGTCTTGGCTGCTGGATCCATCACATTGTGGTCATCGGTATGGATAGAAAGGTAGATAAAAATTGTGAACAAAAAGAAATAAAAACCCCGCTTCTGGACAAAGTAAAATAAGAACCGCTACTATTGTGATGTACATCCATGCAACCCAAACTCTTTGAGAAGAACTCACAGCAACACTGATCAACATGTCTCGAAAGAACATCCCAGATTTTTAAATAACGACAGTCTAGTAACAATATCAAGAAGTTGTAAGCCCATGATACTCCTGCTATCTCACTACTAACTATATCCAAGCATTTATTCATAGATCATGCATACTCTTTTTATGTACAGAATCATGCTATATCTTTGTTAAATCAATGCCAATGCATGCACATGCACAAGTCTGAACTAAACAACATATATGATGTGTGAATTAAACGTAAGCCAGCCAAGCCCCATGTGAAAGAAAATACTGAATTTGTAAATTGACGTGTGAGAGAATTAACTGACCATTAGTTCTGTACATTCAGCAAGATATAGATGACAACATTCTATGAAAAGAAATCACACTGTCCTAAAGAGCGCAATCAAACCATTCCATTTCAGTGAAGTATAAAACTACTACATTCAGCAAGATATAGATGACAACATTCTATGAAAAGAAATCACACTGTCCTAAAGAGCGTAATCAAACCATTCCCATTTCAGTGAAGTATAAAACCACTACACTTCTAAAGGAGAGCCAGTTCTCACCTAGGAATAAAATAAGATCAGCCGCGCAGGTTCCGACATTCATATAGATATAGAAATATTTATGCAACATCACTGCACTTGCAAGGTAACTTTAAAGCATGCACACGCCACATCATATAACTGTAAGAAACTTGAATGGCTTTTATTTTTGATTTAAAACTGAATCCAGTTGTAACCTGTTACAACACTCAATGAAGATTGCCGATTCTATACCTCAGATGTACCGAAAGCTGTGTTCATTTTACTTTGGTCATGTTTCTGTAAAAAAATTATATGGCTCTGAAAAGAAAAGAAAAAGAAAAGAAAAGTAGCAACGTTAAATGAATATTTTGGAAGTTTATCATAAGAGTCATGTCAATAAGAACCTTTAAACAGATTCTATGCTTGCAATAATATTTCTGCCCCGGCCATCTAGTCAAAGATTTAATCTTTTCTCAAACATCTTCAAAATCACTATCTAGCTGCAAATAAGCATGAACATAGAAAGCGGCAGTCAGTTAGGGACCTGAAATGGCGAGCTTCACAAGAAGTTGCCGGCATACTGGTAAGCACAAACAGTGAGAAAGCGATAGTCAGTTAGGCACCTGAATAAAATCGAGCTTCACAAGAAGTTTCCGCTGCACAAAATGTCTCTGAGCATCACAATCATGTGTAAAGCATCTTCTGGTCATGCGATCGACAATGTGAGCCTATTCAACAGATTGCATCAACATCTTTCTCAGTGACTAATAGGCTGGACAGAGCAAATTGCCAAAGGCAGCACATAAGCATATGAGGAAATAAATGGAGGAAAAAGACATGAATTTCTTCAGCCTGAGCACCACATGCAACGTGTCACTCATATTTCTCCCTATGAACACTACAAACAAATTCCAATAACACGGAGCAGTAAATGGTCCACATGGGAGCTTCATTAGGCAAGCAACCTAGCTGACAAATATTTATTGCGTCCCTACTGTGTTGCCGTAGATGAAGCATCAAGAACACACGTGCAAAAAGCTAGTTCTAACTAAATTTAGCTTCCAGTTGGCATTTCCTCAAACAGGTTAAGTGCAGCTGTTCGTATTTTGCTGTCAAAAATATGAACACCAAACATGCCGTCATTGTTATGCAATTCAAGGATGTCTATGAATAAGACACGAATGGAGCATGGAATAAAAAACAACACACTGAACAAAACAAAAACATACTTTTCTTACCTATAAGTTGTCACGGTGCTGCATAGATCTGGCCGCCAGCGAACTCTCCCGCATCCTACTCTGCAAAACACCACCACATCATTCAGAAGGACAAAGAGATGCACCTGTAGGTTGAGCAGCGCTATCGGCATTATCCAGCTGGCTGCCACGTGCGAGGAAGAAGGGCCAGGAATGGAGGCAGTAGATCTCGGACCGCCTGTCCTTCTGCCGCCTTGCGCAACGGAAGAGAGTCGAGGGTGGATGCGGTGGTCGACGCGAGCACGACGACATAAGAGGAGGGCGAGCGAAGAAGGGAACGGAGGGTCACGACGGCGACCTGACGGCAGGCCAGCTTCGCTGCTCCCCACCGGCGGCCTCCCGGTCCTCCCCAGCTCCTCCACCCCCAGCGAGAAGACCCGGCCTCCTCAACCCTAGGTCGCGGGTGGAGAAGAGGCAGTGGGGTGAGCCGGTCCTCGGCGCTGGACAAAGACGAGGGAGAAGGAATAGCAGGCGGCGGCGAGGCTCTAGGGCGGAGGCCGTGGTGACGAGCGAGGAGGAGGGATGGAGTAGGAGGGAGAGGCTGTGGGGAATGGGGAAAAGGGGGCTATGGTTGGTGTGGCGGCTGGTGTGGGAGTGGGGCGAAGACGAGGATGGGATTGGGTGCGAGCGCGCGGAGCGGATTGGGCAATGCGTTTTGCACGCGAAGACGGGTAACCCAGCCAGTGAACGCGTGGCGCGAGCCCACCCGTCATTGGCCAGCAAAATTAACCTTGAGGTGAAAATTGGATTTACTGGTGTGAAGATCCGACAGCTCGGATGCGCCAGAAGGCTGATCGGATGGCCGACGAAGGCTCAATCGGGGGTATGGCTCTGAAAAGAAAAGAAAAAGAAAAGAAAAGTAGCAACGTTAAATGAATATTTTGGAAGTTTATCATAAGAGTCATGTCAATAAGAACCTTTAAACAGATTATATGCTTGCAATAATATTTCTGCCCCGGCCATCTCGTCAAAGATTTAAGCTTTTCTCAAGCATCTTCAAAATCACTATGTAGCTGCAAATAAGCATGAACATAGAAAGCGGCAGTCAGTTAGGCACCTAAAATGGTGAGCTTCACAAGAAGTTGCCGGCATACTGGTAAGCGCAAACGGTGAGAAAGCGACAGTCAGTTAGGCACCTAAATAAAATCGAGCTTCACAAGAAGTTTCCGCTGCACAAAATGTCTCTGAGCATCACAATCATGTGTAAAGCATCTTCTGGTCATGCGATCGACAATGTGAGCCTATTCAGCAGATTGCATCAACATCTTTCTCAGTGACTAATAGGCTGGACAGAGCAAATTGCCAAAGACAGCACATAAGCATACGAGGAAATAAATGGAGGAAAAAGACATGAATTTCTTCAGCCTGAGCACCACATGCAACGTGTCACTCATATTTCTCCCTATGAACACTACAAACAAATTCCAATAACACGGAGCAGTAAATGGTCCACATGGGAGCTTCATTAGGCAAGCAACCTAGCTAACAAATATTTATTGCGTCCCTACTGTGTTGCCGTAGATGAAGCATCAAGAACACGTGCAAAAAGCTAGTTCTAACTAAATTTAGCTTCCAGTTGGCATTTCCTCAAACAGGTTAAGTGCAGCTGTTCGTATTTTGCTGTCAAAAATATGAACACCAAACATGCCGTCATTGTTATGCAATTCAAGGATGTCTATGAATAAGACACGAATGGAGCATGGAATAAAAAACAGCACACTGAACAAAACAAAAACATACTTTTCTTACCTATAAGTTGTCATGGTGCTGCATAGATCTGGCCGCCAGCGAACTCTCCCGCCTCCTACTCTGCAAAACACCACCACATCATTCAGAGGGACAAAGAGATGCACCTGTAGGTTGAGCAGCGCTATCAGCATTATCCAGCTGGCTGCCACGCGCGAGGAAGAAGGGCTAGGAATGGAGGCAGTAGATCTCGGACCGCCTGTCCTTCTGCCGCCTTGCGCAACGGAAGAGAGTCGAGGGTGGATGCGGTGGTCGACGCGAGCACGACGACATAAGAGGAGGGCGAGCGGAGAAGGGAACGGAGGGTCACGACGGCGACCTGACGGCAGGCCAGCCTCGCTGCTCCCCACCGGCGGCCTCCCGGTCCTCCCCAGCTCCTCCACCCCCAGCGAGAAGACCCGTCCTCCTCAACCCTAGGTCGCGGGTGGAGAAGAGGCAGTGGAGTGAGCCGGTCCTCGGCGCCAGACAAAGACGAGGGAGAAGGAATAGCAGGCGGCGGCGAGGCTCTAGGGCGGAGGCCATGGTGATGAGCGAGGAGGAGGGATGGAGTAGGAGGGAGAGGCTGTGGGGAATGGGGAAAAGGGGGCTATGGTTGGTGTGGCGGCTGGTGTGGGAGTGGGGCGCAGACAAGGATGGGATTGGGTGCGAGCGCGCGGAGCGGATTGGGCAATGCGTTTTGCACGCGAGAACGGGCAACCCAGCCAGTGAACGCGCGGCGCGAGCCCACCCGTCATTGGCCAGCAAAATTAACCTTGAGGTGAAAATTGGATTTACTGGTGTGAAGATCCGATGGCTCGTATGCGCCAGAAGGCTGATCGGACGGCCGACGAAGGCTCAATCGGGGGTATGGCTCTGAAAAGAAAAGAAAAGTAGCAATGTTAAATGAATATTATGGAAGTTTATCATAAGAGTCATGTCAATAAGAACCTTTAAACAGATTCTATGCTTGCAATAATATTTCTGCCCCGGCCATCTAGTCAAAGATTTATGCTTTTCTCAAACATCTTCAAAATCACTATCTAGCTGCAAATAAGCATGAACATAGAAAGCGGCAGCCAGTTAGGCACCTGAAATGGCGAGCTTCACAAGAAGTTGCTGGCATACTGGTAAGCGCAAACGGTGAGAAAGCGACAGTCAGTTAGGCACCTGAATAAAATCGAGCTTCACAAGAAGTTTCCGCTGCACAAAATGTCTCTGAGCATCACAATCAAGTGTAAAGCATCTTCTGGTCATGCGATTGACAATGTGAGCCTATTCAGCAGATTGCATCAACATCTTTCTCAGTGACTAATAGGCTGGACAGAGCAAATTGCCAAAGGCAGCACATAAGCATATGAGGAAATAAATGGAGGAAAAAGACATGAATTTCTTCAGCCTGAGCACCACATGCAACGTGTCACTCATATTTCTCCCTATGAACACTACAAACAAATTCCAATAACACGGAGCAGTAAATGGTCCACATGGGAGCTTCATTAGGCAAGCAACCTAGCTAACAAATATTTATTGCGTCCCTACTATGTTGCCGTAGATGAAGCATCAAGAACACACGTGCAAAAAGCTAGTTCTAACTAAATTTAGCTTCCAGTTGGCATTTCCTCAAACAGGTTAAGTGCAGCTGTTCGTATTTTTCTGTCAAAAATATGAACACCAAACATGCCGTCATTGTTATGCAATTCAAGGATGTCTATGAATAAGACACAAATGGAGCATGGAATAAAAAATAGCACACTGAACAAAACAAAAAACAAACTTTTCTTACCTATAAGTTGTCATGGTGCTGCATAGATCTGGCCGCCAGCGAACTCTCCCGCCTCCTACTCTGCAAAACACCACCACATCATTCAGAGGGACAAAGAGATGCACCTGTAGGTTGAGCATCGCTATCGGCATTATCCAGCTGGCTGCCACGCGCGAGGAAGAAGGGCCAGGAATGGAGGCAGTAGATCTCGGACCGCCTGTCCTTCTGCAGCCCTGCGCAACGGAAGAGAGTCGAGGGTGGATGCGGTGGTCGACGCGAGCACGACGACATAAGAGGAGGGCGAGCGGAGAAGGGAACGGAGGGTCACGACGACGACCTGACGGCAGGCCAGCCTCGCTGCTCCCCACCGGCGGCCTCCCGGTCCTCCCCAGCTCCTCCACCCCCAGCGAGAAGACCCGGCCTCCTCAACCCTAGGTCGCGGGTGGAGAAGAGGCAGTGGGGTGAGCCGGTCCTTGGCGCCGGACAAAGACGAGGGAGAAGGAATAGCAGGCGGCGGCGAGGCTCTGGGGCGGAGGCCATGGTGACGAGCGAGGAGGAGGGATGGAGTAGGAGGGAGAGGCTATGGGGATTGGGGAAATGGGGGCTAGGGTTGGTGTGGCGGCTGGTGTGGGAGTGGGGCGAAGACGAGGATGGGATTGGGTGCGAGCGCGTGGAGCGGATTGGGCAATGCGTTTTGCACGCGAAAACGGGCAACCCAGCCAGTGAACGTGCGGTGCGAGCCCACCCGTCATTGGCCAGCAAAATTAACCTTGAGGTGAAAATTGGATTTACTGGTGTGAAGATCCGACAGCTTGGATGCACCAGAAGGCTGATCGGACGGCCGACGAAGGCTCAATCGGGGGTATGGCTGTGAAAAGAAAAGAAAAAGAAAAGAAAAGTAGCAACGTTAAATGAATATTTTGGAAGTTTATCATCAGAGTCATGTCAATAAGAACCTTTAAACAGATTCTATGCTTGCAATAATATTTCTGCACCGGCCATCTAGTCAAAAATTTAAGCTTTTTCTCAAACATCTTCAAAATCACTATTTAGCTGCAAATAAGCATGAACATAGAAAGCGGCAGTCAGTTAGGCACCTGAAATGGCGAGCTTCACAAGAAGTTGCCGGCATACTGGTAAGCGCAAACGGTGAGAAAGCGACAGTCAGTTAGGCACCTGAATAAAATCGAGCTTCACAAGAAGTTTCCGCTGCACAAAATGTCTCTGAGCATCACAATCATGTGTAAAGCATCTTCTGGTCATGCGATCGACAATGTGAGCCTATTCAGCAGATTGCATCAACATCTTTCTCAGTGACTAATAGGCTGGACAGAGCAAATTGCCAAAGGCAGCACATAAGCATACGAGGAAATAAATGGAGGAAAAAGACATGAATTTCTTCAGCCTGAGCACCACATGCAACGTGTCACTCATATTTCTCCCTATGAACACTACAAACAAATTCCAATAACACGGAGCAGTAAATGGTCCACATGGGAGCTTCATTAGGCAAGCAACCTAGCTAACAAATATTTATCTCGTCCCTACTGTGTTGCCGTAGATGAAGCATCAAGAACACACGTGCAAAAAGCTAGTTCTAACTAAATTTAGCTTCCAGTTGGCATTTCCTCAAACAGGTTAATTGCAGCTGTTCGTATTTTTCTGTCAAAAATATGAACACCAAACATGCCGTCATTGTTATGCAATTCAAGGATGTCTATGAATAAGACACGAATGGAGCATGGAATAAAAAACAGCACACTGAACAAAACAAAAACATACTTTTCTTACCTATAAGTTGTCATGGTGCTGCATAGATCTGGCCGCCAGCGAACTCTCCCACCTCCTACTCTGCAAAACACCACCACATCATTCAGAGGGACAAAGAGATGCACCTATAGGTTGAGCAGCGCTATCGGCATTATCCAGCTGGCTGCCACGCGCGAGGAAGAAGGGCCAGGAATGGAGGCAGTAGATTTCGGACCGCCTGTCCTTCTGCTGCCTTGCGCAATGGAAGAGAGTCGAGGGTGGATGCGGTGGTCGACTCGAGCACGACGACATAAGAGGAGGGCGAGCGGAGAAGGGAACGGAGGGTCATGATGGCGACCTGACGGCAGGCCAGCCTCGCTGCTCCCCACCGGCGGCCTCCCGGTCCTCCCCAGCTCCTCCACCCCCAGCGAGAAGACCCGACCTCCTCAACCCTAGGTCGCGGGTGGAGAAGAGGCAGTGGGGTGAGCCGGTCCTCGGCGCCGGACAAAGACGAGGGAGAAGGAATAGCAGGCGGCGGCGAGGCTCTAGGGTGGAGACATGGTGACGAGCGAGGAGGAGGGATGGAGTAGGAGGGAGAGGCTGTGGGGATTGTGGAAAAGGGGGCTAGGGTTGGTGTGGTGGCTGGTGTGGGAGTGGGGCGAAGACGAGGATGGGATTGGGTGCGAGCGCGCGGAGCGGATTGGGCAATGCGTTTTGCACGCGAAAATAGGCAACCCAGCCAGTGAACGCGCGGCGCGAGCCCACCCGTCATTGGCCAGCAAAATTAACCTTGAGGTGAAAATTGGATTTACTGGTGTGAAGATCCGACGGCTCGGATGCGCCAGAAGGCTGATCGGACGGCCGACGAAGGCTCAATCGGGGGAGCCTCCTGGTGGCGAGTTGCCCAGCCTCATTATTGGTTTAAATGTACTACGAGAAGGCCATGAGCTGCAATTCTACAATGCTTATGCTACACTGCTAATATGCGTATCTATGGTAAATTGTGCAACATATAGTCAAAACGTTGTAGAATTTATGTTGCTTTATAGGGGGTATCCTGTAGTGACTTCGGCCGGTGCTCCAGGGTCCATCAAGAAACTATCAAATAGAAATAAAAGAAAAGAAACCATAATCACAAACCCAAATGAAGAACAGAGAGCGAGTTATAGGATCAGTCTCGGGGTTGCAAGACCGGGCCTTGGCCAGAAGCAACACCATTGAAGCGCTCACCTTTCCTTCTTTGGGAGAGAAGAACAATGGCAGAAGCACGTCGGGGTTTTCTTGAAGAAATGAGGAACAAGATGAGGGAGAAGCGAGTTGAGGTTTTCTTAAAGAGAGGAAGATGAGGGAGAAGAGTGAAATGATGGTTGCTTCGTACGTCCAACAGACTGCTGGAAAGGTGGGGGTTTTGTGATTTGACGGCTCATTGGGCATTACTGCGGCGCTTCGACCGATGTAGTCTACCATGCAGTTGTGCACTCTAGTACGGACTAATTTAGTGCATGGCAAGTGGACCCCGATGTTGGCTGTCCCACATGTCGGCAAAAGTGAGTAGCAAGGTTCCCGATGACCGTCGAGGAGGATCCGCACGGTAAAGCGTGTCCACTGTTTCTGAAGAAAAAAATGATTACAACAAGCGTCTCCTACTACTACTACTAGCCATGTGCAGTGGTTCATATGTCAGTACTATATAATCTTGTTGCTAGTGTAGTAAGATATGAAGATAACAAATGATGTTGTGCACATGTCAACTATATGAATAGTAATGTAACATACCCCTTTTTTTACTGTCCGGTCGAGAATGAACGGTGAGATCAATGTTAACAGAACTAGGTCTACATCACATGAAGAGTACGGTGCTATAGTACTCCACGGAACATGAACCATATGAAGCATGAATCAGTTTTAGGCAGGGTGTATGAAGGGTGCATGGGAGCAAAAGTTCCCTTCTCGACCCACTTTTGGGTGTTTGGCAGAGTGCATGAAGGGTGCATGAGTCCACAGTAGTAGGTTAACACAAATACACTATGAGCATGCATGAAGAGGGGTGCTGAGATAAGCATGCACGAAGAGGGAAGAACTATATTGAGATGAGAATGCAACCAAACACACCCACAAGCTTTGTGCTACAGTGACTGATCTGCATCGTCTGAGTTTGATCCAACGGTCATGTTGTGCCGAGACATGGACATGCCCATGCAGAGGACGCCTAAACACCACCGAAGTCCCTCTGCTTCTCGAGGCGCACGACGTTGGTGATGCAGGATGCCACCGCTCGCAGAGCCCGCTCCCGGTCGATGGGAGCCAGCTCGTCAAAGACGGCGTCCAATGGCACAAATGGATTCCGGTGACGAAGCCCTGAGAGGATTCGCCTGGCAACGGCGACGGCCACCCGCAACCCCTCCTTGTCCAGCTCCGCCCCCACCATCGTGCGGAGACACCTCAGCTCCTCGGAGATATAGGTGAAGAAGGAGACCAGGTCAGGAAGCCGCAGCTCATTGAAGTCGATGGGGTGGTCGAACGGGTTTAGCCCAACAGCCGACAAGGTCGCGCTGGCACGACAGTAGGCATCACGCAGTCGCAACACATGCGTGGCAACATGGTCCACCAAGTGGTTGAGGCGATCCTGGACCTCGTCACAATCAGCCCACTCGCGCTCCACCCGGCTCGCCTGACCGCCTATCGTATCTCCCGCTTTATGTAGCAACGCCGCCGACGCCTCGAGGATCTTTGTGGTGGACGCCTGCTGCTTTTGAAGCTTCGTGAACTCCCGCACATAAAGGAGGAGCATGGCACTCCTCTCCTCCTTGAGCTCACGGAGCTCCACATCCTTGGCCCTGAGCTCTGCATCCTTGGCATGGAGCTCCTGTGTCAGGCGCCTCACCTTAGAGTCCGTCATCTAGTGCGCCGCCATGGAACCAGGTAGAAGCAATGGGGAGAGGAAGCAAAGGGGGTGAAACGGCTGAAAGGCAATGCAATCTACCGGAAGGCGGAGGGAGCCAGCCAAGGAGCGGGGTGAATCTTTTGGTTTTCACCATGGGAAAACACCAGTCGACGACTTTTCACTTCACGAAGCAGTGGGTTTTACAGGCGGAGTCATCATGACTAATTGCTACCGTGCCTGCTCCCGTCAATCAAAAAAATAAAAATCCTACCGAACCCAAAGACCAGTGCAACGCAGCGGTGGATATTTAAATTTACCTACCGGCAAGTAGAGAAAAAAGGGGTGAAAAAACAAATGTGGCGGCGGCCTAGTTACTCGGTCGCACTAGCCCAACTAGCTAGCCACCGTGCTTCACTGATGTACTCGGCGGGAAAGGTGGGCTTTTGTGATTTGACGACTCATTTACTTGCTTCGGCGCTACGACCAAGGAGGACCCAGAAAACGCGCGGTAGGGCGTCCCACGTCTCGTCAAGGAAGAAAATATGCATACACCACCCGGGAGGACCCAGAAACAGCGCGGTAGGGTGTGCCACGTCTCGGCATGGAGGGAAAATGTGCGTGTAAAAATAAACTGTATCAAACTACCTATGGTTCCACCTCGGGACCCAGCCAGTCGGTTGAAAACACCCCACTAGCCACACAGCTTCATCATGCTAACGTGGCACGGAGGATAGGTGTGGTTAGGTCCATCTCGACCAGCCACAACGTCTCTTGTTCTAGGCGATTCATCTATTTTCCTAGCATTTTTTAGTTATAATAACACCACGGCAAGCTCGCGCCGCTCTTTGTGTATGCCCGTGCGTCTAAAGGTTGTACTACTAGATGGAGAGGAGAGAGAGAGATGGCAGACATGGGACCCACCAGTAAGTCAGTCAACATTAATGCACCTATTGACGAGCCACTCCCTCTACTCTACTCAATGTAATACTGTATAAAATCAAGTTATGCGACAAAGCCAACAACCATTGTGGTTCCTGGCTATCGATGTACGCTTTGTACTCTAGGTTACCGGTTCGAATCTCGTCCTTCAGATTTGTTGGTTTTAGGTCCAAATTTGATCAATGACAAGTGGGTCTCCCGTGTGTTGTTCCGATATTTCAGTGTAGGATGGTTTTTTTGCACAAACACTTTGCACGGTTAGACAAGTTACGACACCAGTTACACGTATTTTGCAAGTTTAGGAACAAAAATGACAGCGGCATAGAATATCACATGATCCCCGCAGCTTAGATGCTATGGTGATACGAGATTTTACGTCCTTGGATCTGAGATCCAATGGCTTGGGAGTAGTCTTTATAATTATGCGCAATTTCCAAACTCTCCAAGGGTTTTTTTGCAAAAAAACCATTCAGGCCTCGTGTGAGCTGTTGGATCTTGGATCCAACGGCTCCCAGTAGCTCATATTAGGTGCTCCCCACAGCTTAATTAGCCGCTACGGTGATATGAGCATCTAGGTCATTGGATCTGAGATCCAATGCCATGTCCGTCGTATTTGTACTTTCTGCGCAATTCCCAAACTCTTTGAGGCCTATATTGCAAAAACATTCAAATCTCCTACTGCGAGCCGTTAGATCTCCCGGGAACTCGTATCACCATAGAATCTACGGTGTGGGAGCACCTCATATTCCCCCGTGCGAGAAAACATCAGGTGCTCTCGCAGCTTGGATGCTACAATGATACGAGCTTTGAGGTCATTCGATCTGAGATCCAATGGCATCTGAGTAGTCTTTGTGCTTGTGGGATGCGCCCATACTCTTTGGGGGCTTTTTTGCAAAAACATTTGAACCACCAAGGAGTCGTTGGATCTCAGATCCAACGGCTCCGAGGAGCTTGTATCACCACAACATCTAAGGTGTGGTAGCACGTGATATTCTTAAACACAAGAGAATATGAGGTCTTCCCTCATCTTAGATGCTACGATGATACGAGCTTCGAGGCCGTTGGATATGGGATCCAAGGGCATCTGAGTAGTTTTGGTACTAATTGTGTGCAATTCCCAAACTCATTAAGGTTTCTTGTAAAAATATTAAGACATCTATGAGCCGCTATATCTCAGATCTACACGCTCCAAGGAACTCATATCACCATATAGCATCTAAGGTGTGGGGGCACATGATATTCTCTTGGGGGGGGGGTGCACAACCCATCGGTGTTTGGGAGGGTGGGGACAAATATAATGTTCAAAAAATATAATCCAAACAATCCTAAACATAGCTTCACAATTTTATCTAAGAGCGAGGGGTTACCCCCCGACAATCTACATAGCTCCGCCTATGCAAGAGGTGTAGTGGGAGCGTCTAGGTGTGAGAGAGATGACGCGAGAAAGCGAGGTCAATCGATTCATTTATAGAGGGAGAGATCGAGTGAGTGTGGCATAGCGTACACTCGAATGTTAAAGACGATACACTGAGATATCGTGCGGTGAAGCTGCAGTGAGGGCTGGAGGGAGATAGTTACCGAGAGTGGCCTAGATAGACTTTGTGTGTGCGCGCACGGTGAAGGTGTTTTACAAAGGCAACGTACGTGTCTTGTGAGAGAGAGAGGGAGGGTTTGTCATGGAGGGCACGACGAGGTTGTGTGTGAGAAATACATTTGTTGAGAGTGTGTGGGCGGGTGTGACATAAATGGAGATCGAAACATGAAGAGAAATAATGAGCGGGCATGTGTCGGATACCAATAGCTCTATTAACAAAGAAATGAAGATCGATCGATACATGAAGTATGTGTGGTGGTTGGGGGGGGGGTGTCGATGGAGAGACCTAAACACAACATTTGCATGTACATAGTACTAGACTTAATATTCATGTTTCAATTTGTTGTGCATTTTAAATATTGAATTGAGGACCATGCATGGCTTACATTTTAGTTTTGAATTCATGTCATACATGCATGGTCATACATCCATGTTGAGATCACTATATCACAAACTCACTCTAATTTAAGAACTCGTCATAAATCAATTACCGTGCCTTTTGGAATGACCAGTTATTTGCAAGGAAAATACGGGCATTGTAATACATATAGATTCATTCGGCAATTTAAAAAAAGATTCCTTTCGCATTCTCGAATGGTAGCACCCGACGGCGTACCAGCCAGACCCGGGCTCGTGTCCTGGTGGTGGCGTGCGTGGTACGCACATTAGCCAACCCCAACCAAAAGAACCGCGATATTAAACTTCGCGCCTCCACTCGAGCCTCTGCATTTCTAGTCGAAATATCTGGCGGCCAGAATTCCAGCCCTAGGAAATTCCCCTCATGTCCCCAATCCATAATGACAACCGATGAACAATGGAGGGATGCTTTAGTAACTAGCCCACGTTACCTACCGTGCCGAGTAGGGTTCAATTCCCTTGGTCGCCGCTACCCAAGGTCACCCGTCAACTCCATTACCTAGTACTAATAGTACTACACCAGGATGAGCACAAAATGGAGCTCCATTTGTTGATTTTGTTCGTGCGTTGTTCGTGCCTACTAGAGTCACTATATCAGGCAATGCACTGGTACGGAGGGATTATCTTTTTACTCTACATATATAACTTGTCTGAAGTCTAACTAAGCAAAAATGTTTGACCAAATCCTTTCTTAAGAAATATTAACATCTACAATAGTAAAGATGTATGGCTTGAAAATTTATTTCATGATGCAGGTTATGATATTGTTTTGAATCCTGGATTTTAAATTCCAGAAAAACCAAAACTGACCTGAAATTCATGAAACTGAGCATGGTCACGTGATATGGCACAAATTGTCTGTCATATTTTTTTTTGTTCAAGAGACAAGCTGCTTATGATAAGTTGCACAAATGAAGAGCCAAGTTATTTTGGAACAAAGACATGTCATGTTAATGCGAATGGTTTCACTATTCAAACCGTGGGCGTTAGACCTACGTGCCGCCATGAGTCCCGCTTCTCATCGGCAGGTGCCATCCGAGCAAGCGTGTGAGTCGACGGGAGGCGTGCGAGCAGATCGCTGAGCCGGCTGACCGGGAGGCGTGCGAGCAGGCCGCTGCATAGGCTCATCGGGAGGCGAGCCCTTTGACCAGGCTTCGCCACCCACCTTCCTCTAGACTGCCCCTGCTTTTAATGGCGCCGGAGCCGCAGTTTAAATCACCCCCGCACTCCCCGGTCTCGCTACAATCTGCTCTCTTCCTCTCAGATTCTCCTGGCGTCTACCTCCAACCAGCCTGACCTCACCGTACGCCATGCCGCATCATGATGGTCTGCCCTTAGTCTTCCAGTTTCCTGAGGAAGACACCCAGCCGTAGTCTCAAGAACATAAGGCGCTTTGGGACGATCTTGAACTGGCCTTGCGGGAAGACGCCACGCCTGTCACCACTCCCGTTCCAGCTCCCGTCGCCCCGACTATGCCAGCACCCATCCCCATGGCATTGCTGGCCTGGGAGCCGCACATTGTTGCCGAGCTTGAAGCCACAGGGTTCCACGAGGTCCCCACTGACTTTCACGCGCCCATGCACCTACCAGCGCATGCGCCTGCGCGTGCACTGACACGCGCGCCCGTGCCGGTGCCCGTGCACACGAATGTCTCCGCCGCGCCATTGCCAGAGCCTGTCCCCGCGCCGGTGCCAGTGCCCCCGTCAGCGGCATGGATCGCCGACGTCGACCGCTTCCTTGCACCAACTCCAGTCGCCTCCTCCTGCCAGTTGACTGGCTCCTATAGACCGAAGTCCAGAACATTCTGGCCTTCCTTGAAGCTAGGGCCAACGTCCAGGAGTACGCCAACAAAGGCGCAAGACGCCGCCGGTCAGTGGCCCGACGACACACAGAGCACGGCAGAGGAGCCGCTTCACGCCGCAAGACGCCTCCGCCGCCGCCGCGTGATCTAAATATGCCATGAAAAATGTTCGGATTGCCATGCTTAAAATCCAAACGTTTGGGATTTATCGTTTGCGTTTATTTTAGTTCGATCATGGTATGAATGTAAAGTCGCAGTCAGACTGAATGAAATCTATGGTTTGATCGATTGAATGTTCTGCTAAAGCCATATCAAATTAAATATAAAACATCATCAAGCGATATGTATTCCTTCTCACCGCAAACATTTCATATTAAATACCATGTCAATTCCAAATATTTTTTAGGGAAACCAGTTCCAAATAGTTGTAGGGCGCGAGCAGTCCCCTTGTTCGTGCACTATAGGCGATACATCTATTTATCCACGCATTTAATTGTTAGTAGATACTACTAGCCTAACTTCTCTGTCATGGTCACTTTTGTTCCTAAACTTGTTACATACTCCAATACTAGTACTAGTACTAGCAAGATGCCTGTGTGTTGCACGGAACATCAAGATGCATTTGTATGAGTAGTTTATCTTGTGGGGGAAAAGGATGAACGAGGGAAGGCCTTATTTGCAAATGTGGAGAGCGGTGTGGGTATCTTTTTGCAAAATTGACATAGTTTCCTTTCTATCTGTCAGATATAAATTGAACGGCCTATATTGTAGGATGGCAGGCACACCATCATTACCAACTCCGTTTTTTATAAGAGTAGGGATTATGTGAAACTAGTGCCGTAACTTGTGAACGCGTCCAGATTCGGTCAACGGCCACACCATCCGCGCATTCTTCGTGTTTGCCCGTGCATCTAATAAACGTAGAAGGGGAGGAGAGAGAGAGAGAGAGAGCAGACATGGAACCCACCAGTAAGTGAAGTGGAATAGTATGTGCTCACGAGTCGGTCCCACTAATGTACTAAAGTTAATATAAAAACATGTTGTCCATTAAATAGGCTGTGGTAATATAAAAATGTTATATGAACAAAGGGGACTACAACAAACGTTGCTACTATGTTGCCTATTGATGTGCGGCTTGAAGCCCTGGTCGCATGGTCGATCCTCATCCTTTTCATTTTTAATTTATACTAGTAAGGTACACGTGCATTGCACGCATGAGATTTGGCAACCAAATTATGAATAAATACCACTCCATAGCATGTAAGCTTTGATTCATATATGCATGATGTAGATGTTCGTTTAATTCTTATAGTTCATCTCATTCAAAATCAATAAGTTTTATAAAAAAGTTAATCTATTTTAAGATTCATGAAATTGTGTATTGTAGAGCATAAAGTAAAAACAAATAATGGCAATTCATTTAGAAAAAACAAAAATTGGGCAATTATGATACAGAAGATTCTAGAACAAAGGAGAAGTGCTTGTGTTTTGAGGTTTGTGCATTATGCTTAAGTTAAACAATGCAGTCTTTTAGATTGTACATGTGGCAAAATGTGGTGGAATGTAGAAGATATCCAACGGCCAGTGGTGCTCGGATTTGCCATCTCTGCACCGTCAGATTAGCTTCATCCAATGACCATCTTTCAAAGTTATTCGCACACTATATAGGGGTGTAGATATGGTTCCAAATTTGCTCCATGACAGTTGGGCCCCCCGTGTGTAGTTTGTAGCACTTTAATTTCTGGGTCGAAATTTGTTCCATTACAGGTGGACTCCGGGTGTGTAGTTTGTAGCTTATTTGTAATAATTAAAGAGAACACCAGAGTTTTTTTTTTTGCAAAAATACCATGGTGCGACGTGGAAGGTTAGAAAGGGCGTGCGAGAGAGCGGTGACCGATCCAGAGGGAGAACAATTGGGGGAGGGGCGGGGGTTGCAACGGTGTTTGGAGTAGTTGTGGGGCGAATGCTACAAAAATATAATCTAAACCCACCGGAATAAATGCCTTCACAAATTAATCGAAGGTTGGAGTCCCCCTCGCAATGTAAATAGCTCCGGCTCTGCGAGGGATGGAGAGGTAGCTTCAATGTGTGGAAGAGACGGTGTGAGAAAGCGAGGTCAATCGAGACAAAGATAGAGAGACAAAGTGAGTGTGCCCGACATTTGTTGAAAAGATATATATGCTGTGGATAGATATTGTCTGATTGAGCTTTTGGGAAGGGTGAGGGCTGTAAGAGAGAGCTTGAGAGATGATCCAGTCACAGACAGGTACACATATCGTTTGTGCATGGGAGGAAGCAAGGTCAATCGATACATAGATAAAGAGAGAGAGAGAGAGATTGAGCGAGTGTGGGTCGTCATGCGATCGAAAGAGTGAGACAGGTTGGAGAGAGTGACCTAGATAGACAATGTGCGTGTGAGAGTATACACTATGAATATGTCGAATTAGGCCCAAACATGGAGAAATATCGTTTGTGTGTGAGAAAGAGCAAGGTCAATCGAGACATGCATAGAGAGAGAGAGAGAGAGAGATTGAGCGAGCGTGGGCCGCCGTGAGGTCGAATGAGTGGAACGGCTTGGAGAAACTGATCTAGATAGACAATCTGCGTGAGAGAGTATAGAGTGTGTCGATCGAGGCTCGAGCAGGGAGATATATCGTTTGTGTGTGAGAGAAAGCGAGGTTAATTGAGACTTAGATAAAGTGAGAGAGAGAGAGAGATTAAGCGAGTGTGGGCCGCTGTGCGGAAGAAAGAGTGAGACGGTCTCTCGAGAGTGACCTAGATAGACAATGTGCATGCGTGCGCACAAGAGGGAGTGAGGGTGTCGGTGCAACAAACCCCCAGGTGTGTTGCCCGGATTGTACATTGGCTCAAGAGCAAGGTTACGACGTCCAAGACAAGGCCAAGCAAAAGAGATGGCTCTTTGAGAAATGAAAGGGCGGATTAAGAAGACCAAGACCAACCAAATAAGCAAGATATCACTAAGGAAAAACCTCCCTTGCCGGGCAGGCGAGCCTGGCGGGGTCGAGGTTACCCCAAGACAAACCTCAAGACTCCCCCGGCAGGCTTGCCGAGGACGCCAAGGGCGGATTACCCCACCAAAGCTCCACCGCTCCACCTCACAGCAACGCAAGTCACCCATCGGTGCAGTGTCGAGCCCCCAAGTGACAAAGTGGCTATTACTTGGTACATGGCAGGCCATTTCTGAGGAAGATCATCCCTAAATGACACCCGTCCAGGTGACATGTCGTGCGGGCAGGTGAAAACATGGCTGAATGGCATGGCAAGGCTTGCCGGGCTACCCCACGATGTGACACTAAGCGGCGCATTTAATGCACCCTATCCTGTCTACAGAGTTAGGTATGATAGCACTATGGCTATCTAATCAGTGCATAATGAATGTTTTGCCATTGTGGTGACCCCTTGACCTATAAAAGGAGGGCCGTGGCTACCTTAGAAAGGATTCGGACCCTTGTACGCTCGTACGCCCGTAGCTGCTATCACCTCGAGGCGACCTTGCCGGGCTAGAGCGCTGCGTCTCCACCACGGTCCTTCCATCAATCCACCAAAGCAGGAGTAGGGTTTTACTCCTCGCGGTGGCCCGAACCTGGGTAAAACTGCCCGTGTCATTGTTGCCATGCTGCTCTGTGCTTTCCGCTCTTTGTGCAATGCGCTCTTCCCCCTTGCCGAACCACAAGGGGCCGATGGCCCCATAGGTGGCCGTGTGATACCATGACATCTTTGGAGTGCCAGGTAGCGGGAAGCGTTTGCGCGAACCCGAGAGTGTAAGCAGCGCGTCATCTTCATCATCGTTTTCTTCATCAACGGCTTCATTATCCATGGCGCCCAAGAAGAAATCCGGTGCTTCAGCTCACCCGTCTACCTCGAGGGCTCCCTCACATGTGGCCACTAATGCCGTGGGGGCTGTGGGGGAACATGGGAACACCGACACCGCGGGGAACATGGCTGGTGCAGGTGGCGCCATCACCGTTCCCCCTGCGGCCGAAGCAGGAGCAGGAGGCACCAGAGGAGGGCGACACCAACAACAACTCGGCAGCCATGCTCCGCAAGGTGCGGGTGGGGAGAACGCTCCATCTCTGCGTCCCCACTGCGCCGAGGGACACAGCCGCAGCGGTGGCGCTCGCCCTGATGCGGATCGTAATCACCTAGTTGCCCCCGCCGTGGGTGCGGCTACATGGCCCGTGCCACCCCCAGGACAAGCTAGCCGAGACGATGCGCCAAATGGGGTCATCAACCCCCAAGCGCATCCACCTCGTCGTCACGCCACCCTGGCGACTGGCTCGCGGCGGCGAGAACATGGCGCCACCATTACAGGCACCATCAGAAGTTGGGTGACATCGCGATCCGCGTCGCCGTCCATGCCAAGCACCCAAGACAGTTAAAGATGTGAGGCGTTTGACTGGATGTGTTGCCGCACTAAGCAGGTTCATTTCCAAGTCCGCCGAGCGCGCCCTGCCGTTCTTCAAAATCTTGAAGAAGGCTGAGCCCATGGAGTGGACCCCAGAGGCAGACGCTGCGCTGCAGGATCTGAAGACCTATCTTTCCTCTGTACCCACCTTAGTCGCTTGAAAACCACAAGAACCGTTGCTGCTATACTTAGCGGCAACCAATCAAGTGGTTAGCGCAACGCTGGTGGCACAACGGGAAGTAGATGAAGAAGCAGCTGCAACTGCCATCCCCTCTAGAGGAGGAAGTGAGCTCGCCCCGGCAAGGTCAGAGGCAGATCAGAACAAGGAGGAGCGGGGTAATGGAGACAACTCCAAGGTCGCGACAAGGAAGAAAGTGGTGCAGCGGCCTGTGTACTTCGTCAGCTCCCTGTTGCGGGGGCTAGGTCGAGGTACTCTAGCGTGCAAAAGTTGATTTTTGGCCTCATCATGGCCTCAAGGAAACTGCGCCACTACTTCCAAGCCCACGAGATCACGGTTGTCACCCACTTCCCCTTACAACGCGTACTGAGGAACCCTGAGGCCACTGGCAGGATAGTGGAATGGGCTTTGGAGTTATCCAGCTTTGGTTTGAAGTTCGAGAGCACGTCAACCATTCAGAGTAGAGCACTGGCGGATTTTATTGCGGAATGGACGCCTACCCCTGACGAAGACGTGTTGGAGACAGATATCCCCGGCAAGGAAGCGCCCCAAGAATGGATCATGTACTTTGATGGTGCCTTCTCCCTACAAGGTGCAGGAGCTGGCGTGCTTCTTGTTGCTCCCTCTGGGGAGCACCTCAAGTATGTGGTTCAAGTGTATTTCCCCCAGGAGAAGGCTACCAACAATACAACACAATATGAAGGACTCCTTGTCGGGCTCAGGATCGCAACAGAACTGGGAATCAAGAAGTTGATAATTCGTGGAGATTCGCAACTTGTGGTGAGGCAAGTGAACAAGGATTATCAAAGCCCATTGATGGAGGCATACATCGAGGAAGTGAGAAAGTTGGAGGAGCGCTTTGATGGATTGCAAACAGAGCACATGCCACATGCGGAAAACAACATTGCTGATCATCTATCAAAGTGCGCTGCACAAAAACTCCCTGTGGAACCAGGGACTTTTGTTCTCCATCTGACTCAACCCTCCGTATCCCCAGCAACAATGGCCAGGAAGAGGAGGAACTGGACTCTGGTAGGCCTCTCCCGGCAGAGCCCTCTAGGGTCCTCGGCAGAGAGGTTGGCGGGAACAACTCCATTTCGCCCGGTGAGCAGCACCCTCCCGCTGAACCACCTGTTCCTGTGGTCGAGGCTTGCGCTCCCGTGAACGAGGAGGTGCCGCTAGTCCTTGTTGCCAAGCCTTAGGCTCCAACGTGGGCGCGGCACATAGTCCATTTCCTCCAAACAGGGGAACTTCCCGAAGAGCAAGAAGAAGCTGAAAGAGTAGCCCGGAGGGCCAGTATGTATCATTTTGTTGACGACACGCTATACAGAAGAAGGCCCAACGGAGTGAAATTGAAGTGCATTTGCCGGGAAGAAGGAAAGGAACTATTGGCAGAGATACACAAGGGTATATGTGGCTCCCACATTGGATCGAGGGCCCTGGTTGGAAAAGCCTTCCGGCAAGGTTTTTACTGGCCCACGGCCCTCCAAAATGCAATTGAGCTAGTCACCAAATGTGAAGCCTGCCAGTTCCACTCCAAGAATATCCATCAGCCTGCTCATGCTCTCCAGACGATCCCTTTGTCATGGCCCTTCTCAGTCTGGGGGCTCGACATCTTGGGCCCCTTCCCCCGTGCTACCGGGGGCTTTGAGTTCTTATTCGTCGCTATCGACAAGTTCACAAAGTGGCTAGAGGTGGAGCCCGTGAGGAAGGTGACCGCACAGTCAGCTATCAAGTTCTTGAAAGGATTGGTGTGCCATTTCGGAGTGCCTGCCAGGATCATCACTGACAATGGCACCCAATTCACAAGCTGCACCTTCATGCAATATGTTCATGCCCTCGGAAGCAAAGTCTCATTTGCCTCTGTTGCCCATCCCAAAAGCAACGGACAAGCTGAGAGGGCAAACACTGAAGTGCTGCGAGGACTCAAGACAAGAACATTTGATAGGCTACAGAAGTGCAGCAGGCGATGGATCGACGAGCTACCAGTGGTTCTTTGGTCCCTCCGTACGACACCAAATCGAGCTACCGAGCAGACTCCCTTCTCCCTAGTCTATGGGGCAGAAGCAGTTATCCCCACGGAACTCATATACGGATCACCTTGAGTGCTTGCCTACAATGAAGTAGCATAGGAACAGCACCGGCGTGACGACGCTGTGCTACTTGAGGAGAACCGTCTCCGGGCTGCTACGCGTGCTGCACGCTACCAGCAAGCCCTGTGTCGCTATCACAATTGCAGGGTTCATGCCCGGAGCTTTGAGGAAGGAGACCTTGTCCTTAGGCGTGTTCAGTCCGCCAAGGGTGGAAACAAGTTGACACCGAAGTGGGAAGGCCCTTACCGGGTAGTATGAGTCACCAGACTCAGCGCAGTCCGTCTGGAGACTGGAGATGGCATTCAGTTGCAAAACTCATGGAACATTAAGCATCTCCGTAAGTTCTACCCATAAGGCGCGGTTGTCGGGCCCTGCCCGGCAGCCACCCTTTTGTACAAGCCTTGCCGATGTTGCATGTAACCCTTTGTACAAAGCCAGACGCAGACCCTGAGCAACAGATGAATAAACGAAGTACCAGGGGGCCCCCGACAAGATTGCATGTATGCATAAGCATATCATGAGCATAGCATGATCATGTAGATGAGGTCGCATGTAGCACTGTTTTCATCTGCACTAAGTTGTAGGGTTCTTGCCGTGGACTTGATCCCGAAGAGAAGAAATGAAGACAAGCCTACACAGCGATCCCCGGCAAGCCAAACAGATAAGTTTCTTCTTATCCATACATGTTCTCTAAGGTAAAAACTTGTGCATATGAAAACCTCGTTACCTTCGAAACATAGGTGTTCCCATCCTTTGTCCCGAACATTACTTCGGACAAGGTGGTCGCAGTTGCCTTTGATGGAGAGGGTTCGACAAGGGGCCAGTCCCTTTTTATAGTTTTATGCCTGGCAGGCCTTGCCCCACGGCAGCAAACTAAGGGTACCGGCAGGATAGTTTGCCGGGGGAAACCTGTTTACTTGAATGTATAGAGGCACCTCACCTCTGCATGGACATGATACATGCACAAGTACCCTGGCAAGGCTTATCTTTTTCATTAATATGCTGATAAGCAAGTACAGATCTTACAGAGCACAAACATGGATAAAGAAGTTTACATAATTTAGACTAAAGTTTGGCAAGTGCCTACATGTTTTAGACTGAAAAAAGATAAGTGCCCCGTAATGCCTTTGCTCTGTCCTCCTCCTCCTCGGAACCGCAGGGGGAGACGAAGAAAGAAGAAGGGAATGGATATGAGCCTGCACCACCGCCCGCGTCCCCTTTTATAAGGAAAACAAGGCCGGGGGCTGGTTCCCTACTCAGGGGGAGCGACCGCCCCGCTCCGCCAATTCGGCTCCCTCCCGCGCCACCAACAACTCATGGAATCGAGGCCGACCCCGTGCACCAATCCATGGCGTCTGGATTTCTACCATGGCACGCATTTTCGCGCTCTCCGCGTCCACCACCAACCCAGCATAATGCATGCTGCACACGTGGCGAAAACGGCAGAAGCGGGGAAGATAGCGAAATGGCAGTTACCGCCCCGTGAACATGGGGCGTGGGTAGCCCACAGATCGTGGCTTACTAACCTCCCCACTATGTCTCGTACGACGCATGGGAAAACCAGAAACTGACTCAAGCACATGTTAATGGAGAAGCAAAGAAGATCTCAAAGGACGAGCTATCGCAACCTGCTCGCCTGTGTACTAGACAGGGCTACCCTGACGACGCTTGACAGCACATTGAGGCAAGGCCCGGGGGCTCCCGTCGGTGCAACAAACCCCCAGGTGTGTTGCCCGGGCTATACACAGGCTCAAGAGCAAGGTTACAACGTCCAAGACAAGGCCAAGCAGAAGAGATGGCTCTTTGAGATATCAAAGGGCGGATCAAGAAGACCAAGACCAACCAAATAAGCAAGATATCACTAAGGAAAAACCTCCCTTGCCAGGCAGGCGAGCCTGGTGGGGTCGAGGTTACCCCAAGACAAACCTCAAGACTCCCCAAGCAGGCTTGCTGTGGACGCCAAGGGCGGATTACCCCGCCAAAGCTCCACCACTCCACCTCACAGCAACGCAAGTCACCCATCGGTGCAGTGTCGAGCTCCCAAGTGACTAAGTGGCTGTTACTTGGTACGTGGCAGGCCATTTCTGAGGAAGATCATCCCTAAATGACACCCGTCCAGGCAACATGTGGCGCGGGCAGGCAAAAAGGTGGCTGAATGGCACAGCAAGGCTTGCCGGGCTACGCCACGATGTGACACTAAACGGCACATTTAATGCACCCTGTCCTGTCTGCAGAGTTAGGTATGATAGCACTGTGGCTATCTAATCAGTGCATAATGACTGTTTTGCCATTGTGGTGACCCCTTGACATATAAAAGGAGGGCCATGGCTACCTTAGAAAGGATTCGGACCCTTGTACGCTCGTACCCGCGTAGCTGCTCTCGCCCCGAGGCGACCTTGCCGGGCTAGAGCATTGTGTCTCCACCATGGTCCTTCCATCAATCCACCAAAGCAGGAGTAGGGTTTTACGCCTCGCGGCGGCCTGAACCTGGGTAAAACTGCCCGTGTCATCGTTGCCGTGCTGCTTTGTGCTTTCCACTCTTTGTGCAATGCGCTCTTCCCCCTTGCCGAACCACAAGGGACCGATGGCCCCATAGGTGGCCGTGTGATACCACGACAGAGGGGGGGTCTAGATAGGCAATGCACGTATCTACCGAGAGAGGGTGGGATGGGGAGAGAGAGAGAGAGCTCGGCATGGAGTGCAATGGTGGGTGTGTGAGAGTTAGAGATCGAAACATGGAGAGAAAGAATGAACGTGCAGAAACCAATAGCTTTGTAAGGTGGTTAGGAGAGGAAGATTGATCAATAGAGGAAGTATGTAGCGTGTGTGCCGAGACAACATTTGAATGTAGATAGTACTACACTTAATATTGACATTTTAATTTAGTGTACATTGTAAGATTTGAATTGAGGACCATGCATATTGCTTCCGTATTTATTTTGTATTCGTGCCATACTAGGTTTGGAAAGGTTGATATTGACTCGATTGTTGTGGTATTTTGTATGTGTGTGGTCATATGCTTGAATCCATCCAAAGTTTTCTCACTACCATGGTGTTCATCTTATACATAAATGATTTTGTATTAAAAAAGTAGCCTGGATACCCTGACATGCGAAATCCACATTTGAATTGGAGATCGCTATGTGACAAACACACTCTGATTCAAAGAACTCCTCATTAATTAATTCATAGTATCTTGTTTCAAAGGACTAATTATTTGCAAGGAAAACACGGGCATGGTAATACATAGTACAAGATTCGTTTGCCAATGAAAGAAGATTCGTTTGCATTCTCAAATGTAGGCACATTAGGCAGACCAGGGTCGTGTCGTGGTGGTCGTGTGTGGCATTCTCAAAAAAAGAACGATGACAAAAAAAATTCGCGCTTCCACGTTTCGGATTGAAATATCTGGCAGCCCCAATTCCAGCCCTGCAAAATCTCCCTTCTCCCGTCCCCTTCCGCGCCCAGAGCTCTCAAATCCCTAATTCGTCGCCAACCCAAGCAAAATTCGAATCACCCTTCGTCTCGTCTATTTCCCCACCTCTGTGCCGGACGACGACGACGAAGATGACGGTCGCGCTTCACCACTACACCAAAACTACCTCATCTACCCCCTCGTCCACCGCACCAGGTGGTCCACCCACAACATCGGTCGCCGCAGCCAACGTGCCTCAGACACCGACTTCCACCGCATCAAGTACGCTTCACCGACGCTGTCTCCCACCTCACCGGGGCCACTTCACCGAGAACATCGTCGCACCTCCACCCCCCTCGACGGTGTTGATGCTTCACCAATGGCCTCGTCCACCACATCATAGCGCTCCACTGCCACTTGAGGTCTACATCCATACGCGGCCAGCCAACGCCAGCGCATCACCCTCAACGGCTCTGAAGTGACCCGCACTCTAGCTAGGCGAGCATGCCCAAACGCCGGCCCGAACTAGGTATCCACATATCACTCCCTTGTGCACTGTTCTGACGATGTTTGGATTTCCTTTTACTACTCTCTTAGCTTACACGCCTATGCAACTCTGACTTTAACTCTTATTTCTTTTGGAGATATCATCTGAAACAAGCAAAACCATTTTTTAGTGAAGCATGATGGTGCTACGGGATCTGGTACACATCCTGCACGCCTGTATAACCTTGTAAGTACCTGTCCTCCGGTACAACAGCAAGGTCGATTCCTCTTATTTGATCAACCATTCGCTGTGTCAAAAATGCAGAGGGGGATGTAAGGAGCACAAGGCCTGCACATCCAAGCAAGTTGCAACATGGACTTCTACATGGAACATCCCAAGCGCAAGCAGAGCTGCAGTGAGCCTGTACAATGAGCTAGCATAAGTCCCTGCATTTCATTTAATTCATACTGGCCTGTGTGTATGATTTGTGTGTAGTGGTGGATCCACGAATTCAAGTTACCAGGGGCGAAAATTTAACTTCAAAAATACGAAGGCACTTGCACTCCGGAAATCAACATAACTTGAGAAATGTAAAGCTACATGCACTTTGAAAACCAGCTAATGATCCAAAGCAGTTCCAGATTATAAAACACTAAATGATGTAAGCACCAAAAAACACAAAATGCAACATGGTGTACAAGGACTACTAACATGGACTGTACCTGCTTGAATTATTTGTTCTCTGGCCGAAAATATCCAAGTGTAATTGCACCTATAACCAGTGCGGAAACTTCATATCAATATATCTGTCCTGCACAAGTATGCCAATAGTTTCAAACAACAGATTAGAAAAGTATTTATGCTAGGTTGTCATGATACAGAGACTTTCTGGTAGATGGCCTCGACGTTTCCTCAAGCCATGAAAATGTACTATAATTTGCTTGTCATCAATTCCTGCAAATCTCTCTCTCTCTCTCTCTCTCTCCCAACGTAGCAGATCATCATTAGACACTAAATCCTTGAATGGGAGCTTGCAAAATTCTTGCATTAGATCCCTCATTAGACACTATATGTTCATCACCATGAGCATGTAAAATGTTTGCATCAAATCCTTCATTAGCAGTCTGTTCATTAGACACTTCAGGCTCAAGAACAACATGAGCTTGTATGTTTGCACCAGAAACTTGATTAGACACATCAGGTTCAGTCAGTTCAGTATTGTTTGGGGGAGTTATAAAATAAGCAAAAATTGGTTTCATTTTCTTATAGATTCCCTACATACAAGCAGTTTTACAACACCGTCAGGTTTAACTATTGGCCAGAAATTGAACAATTGAATTAGATATAACCAGGGATGTAATGTACCTGCTCGTTACGCATGCTGCTCTTGCAAGCAGCGACTGTCCGTTTGCGCATGCTCGATGCCATGCCCGTGCTGCCACCGCTGCCTCCCACGCAGGCTACACCCAGGGTTGAATCTTCCATTCGCTTGAAGCCCGGCGACCGGCGTCCAACGAGGGCGAGGAAGTGCTGTGTCGGTCTATCCAGCTGCGGCTAGGTTAGGAGCAAACTAGACTGGAGGCTGAAGAGAACGAATTGCGGATTTTTCCTGTTGTCGATCGATATTGGAGGCGCTCGTTTGGGCCGCGAGCCTGCTATAGGGCCTGCCTTGCACTTACGTTATTGGCCCATCCAAATTGAAACGGTTTTATTCATTTTTTACATTGCCTGCTCATGCGCTAGGACGAACAAAACTATCCTGGGCCAACCTGGACGACTCAAACTAGGTGCACACTTTCCAGCCACCCGAAGCGGCCGCCCATACCAGCCCCTATGGTGGCGTCGCCCCTTTTGCGTGTATGATTGGGGAAGTGAAAAATATTCTAGTGGCGCTTTTGATTTACCCACAAAATGGTTGAATTGCTTGTTTCTATGAACTGGGTTCGCCAATAATGTGAAGGATGCCAGTCTTTTCATCCTATTGTAGACTACTTAGATCTCGATATGCCAAATGTAATCGCATAAAATATATAGTAAAAGCCAGTGTGATGTGTGTTGCTACAACTAGTCTGACAACCCGTCCTCATATAACATATCAAGGACGCACCATCTTATCAGATTAACCATTCGACTTACCAATGCAGTGTGGGAAGAAATAAGTATTGGGATTGCGTATCCAAGCAATTGATGCGATGGACTCCTTCGTAGAACCATGTAAGCGAAAAAGAAGTTGCAGTGTGCCTGTACAAAGAGCTAGCGTAAGTTCAGTTACCCGCTTCTCGGAATTTTAGTTAGCCACTGATTGCAAAATTGTTCAATTATGTTGCTTGGCTTAATTTAGTTTGCTACTGATTACATATTGCCATAGCCTGTTAATCCTATTATAGACTGCGCCTATCTATGTGTTTGATACTTACTGTTAAGAATTACCTGTTTGCCTGAACTTAAATAGCTACTTAAGCACGTAGATAGCTGGTCATATGTACTTCTAGGGTGCAGCAAAATTCATGTGTAATTTAGGTTTTGATACCCTATTTGTTTAAATGGTTTGCTGTTATCACTTGTAGCACTAGTAATGTTTGCATGTTCATAGACAGACAACTGTCAGGTTTATAAGAGGGACAACGTCTTTTTAACTTTTATATATATATATATATGTGTGTGTCGGAATCATTTTGCTTACATCAAAGATATTTACAGAAGTCTGTGTTGCTGGTAAACGATACCAAATTGTTACTTTAATACGTTGCCAAGAACTTGTTAGTTTTACTAGTTCATGTGTAATTAAATACGTTGCCAAAACTGCTTAGTTTTACTAGTTTGATGTTAGTTTCTTATGGCTCTTGCAACACTTTATTTATGATTGTTAACATTCAAGTTTGCAGGATCCAACTGAAACTCCGTTGGCACAACAGGTATGTTTTCAAAAACTTCCTTCGTTACCTGGTTTGATGCTGCAACTTGTTGCTGTAATCATCTTACCAACTTCAAGTTTTCAGGATCCAATTGGAAGTCCAATTGCACAACAGGTACATTTTCAAAAAAATATTTGTGTAACAGGTTTGCTGCTGTAACTTGTTGCTCTAATAAAGTTACTGACTACTCAACTTTTCAGAATCCAAGAGAAACTCCGATGCCACAACAGGTTCCTTTTGCAAAACTTGTTTGTTTAACTGCTTTGCTGCTGCAACCGGTTGCTCTAATCATGTTACTGGCTACTCAACTTTTCAGGATCCAAGAGAAACTCCAATGCCACAACAGGTACCTTTTGCAAAACTTGTTTGTTTAACTGCTTTGCTGCTGCAACCAGTTACAATGATGTTAATAACTACTTTTCAGCATCCAATCGAAACTCTTTAATTCCTTGTTTGTTTAACTGGTTTGCTGTTCTAACTCCTAGTTGAGATGTTTTGCTAACTTCAACTTTCCAGAATCCAATTAGAACTTTAATGGCAAAACAGGTTAGCCCCATGGACGTTGTATCATCCCACAGCACTGGCACTGGCCAAATCGTGCATCATGAATTGCCAACTGCTGATGCTCTAGAGGCTAAACTATTGGTAGAAAGAGATTCTGCTTCTGCACTTAGAGATGAAGTTGACATGTTGAGGAAGCAAACAGCACAATCACAAGCAGTACTCAAGACAACCATTAAATATTTGGTGGATTTCAAAACGAAGCAAGCTGAGACTGACCGCATTGTTAAGGTCCTGAAGGAAAAAAAGAAATTAAATTCCCACTTGGTAAATCATAGGTGAAATGTTTTTTCCATCGTTGAATAACCTTTGTGTTGTTTGTTCATGTAATCGATCAAACCATTTGTTCTAGAGATCATGTAATAATTGTTTTTTGTTTTTTGGTTTGTAATTTTTTTAGAACGAGTCTGTATTAATTGATAAGACTCTGACACATTTCATTTTGATTGCTATGCCAGACCTACAAATATGCCAATCGGGCTGAATGTGCATTCAGCAATAATAGTAGCATAGATGGTCCTTAAGTGGCACGGATCTGAAAGGGCCAAGATGCTGTACTGCTTTGCTAAAAAAATGATGCTCTTCTAGCAAAAAAAAATACAGCGGCCTGGCTTATGTATGTTAGTTGATATTATTGATCCATATACTCTATAAGTGTTTATATGTTTGTTAGTTTTGTACATTATTGGTTGATTGACTCAGTATTTTGAATCTTGAGACATCGCTTGTGTACATATCTAAATGGGAGTACACTATATGTTGCGTGTGTCATACATGTTACACTTGAGTTGGACATAAAGTGGTTTCAAATATTCGAATTCACCTTAAACTGGATTCTACCTTCTGAATTCGAGTATCGGCATTTGTAAATCATATTCATATATGAGAGTGGAATACATCTTTGTTGTGCTTTTGAAGATATATATAAAAACATAGAATGATTAATAAAGATTCGAATAAGAATACAAAATGGATTCGAATTTAGTTGCCAGGGTAAATGTGAATGCTTATTGTCCCAAAATTTGAAAGAAGCGGCAAAATATCCACTCCCACATCGGCTGCCCGAAGCCAGTGTTTGCGAGATGGAAATTACTGTCTACCCCTTACACGGACAATCCATCGGCCCGATTTCCACTGCTTTCAATAGGGGTAGGTTAGTAACTTCAATTAGACGTGACACGACCGCCTCTGAGCCCATTCAGACACGGTGGGTGCCAAACATGGGCGGCAAAACACATTTGATTCAAGCTCGTCTGAAAGACCTCTGTCTCTCCCTCCATTTCCCCATTCATACACGGTGGGCGGCAAAATAAACTCGACTCGGCCGAAATCGATGTAGGCAAATATTTTTAATAGGGGCAGGTTTGTAACTTCACTCAGACGTGACACAACCGCCTTACCTGTCAGCCCCGTTCATTCATCGTGGGCGCCAACCGTGGGCGCCAAAAACCCTCTCCTCGCTCGAAATCGCTCTGGGCAAATATTAGGGGAGATGCGAGATTACTGTCCTATCCCCAACCGACGAGTTGTCCAAATTTTAAACGGGGGCTAAGTTCGTAACTTTCCCATATTTCAGACAGGCACGTCCCAAAAACATGGTTCCCCGTATCTCTCCCTCCATTTTCCCATTCATACAACGTCCGCGCTAGAACACCATCCCCACACCAGCCTCCTCCGTCCGCCACCCCATCCATCGCCGCCGTCCTCCACCCCATCCATCGTCGCTGTCCTCCACCATGCCGGAGCGCCTACCAAGACCGCGTCGTCCACTGCTAGAGATGGACATTTCTCATCCACGAAGACAGACCACGAGCCTTGCATCACGTCCTCTCGCTTCATCAGCGTCGTCGTCCTCCTTGCCGGGACCGCTCCCACGACCTTCTCGTCCACCGCAACGGGACTTATCCCCCGATGCATCCGTCTACCGTCGCAGATCTGCTTCAACGCCATTGACAGCCATCGCACCCCCGATGCCTACACGCTGCTGCAAGAGAGGTGGTACTACTTCATATCTGCTCAACTTTTTGATCTCAACCAGAAAATAGATCATAACTTGGTTACTGTACTTTCTTTTCAGCTCTTAAATTTTAGTTCTTAGTTCGAAGCAAACAATGGTTGCTAAATAGCATTTCTGCGGTTTGCAGCTTTAAATCTGCCATGGCACAGTCATAATAGGGTTTAATTGATCATGCTTAGGGTTTCCCCCCTTTTATGATCACTATACGATCAGCCTACGTGCTTCGTGTCATAATAGCACTGCTCCACCCATCAAGCTAAACAAGCTTAGTTGTTCAAATAGGAATCTGATATTATTAAAACAGAGTCGTTTAATTGGTTAGCTAAATGTTCCTAATTTAGTTTCGAAAATGCATGTACGCCGCTGGAGTGTGGATCTACAGGGTGCCCACGGTGGGCCGCGGCCCACCCTAGGATTTTGGGTCGGCCCAGACCCTGATTCCCCTCTGTTCTACTGCGCTTCCGATCTCTACTCGCCCCCAGCCGCCTGCCTCACCGTCCCCGGACGGCATGACTCTAGGAGGAGACACCGGACTAACAGGAGGTCAGGAGCCGCTCGCCCAATAGCGTCACTGCTGCCCGGGCGCGCCGTCGTGCCTACCTTCCCAGTCCGTTCAGGGCTCAGGCGTGCAGCACCAACTAAGCCAACCCAATTTATCCTGAGATACGTCCTCAACACTCAGTAGCCACTCCTCATCACCCATTTTCTAATTGATTCATTACTCATTAGGCAGGACTGTCATTAGGGTTTGTTGTGTACTGAGTGCTACCTACACTTAATGGTTCAGATATTTCAGTAATCTTTAGTACCTGTAAAGTTCACAGGGTTTCAAAATTCCGGCCCTAGGAACAGATACTAGTCATGTTGGATTGTTGGTCATAGTGACATTGACCCAGATTACTACTGCAGGCCAGGTTTGTTGACAATTTTACTTGTCTTTCTTACTCATTCGATATGATATCCAATTATTCACATTGATTAGTTGCAAACAATAAGTGTTAGACCAACTTCTTGATTCAGATTTTGGACGGTCTCTTACTGCAGTTACAATTCTGCATACTTGTCCTAGTAAGCTCACAAGTAATGATTGATTCACTACCTCTATGCTTGCCTTGTCATATTTGTTGTCAATATTCTTTTAGGGTGGACCACCCTTTTTCAAAATACTGGAACCGCATACATGAGTGAATAGTATTTCCCTGTGTGATCTCTTCCATCATGTGTGGGCATTGAACACTGCATTGTATAGAAAGAAAGTGTCATATCCACCTTCTACATAGACTACGATCTTTTACATGGAATACAATCTGCCTACTTGCTTTTTGTCGCACTACTAGCACTCCACCCTTGAAGCTAAACATTATGCCACTCATAATTCCTTAGTTTATTTGTTCAAATACGAATTTGATATGATTTTAATGTTCCTACTTCAGTTTTGAAATGTGTGTTCGCCTGTTATAGAGACATAAGAGGTTTGTATTTTTGTGTGTGGTCTGGTCGGCACGATTGGGGGATGAACTTTGTATATGCAGGGGTTTGTAGGGAGGCACTCTCCGAGTTGAATCCGCAATGCATTCCATAGATAATCTGACTACTTTTTATGTTTTCATGAATCTCAGATACTGAATAGCATCATAATGATTATGAGCTTGCGCGCATGAAAAGAAAGAAGCAGAACAATGCCATGGCTGTCAAACTTGGCATTAAGGGACTGAAATCACGTCTGGATGCAATGCAAATGCTCTCCACCTACAGATTCGTGCTCAGAATATGATCCTAACAATGATTCTGAGCTAGAGGGAGACCTAAGTAAATGTAGCTCCCTAGTGGAGGAGTTAGAGGAAGATGCCCTATCTTATTCACCCATCAAGGTGCTTGCTCTAACTTTCCAAAGTTATATTGGTCGCACATATCTTGCAACTGATGCTTTCCATTGCTTCTACTTTGTTGCACTGCCATTAGCTTAGTTTACACATCGTGTATGTGAATAAACCCTGCCTATCCATTTTCAGTACATATTCCATCTGTCATCATACCATATTTATCCATTCAAATGTTGTTCTTGTGTATCAGATGTTCAAAAGGAAGAGGGCGATTGCTGATCGCGAAGGAGCACGAACAAAGTATTTGGAAAAGGTAGTGACACCTGATAAATCAAATAGCCCATTAGGTGTAGTTGCAATATCACCAGACTCACAAAACACGGCCCCAACTCTAGCAGACTCTAGCCCTACTATACTGGTCATCTCTGATGCCCCAACTCAGCAGACCCCAACTGCAGCAAACAGTATGATGATGCCAGTTGACATAGCACCAGCTCTACGACGCAAAACACCCATTCCAGCAAAGAGTATACTAAATCCAGTTGCCAAATCCCTTTTCGAACGAGAGCGAGCCCCAATTGCAGCAAATAGGACCCCTGTTCCACTTCTTCCCAGTTTAGAAGACGAAGCTTATATTGTTGTCAGGAACTTTGTGCACATCTTTCCTTCATGGAAAGATTATACCACAGACACAGAACAATTTCCAATCTTCCTCCGCAACTTACGTGTAAGTAATGTACTAATGTTATTCATGGTAATTAGTGCATAAGTTTCTACTAACAGAAGACACAAGATTTCATTCTTTTAAATAGGCGAGGACCAAACTGGATAGTCAAGACGAGCAAGGGTTGGTTGCGCTTTTCAGGCACTCGTTGATGAAGTATCGTTCCTACCTAAGGCAAGCGCTCTTCGATGGCAAGCCTCTAAATGAAATTTCTGTAAAGTCTCCGGTGCTACATTTATCAGACAGTGACTGGAATAATCTTGTTACACATTGGTCTCGTCTGCAGCGTAAGGTACTATCTATGATATCACATCACAATTTGAACTACATTTCTGCATGTGCCTTACCGTCTCACTTGTACGAAAACTGTTTATAGAAGAACATTCATTCTCGAGCGACCACAGAATCTCGCAACTATACTACACACTGCATTGCTCTTGTGAGTACCTCTTGCCCTGTATGACCATACTTACTTTCATAGCTGGTTGATTATGTAGCATCACTGCACATGTTAGCCTTGTTATCCTCCATTTGGTGGACATTATAAGATCCGTATCGACTCTTACATAAATTTAGAATCAACCCAATGCTTTTGAAGAGGTTTAGCTCTGCAGTCCTCTTGTAAGGACTGAACGTCGTCTATCACTGTACTTACATTAACAGCTACTCCCTCCATCCCATAATATAAGAGCATTTTGTACAGTACACCAGTGTACAAAACACTCTTATATTATGGGAAGGAGGGATTGGTTCATTGTGTAGCATTCTGCATCTTATCTCCCTCTCCCACCATTTACTAAAAAATATCAGATCTATATTTAATCTTACCAAAAAGTTGAATACACAGACAATGTCAGTGCAGAAGTGTAGCCCATTGCTCCTGTCAGTATATTTTGTCCTGTAACGCTTGTACTTATAGGGATTGGTAGTTGATTATGTAGCATCAATCTGCATCTTATCTTCATTATCCTCTATCCCTTCCAATATTATCATATCTATAATTACTCTCTACAAAATGCAGAGTACAGGCAATGCTTATGAAGAAGTTTCTGTGCTAAAATTCTTAAGTTATCCTTCCTTTGACATGGAGAAGGGCCTTATAGAGCCGGTGTTAACTATTAATATAAGTCAGTCCTTATAAAGCCTTTATCCTCAACTGCTATTTAATTTGCTCATACTCCCCATCGTCACTGCTGTTTAGTTTGTTATTTCTATCAAAATGCATGTTCGCAACAACTGTAAGTTCCAAGTTTTAATTATAAAACCAAATTCCTTATTCATACCATGCACATTACTCAATACTCCCTATATGTATGCTTGTTTTTGTGGATCTATAATCCAGTGTGTGGTGAAGCCGCCCACGTTTGCACCTTGTCATCTCCTGTTTTATCTTACTGATGTGGCTAATGATATGAACAACATGCCATGCACATTAACCAAAATAGATACAATGATTGTCTTTACCCTTCATCTATGCTTGTTTTGTTGACATGGTAATCCAGTAGTGTGGTGAAGCTGCCGGCATTATGAACAATGCCAAATTATGCTATTGATATTTTGAACTGACTCTTTATTTTCTAATTTTAAATTGGATGGAATTGACAGCATAGTTACCATCTTTGTTTATACACGTGCAAAACATGTCATCTCTTTGCTTGTTTCAGGGTGATATGCCTGATGGCATGCACAAGTCTGCTGAAGGCTGTGAGACAAACCCAACATATATTGCAGCAAAGAAGGCAAAACATCTTGAAGATAGCGAGACAACCCCAAAGTCATGTCTTGATGCAGTGTTCAAGTTACTTGAGACTAGCAATCAGACAAGCTCACAGAATTCGCTGCCTGAATCAGTTCAACTTCTTCAGTCCCAAGTTCAAGCAGAAAGGCATTCTACAACTCAACTTCGACTTGAAGTCCTATCTCTAAGGAAGATCGCCGAGAACACCAATGAGAACCTCATTGCTAAACAACTACAGCTGGAAGCTATGACTGACATGCTAGGCCAGTCTCACGGCCTTTCTCAGGAGCTTGCGTAGCAGCTCCCGCGCAAGGCTAACCTTGCTTGAACTGTCCTGGAAGTGGTCTTGGTTCAGTATTATTTTGTTACGCTGTAATGGCGCCCCGTTTTTGTAATCTGCTTCTTTGTTGCGCTTTATGATCCCTGGTGACGAACTTCGATGCCCAGTGGATGTAATATACCATAAATCCTTTATTGTATAGTGTAGGTTTATTCTAAGTTACTATGCCATAATTTCTTTATTGTATAGAGTAGGTTTGTTCTTAATTCCTAATAGTTACCGTATATGCCATCATTCGCTATCTGAAAAAAATGGGGAAAATCTGATGTAGGCCACCTGGCCGAAACATTCACCTCGAACGGGCCTGCATTTTAGTGGGCCACAATTTGGCCGGCCTGCAACTTTCTTGGGCCTGAAAGGCCATTGGGGCCTTCACACTTTGCGCCAGGCCCACAACTTACACGGGCCTACATTCGGCCCAAAGTTTAGTTGGGCCTTTAGTGGACCCAGTGCTTAGTTGGACCCATATAGCTTCGGGCCATTAACAGGCTGAATATTCTTCTGGCTTGTTACGGCCCAGAAGATACCATGGGCCTTTAGCAGGCCGAAATGCATGTTGGGCCTCAATTTTTAATAGTCGTCCACGGGCCTTTAGCAGGCTGAAATGTAGACCGGGCGATTATTGGCCCAGTTATATGACGAGCCATTACCAGACCGAAACATATCTCGGGCCTTCGTTGGCCCACTGATAGCATGGGCCTTTAAGAGGCCGAAAGCTTAGTAGAGGCATCAACGGGCCGAATTATACGACAGGCCTTTAACAGGCCCAAAGTCACGTTGGGCTGAACTGTTGCCACCTTGATCACGGGCCGTTAGTGGGCCGGATGTCGCATCGGACCATATATGGCCCATGGGCAGCACGGGCCATTCCTAGGCTGAAAGACACACCGGGCTGAAATGGGCCCATGTCTACATCGGGCCTCTAACAGGCCGAAATGTCATTGGGCCGTAATTGGGCCCAAATACTCGGCGAACAGTTAACGGGCCAGATCTGGCTTTGGGCCGTAAATGGGACATGTTTAAGCAGGCCGTTAGTGGGCTGGCCCACTAGTACCTGAGTAAATACTACGGGTCTTTGACTGGGCCGGCCATTTTAACCTATATGGGCCTCTGTTGGGCCCTGCCATGTGTCGACGTTTCATTGGCGACTCCTGTCCAATGGACGGTTGACATCTGTCCCAACACTGAGCTGACACGTGGATCGTCGGTGAATGAGAATTTTACACGTGGAAAATCGCCATTGGTCCGGGCTGCTAACGGGTTATCGGATCCAAAATCGAACCCGATAGCTTAACAGCGACCCGTTACGGTGGATGCCACGTGTCGGTTACCCTTGACGAAAGCACTTCCATAATGTGTCATTTATCGTCATGGAAGTGGACACTTCTGTGATGATAATTTTGGTATTGTCATGGAACACTTCTACGACAGCATAGGTATGACTATCTTGATTCTGTCATAAAATCGTCATGGATGTACATGCATGACAGAAAACATGACCAACTGTGACAAAGATGTATCATCACGGGAGTGTATTTTTTTTGTAGTGTAAGGAGAAGGTGCGATGCGATGAATGTACAACCTCTTTGGTGGCACCGAGTAGGCCTCGGCTTTGTCCTAGGAGTCGGTGAGGATGCTGCGGTTCCGGTGGAGCAAGTTAAGGCGGCGCTATGGGGATGGAGCAGCTACGATAGACGAGGCGATCGTCGGAGCAGCTCCTTGGAGGTGGAGGACGGGGCGGCTGAACTGGCGGGACGATGAGATCAACGATGGATCCTCATCTGAGGTGGTGGATGAGGGACATCGAGCTATTGTGGTGGACGATGTCGTCGAGGAAGAGGCTCCGGCTGGGCAGCGGTGGGGTGGCAGACGGCGGAGGGTGGGGTTTCACGGCTGGAGCAGAGAGGTAATGGCGGCCTGGGTTTTCGAATGGGGAAAACGAGGTGATGGGAGGGGGGAACCATGACTTAGGGACACTCTTGTCCAAAATGTAGGGTGTGTTACCAAAGTACCCCCACCAATTTGAACTAGCGGCCCTTTCGCCTCAGTGTTAGAAGGGGGATTTCTCATGTCGGGATTTGGCAGCTGGAGGGAGTTTTCGCGCGCTTTGTAATTTCGGGATAGCAAGGCGCGAGTTTTCGGAGCACAAACAGACAAAGTGATATCTCAATTTTCAGGATAACAAGGCACGGGTTGAAATTTTGGGACAAGCCTAACGTGTAATAATATACGTACCAAATCAATTCGCACTTCCCTCGACGAAAAAACAAAAAGAAAAACTATTTTCACCACACAAAGGGAGTCTTGTCCCGTTTTACTGTACAAATGCAATTCAAAACTATGAATCCATGTTATGTCCAATTAATTTTTTTCGCTACTTGTATAATGCATGTAACCTACTCATACAAACATTTTAGTGCATTCCAAATGTATATACTAGTGCTGCAATTTGAACTAAATTTGAATTCGTTTCTCTATTTGAATAAGAATCTACAATCATGATTGTTGCCAAGTTAAACCATCATTTGTATATTATCTTAACAACACACTACATGATCACTATAGAGTTAGATATGAACTATGTGTACTATATATATGAACTCGAATTCAAAATTTTGAATACACTTGCTGTTGATTCCAAATAATAGTACATTTGAAGTGCTAGCTAGATCTTCATAATCTAAACCATGTTTCATATGTACACTGTATTTATCACATAAAGTATAGTGTCCCGCCCCCTACATTATGACAAGTATTTAGCCCTGAGCTGCAAAAACCACACATTATCACAAATTCAAAAAAAATACATATATATTATATGTAGTATAACATGTTCATGACCACACCATGCGTATCACCATTATATTCATGCATATGCGTCAGTTTAAAACACTATGATCTCTTGTTCAAATATCTGAATCCACTTTTATAATGAATTATGATCTCTGTTCCTCTTTTACACCCACGCAATCCTCTTCTCTTTGTAGCTAGCGCTAACTTTCGCTCGTGCATGCACACACCTGCCTACCTCTCACCCTCCCTCGGCATTCTCTCCATCACGCACATTTGTTATTTCTCTTTAGGTCGTTCACCCATGGTGTGTGTAGGCCCTCCAGCTCCTTCTTTCCGGCACACACCGATCGATATACCTCTCTAGCCAGGCGAACCTACCACAAACACACGCTTTCCCTCTTCTCTTCTCACCGTCCATGCCCCCTCTGTCTAATACGGTTCCACGCACGTGCACACTCCCGCCCCTCTTTTCATCGATCTCATACTCGCACACTCCTCCCCCTCGATATAGTCGGCCTCTCGCACCACCTCCTAGCCGCATCCCTCTCTCTCTATCCGTCTCTCTGGGCCTTAACACATGCATGCATGTATACCTACCGATCTCCCTACATATAGCTAGGTCGACTATAACTCTTTTTCCCCACGCACCGATCGACGTACCTCACTAGTTATGTCTCTCCCTTTCTCCGACACACGACGATTGATCTTCCTATATAGTTACATGATGTCTACTACACAACTTGTTCTTGTAGACTCGTGTTGGGCCTCCAAGCGCAGAGTTTTGTAGGACAGTAGCAAATTTCCCTCAAGTGGATGACCTAAGGTTTATCAATCCGTGGGAGGTGTAGGATGAAGATGGTCTTTCTCAAACAACCCTGCAACCAAATAATAAAAAGTCTCTTGTGTCCCCAACACACCAAATACAATGGTAAATTGTATAGGTGCACTAGTTCGGCGAAGAGATGGTGATACAAGTGTAGTAATGATAGTAGATATTGATTTTTGTAATAGGAACGATAAAAAACAGCAAGGTAGCAATTGATAAAACGGAGCACAAACGGTATTGCAATGCTTGAAAATGAGGCCTAGGGTCCGTACTTTCGCTAGTGCAATCTCTCAACAATGCTAATCTAATTGGATCACATAACCATCCCTCAACGTGCGATGAAGAATCACTCCAAAGTTCTTATCAAGCGGAGAACATAAGAAGAAATTGGTTGTAGCTATTCTTTCTGATCGATCTATCCAAGAGTTCGTACTAAAATAAGACCAAGTTATTCTTTCCGATCGATCTATCAAGAGTTCGTACTAAAATAACACTAAGTTATTCTTTCCGATCGATCTATCAAGAGTTCATACTAAAATAACACCAAAGCAAATTCAGATTCATAATACTCAATCCAACACAAAGAACCTCAAAGAGTGCCCCAAGCTTTCTACCGGAGAAGCAAAAGACGAGAACGTGCATCAACCCCTATGCATAGATTAACCCAATGTCACCTCGGGAATCCGTGAGTTGAGTGCCAAAACATATATCAAGTGAATCAATATGATACCCCATTGTCACCACGGGTATTCATAGCAAGACATACATAAAGTGTTCTCAAATCCATAAAAGTATTCAATCCGATAAGAACGAAATCTCAAAGGGAAAACTCAATTCACAACAAGATAGAGAGGGGAAAACACCATATGATTCAACTATATTAACAAAGCCCGCGATACATCAAGATCGTGACATCTCAAGAACACGAGAGAGAGAGAGAGAGATTAAACACATAGCTACTGGTACAAACCCTCAGCCTCGAGGGTGGACTACTCCCTCCTTATCATGGTGGCCGCCGGGATAATGAAGATGGCCACCGGTGATGATTTCCCCCTCTGGCAAGGTGCCAAAACGGGGTCTAGATTGGTTTTTCATGGCTACAGAGGCTTGCGGCGGTGGAACTTCTCATCTAGGGTTACCCCGAGGGTTTTTGGAATATTTTGGAATTTATAGGGAGAAGAGGCGGTGCGGGAGGCCACCGAGGTGGGCACAACCCACCTGGGCGCACCTGGGCCCCCAGGCGCGCCCTGGTGGGTTGTGCTCTCATCGGAGCTCCCCTCTGGTACTTCTTTGGCCCACCGGTTGTCTTCAGGTCCAGAAAAAATCTCCAAAAAGTTTCACTGCATTTGGACTCCGTTTGGTATTGATTTTCTGCGATGTAAAAAACAAGCAAAAAACAGCAACTGGCACTGGGCACTATGTCAATAGGTTAGTCCCAAAAATGATATAAAGTTGCTATAAAATGATTGTGAAACATCCAAGAATGATAATATAACGACATGAATACCTCATAAATTATAGATACGTTGGAGACGTATCAGCATCCCCAAGCTTAATTCCTACTCGTCCTCGAGTAGGTAAATGATAAAATAATAATTTACGAAGTGTGAATGCAAGCAAAGTGCATAAGTTTGATCAATGATAATTTCAATCACTTTTCCTAGCGTCATAACAACAATTCTTTCTCATAAAACTTCTCATGTTAAAGTAGCAACCAATTCACATGTTAAGGTTCAAACAATGAATTCTCTTGAAACTCAACAACCTATATTCTTAGTCACCAAACAATTGCAATTCAACTTATTCAACAGAGTCTAAGTAAGAGCTCCACATACTCAATCATCATATAGTCTTCTATGATTGCTACTACTCAAAGCATATTCTTAGAACAAATGGCATCCATCGAATACAGAGAATGATAGGGGCTTAATGTTTCACCTCCCAACTCATTTATCATAGAGATAATTGTCAACAATAATAAATCATGATCAAATATATTTGACTGGTCATATGTGCCTAGATCTTTCCCCACCACATGATGCTTGCCAACTAGAGAATAGTTGACATTCAAATGAGAATGCATACTATTGACTCTTGCATAAAAGTAAATGCTGAAAATTAAAAGACAAGCCCTTCGCAGAGGGAAGCAGAGGTTGTCATGCGCTTTTTATTTTTGGATGCCCAAACTCTTAATGCAAAGGAACATCATGTTATATTGCCCCTTATGATAGCAACCTTTATTATGTAGTCCGTCGCTTTTATTACTTTGCCATCACAAGTTTGTACAACGCTCAATTTTCCCTTACAATAAAAGATCAAACATATTTAGGAGCAATTTTTATTGCTTTATGCACCGATGACAACTTACTTGAAGGATCTTATTCAATCCATAGGTAGGTATGGTGGACACTCATGGCAAGAAACTGGGTTTAAGGGTTTTTGGATGCACAAGTAGTATCTCTACTTAGTACGAATTTTTGTCTAGCAAAAGATCCTAGGCAAACACCACATGTTGGAGGATCCATGACAATATAACTTCTATGCAAATATACACAACCATAACTCATTGCGTTGTCTTCCTTGTCCAACTTCAACTAATTTGCTCAAGTTTGAAAATAATTAATGGGTATTCACAATCATAGAAGATGTCCAAGATAATATATTTGCATGTGAAAGTTCTCTTCCTTCTACTAATCATTCATGAATTGCTTGTATGACCAATATTGTGATTGTCAAGCTTCAAAAGATTTCACTTTCTAAACCCAATGTGAAGCTACCACTAGGCATGATATGAGCATATAATTCCAACTTCATTACATTCAATTTATTCAACAATTTACTCATAGGATATAAGTGAAGCATGCGAGTAAATGACAAACTACTCCAAAAAGATATAAGTGAAGATCATGCAAATAGTTAAGTAAATGGGTAGCCAATTGAGGACTCTCTCTTATTTAAAAATTTCAGATATAAGTATTTTATTAAAACAGAAAGCAAAACAAAATAAAATGACATTCTAAGAATAGCACACATCATATGAAGAAGCAAAAACTTAGGCTCAACCGAGGCTAACTGATAATTGTTGATGAAGAAAGGTGGGATGCCTACCGGGGCATCCCCAAGCTTAGATGCTTGAGACTTCTTGGATTATTAACTTGGAATGCCTTAGGCATCCCTAAGCTTGAGCTCTTGTGTCTTTTTCATTCTTCTCATAATACGGTTTCCCTAATTCTTAAAAACTTCATCCACACAAAACTCAACAAGAACTCGTAAGATATGTTAGTACAAATCAATGCAACACCTTATCATTCTATACTGTAAAAAATCACTAAAATTATTATTTAACATTGCATACTAAATGCCTCTGCATAATTAATACTCCTATCCTCAAATAGAATCACTAAACAAGCAAACATATGCAAACAATGAGTTTGCAAACATAACAGCAATCTGTCTAAACAGGAGAATCTGTAAATAGTGCAATTTTCATCATACTTCCCTAACTCCAAAATTTCTAAAAACTTACCACACTGTAGAAAATTTATTATATCTTACTATGCAAAAAATTTCAACCTTTTATCACATTCTGACTTTTCTAGAGAATTTTTGCAACAGCGATAAACTTTCTGTTTTGAAACAGCAACTCATATACCTGCAAAATAAGCATGGAAAAGGCTATACTTGACATTTTTATTGAAGTAAAAGATGCAAAAAATTATTATAGATAACAGCAAGCAAATACTAATAAAATAAAATGATTTTCCAAGCAAAACACATATCATGTGATGAATGAAAACATAGCTCCAAGTGAGGTTACCGATAATGTTGAAGACGAAAGAGGGGATGCCTTCCGGGGCATCCCCATGCTTAGTTGCTTGGATCTTCCTTGAATATTACCTTGGGGGTGCCTTGGGCATCCCCAAGCTTAGGGTCTTGTCACTCCTTATTCTCCTTATATCGATATCTCACCCAAAACTTGAAAACTTCAATCACACAAAACTTAACGGAACTTCATGAGATGGGTTAGTATGATAAATACAAATCATTCACTTTGGTACTGTAAAAGACAAGATTCATAATTGTTCTCACACAATTCCTACTGTACTATACAATTTCCACAATTTATATTAAGCAATATAAGCCATAGAAACTAGAAAACAAGCAAATTATGCATTGAAAACAGAATCTGTCAAAAACAGAACAGTACGTAAAGATCTGAATTAAGGTCATATTATATAACTCAAAAAATTATGAAAATTAATAAAACGTATACAGTTCATATACCCATCAACTGTAAAAAAATCAGAAATTTTCCACGTTCCAGTAAAAGATAGGAATTTCTGTACTGGGTGCAAGAGTTTCTGTTTTTGCACAGAATCAAGTCAACTATTATCCACACTATCCCAAAGGCTTTACTTGGCACTTTATTGAAACAAAAGCTATAAAACATGATTAATATAGTAGCCTAAACATGTTAACACATAAAAACAGTAGGGGTAAATGTTGGGTTGTCTCCCAACAAGCGTTTTTCTTTAATGCCTTTTAGCTAGGCATGAGGATTTCAATGATGCTCACATAAAAGATAAGAATTGAAACACAAAGAGAGCATCATGAAGCATATGACTAGCACATTTAAGTCTAACACACTTCCTATACATAGGGATTTTGTGAGCAAACAACTTATGGGAACAAGAATCAACTAGCATAGGGAGGCAAAACAAGCAAAACTTCAAGATTTTCAACATAAAGAGAGGAAACTTGATATTATTGCAATATGTAGAAGCACATGTTCCTCTCTCATAATAATTTTCAGTAGCATCATGAATGAATTCAACAATATAGCAATCACATAAATCATTATTTTCATGATCTACAAGCATAGAAATTTTATTACTCTCCACATAATCAAATTTATTCTCATCAATAGTAGTGGGAGCAAACTCAACAAAATAACTATCATGTGAGGCATAATCCAATTGAAAATCAAAATCATGATGACAAGTTTCATGGTTATCATTATTCTTTATAGCATACATGTCATCACCATAATCATCATAGATAGCAACTTTTTTATCATAGTCAATTGAAACCTCTTCCAAAATAGTGGATTCATCACTAAATAAAGTCATGACCTCTCCAAATCCACTTTTATCATTATAATCATCATAAATAGGAGGCATGCTTTCATCATAATAAACTTGCTCATCAAAACTTGGGGGACAAAAAATATCATGTTCATCAAACATAGCATCCCCAAACTTGTGGCTTTGCATATCATTAGCATCATGGATATTCAAAGAATTCATACTAACAACATTGCAATCATGCTCATCATTCAAAGATTTTTTGGCAAACATTTTATAGAATTATTCCTCTATCAATTGAGCACAATTTTCCTTTCCATCATTTTCACGAAAGACATTATAAATATGAACAATATGATGCAACCTCAATTCCATTTTTTTGTAGTTTTCTTTTTATAAACCAAACTAGTGATAAAACAAGAAACTAAAAGATTCGATTGCAAGATCTAAAGATATACCATCAAGCACTCACTTCCCCGGCAACGGCGCCAGAAAAGAGCTTGATGTCTACTACACAACTTGTTCTTGTAGACTCGTGTTGGGCCTCCAAGTGCAGAGTTTTGTAGGACAGTAGCAAATTTCCCTCAAGTGGATGACCTAAGGTTTATCAATCCGTGGGAGGTGTAGGATGAAGATGGTCTCTCTCAAACAACCCTGCAACCAAATAATAAAAAGTCTCTTGTGTCCCCAACACACCAAATACAATGGTAAATTGTATAGGTGCACTAGTTCGGCGAAGAGATGGTGATACAAGTGTAGTAATGATAGTAGATATTAATTTTTGTAATAGGAACAATAAAAAACAGCAAGGTAGCAATTGATAAAACGGAGCACAAACGGTATTGCAATGCTTGAAAATGAGGCCTAGGGTCCGTACTTTCGCTAGTGCAATCTCTCAACAATGCTAATCTAATTGGATCACATAACCATCCCTCAACGTGCAATGAAGAATCACTGCAAAGTTCTTATCTAGCGGAGAACATAAGAAGAAATTGTTTGTAGCTATTCTTTCCGATCGATCTATCCAAGAGTTCGTACTAAAATAAGACCAAGTTATTCTTTCTGATCGATCTATCAAGAGTTCGTACTAAAATAACACTGAGTTATTCTTTCCGATCGATCTATCAATAGTTCGTACTAAAATAACACCAAAGCAAATTCAGATTCATAATACTCAATCCAACACAAAGAACCTCAAAGAGTGCCCCAAGATTTCTACCGGAGAAGCAAAATACGAGAACGTGCATCAACCCCTATGCATAGATTACCCCAATGTCACCTCGGGAATCCGCGAGTTGAGTGCCAAAACATATATCAAGTGATTCAATATGATACCCCATTGTCACCACGGGTATTCATAGCAAGACATACATAAAGTGTTCTCAAGTCCATAAAAGTATTCAATCCGATAAGAACGAAATCTCAAAGGGAAAACTCAATTCACAACAAGATAGAGAATGGAAAACACCATATGATCCGATTATATTAACAAAGCCCGCGATACATCAAGATCGTGACATCTCAAGAACACGAGAGAGAGAGAGAGAGAGATTAAACACATAGCTACTAGTACAAACCCTCAGCCCCGAGGGTGGACTACTCCCTCCTCATCATGGTGGCCGCCGGGATGATGAAGATGGCCACCGGTGATGATTTCCCCCTCCGGCAGGGTGCTGGAACGGGGTCTAGATTGGTTTTTCATGGCTACAGAGGCTTGCGGCGGCGGAACTTCTCATCTAGGGTTACCCCGAGGGTTTTTGGAATATTTGGGAATTTATAGGGCGAAGAGGCAGTGCGGGAGGCCACCGAGGTGAGCACAACCCACCAGGGCGCGCCTGGGCCCCCAGGCGTGCCCTGGTGGGTTGTGCTCTCCTCAGAGCTCCCCTCTGGGACTTCTTTGGCCCACCGGGTATCTTCTGATCCAGAAAAAATCTCCAAAAAGTTTCGCTGCATTTGGACTCCGTTTGGTATTGATTTTCTGCGATGTGAAAAACAAGCAAAAAACAGCAACTGGCACTGGGCACTATGTCAATAGGTTAGAACCAAAAATGATATAAAGTTGCTATAAAATGATTGTGAAACATCCAAGAATGATAATATAACGGCATGAATACTTCATAAATTATAGATACGTTTGAGACATATCATTACGTCTGCTTACCACAGCCATATCGCCCCCCTAAGCCATATCGCCCCCCCATCATCCTTGCATGCCCCCCGACCTGTCTCTCACACGCACGTGCACAGATAGGCACACATCCCCTCTCTTATCGATATTGCAGTTGTACCCTCCGTTTGTCTAGCAGGCCTCTCCCACCATTTGTGAGAAGCAACTCCACCACCAACCCTCCGACACTCTAGATTTGTCTCTCTCCGAACCTTATTCCTCTGCTACACATATGCATGGATGCTGATCGATCTCCCTCAATACATAGCTAGGTCTCTCTCCTTCATACCTATACCAATCGATCTACCTCTCTATAGTTAGGTCTCTGCCCCCCCCTACACACACCGATAGTCGAACGCCGTAGATAGGTATCCATGCCACAGAGACAAAATGCACCTCCCCCCTCTCACATTCCAGTAGGCCAGTCGCCCTATCTATATCTTTGATGTTGGCAAACACAAATTCGATGGCACTCTTGATCGATCGTGCACCCACACACTTCATCCCTCTCTCTCATTCTATCGATATCTCATGCCGATGATCCCTCCACTCTCTTCTTGTGGATCGCTCCCTCTATATATGATATATCCAGGCCTCTATTTCACACACATTGCATATGTTACATTTTTTGTTTGAGATATCATCGACACATTGCCTCTGTTTCGCACAAACCATCTCTCTCTCTCTCACACACACACATACGTGGGGTACCTACACATAGAGAAGAGGTGCACGCACAACACACATACTCATGTCTCGTTCCCGGCCACACCCGCGTGGGTACACGTGGAGCTCATTTCTAAACGAAAAGGCAGCCCACATGATAATTTGACGCGTGGAGCGGTTGTTTACTCGAAGAAGGGTCGTGTACCACGCGTACACGGAACAAAGTTCGACATGACGCGTTAGTTTCAAATAAATTTATATTCCTCAATGGCACATACAAAATATAGAACGATTGTTATCGAGAAAAAAGAAATCTGCTCCACTATATACGATGGAGCCTGCCTGCCGGGGGTTGTCTCTTGTCACACTATCTCACACAAGGAGGCGGTGGCCTCTCTCTCTCTCACCGTTGGTCACTGATCCGGCCGCATCCCGTCCGCAGGCGGAAAGGGAGGATGTGCATCGTTTCTCCGTTCGACGCCGTCGAGATAGCACTTCCCAATCTGCGGTACCCGCCGTTCTCTCTGACCAAGCTCCGGCGCGGTAGGGCCTTCGCCACTTGCTCGCTGCCGCAGTATAGGCAGATCCCGGCCGCCGTCACCGTCCTAGTTACATCCCGACGACCCTTAGGTACAGATTCCTCCGGCCTTGCTCCACTGCCCATCTTCCCACGTTGCTGCATGTGGAAAATCCTGCATGTGGATCTTCCCTAGTTCTTTGCCCAAAACGTAGCTCGGCCGGCGCACTTTCCATGTTGCAATCTCGTCCTCACACCGTTTTACATAAACAACCGTGCTGCTATCTTCCCTTAGGACAAGGAACATGCTTCTTTTTTGTCGGCGTATGTGTCATAAACTGTTATTGGCTAGTAATTGTTTCCTTTCTACCTCTTTTTTTGCAAACAGAACTATCCATTTCACCTCGTCGCTATTGCGACCTTTTGGTGAACTGCACAAATCACTTTTTTCTTAAGAGTGTTTTGTGCAGTTTTGCTGAAATGTCACACGGACAATATTTCTACATTTCAGTGGGACTGCACAAAGGGAGATTGGTTTTGCTGTATCCTCCTCATCCAACTCCGAGCCTAATCTTCTCCAACTATTTGCTTAATCTTCTCCAACTAGTCAGTATTAAGAGAGACTGCAAAGGTGATCGGCTTCTATTTGTGTGTTTATTGTTTCATCAACAGTCCTCTATTATTGTAATCACACTTACTCAATATCTTTGGAACAGGGACGCTCAGCTCTATTTTAGTGAAACTGCACAAAATGATCGGAATGTTCCATGCTCCTGATATCTACTTTTTTTCCCAACATGCCTTGTTGATTTAGACAGAGCTGGAGGGAAGTTGCTGCCAATGAAAGCACGGATCAATTTTAATTTAACACCTTCTCACAACTTTGTCTTCAGTTGTGATGTAAATATTAGCTCTGATCTGCTAATCACTGAGATGCATTAGCAAGGAAGTTAGTTTTTTATTTTTTTCGAAAGAGCATGGATGTTAATTTCCTTTCTAGTATTTGATTGATGTTGTAATGAGACAACCTTCCAGCTGGAACACATGAAACAAAAGCTGAAAGCTTCAGAGCATTGTACAATTTCAAGTCGCTGGAAAAAATATTTGTACATCAATTATGTAAACAAATTCTGGAAGCTTGATAGCATTGCCAGAAGCAATTTAGCATCCGGGTCCATGTGCCATGCACCAAATTAGAGTGCACGACCCCCATGGGAGACTCATCCCGGTCGTTGCGATGCACTAATAGTGAGTAATGAGCAGTCAAATCATAAGCCCCACCTTTCCCACTGTAAATTGCTCGGACGAAGCAACCATCGATACACTCTTCTTTGAACTAGCGGTGTTACCTGCGCATTTGCGCGACTAGAAGTTCTACTTTCCATTATAAACCTATGTAATCTACAAATGCTATGGCATTTTGCTAAAATATTCTCTAATTGGCAAATGTTACAGCTTGTTACTTTTGATTTCTGTCATTTTCTTTTGCATTTCAGTGTTGTTTAAGAAAAATTAAATGATTCATTACATTGACATAAAATGGTCCTTTTGGATAAAACATATTATTCTCTCGCGTCTTATAGTTATATTTTCTATTATTTATACCATAAGTATTTTCCCTTGTGGCCAAAGGTTATTAAATATATTTTTGTCATCGGGATGACACTAAAATATCACCTAAACCATAGAAAATGATAAAAAAAACAAAAAAATGTGTCTCAAGGAAACATGATAAAAATTTAGTTGGTTTTCCTTGTCCAAATGTATTACTTTTGCAGACACATCCATCTGTGATTAGCAACATCCATGCAAATCCACATAATTCCATAACAATTTTCATATTTCTCTCTTCTACTTCTCTTCATCGAACGCTATTTCCCCCTTAGCCAAATTTTATTCCAAATGCCATGTGAGCATTGGTATATTATTTAAGCTCTCTAGAAAACAATTGAAGTTGGAATGTGCATCTTGTCTTGAGTTAATAGGATCGAAGTCTTGCAAAAATCTATTCGTTGAATGCATTATTATTCCTAGGGACAAAAACTGACTAATGGCATTGTGGTTAGTGTCCTACCACCGGAAACCATTTCACTGGAAATTATATTATGTCGTCTTCTTCTATGCCTATGAGTCACTATTGTGTGGGCGCACGCGTGCATGTGTCTTGCAATTGTGGTTTCCTGACTATACCTCTCGATCTTCCACGGGTGCTTCCAGACGGATGTAACAATATTCTCTTACTCGAATAGTCTATGTAGCCTAACAATCTAAGATTGAGTAACTATTTTTGTATGTTCATTAAAACTTGCTATTAAAATGTTCCATTTAAAAAAATTGTCATAGGTTCTGTTTTGCGTCCATGATGCCCTGCATCCACATATATTTTAAAGGCTAAGATTGGAGTGGATTACTAATTTACTTGTGTGTTAACTTTACAGGTTGTATTTTATACTTAGAGCTAAAAACTTTATGCTAAAAAATGATTTACAGGTTTATTTATTATTGATTATTTTGAACTTCACATGTAAGTCAGTTTTGTTGTTTGTCCATCTAATAGGATAAGTTTCTAAAAATTATTATTTTCACAAAACCAACTCAAATCTTGATCAACTGTGATTAACTGTGCATATATAGATTTTAGGATAGAATGAAAAATTGGTTTGCTTCTCTATTTATTGGTACGACTCCAATATGTCAATCTTTGTTGGTGTGTATGGGGTGTTCTGATGAGCTTCTATTATTGGTTGGCTTTGCCGAGTTTGTATGCCCATCCATTAGACACATGTAAACCTATGTGGCTATCACTCGTGCGTGCATATGTTTTTTTGTGTAGTGGTCGTGCATCGATATATAGTATGTGCCAAGAGGCTAAACGTTGGAGTATATGAATCTTTAGAAGTCGAGTTGGACGCGACGAAGATAGCCTAGCATGAAGAGCCGACGCGTGGGCAGCAGCAGCCCGCAAGAGAAGCGGCGTGGCACTACATCGGCGAGCTTGAACTTGAACGGCATGGTTGAGATGTCCATGCATCTGTCAACCATTGTGCCGGTGCCGTCTACATGCTGATAGGACGCTAGCTGCTGGGTGCAACTTTTCTGGGAGAAGCCAAACAAAGCAGTGCGTTTTTTGGGCTGCCTACAGGCCAGTCTGCCTTTGCAGTAGTATGCTTCTTCTTTTTAATGTATATGTATTGGTTTTGTACGCATCAATGGTAGACTCAGTTTTACTTGCTAATGCTCGACTTGCTTTTTTCTGCGAAGAAAATGCTCAACTTAGTTGTACGTGTTATATATTGTGTGTAGCTTTCTCATTTTTTTTTGAAGAATCTTTCTCATTTTTTTATCTCAGCCGTTATAACAACAATCAAAGAATAATATATTTTTAACCTATGTGTATATCTGGTGGCTTGTGTGATACACGCACCATAGTACCTAGCCTTATCTTCTCTTGCTTAATCCGCCTAATCACACATCATGTTCTATTAGGTAGGATATTTAAATTTATATGAAATCATAGAATCAAATTACATCACGCGTCAAAATACTTGGCACTACCTCTGCTCACTTTTCTTCAACATTTTTTTCCTATAGGGAGATCTCCGATGGTCCACTTATTTTTTATTGAGTACATTTAAGTATTCTATTCATATTTATATAGCACAAATTGTAATGTGATATCTGTTAATTTAGTAATAAAATTCATCTCATAATACATATTGTTCTAATTTCCCATCGCGAGTCGTCGGTTTTCCTTCTATTACTATTCAGTTTTTGCTTTACTCCCCTATAAAAATATTTTTTCCCATTTTATCATTTTATTTTACCCCAAAAAAGTTTGGTCCAATGCTTCTAGCGCTGTACTCATAGATATGTCAAAAAAGACTTTGTTTTCTACTATAGATCTGTAAAAAAAGACTTTGTTCTAGAGCATACAAAGTTGCATGAATTATGCCTCTCGTCTATTTAGAATAAGTCGTTGTATTGGAATTGGACTCTGGCTAGAAAGTGGGAACGTATTTACGTAGCCGGTCTTTCCTTTTCTGAATAGGTGGTCGTGTAAGACTTGGACTTCAATCATCACGGCTGGTTGGAAATTGTATGCAATATGGAGACATGCATTAATGCATAAATCTTTCCAGCAAATCACCACCGTTCTTTTGTGTCTTTTTTTAATGTTACATCTGCATCGTTCGTTTTCTATCGTTTTAATAATATAATAGATCCGCTCATAATAGTACTTCCTCCGTCTAGGTGTATAAGTCACCTTACGAAAAACAAATATTTCCAATACGCTAAGGCGCAATGCATTAAATTCCATCCTCGTTCCCCTCACTGCCTCGTTCATCAGCGAGCAATTTTTTTGGCCGAACCACGCGCGGGGAGGAAGATAAGACTACCCACAGTGGATAGTAACATACACATATTCCTAGACTATGTTACTATCTTCATAGTGGGTAGTAACCTAAGTATGGTGTCATGCAAAACTTCATTTATTAAGTTATAGACTCATATTGCATTAGGACATGTGATGTTACAGTAACTAGCTAAGTTACTCAAACTACCTGTCTCCTCATTGACTCATTGTCACATACGCAAATTTGCTGAGTTGGACTCGATGTTATTACTGAAGTTACTCCAACTGTGGCTAGTCTTATGCGGAGAGAAGGAGCGACCAATGCATGCAGAGAAGGAACACGTTGATTAGGGGAGGGATTGACCCCAGTTTGCATGCACGTAAGTGGGCCTGCATGGGTTGGCTGAAACGGCAACACTATTAATTAGGAGTAATTTTTGTTTGGTTTAGGAGGAAAAACTGGTGGGGTGATTTAAAGAATTCCCGATCCGATTCTTTTGCCTCCTCCAATCCGCAGCCACCTAGGTCGTGCTGCTCCACCTTAGGTGTTATGCACTTAGATGGAAGGAGTATGAAGGTGCAAAACCAAGTGCGCGTATGGCCTGTCTGTCAACGCGCTTCTCTTGGCATATCACTGACATGTGGGATCGGAGTGTGAGCAAACCGATCTCAATTGACGGCAAAATGGCCGCTCCTTGAAGCTGAGACGAGGAGCGAGAACACAGACGGGCTATGTGTCGCACGGAGCCCAAGAAATATTAGAGCATGATTGATTGATGTCATCATTACATGTTCGATGTTTTTTAATAGTATTATTAGGCTGCCGTTTTCCGCATTTCTCCCGAATAAATATGTACTTTATCACAGATTGAAATAAAATAAGAGTGCAGACGCTCCACCATGCGGTTTCTAGTACCTGTATACTAGTAGTACTACTCGTACTAAAACCTTGCGCTTGACTCTTCGCCTTTTCGGGAAGTTGAACAATGATGGTACTACAGTGTATGCCTCTGGCAATCTGAAGCCAAATGAACTGCTGCACGTCCACCGCCTGGGCAAGGGTAGGTTGCATTAGTCAAAAGCTTCTCCTCGTCCTGCGAGCCATCGTGCTTGAGGTAGACGGAGAGGGCGTAAGCAAGCTTCACCTTGTCCTGCAAGCTTCTTCTCATTCTGCGAGTTGATGGGACACACCAAAGTAGTGCTAGTCCATACTGCCTCCTTTCCGGTTAATATGGCTTAATTTTTTTTGCGGGTAAATGAGAGAGCTTTATTCATATATAAGCATTCTTAGGACAATCAGACAAGAGACTGGTCACTAGGAAGCGAGGTACCCCGCAAAAAAAGGAAGCGAGGTGTTTCATCAAGCCAGCTCTCGGTCACATTCAAAGCGCAGCAAGCACGGTTCGCACAAAGATGCGCCGCAAGGTTTGCTGACCTATTTACATGCTGAATAAAAAAAAAAAGAAAATATTACTGAGCGCTCCTATTTCTAACAGGATAGGAGCCAAAATTAAGCGAGAATTGTGGCGAGTGTTCCATGCAATCAACTTTCATTATCACATGCGAGAACCCTCGAAGAGAAGCAAATGTGTTGCAGATTGCTTTATCACAGATTAAAATAAAAAAAGAGTGCAGACGCTCCACTATGCGGTTCCTAGTAGTACATGTATAGTAAGTAGTACTAGTAGTACGTAATACTACTCGGAGTACTACTATAGTAAACTTTGCGCTTGGCTCTTCGCCTTTTCGAGAAGTCGAACAATGATGGTACTAGTACAGTGTATGCTTCTAGCAATCTGACACTGAATTAACTATTGCACGTCCACCGCCTGAGCGAGGGAGAGTTTGCATTAGTCAAAAGTTTCTCCTTGTCCTACGAGCCACCGCGCGCAAGCTTCTCCTCGTTCTGCAAGTTGATGGGACACAACAAAGTAATGCTAGTCCATACTGCCTCCTTTCCGGTTAATATGGCTTAATTTGAAACGAGATAAATACACTGGCTGTCACTGTATATTTGTAAAAATACGGTCAGTGGACTTCATAATACGCTCATTGCGGGCAATATATACATTTTCGGTGTTTATACGGTCACTAGCTCACCCTGGCTGAGTATGTGTGTGCATACAAGTGTAGGTTGAGCACTTAAGCGTGACCGTGTGTGTTTCGTCGTGTGCTCGGACATGCATGCATTAGGGCGTCGCGCACGTTTTTGCGTGCATGTGTACGTGTGACTGTTGCATGCATGCACGAGGTTGTAGTCCCTCACATTCACATGTTCATATGTCAATGCTTTGTCAAAATATTGCATGCAAGATTTAATCATTCGTTGTTCACGCATGCATTCCCGGTATTAATACGTTGGTAAAGACAATTTCTTGAGGAAAATGAGCCCATAAATTGAGTACAAATGGGACCAATAAACCAGGACGGAGGGAGTACTAGTAGTGAACCGGAAGGAGGGAGTAGGTACGTAACAACGTTTAGTAACAAAATTCCTCTATGCGCATCCTGTCTACGTGTCTCTACTCTTATAAAAAACCGAGTTGGTGATGATGATGTGCCTGCCATCCTGCAATATAGACCGTCCGATCTATATCTGACGGATAGAAAGCAAACTATGGCAATTTTGCAAAAATATACCCGCACCCCTCTCCACATTTGCAGATAAGGCCTTCCCTCGTTCATCTTTGTCCCCCACAAGATAAACAACTCGTATAAATGCATCTTGATGTTTTGTGCAACGCATGGGCCTCTTGCTAGTCATGCAAGAAAATAGAGATAAGTACAAGTGAGACTCAGGAACGGTCATACACGTAGGGGGAGTACGTGCAGGGGCCACTCAGGAGCAGTCAAATCACATAGTAAGTTAGTGAGATGAAGCAACCATCATTTCACTCTTCAATGGTCCTGTTTGGATCCATGGGTTAGAGTTAAGTTGAGCTAGTTTGGGCTCAAATAGCCCTAAAGTATCCAAACATGACGGCTAGTTTGAGCTAGTTGCATCTAACCCACCCAAAAAAACTATCCCACCCAAGACGTGCTAATTGGAGCTAGTTCTCGTAGTGCATTTATTGTAAATCTAACCTTGTCATCTAAACACCTCTTTGGCTAGAGTTAGTTCAGGGTTAGTCATGAGCTAGAAACTAACTCTAACCTCTAGCTAAGTTAGAGTATCCAAACAGGGCCAATGATACGTACGCAATATAAAAAGGTTGATATGGAGAGAAAAAGAAAACCGCTCCACTATATATACACTAGAAGGAGCCTAAGCTACAAGCCTGCTTTCTTGGGTTGCTCTCTTCAAAAGCATAGAATGACGGTGGCCACACCGCTGGTCACAGATCCGGCCTGATCCCACCGCCGGGGGAAGCGGACGATGTTCTGCGTAGACGCGGTCGACAGTGGCGAGGAAGAAAACCCACTGTCGGTGAGCCAATCGGGGGTCAACGCGGTATGGGCTGATGCCACCTCCCACCGCCCTTCTAGCTACACCCCGACATCCCAGGTATAACTTCCTTTTGGAGCCGGCTTGCTCCACTACCGCAGCTCCCCACGTAGCTCCATCTCCATGTGGATCTTTCTCTACTTCTACCGGCTTCTATTTGTGATGAGTTTATGTCTCATGAACTAGTGCCACTACTATTATTCTAATCACACTTCTTCAATATCTTTGCCAACAGGGATGCTTAGCTCGATTTTAGTGGAACTGCACAAAAGCATCGTATGATCCGAGGGTGCCAGGCTTCTTTCCTTCGACGGGTTCTACCTAGCCAGGAAATTAAATCCTGTTTAGGGTTTAGGGTTTAAGGCGTAGAGACCCCATCTGTACTTTTTTTTGTACACACTCTCACAACTTTTGTCTTTAGTTGTGAAGTAAATATTGGCTATGATCTGTGAATCATTGAGATGCATCAGCATGCGTGTTAGTTTTCCTTTGTATTTGATGGAATGTTGTAATAGGGTGACCTTGGAGTCAGGACACATACATGAAACAAAATCTGAAAGCTTCGTACTCCCTCCAGTCCTTTTTTGTATGCGTATAAGGCTACTCATAGTGGGGAGTATCATATACTAGTATCATGCATAAATTACATAGGGGACTAATAAACCAGGATGGAAGTGGTATGTGAGAATGTATGGTGGGTCATGTGGTAAAATGTAGTACTTTCTTGTAGCCCATTACTACACATATTGACTATTACATTAGCCCCTACAAAAAATACATTTTGCATCTATACAAGGCCACTAACAGTAATCGAGGCAATAGTACTTTCTTGTATAAGGGAATGGAGGGAGTAGTACTTTCTTGTAGCCCATTACTATATATGTTGACTATTACATTGGCTATAGATGACATGGCAACATGTTAGCCATCAACCGACTATATTATTAACCATGCTTAAGGCATGCTTGCATAGAGAGAGAGAGAGAGTCGCATCGCATGCATGCAAAACCGGAGAGAGAGAGAGAGAGAGCTGCATGCAGATAGATCTAGAGAGATGGAGAGAGGAGTAATTGTTCGCGAAAATTGTGTACTTTGCATGCGTGTAACTACCCAGCATTTCCTCAAAAGCAAATTCAGGGGCAAAATAGTCAATAACTCCTGTGTATAGTAATTTTTTCTTGGCATGCGGGCTGTCCAAGGAATATGGTGATAGTTGGAGGTGGGCCATGTAGTCACTGGGTTGCCGTGTTTCGTACTCCTCCGGTGTAAGAGTGGAGAAAGTTAGTTTTATCACCGAATAAATAAATAAGAGTGTAGACGCTCTATGACGCTCTACCGCCGCAGTAATAGTGACCAATGAGCCGTCAAATCACATTGACCCGGTAGTTTTTTTTGATGGATCATAGACCTGGTAGTTAGTTGGACGGAAGAAGCAAACCATCACTCTTCGTTGAATCCGTTTCTCCCTCATGCAGTATAGTATTCTTTTGGAAACCAACATTTCGTTTTGTTGGATTGTGCCATCGAGCAAAACCAATGTTTAAATCACATCTGTCGCGTTCGTGTCTCACCTCCCCACCCCACACAGTCGCTCGGCATGCCACTCACCGCAAACCGAGTATACGCAAACTTTCCCGCCTGCTTGTCGATGGATCGCGCCATGGAGTACTAGCACTACTGGAAGAGATAGACGAGGAGGGGAAGGACAGCTAGCTGTAGCACGGACTCCCAAGAACTTTTTTACATGCATGTTGCGGCCAGCCATGGTGACGTTTGAATGCGGAGCAGTCGCGTGCACCGGGAAGCGGCGTGGGCGGCGCTCTCTCGGCCGGTGCGCCGCTTCAATGCCGGCGCCAGTGAGAGGTCGCGTCCGCTCTGGCCGGGCATGAATGCGGCACTAACCGTTTCGGGCGGGAAGCACGCGGGTGATAAGAGCATGGTTAATAGAAGAGAGTTCGGGTGGACCAGGGCGGTCAGGAGCGGGCGTGGTAGCGGTCCGGACGCCCGCAAACGAGAGATGCTGGACGTACGTAAATATTGCTACGTAATTAATAACGTAAATATTGTGCCAGTTGGACAAATATGATTGGAGATGGAGATGGAGATGGAGATGGAGATGGAGATGGAGATGAAAGTAAGAATTTTACGTAAACACGGCTATGCATGTCTATGTGTGTGTGCACGCACACAAACATAGTGATGACTCTCGCGATTACTCGTACACATCATCAATGTCTCATTCTCCCTACACACATACAAACTTAGTACCGCCTCATTTTGTTTCTAGGATAGGAATATCACAGGAGTGGGAAACAATATGAAGTGAGATAAATGAAGAAATGTACACGCACTCACTCTGCCTCCGACATACCCGCGAGTACACGATGGAGCGCATTTGTACACGAAGAGGCAGCTTACGTATGTAATAATTTGACCCTTTAATTTTTCACTTAATAATGGAGGGTCGGGGACCACACGTGAGCGATACAAACTGCGACCTTGAAGCGGGGGCGTGTTATTGATCGAGTTTTCTTTCTTGGTACGTTAAAAAATTGATTTGTCCGCCAGTTTTCGTTTCCTTTTTCCGGGAACGCGCGTATTCTATTTAAAACCATTGCTATGGAGAGATTTTTTTACTCATTGTATCGCTCTCTCACCCTCTTCATATCTAAACAAGACGACAGTGTCCACTAAATCTCTCTCCTGACCGGTGGTCACAGATCCGGCCGGATCCCGTCTGCTGCGGGAGGCGAGGAGGTCCAGCGTTGACCTTGTCGCCGTTGGCGATGGAGGAAGCCGATGCGCACCGTCCTCTCTGAGCCGACGCCGGCACGGACGAAGGTCTTCCGCGCCCTTGTTCACTGCCATCGTGTGGGCCGATCCCGCCCGCCCGCCTAAGCCACATCTCGCCCACCTGAGGTATAACTTCTTTTTGATTTCATGCTTCATTGTACTCTGCATGCGGGTTTTATTCTATACCACTACTCCCAGCTCCCCATGTACAGTAGCTAGGGTTCGTCGGCTGGTCCAACATCACCTATTTTTTTATTATTATAGAGGAAAGGCCACTCCAAAAGTTGTCTTGGTTTATCATTTATGCATCGGTGGAGGTATATATGTTTTTTTTCGACAAAAAGTGCATGGTGGTTGTGCGGTCATTGTCTATATGCTCCTATTGCTGCTGCTAATCTAAAACTATCACTGGTAAAATGAAGCAATGCCCATGTAGAGGCATCGATAAATGCTTCTGCCCTGCTTTAGTTTTTTTTTGGTATCCTGCTTTAGTTCCCATCAAGATAATCATGATGCTTCTATTTTTTGGTGTACGTTTCATTAATTTTTATTGACAATTAATATGCCGCTGTTAATCTTATTCCCCTGCTAAAACAAAGTAATGACACTACTTAAATATCATTTTTTTATATTTTTGCAAACAGGGATGCGTATCTCCATACTCGGACATGTCTTCCTCAATTTTAGTGGAACTGCACAAAATTGGATGGCCACTCTTGCTCAGCCGCACTGTCCTCTGCCAAGTGATTCTTCCTTTCTCGAGCTTGATTACCGAGATGCTCATGGTTGCGTCTCATGGTTGCATTGGCTGGTGAAGCTGATCGATGTTCAATGAAGAACAGGCTGTCTTCCATCAGTGCTCTTTGCTTGTTACCACAAAGACGATATCCTTCGTCAGTTCATCTTGGAGCAGTCGTTTACGTTGGTGCAATTTTATCACACAATTGGATATGAACCAAATGTTTCCTGGGAGAAGCATCGGGCGCTAGCATCGATGTTGGTACTAAGACCAAAAGTTTTGTATTGATTTCTAAGCCTTCTCACAACTTTGTCTTCAGCTACCCTGTAATTTTTTTGTTCAGCTTTTAACTAAATATGTGGTCTAACTTTGATTAAAAATAGGGAAAAGTATATTTTTCGTCCCCGAACTCATTCGAAAGTAGAGAAATGGTCCATCAACTCCAAAACCGGCAAACATTAGTCCCTGAACTTCTCAAACCGGATTTCCTCGAACTCATTCGAAAGTAGAGGACATCAACGCATACAACCACAACGTCGAGATTGCTTGATCCAGCACGACGCCCCTCCGACTACACCCTCTGTGTGTACCGCCGCGAAGACCTCCTTCTCCTGTTGCTCAGCGCACGCTAACTGCTCGATGAAATACCCATGTGAGGTTAAAATTATAAGGAAGAAGAAGATTTCCACGTGGACAATGACTGGTCAAAACCATGCCAAGTCAGCATCAAAACCGCTTTTGTTGAGCCAAGGGACTAAACTAATCTGGTTTGAGAAGTTGAGGGACTAAGGTTTGCTGGTTCTGGAGTTGAGGGATGATTTCTATACTTTTGAAAGAGTTTGGGGATGAAAAATATACTTTTCCCTTAAAAATATGGTGTGGACTAAAAACCCGGATGGAGGTAGTACCCCTCCATTTTTATGTACTCTGCATATTAGATTTGACTGAAGTTAAACTTTGTAAAGTTTGACCAAGTTTAGGCCGAACACAACAAACCATACTTATTGACAAATTGTACATACAAAATAATTGAAATTAAATTTCTTTATTTGTACACACTCTCACACCTTTCCGACAATTTGGTGCGCGTGTGGATGTTCACTTAACAGAGGGTAGTGTACCGCACGTGAACGACAGGAAGTGCGACCAGGACGCGTGGATCATTAGTTGATCGTAGTTTTCTTCACTAGTATGTTAAATAAAGAGTTTCGTTTCGTACATAATTTAAAACGATTGTTATGGAGAGAAAAAGAAAACCACTCCACTATATTAGTACTATATACGATTACTATATAAGCTGGAGCCTTAGCGCTTGTTCGCTAGGGTTTGCACTCTTCACACTCTCGCTGAACTACATATATATATACACGCTGGAGGCTCAGTGTTCCGTTGCTAGGGTTTGCTCTATTCACAATCTCTCACCCTCTTCATCAGATCTAAACAAGAATGCGTTCGCCTCTCTATCTCTCCCCCCTCACAGCTGGTGAAGGAGCCGTCCGGATCCCGTCGCACCAGGAAGGGGAGGAGGTGCAGCGTTCGCTCTGTTGCCTTTGACGAGGGAGGCAATCCACTGCCGGCTGCGCTGTTCTCTTTCACCCAGCGCCTATGTGGGAGGGCCTCCGACCCCTTCTTCCTCACTGCCGTATGTAGTGTGGGCAGATCTGGCCTCTCGCCGCATGCCTAGCCACATCTCGATGACCCTAAGGTATAACTTTCGTTGAAACCGTCATTGCTCTAGCTGCATGCGGATCTTTTTGGATTCTGTAGTCGAATCTGTTGGAAATATGCCCTAGAGGTAATAATAAAGTAGTTATTATTACATTTTCTTGTTCATGATAATCGTTTATTATCCATGCTATAATTGTATTGAACGGAAACTCAAATACATGTGTGGATACATAGACAACAACATGTCCCTAGTAAGCCTCTACCGGACTAGCTCGTTGATCAAAGATGGCTATGGTTTCCTAGCCATGGACATGAGTTGTCATTTGATAATGGGATCACATCATTAGGACAATGATGTGAAGGACAAGACCCAAACTATGAACGTAGCATATGATCGTGTCAAGTTTATTGCTATCGTTTTCTGCATGTCAAGTATGTGTTCCTATGACCATGAGATCATGCAACTCACTCACACCGGAGGAAAACCTTGTGTGTACCAAACATCGCAACGTAACTGGGTGACTATAAAGGTGCTCTATAGGTATCTCTGAGGGTGTCTGTTGAGTTGGCATGGATCAAGACTGGGATTTGTCACTCCGTATGACGGAGAGGTATCTCAGGGCCCACTCGGTAATACAACATCACAATAAGCTTGCAAGCAATGTGACCAATGAGTTAGTCACGGGATCTTGTATTACAGAACGAGTAAAGAGACTTGCCGGTAACGAGATTGAACTAGGTATGGTGATATCGACGATCGAATCTTGGGCAAGTAACATACCGATAGACAAAGGGAACTACATACGGGGTTAGCTGAATCCTTGACATCGAGGTTCGACCGATAAGGTCTTCGTGGAATATGTAGGAACCAATATGGGCATCCAGGTCCTGCTATTGGTTATTGACCGTAGAGGTGTCTCGGTCATGTCTGCATATTTCTCGAACCCGCAGGGTCTACACACTTAACATTTGGTGACGATATAAGTATAGTTGAGTCATTATGGTGGTTACCGAAGGTTGTTCGGAGTCCCGGAGGAAATCTCGGACATGACGAGGAACTCCGTAATGGTCTGGAGGTGAATATTGATATATTGGACAAAGGGTATTGGAGTCCGGAATTGTTTCGAGGGTACCGGGTGATGACCAGCATGACCGAAAGGGGTTTCGAAGGGCACCGGCAAGTGTTGGGGGGCCTCATGGGCCAAGGGGAGGGGGCAAACAAGCTCACTAAGGGGCTGTGTGCCCCCCTCACCCCATCTCATGTAACCAGGAGAGGTGGGGCGCCCCATCTAGGGTTCCCTCCACCTGGCTTGGGGGGCAAGCCACCCTAGGGTTTCCCTAGGGGGCGCCCCCATCTGCCTTGTGGCCGCCGCCCCCTTAGATGGGATCTAGGGTGCCCCCTCCTCCTGCCTTCCCCCTATATATAGAGAGGTAGAGAGAGGGCAGCCACACCCCTTGAGCACATCTCTACGCCATGACGCTGCCTCTCCTCTCCTTCGCATCCCTCTTTCTCTCCGTAGTGCTTAGCGAAGCTCTGCTGAGATTCCGCCACCACCACCACCACCATGCCGGCGTGCTGCCGGAGGACTCGAGCTACTACTTCACCATCGCTCGCTGGATCGAGGAGGTGAAGGCACCATCAAGCCGTACGTGTGTTGAACGTGGAGGTGCCATCCGTTCGGCACTTGGATCGGGAGATATGGGGACGAATCGTGATTGGATCGCGAAGACGTTCGACCAGATCAACCGCGTTTCTTAATGCTTCCGCTTAGTGATCTACAAGGGTATGTGGATCCAATCTCTCCTCTCGTAGATGGTCATCTCCTAGATTGATCTTGGTGAGCGTAGGAAATTTTTTGTTTCCCATGCAACGTTCCCCAACAGTGGCATCATGAGCTAGGTCTATGCGTAGATGACATCACGAGTAGAACAAAAAGGAGTTTCTGGGTGTTGATATTCAGATTGCTTCCTTCCTTGGTCTTTTCTTGATTTAGCGGTATTGTGGGATGAAGAGACCCGGACCAACTTTACATGTCCACGTACATGAGACCGGTTCCATCGACAGACATGTGACTTTGTTGCATAAAGATGGTTGGCGGGTGTCTCTCTCTCTCACCTTAGTTGAATCGGATTCGACAAAGGCGGTCCTTGTAGAAGGTTAAATAGCAACTTGCATATCACCGTTGTGGCTTTGCGTAGGTAAGAATCGTTCTTGCTAGATACCCATAGCAGCCACGTAAAACATGCAACGGCAATTAGAGGATGTCTAACTTGTTTTTGCAGGGTATGTTGCGATATGATATGGCCAAAGACATGATGAAATATATTTGATGTATGAGATGATCATGTTTGTAATAATTTATATCGACTTGCATGTCGATGCATACGGCAACCGGCAGGAACCATAGGGTTGTCTTTAATTATTGTATGACCTGCGTGTCAATCATTAAGCGCTATGTAATGCTTTACTTTATCGCTAAGCGATAGCAATAGTAGTAGAAGCATGGTTGGCGTGACAACCCCGATGGCGACACGATGATGGAGATCATGGTGTCATGCCGGTGACGATGGAGATCATGCCGGTGCTTTGGAGATGGAGATCAAAAGCATGAGTTGATGGCCATATCATGTCACTTATGATTTGCATGTGATGTTAATCCTTTTATGCATCTTATTTTGCTTAGGACGACGGTAGCATTATAAGGTGATCCCTCACTAAAATTTCAAGATAAAATTGTGTTCTCCCCAAGTGTGCACCGTTGCGAAAGTTCGTCGTTTTGAAGCACCACGTGATGATCGGGTGTGATAGACTCTACGTTCGCATACAACGGGTGCAAGCCAGTTTTGCACATGCGGAACACTTGGGTTAAACTTGATGAGCCTAGCATGTACAGACATGGCCTTGGAACACAAGAGACTGAAAGATCGAACACGAGTCATATAGTTGATATGATCAACATGGAGATGTTCACCATTGAAACCACCTCATCTCACGTGATGATCGGACTTGGGTTGGTGAATTTGGATCGTGTTACACTCGGACAACCGGAGGGATGTTGATTTGAGTGGGACTTCTTAGGTAATATGATTAATTGAACTCAATTATCATGAACAATAGTCTAAGTTATCTTTGCAAATTTATGTTGTAGATCAATGGCTCGCGCAGTAGCTCCCCTGAATTTCAATGCGTTCCTAGAGAAAGCTAAGCTGAAAGATGATGGAAGTAACTTTGTGGACTGGGCCCGTAATCTGAGGATTATCCTCACGGCTGCCCAAAAGGATTATGTCCTTGATGCACCGCTTGGTGTGCCACCCCCTCCAGCAACTGCGAACGCTGTGAACGCCTGGCAGTCGCATGTTGATGACTACTCAATAGTTTAGGCGCCATGCTGTATGGCATAGAGCCGGGACTTCAAAGGAGTTTTGAACGTCATGGAGCATATGAGATGTTCCAGGAGTTGAAGTTTATCTTTGAGAAGAATGCTCGGATCGAGAGGTATGAGACCTCCGATAAGTTCTATGCCTGCAAGATGGAGGAGAATGGGTCTGTCAGTGAGCACATACTTAGAATGTCTGGGTACTACAACCATCTGGCTGAGTTGGGAGTTGAGCTCCCGCCAGAGGCTATCACTGATAGATTTCTTCAATCACTACCACCTAGCTACAAGAGCTTTGTGTTGAACTATAACATGCAAGGGATGAACAAGTCAATCTCTGAGCTGTTCGCAATGCTGAAAGTCGCTGAGTCAGACATCCAGAAGGAGCATCAAGTGTTGATGGTGAATAAAACCACTAGTTTCAAGAAAGGCAAGGGAAAGAAGGGAAACTTCAAGAAAGGTGGCAAAGTAGTTGCTCCTCCTGTGAAGAAACCCAAGGCTGGACCCAAGCCGGAGACTGAGTGATTCTATTGCAAGGGAACTGGCCACTGGAAGCGAAACTGCCCCAAGTATCTGGCCGACAAGAAGGGGGCCAACGTCAACAGAGGTATATATGATAATCATGTTATTGATGTGTACCTTGCCAACTCTCGTTGTAGTGCCTGGGTATTTGATACCGGTTTGGTTGCTCACATTTGCAACTCCAAGCAGGAACTACGGAATAGACGGAGGCTGGCAAAGGACAAAGTGAAGATGCGCTTCGAAAATGGTTCCAAGGTTGATGTGATCACCGTCGGCATGCTCGCTCTTCGATTACCATCGGGATTAGTGATGAACCTAAATAATTGTTATTTAGTGCCTGTGTTGAGCATGAACATTATATCCGAATCTTGTTTAATGCGAGACGGTTACTCATTTAAATCAGAGAATAATGGTTACTACTGGAATCAGGGTCTTTGCCATCTGCCAACTCTTTGCCGTCTGCCAGCTGATGGCAAAGAGGTTGTTTGCCGTCTGTCTTGTCAAAGCAGACGGCAAAGAACCAGCTGATGGCAAAGAGGGTCTTTGCCATCTGCCACTTCTTTGCCGTCTGCTGGCAGACGGCAAACAGTTCTTTGCCGTCTGCCAGCAGACGGCAAAGACCAAAGTGGACCCCACGGGGGTACTGCATTGCCTAGGACACACGGGCCACTTCTTTGTCGTCTGCTGGCAGACGACAAAGATTTCTTTGCCATCTGCCAGCAGACGGCAAAGAGGTAAGGGGGGCCCATAGTGTCACGGCGTGGGCATGCTAACGGTCACCCTCTTTGCCGTCTGCTGGCGGACGGCAAAGAATTCTTTGCCGTCTGCCAGCAGACGGCAAAGAGGGTGTCTTAATTTTCGCCCCCTCTTTGCCATCTGCCAGCGGACGGCAAAGAGGTGGGTTCTTTGCCATCCGCTGGCTGATGGCAAAGCCCAACCCGGCCCCACCCCTCTCTCTCTCCCCTATCTCTCCCTGCAGCCTGGCCCCACCCCTCTCTCTCCCCCCTATCTCTCCCTGCAGCCCGGCCCTACCCCTCTTTCTCTCCCCCCACCTCACCCACCCACCACGACCCCAGCCTCACCGTTCCCCGACACCACCCAGCCCCGGCGCCCACCCCTCCATCGCAGCCCCGCCACCCCAGCCCCGGCGCCCGCCCCACCACCGCAGCACCGCCGCCCGCCCACCAACCCCAGCCGCCACCCCAGCACCGCCGCCCGCCCCGCCACCGCAGCACCGCCGCCCGCTCCACTACCGCAGCACGGCCGCCCGCCCCGCCACCATGCCGCCGCCATCGCTGGACGAGGTTTGTTCCTTCCTCCTTGTTTTTCTCGGATCCGAGCAGAAATAGAGAGGGGAGAGAGATAGGGCACCGCTGGGTGCCATGGCTGTCGTGGGTGGGGGAGGGGCGAGGCCGCCGTGGCTAGGGGAGGGGGGCGCACCCGCCATGGCTCGGCTGCGCGAGGGACACGGCCGCCGTCGCTGGGGGAGGGGCGCTGCCGCCGTGCTTCTCATGGCAGGCATCAGCTGCACGAGCTCTATGTATCGTAGTATCAATCAGTATATAGTACATGTATGTATATGTAATCGCCCTCTGATGTTGCAACTGGTATATCATTATGTATTTGATGTTACCTTAAGTATCTTGTTTCAACTTGCATGCACTGAGTCAGATCTTGGCCAAGCACTGATAACTGCTCCTCCCTCCATAAATAGATGTGCGTTTTGGTTTGCCCACGGTTACCGCAACAAGGCAGCATATAAGATGTGTGTCTCCTGTGTCACCTTCCATTCACCTCACCTCATCTCACCTAGCTAGCTAGCAACGAAGAGAAAATAAGAAGAAGAAGAAGAAAAAGAAGAGGAGGAGGAGAAGAAAAAAGAAGAAGAGGAAGAAGAAGAAGAAGAAGAAGAAGAAGAAAAAAAGAGGAGAGGAGGAGAAGAAGAAGAGGAAAAAGGAAAGGAAGAAGAAGAGGAGGAGGAGAAGAAGAAGAATAAGAAGAAGAAAGAGGAGAGAAAAGAAGGAAAAGAATCTCCGAGGGGTCGAGGGGTCGAGGGGTCGAGGGGTCGAGGGATGACACCCCGACACCCAGACACGACACCCCGACACCCGACACGACACCCCGACCCCGGCATGACACCCCGACACCCCGACACCCCGACATGACACCCTGACACCCAGACACCATGACACCCCGACACCACGACACCCCGACACCCCACACCCCGACACCCCACACCCCGACACCACGACACCCTACACGACGCCCCCGACCCCCGACACCTCTTCGGCCTCCTGTTGACCGAAAAGGTGCTCTTCGGCCTTCCAGAGGCCGACGGGGTCATATATTTGTGAATTATGAGTTAGGAAGTATATTTCCCGATTTTTTTAAGAAAAACATCATATATATTTGTGTTGATCGGGTGGATTTAAATGTGCAGTTCTTTCGTTGCTGCGAGGGTCTGGTGTTCGACGACCTCCCCGTGCGTTCGACGAGCTCCGCCCCTGCGTTCGTGGGTGAGCACAAATGACATCTCCTCCCCCCCTTCATTTGCTCTATTCCGGTCTTCGTGCCGATGAAACTTGCTAGCTATAGGTGTCAATCATCAGTATGCGTGACCACTATGCGTCTCCCGTTCGAAAGGGTTACATCTATAAATATGCATTCATTTGCATATTTATAACCATGATTCTTTCGAATTGTCCAACGTTATCCATGGACAGCCCGAGTATGTGTAGATTGGGTTCGTTTTCCCATATGCTCTGCTCCGGATCCGATGCAGAATTTCGTCAGTGCCTCCCTGTTGTTCTTCGGGTACACATCCTCTCTGCTTATTGCCGAGATGTGTATCAGGAGAACAGCGGGGAGGTTCTGCCGAAATTTTGCGTCGGATCCGGAGCAGAGCATGGGAAAACGAACCCAATCTACACATACTCGGGTGGGATTAGGACCTATCTTAACCTACTAGCGTCTAGGTTGCATGGACGTAATAAAACTGACAAACTCTATTAACTGATGAATATGGTTTGCTGAATTATGTATGTATTTCTTGTGTGTCCAGTAGCCAGGCAAGATGAGTGATCGTGCGTGGATGTACAACGGTCACACTAGTTAGGAAGACATGACCCATGAATGGATGAGAAAAACCAAGGGGTTTGTGAGAGCCGCATTTGCAAATGGACAGGAAACAACCTGGTGCCCCTGTGTCGATTGCGACAACTTTAATAAGAAGTCAGAGTTTGAAATGATCAAACACCTGCAGAAGTTGGGTTTTATGCCTAATTATACGGTCTGGACATTTCATGGTGAGTCTTCCCAACGTGCCAGAGCTGAGGAGGGCCGTCGTCGCACCGACAAGCATGGTACCGGGATGGAAGACATGGTGGAAGACTTTGATGATGCTCGGGATTCGGACGATGAGATGGAGGAATCTGCAAAGGCCTTCAATGATATGTTGGAGTCTTCGAAGCGTCCTTTCCACGAGCACACCGAGCTTTGTCAGTTGGATGCCATCGCACAAGTAATGGCTTTGAAGGCTCAATTCAACTTGGGCAGAGAATGCTACGACGCGATGATGACACTATTTGGACGCTTTCTACCCAAAGGCCATGTAATGCCTGCAAACCTGTACCAGCCGGACAAAATCCTCCGTGTACTTAAGATGCCCTATGAGAAGATAGATGCCTGTGAGAAAGGATGTGCCTTATTTAGGCTTGAGTATGCGGACTTGAAGTATTGTCCCATTTGCCAGTCTTCCAGGTATGTTGAGGTAGACAACGGTATGGGCGAGAAGAGTCAGACAAAAATCCCAGTTAATGTTCTTAGGTATATGCCAATCATACCAAGACTTCAACGTCTTTTCATGGTCGAAGAGACGGCCAGACAGATGACATGGCACAAATTGGGCAAAAGAACCGAACTAGATGCAGATGGGGAGCCGATGTTGGTACACACATCGGACGCTTTTGCGTGGAAGCGCTTCGATGCAATACATCATGCTAAAGCGGCAGATCCAAGGCATCCTCGAATCGCCATAAGCACGGATGGGTTCAATGTGTTTGGTATGATGGCAGCCCAATACAGTTGTTGGCCTGTATTTGTCATTCCACTCAATCTCCCCCCCGGACAGATTATGCAAAGAAAGAACATTTTCCTGACGTTGATAATTCCGGGGCCCAACTATCCGGGGAAGAATATGAATGTGTACATGTAGCCGCTTAAGGATGAACTACAAGAAGCTTGGGATAATGGGATCAAGACATACGATGCCGCTACAAAAAAAAACTTCCTAATGCGTGCGTGGTACATGTACTCGATGCATGACTTGCCGGCGTATGCGCTATTCGTTGGCTGGTGTGTGCATGGAAGGTTCCCGTGCCCCACATGCAAGGCAGCTCTTGAGTTTCATTGGCTGCAGGCGGGTGGTAAGTTTTCTTGCTTCGACATGCATAGACAATTCCTGGATCCTCGCCATAAGTTCAGAAAAGACAAGAAGAACTTCATCAAAGGTAGAGTTGTCAAAAACTCTGCACCACCTGCGTTGACAGGCCAACAGACCCTGGATCAATTAAACTCTCTCGAGCCGAATCCGGAGCGTCCAGGGTATTTCAAGGGGTATAATTCAGAACACGCCTGGACTCATAAGACATGCTTGTGGGATCTGCCTTACTTCAAAGACCTCCTTTGCCCACACAACATCGACGTGATGCACATTGAAAAGAATGTCGGCGAGGCCCTCTTTGGTACATTGTTCGGCATAGAGGGGAAAACAAAGGATAATCCTAAGGCTAGAGTCGATCAGCAGGCTCTATGTGATAGACCGCTACAAAACATGTGACAACCGAAAGGAAAGAAGAACTGGACGAAGCCAAAGGCATGGTTCAATCTTGGAAGGCCAGTTATGAGGGAAATACTCCTGTGGGTGAAAAAGGAGTTGATGTTCCCCGATGGGTATGCAGCGAATCTAAAGAGGGGAGCGAGCCTTGAAAAATTGAAAATATTTGGTCTCAAGAGTCATGATTGGCACATATGGCTTGAGCGGGTAATGCCGGTGATGTTGCGTGGCTTTATCCCTGAGGATGAATGTCTAGTACTGGCAGAGCTGAGCTATTTCTTCCGTGTTCTTTGCGCGAAAGAACTATCGCCTGGCTTGCTTGAAGAACTGGAAGAGTTGGCGCCGGAGTTGATCTGCAAGTTAGAGAGGATCTTTCCACCGGGCTTCTTTAATCCAATGCAGCATTTGATTTTGCATCTCCTGACCGAGGCACGATTGGGGGGGCCCGTGCAGAATCGTTGGTGCTACACAACTGAGAGGATGCAGAAGACACTTCGAGAAAAATGTAAAAATAAACGTCGAATTGAAGCATCGATGGCCGAGGCATTCATTACTGAGGAGGCGGCAAACTTCGTGACAGCACACTACGAAGCCAAAAATCGTCATTTGCATAATTCGAAGCCTCGGTACAATGCTGGCAACCCTAAAAAGGGTGGATCCAACCTCAGCCTATTCAAAGGGAAGCTCGCACCAGCCGGTGCTTATACTCCCTTATCGTTGGATGTCGACGAATGGCGGACCATTATGTTGTATATCTTAAACAACCTAACAGAAGTGCGGCCGTACATCGAGTAAGTTCTCGGTACATTGTTTCGCAACCTCTAATTCCTTTGAACTGCTCTTATTCCCGGATATTTGATACAGTCGATACATCGCCGAATTCTCGTATGGAGCGGTGATCCAAAAGGATTCCGTCGAAGAGTATGAGCTTCTGGCAATGTATGGAGGCGGCTATCCCGGTTTCATCTCTTAGTTCAAACAAACGGTAATTTCCATTAGACCATTTCATTTCTTCTTCTAATTTCCGGCTAATGCAACAATCCTTTCGTATTAAACTTGTAGGCTAGTTCAGAGTCTATGGACGCCGAATTGAGACAAGTCGCTAATGGTTTTGACTATAAGGTCCGTTCATTTGACAAATACGACATCAACGGGTATCACTTTCGTACCTATGGCAAAGAGCTATCTATGGCCGACCGAAAGTCTACAAATTGTTGTGTCTCTGCTATCGGCGAAGGAGATACCAAGTATTATGGAAGAGTTGAAGCAATTTATGAACTTCTAATCTATGGTGCCAACCCACCGAACGTCGTAGTCTTCAAATGTTATTGGTTCCAGCCGAAGGAGACTAGAAGGACTCATGAACATCTAGGGCTAGTCGAAATCAAACAAAGCACCCATTTGAATGTTCCCGATGTCTATATTATGGCTCAACAGGCGACCCAAGTTTTCTATCTACCGTGGGCCTGCCAAAGTGATCCAAATCTCAAAGGTTGGGATGTCGTTTATGAAGTGCCGCCACATGTTAGACCACCTCCCCCCAATGAAGAGGATTATGAACCTCACATTAACCCAGACACATATGAAGGAGAATTCTTCCAAGAAACACGTCTTTCCAAAAAACGTTTCAAGAACCGCTCTACTTCACCCCAGAACATTGAAGTAGACAACGGTAGTGAATCCGAGCCTGAGCTGGAACAAGAAGAGCCGGAACAAGAAGAGGTTACTGCTGCGGATGACCTGTCAATGCTTGACCGATTATGTACAGGAGGCCTTCCACATGTTGATGCATTTATTGATGATGATGAGCACGTCATTACTGATAGTGATGATGATGATGCATTTATTGACCCCGAAGCATATATAGACGATGATGATGATGCATTTATTAATGATGACGATGAAGATTAATATTATAGTTCATGTCAGGTATTCAATTATTATTATGTACATATATATTATTAATTAGTTCATGATGATGATACACTAAAATTACATACATATTATTCATGTCAGGTATTCATTCTTTTTATGTTGTACTAATTTCGTTTACTCTTTGTCATTGCAGGTGTTGACAGATGGTGGGCGCGGGTCGAGAGCGCTCCGAGGCTCCTTCCTCGGCGCGTGGTGGGAGGGGTAGTTCCATTCCACCCCAGAGCCTCTGGAGAGCGCTGGATCTCGGTATGTAGACACCACCGGTGGTCGCTTCTTCTTCGGCAGGGAGAGGTCGGGGGGGGGGGGGGAAGAAGGCTGCTAGAGGTGGACGTGGCGGCGGGCGAGGTAGGAAGGCTGCTGCTACACCTTCCTCGCCGCCACCCCCAGCTGATTCACCCGACCACAGGAGTGCTCCGTCTGAGATGGAGCCGCCTGAGGTGGAGCCATCTCGGACTCCGGTCCACGAGCCTCGGGCCGACGAGCATCGGGCCGCTGAGCCTTCGTCCCGTGAGACTCCGTCCCACAAGACTCCGGAGCTCAGCAGGGATCACGCTGAGTCGCAGCAGAACCCTTTGGAGGACTCGCCGGAGTCGAGTGGCCGTGCTGAGGGTGGCTATAGCTCTGATAGCTATAGCGAGGGTGAGTGGGTTGAGGGGCGCAAAGTCTACCAGCGTGGTGGTACAAAGCTCCCTGACACCCCGGCGACCCCCGACCAGAGGTGGTTGATTGCGCCTAGCGGGGAGAAGTAAGTGCATTTACTCTTTTTTAACCTTTTGTCTTCACGTTTCTTCGAATATCTAATGCGTTGGCCTTGTCACATACTGCAGGTCTTGGACACACGAGCCGAATGTCTGCAAGCCCAACAGTGTCCTTGGTGTGATTTGTCGCCAGAGCTTCCCGGGGTGGGTCACGTTACCCGGTGAGGGCCGGGTTCGAGAGCTAGGAATGACCTGGGAGCACTACTTGGCTGCCCCGGCCCCGCCGGGGCATAGGATCGGCGATGTCGAGTGCCACACGGTCGCCGACATTGTGATCCAGACGTTTTGGGTAAGTTGTCCTTTGCCGTCTATGTTGTGTTTTCTTCTTTGATTGGCAACCCTAGTGTATGTACTAATCCATGTTTTCTTGTTTGATTGCAGACCTTCTACAGGTGTGCTGAGGGACAGGAGGAGGCCGCGGCTCGGGTTATCGACACTGAGTGCAGGCGCCTACTTCAAAACTTTCGGCACGAGGCTCGGACGCAGGCTGTTCGAGACTACTTCGCCTCGGCTGGTATTAGGAGGAAAAAAGAGAAGTGCCGCGTCAAGTATCTGAGTAAGGAGAAGTACATGAGGTAATTACCTATTCTTAAGGCCTTGTACTTAGTTTCCTTGATTTGATTCGTAGGCGTAGCGCTCAAATTTCTCTTGCTTAACTTAGGTGCCCCCGAGATGGTGTGCGGATAGGATGGACTGTTGGGAGGCGTTGGTGGAAGAGTGGTGCACTCCCGAATGGCGCTCCGTCCACGACACTGCAAAGAACAAGCGTGCCCAAATGAAAGGTGTCCCACACCATCTAGGCAGCGTCAACCTACGTCAGTTCGGGGAAAACTGGGTATGTGGTTTGCTTCATGATTCATGCAAATTCATTCTTCATGCTAGCTTGAGCCCTTAACTAATACTCTGTTCCTCTCTTTTAGGCGCGACACAACAAGGCTCCAGTGCCAGAGCTGTTCGACCTCTATGCCATGTCCAATACTGCCTCGTACAAGAAGGCCAAGGCATTCTCTGAGTCTGACCTTGATGATCCAGAGAAATTCACCAACCCCACCTCCCACCACAAGCTTGTGATGTACAGAGACCAGGGGAAGGCGAGGAAAGGGCCGGACTTTAACCCGAGCCAACCTCTTGATCCAGAGCTGGTGATGATATCTGGTGGCGGGAGGTCCCATGGCTCGTTAGCCATTGGGAATGGACTGATACGTTGTAGTAGCACTCTCCCGCAGATCAAGAAGCGCCAGACCAGCTCCGATCCTGAGATATTGCCTCATGCACGGCCAGTGGAGCTCCAATTCAAGGTTAGTTATACCGAATCAGATACCTTTCCTCCATTACATTGTGTGTGCGGCCGTCGATTATTACAATGCTAATGAGTGGTGTTGCAGGCTGCTATTGAGGCAGAGAGAGCAAAGACCCAGGCTGCTATTGAGGAAGAGAGAGCGAACACGCAGGCGCTTCTAGCGGAGAGGGACCGGCAGACGGCCAAGCTGTTGGAGGAGGAGAGGAACCGGAACATGATGGCTACCCGGGCCCTATACGAGATGTTCGCGGTAATTTTCTTTTGCATGTTAGCCAAATCATGCACGTAATGTTCCTTACATTAGTATCTAATATGACTGACTCGTCAAAACCAAATGTGCAGACCATGTGCGAGAAGACCGGCACGACTCCTCCGGCGATGCCAGACATTGTTCCGGCGGGCACGGTGAGTTTCATTTGAATGGTCATTAGTTACTAGTCTTCACATTTGAGTTGCATCATGTTAACGATACATTGGAAATGATCTTTGGTGCAGCATAACTCCCGACAAGCATCGACCGATGCTTCTTCGTCTGCCACTGGCGCGACCGGTCCTACAGCTACACCTCCTTGATGACGGTAAGTTTTCCCAAGTGTTTAGCTTAACAAATGCATACTTAGCTTAAGAAATGACCTAGTCGTGTGCCTTTGGTAGCCTTCCATACAGGGAAATGCCTCCTTGTGCTTCCACTAAGCCATGGTAGTTCGCTACTGCTCCGGAACACATGGATTGACCGGTATGTGTCCTTCTTTGCTCCTGTGTCTGGCCCTACGGGGAAATGTCACGCGGTGTATCACCGAAGTCCTTGTAGCTTGCTACGACTTGGTTGCACTCGCTGATGACCGACACGTGCTTTGCTGGGTCATGTATGCCTGTCCCTGTACGTTTGTGCCACCTTGGTTCTATGACTAGTCATGTCGGCCCGGGTTCTCTGCCATATGGATACTAGCGACATAATCATATACTTAGCATTTTTTTCCTCCAAAATGACTCAATATGCTTAGCTAGCTCAAAAATGACATAATAAGCTTAATTAGCTCAAAAATGACCTATTTACCTAGGATAGCTCTAAAATGACCTATACTTAGCATTTATCCTCCAAAATGACTTAATATGCTCCAAAATGACTTAATATTGCTCCAAAATGACCTATGTAGCTCAAAATGACTTAATATGCTCCCAAAATGACCTATTTAGCTCCAAAAATGACCTATTTAGCTCCAAAATGACTTAATATGCTCCAAAATGACCTATTTAGCTCCAAAATGACCTATTTAGTCAAATGACTTAATATGCTCTCTAAATGACCTATTTAGCTCCAAATGACTTAATATGCTCCAAAATGACCTATTTAGCTCGAAAATGACTAATATGCTCAAATGACCTATTAGCTCCAAAATGACTATTAGCTCCAAAATGATTAATATGCTCCAAAATGACCTATTTAACTAGGTTAGCTCTAAAATGACCTATTTAGTTCATTTAGACATACTTAGCCTATTTAGGTAAAAAATGGCCTATTAACTAGGTTAGCTCTAAAATGACACAAGTAAGCAATAAGAAGAAGAAAAAGAAAGAGAAGAAAAATTCTGCTTCTTTTCTTCTTCTACTCTTCTAGTCTCTTCTCTTCTAACTTTCTTCTTTCCCATTTTGCAGATTTGCTTCAGATCACGGAAGCTTGCGTTGGAGTCTACTCTTCTCCTTGTCCTTCCTTTTTGTTTTGATTTTGTAGGATGAACAATTTGAAACTTGCTACGTATATATGTATGGAATGATGGTGGCTATATATATATGGACCTTTTGCTTAATTGTTGGATATGTTGGACTTTTCATTTGGTGTATATATGTGTTGGATGATGATATATGTGTTGGATATGTTGGATGATCCATATGGCAGGGATATGTGGCTATATGTACTTGTTGAAATATTTTGAAATGAATATATATATATATATATCTGTGAATTGATTGAATTTAAGAAAAAATAGGGGCTAATAGCCAATTTGCCGTCTGCTAACAGACGGCAAAGGGGTTTGCCGTCTGCTAGAGATGGCAAATAGGCCACGTGGCAGCAGCTGTTCAACCTGGGCGGCCTATTTGGCCTCTTTGCGTCGCTAGCAGACGGCAAAGAAGAAAGGTCTTTGCCATCTGCTGGCGACGGCAAGAAGAAGAGTCTTTGCCATCTGCCAGTAGACGGCAAAGAAGCAAAGGCCTTTGCCATCTGCTGGCAGACGGCAAAGAAGAAATGTCTTTGCCATCTGCTAGCAGACGGCAAAGAAGCAAAGCTCTTTGCCCTCTGCTAGCAGACGGCAAAGAAGCAAGGTCTTTGCCGTCTGCTGGCAGACGGCAAAGAGCACCGTTAGCCCCCTAACAGGGCTATCACCTTTTTTGTGTCGTCCAAAGCTTTGCCATTGCTAGCAGACGGCAAAGAACTTTCCTTCTTTGCCGTCCGCCAGCAGACGGCAAAGCGGCCTTTACCGGCAGCAGTTCAGCGGAGTGTTTGCTGTTTGCTGGCAGATGGCAAAGGCTTTGCCATCCGCCAAAATGCCTTTGCCATCTGCTATGGCAGACGGCAAAGCAGCTGATTCCAGTAGTGGTTGTTCTATTTATATGGGTAATATCTTTTATGTCATGCACCCATTGTGAGGGGTTTATACTTATTGAATCTCGATAGTGATGATACACATGTTCATAACATTGATGCCAAAAGATGTAGAGTTGATAATGATAGTACCACTTTCTTGTGGCACTGCCGCTTAGGTCATATTGGTGTAAAGCGCATGAAGAAACTCCATGCTGATGGACTTTGGAGTCACTGATTTTGAATCACTTGACACATGCGAACCATGCCTCATAGGCAAGATGACTAAGACCCTGTTTTCTGAAACAATGGAACGGGCAAGTGACTTGTTGGAAATCATACATACTGATGTGTGCGGTCCGATGAGTGTTGACGCACGCGGTGGATATTTGTACTTCTCACCTTACACGATGACTTGAGTAGATATGGGTATATTTACTTAATGAAGCATAAGTCTGAAAATTTGAAAAGTTCAAGCAATTTACAGATGAAGTTGAGAATCATCATAACAAGAAGATCAAATTCCTATGATCTGATCGAGGGGGAGAGTATCTGAGTTATGAGTTTGGCAATCACTTAAGACAATGTGGAATCATTCATAGTTGACGCCACTGGAACACCACAGCGTAATGGTGTGTCTGAACGTCGTAATTGAACCTTATTGGATATGGTGTGTTCTATGATGTCTCTTGCCGATCTACCACTATTGTTTTGGGGTTATGCATTAGAAACAGCTACATTCACTTTAAATGGGCACCATCTAAGTCCATAGAGACGACACAGTGAACTATGGTTTGGCAAGAAAACCTGAGCTGTCGTTCCTTAAGGTTTGGGGCTACGATGCTTATGTCAAAAGGCTTGAGCCGGAAAAACTCGAACCCAAAACGGACAAATGCGTCTTCATGGATACCAAAGGAGACAATTGGGTATACTTCTATCTCAGATCCGAGGGCAAAGTGTTGTCGATAAGAACGGTTTCTTTCTCGAGAAGGAGTTTCTTGAAAGAATTGAGTGGGAGGAATATAAAACTTGATGAGGTTTGTGAACCTTTACTTCAACTAGTGAGTAGTGCAGTGCAGAAACATGTTTCTGTGACACCTACGTCAGTTGAAGAGGAAGCTAATGTAGTGATCAGAAGTTTCGGATCAAGTTCTATTGAACCTCGTAGGTCGACAAGGGTACATACAACTCCTGAGTGGTACAGTAACCCTGTCTTAGATGTCATGTTGTTGGACAATGATGAACCTACGAGCTATGGAGAAGCGATGGTGGGCCCGTTCCGACAAATGGTTAGAGGCCATGAAATCCGAGATGGGATCCATGTATGAAAACAAAGTGTGGACTTGGAAGTATTACCTGAAGGCGAAAAGCCATTAAGAATAAATGGATCTTCAAGAAGAAGACGGACGCGGACGGTAATGTCACCGTCTATAAAGCTAGAATTCTGGCAAAGGGGTTTTCACAAGTTCAAGGAGTTGACTACGATGAGACTTTCTCACCCGTAGCGATGCTTAAGTCTGTCAGAATCATGTTGGCAATAGCTGCATTTTTCGATTATGAAATCTGGCAGATGGATGTAAAAACAGCGTTCCTTAACGGTTTCCTTAAGGAAGAGTTGTATATGATGCAACCGGAAGGTTTTGTCGATCCAGAGAATGTTGACAAAGTGTGCAAACCAGTGATCCATTTATGGACTGGTGCAAGCATCTCGGGTTGGAATCTTTGCTTTGATGAGGTGATCAAAGCGTTCTGGTTTATACAAGTTTACGGAAGAGCTTGTATACAAGAAAGTGAGTGGGAGCTCTATAGCGTTTCTAATATTATATGTGGTTGACATATTGCTGATTGGAAACAATATAGAACTTTTGGAAAATGTGAAGGATATTTGAACAAGAGTTTTTCAATAAAGGACCTAGGAGAAGCTGCTTTCATATTAGGCATCAAGATCTATAGATAGATCGAGACGCTTGATAGGGCTTTCACAAAGCACGCACCTTGATAAGATTTTGAAGAAGTTTAAAATGGATCAGTCCAAGAAGGGGTTCTGCTGTTACAAGGTGTGAAGTTGAGTCAGACTCAATGCCCAACGACTACGAGGATAGAGAAAGATGAGTGTCATCCCCTATGCCTGCCCATAGGCTCTATCATGTATGCGATGCTGGCACAAGACCGGATGTCAGCTTGCCATAAGTATGGTCAGAAGGTTTCAAAGTAATCCAGGAGTGGATCACTGGATAGCGGTGAAGAATATCTTAAGTACCTGAAAAGGACTAGGGAAATGTTTCTCATTTATGGAGGTGATCAAGAGCTCGTCGTAAAGTGTTACGTCGATGCAAGCTTTGCCACTGATCCGGATGACTCTAAGTCTCAAACCGGATACGTATATATTCTGAATGGGGGAGCGGTAGTTGGTGCAGTTCCAAGCAAAGCGTGGTAGCTGATTCTACATGCGAAGCAGAGTACATAGCTGCCTCGAAGGCAGTGAAGGAAGGTGTCTGGATGAAACAGTTCATGAGATCTTGGAGTGTGCCCAGTGCACTGGACCCGATGACTCTGTTCTGTGACAACACTAGTGCCATGCTCTAGCCAAGGAACTAAGGTTTCACAAGAGGACCAGACACATAAGCGGCACTTCAATTCCATCCGTGATTACAAAGGAGGAAGACATAAACATTTGCAAGATACATACGGATCTGACTATTGTAGATCCATTGACTAAACCTCTTCCACGGGCAAAGCATGATCAACACCTGAACTCTATGGGTGTTAGATTCGTTACCATGTAATGCTAGATTATTGACTCTAGTGCAAGTGGAGACTGTTGGAAATATGCCCTAGAGGCAATAATAAAGTAGTTATTATATATTTCCTTGTTCATGATAATTGTTTATTATCCATGCTATAATTGTATTGACCGGAAACTCAAATACATGTGTGGATACATAGAAAACAACATGTCCCTAGTAAGCCTTCTACCGGACTAGCTCGTTGATCAAAGATGGCTATAGTTTCCTAGCCATGGACATGAGTTGTCATTGATAATGGGATCACATCATTAGGATAATGCTGTGTGATGGACAGACCCAAACTATGAACGTAGCATATGATTGTGTCAAGTTCATTGCTATCATTTTCACATGTCAAGTATGTGTTCCTATGACCATGAGATCATGCAACTCACTGACACTGGAGGAATACCTTGTGTGTACCAAACATCGCAACGTAACTGGGTGACTATAAAGGTGCTCTATAGGTATCTCCGAGGGTGTCTGTTGAGTTGGCATGGATCAAGTCTGGGATTTGTCACTCCATATGACGAGAGGTATCTCAGGGCCCACTCGGTAATACAACATCACAATAAGCTTGCAAGCAATGTGACCAATGAGTTAGTCACGGGATCTTGTATTACGGAACGAGTAAAGAGACTGCCGGTAATGAGATTGAACTAGGTATGGTGATACCGATGATCGAATCTCGGGCAAGTAACATACCAATAGACAAAGGGAACTGCATACGGGGTTAGCTGAATCCTTGATCGAGGTTCGACGATAAGATCTTCGTGGAATATGTAGGAACCAATAGGGCATCCAGGTCCCGCTATTGGTTATTGACCGTAGAGGTGTCTCCGTCAGTCTGCATAGTTCTCGAACCCGCAAGGTCTACACACTTAAGTTTGGTGACGATATAAGTATAGTTGAGATTATGGTGGTTGCCGAAGGTTGTTTGGATTCCCAGATGAGATCCCGGACATGACGAGGAACTCTGGAATGGTCCGGAGGTGAAGATTGATATATTGGACGAACGGTATTGGAGTCTGGAATTGTTCCGGGGGTACCGGGTGATGACTAGCATGACCGAAAGGGGTTTCGGGGGGCCCGACAAGTGTTGGGGGCCCAGGGCCAAGTGGAGGGGCAAACCAGCCCACTAAGGGCATGTGCGCCCCTCACCCATCTCACGTAACGAGGAGAGGTGGGGGCGCGCCATCTAGGGTTCCCTCCACTGGCTTTGGGGGCAAGCCATCCTAGGGTTTCCCTAGGGGGCGCCCCCATCTGCCTTGTGGCCGCCGCCCCCTTAGATGGGATCCAGGGCGCCCCCTCCTCCTCCCTTCCCCCTATATATAGAGAGGTAGAGAGAGGGCAGCGCCACCCTTGAGCACATCTCTACGCCACGGCGCTTGCCTCTCCTCCCCCTCGCATCCCTCTTCCTCTTCGTAGTGCTTAGCGAAGCTCTGCTGAGATTCCGCCACCACCACCGCCACCACGCCGTTGTGCTGCCGGAGGACTCGAGCTAACTAATTCACCATCACTTGCTGGATCGAGGAGGTGAAGGAATCATGAAGCCGTACGTGTGTTGAAGCGCGGAGGTGCCGTCCGTTCGGCAATTGGTGGGAGTCGGGGGACGGATCGTGATTGGATCGCGCAGCGTTTGACTACATCAACCGCGTTTCTTAACGCTTCCGCTTAGCGATCTACAAGGGTATGTGGATCCAATCTTTCCTCTCGTAGATGGTCATCCCTAGATTGATCTTGGTGAGCGTAGGAATTTTTTTGTTCCCATGCAACGTTCCCCAATAGAATCTATGTCTTGGTTCAAAGAGGAAAGAAGGGGGGGTGTGGGTGGAGCATGATCTAGGATGTGGTTCAATGAGGAAAGGAGGGAGGGAGGAAGTAGTATAGACTGGCCATCCTTGCCGCTCTGATCATCGAAAAGGGAAAAAGGGGTAACCCAGTAAACAAATCTGATAGGAACCGATCTCTTTGTTGAAAAAGGAAAGAAACTGGGGGGGTCGGGTAGTTTGTGCAGGACTAGATTTGCTGCCCTCACATAGGAAAAAAGGTTCAAAGAGAACAAATATGGGACCAACACAGATATGCTGTTTGGCAACATACTCTGCATCACCCATTATACGTTGTGACGCACATGGTGCTGGCATGTCCCATGTCCCATACAACTATTTTCCTATTGTTAATCTAAGAATGCCAATGAGAATTGAAGCAATGCCACTGTTAAAAGTAAATACAATTTTTAATGAATGTTATTTAAGAGAATGTCTCTATTAATATGATCAATGCAACCTTTTAGAAATGCTACTGCCCTACTTGTTTTCCATCAAGATAAGGTAGATGCTCTTCTTTGTAGCCATATGATTCATCTCCCTTACTCGGCCAGTAATTGTTTCTTTTTTTACCTCTGAAAATAGGGATATCTATTCAACTCATTGCTATTCGCGACCTTTTGCTTCACTATGCAAAACACTTTTGTTTTAAGAGTGTTTTGTGCAGTTCAACTTAAATGTCACACCGGCAACTGCTTGATTTAGTTGAACTACATAAAATGAGTGGGATTTCCTTTCATGTTGGAGATTCATATTTGATCTTGTCTGCCTCATGAAAGGTCAGTACCGGCCTTCATCCACATGATTGTGCAGTGTGCTTTGAGATGTTGTGCTACTTGTAGTGGTACTGTTTTAAATAAATGTTGAATTGGCTATTGTATTGCTGTCTTTTCCCATTGAGTGAACAAAAATGGGACCAACCTAGAATGATAATTGTTGCTTTGTTACAACAAACTCGCATCACCCCCTTTATAAGTAGATGGAAGCACATGGTGCTGTTGCGCCCACTCTCCTCTGGAACTGTTTATGCTTTTTGTTAATCTAATGCACTGGTAAAATTAAGCAATGTCACTCTTAGAATAAACTAATGAATCTTAGTTCAAAACTGCAACCACTTGTTAGGGATCGGGGGAGTACCATTTCTATTAGGGATTGGCGGGAGTACGTGTTTAAGAAATGTATTGTTGAGATAATGTCTTGTTATTATATATCAGTTACAAGTGTTTTACAAATGGTACTATCCTGCTTTGTAGTTCTTTCTACAGTTTAACCAAGGTATTATTTCTCAGTAATTGTTTCCTTTTATACCTATTTGTGCATATAGGGATATCAAAACTTCTGCTCAGTTCTATTTCGACTTGATTTTAGTTGAACTGCACAAAGGAGCCAATGTGTTTAAGGCAAACTGTTGCATTATTGGGCCCAGTTGGTCTTTCCACTTTGCAGAAAGAAGCAGTCACTGTTTGCGCTACATTACACAAGGAATGACCGAGAAGCTTTAGAGTATTGTAGAAGCTAGTGACATGACTAGTCTGCAGACCAAGGGAAACTACACTCAACAGCAGTGCGGTTGCAAAATCCACTCCACAAGGAAAGGTATGACCAAGTCAGGGCCGACGCAGCTGTAAAAAACGGGTCGGTATCGGCCTTCATCTCATGATCATGCCTTGTTATGTTTATTTAATTTTATTGTTGTATGTTTTGACTAAATGTTTAATTGAAGCTTGTATGCTATCTTTTCCTGTTAAGATAATGAAGATGATTATAGTTATGAGCGTATGTTTAATCAACTAGTACCACTATTATACATCACACTTTTTCTGTATATGCAGACAGGGATGCTCATCTTGATTTCAGTGGAACTACACAAAATGTTCAGATGATTCATGTCCTCCATAATACTTCATCATGCACAATACATCGAATGGTTCTCTAATCATTCGTCGTCACCTTGAGCACCAGACTATCTACTTGAATGGATCTGCCAACATCTTCAAGGCCTTGCAACATATAAATATGAAATCCACCGTGCTAAGCACAGACATTGTTTGATTTCAGTGAAACTGCACAAAAGATATGCTGGTAATCCGGGCTCCATGTGCCATTTCAATGTGCAAACTGATGAACAACCTGCCCGTTCCACAATCATAGGCATTACATATTTTGAATGGGAAAAGCTTGTCAAGTTAATCATTGATGTTAGCAAGAAGACATTCATTTATATTTTGGAATTGGAAAACCTTGTCAAATTTTGCTCATTGATGTTAGCCAGAAGACATGCATTTGATATTTTGGAATGGGACGCCCTTTGCTGTGAGCAGGTCGATCATTTTTTGCCTATTCGTATGTTCAGTTTAGAAGTAAAATTTACTCTGATGAGATGCATAGTCATGAATGTTGACTTATGAAGGTATTTTAAAAAGTTTGTTCAAAATGTTGTCTATGAAAGCCAGGCTTTGTGAGTTTGATTGCAAAGTTGAGCTTGGAATGTTGTGGCAGCGGCATCACGAGCTGTTCACCGTGCCTCGAGAATAATGCTTCGTATTGTTTGCATGTTGATCTACTGCCAGTGATTTGCATGTTAAGAAGATCATCCTCTTCTGTTGTTTGTGTGCTTAAGAGTTCATCGTCTTATGTTTCATTCATAGCCTATACGACAACTCGGGTAGGTTAGAGGTGAAACCATGATATTCCGACCAACTCATCATCTTAGGCCGTGATTGGATCGTCGTTTTCCAATGAAAACCGCTTGTAAAAAAAGCAGATGGTCTTGGGCGAAGCGCTTGGTGGTCATTTTCGGTGGTAAAAATAACACTGGTTTCTCAAAATTACACGCGTAACTCGTGTGTTTTTGTTAAGACCTCGGGCCGTCGGTCATTACGCCTGTATTTTACACGTTGTTTTGGTAACAAGTTAATTACACTTGTGTCCTTAATACAGGTGTGAAACAATCCAGAGATCCCAAGTGCAGCCTTACCGTTTATGTCGGCTCAGTCTCTTGAATGTGCTCATAGGGGTCCGATGATCCTGGCTTCCTGAACGACCAACGGGCGCTGTATCAGACCATCCGTAGGGCCCGCGAGGCCCTCTCCGTCGTCCTTCGAGTTGTTGCACTCGCCGTGGTGCCGCCATCTCGCGTTGTCAAATGGTCAACGAACATGAGGAATCAGGAGATGAGTTTACTTGGAGAGGATGACAGTAGGGACCCACCAGGGCATAGCCATACATACGCAAGTGCCCCTTATTTTATAGACTATATTTTTTTGCTTCCTCCTGGTTTCCTGACATCATGGTCCCACACCATTGTCAACCTATTTAGTCAATAACCGAGAGAATTGCACAAGGAGTGGCCGACAGCTCGGACCCAGCAGCTTGAGCAGTATTTGTTTTTGAGGTGTGAGGAGAGTTTCTTGGGCGATGTTTTGTTGTTGTTCAGAGGAGCAGGGTATCAACTGGGCGGGTGTGGCCCATCTAGCCCAGGCTATTATTTTATGTCGACCAAATATCAGCCCAAATATTAGTTTTTCAAGATGAAATGGCTAGCCCAGCTATACTTTTTTTGAGGAATACCCAACCAGGTCAACTTGTTATTCTCGCCCCGCTGGGTGCAAATCTTCCTAGGAGGGATGCATTAGGCCTAACAAGAAAATGGGCTTTAAGAAATAATAAGGGATGTAATTATAAAAACTGGGCTGTAAATATAAAAAATGCACCAAACAGGTAATAGTTTCAAAAATATTATTTGGATTTTGAAAATTTTAATTTCATTACTTGTTGCGCGCGCAATATTTCGTTAGATTTTTACCTAATACAAATTTATTTTGAAAATTAATAATCCGACTCGAAATTTCGGGAAAAAATATTTTGGATCCCATCAAAATGTGGGATTTTTTGTTGAATTCTGTTTTGAGCGGTTGGTTGAAATTATAATCGTGTCCTGGCTAGAAAGTGGGCTGTAATTTTAACAAACTGTAAATGGGCTGTAGTAAAATTCGTTAGAATTCCAAAATGGGTTGTACATTATTACAATCGTAAATGGAGTATAGTTCTCTGCCACGCACTTGTGGGCTACTAAGTTGACGCGTACGCAAGGCTTTGTCAACTTATAGTCAACACATGATTCTAGCAGTAGTGCCCGTTGGATGTCCATCCAACGGATGTCGTGCTTCTTCAGCTTGGATATTCTTGCTTCAGCCGCCCAAACCACCGCCGGCAGTACCGCCTGCTACCGCCTCCCGTGGCGCTGTGCTGCCGTGCAGGACTCACTGGCCACGCTACTCCCATCGCCGTCCAGGCCATTCCTCCACTCAACCAACACCTCCTGTTATTCTCGGGCGATGGCAGCCCTCACACCGCAGCCCAAACCAGTGAACCGTCGTAATCCCCTCGCGTGGGCATCCCATGCTGTGTTTTTTACCGGCTCGGTTATTCCCTTCCAGGACTCGCCATTGTTCACCGCGTTGGTTCTCTCACCGCGTGTGGTCAACTTGTCAACAAATGACAGCCATCGAAAGAGGCATGTACGTGGAGTGGTGACAAGTAGGGACCACATGGCCCATGGCCGCACGCAGCAAGTGCCCCCTTATTATGCGAAAACAAATGATTTCTCCCCTGACAGGTTTGAACCACCAGCTACATTCGCACGCAAGGAAGTGTTCCTTTATTACGCGGAAATAAAAGTTTCCTCTCCCTAACAGCGGGACCCACCAGCTTTATTATGATCCATTTCATGAAAATATAGATTGAACCAAAGATGCTAAATTGTTTTCTTTTTATTCAAACTCGAGAAAGAAAGAAGAAATTAAAAAAAACCAAGAAAACAACTTCGCACGCAAGGAAGTGCACCTTATTAGCGCAAAAAAAATGATTCCCCCTGCTAGCTGGGACCCACCCATTTTGAGGCTGACTTGTGGGGCCTAACTAAGTTGACACGTACTATCGTGGGGGCGCATGGCAGATGCCAAGGGATGGCTAAAGAGAGGGACAGGCTCGAGGGCACCGGTGGGTCCAAGAGCGAGGTGGTTATGAGCGAGCGAGGGACACAAGACACTACCCAGGTTCGGGGCTCTCGAAGAGATAACACCCTAGTCCTGCCGAGGTGGTTTCATATGTGGAGGATACAAGCTTGCTCCTAGAGCTGTTTTGGGGAGGAGGGAAGGCAGGCCAAGAGCATAGGCTGCTCCTTCTCCTGGCGTGTGTGTTCTAATGATGGTCTGATCGTGTCTGCGTCTCTCCCGTGCATGGAGGCCTCCTGGGGGGGTTTTATGGTCAACCCCCCAGGGTTACAATGGTAAAGTTACATGGCCGTGGGGCGGGATGTCAGTGTCTGGGAAGCCGGCACTGGGGCGCCGGGTACCAAGGAATGCCGGGTTCTCTGGGGCAGGCCCGCGCACCAGAGGGCACTGTTCCCCATCTTGTCATGCGTCACGGAAGGTTGAGCGGCTCGGCTACAGTGGCGGTTGTCTGGTCGCCGTCGGCTTGTGTCGGGGGAGGGGGGGGGGGGGGTGCGCTGTAGCCATGCCTGCCCTGGTCAGCGGTGTAGGTGGGCCACTATTGCCACTCTCCTGCCAGTCAGCGGAGTAGGTGGGCCACTGTTGCCTTGCTCACTCGTCATGGGGACTTGTTCCGTCGTACGCCTTGGATGGGACGGGAGTGACCTGTGGCCGGGTTTAGGGGTGTACTATGATTGTGCTTGTTTGTCGATGAAGGCTTGACTTGCTGGAGCCGGCCGGCATGCGCCAGCGGGCTTGGCCGGCGTTGCGGGGACTTGGCCGGGTTGCGCTGGGAATTCGGCCAAGGGCAAGCCAGATAGAGGGGCATGTCTAGCCCCAATGTTTTTGAAAGGGATCCGGGTTCCGTTGCTGCCCGGGGTCCATCCCCCCGACAGTAGTCCCCGAAGCTTGTGAAGCTCACTGCTTAAAGAGGGGGGCCTTCGCAGTTTCACCCCCTGAGAAGGCGGCTGGTGTTGGTGAAGCTTGCGGTGCCGGGCCAGGCAACACACATTGTGTGCCGGCTTTCGAAAGCCGGATCGTGGCATCCTGGCTTGGGCTGGAAACGAGGAGTCCGCTGTATCTTGAAGGCGAAGGGACGCGCCTCCCACGCCGACACAGGCGCCACATGGCGATCAGTAGCCGGAGAGGTACTGCCAGACCACGCGCGTGACGGGACATTACAGCGGGCTGGGGCCGCCAAGCCGCGCCCTCGACCCCCGGGGGATTTAATGCGGTGGCCGCAGACGGTTTGCCTTCTCGATGCAGTTAATTCGGGGGGAATCGGCCCCACATAATGCCGGGAAGTGGAATCGTGAGTGCAGTCGATCCCACTTCCCCACATTCTTGCGCGCGGCTATCAAATCGGGGGGAGGGGCGGTGGAAATCACACGCATGCGCCCCTACCTCCCTCTTCCTCCTTCCCTATCTTCCGAGCCCGCGCACACCGCAGTGCATCACCGCCTGCGACCGGCGCACCGCTGCCGCTCTGCAGTGCCTAGCAGCCACCCCAACTCTCGCCTAGTCGACGTGCTTCTTTCCCCTGCCACACTCACCGATGGCGGACCCAAGGGGTCGTGGGAGGGGTAGGAGGTCACCGCAGACGATCTCCAGTTATTCGCGATATGCGGCGGCTGCCACCGGCGACAGAGGTGGCTGTGCGCCTCGCCGGGTGGCGAGCTGGTGCCACGGCCGGAGGGGACCGCTCGCGTGGTCTTCGTATCCCACTTCGAGCGTGGGTTCGGCCTCCCTTCGAGCGACTTCTTTTGCTCGTTCTTGGATTTCTTCGGGCTCCAGCCGCATCACTTGGGAGCGAACGCGGTGTGTTGCAGCTCTCCGGGTTCGTCACTGTGTGAGGGCTACCTGGGCGTCGAGCCCAGCATCGACTTCTGGGTCCGCTTCCTTCTTGAAGTAGCAGGGGCCGGGGCCGGCGTGATGTCTGCCTGCGGGGCCGCCGTCTTCTCGACTCGGCCGCACGGGGTGTGTCCCAAGTGCTGCTGGAGGATTTGCCAAGAAGTGGCATAATTTTCTTCTACGTCTGGAACCTCGGCACGGATCGCATCAACCAGCCGCCCTTGTTGATGTGACGCCGCAGGCCAAGCCAACTGGAATTACTGCCCAAGAACCCGGCGTAGGTGGTGCTAAACCTGAGCAAACCGGGTCATGGAGATGACGATGCGCGAGGGGCTCACGGGACGGACCTCATCGCCGCCTAATTGCATGCCGGGGTGCTGCCGCTGCAACGCAGATGCAAATCATCGGCCAGATGACTAGCCTCCAGGACCCCAACCAGATGTCATGCCGGGTGGCTGAAGCAGGAGCAGATCACTGGCTTAAGTCAACGACATCTCGAAGGCTGGGATGACGGAGGAGTGGCACTTCGGGAAGGCGCCCTACAGCCAAGGGAAACCAGCGCCGGCAGTGAGTCCTTGGTCTTCGTATTTTGCAATGGCCATCTCTTTCTTCATCTCGATGCAACAAGGGAGGTATTGCTGAACGCCATCCGGCATACGTATGACAGAACGATGACACAGGTTAGCGGCCGCCCAGCGAGCGGCTCGGAGGAGGCGGAGTCCTTCGCCGAGAACCAGGACGGCCGAACGTGCAGCCGGCAGACACCGAGGCTGGCGTGACGTTGCCCGGGGGGAGTACCCAGAGCCATTGCGAGACTGGCCGGAGACGACGAGGAGGTCTTCTGATGCATTTGGTGGTGCAGCACCGCCGAGTGGAGGAGACGGCCAATGTCGACCCCCCAAGACGGCAGAGAAAGGCGGTTGACGCCGGGTCGTCGGGCGCCGGCGCAGTGAGCCTGCCGCACGGGAAGACTTGGTGCCATCGAAGCCGGCCGCAAAGCATGCAGTGGACCGGCCAGGGTGGCAGCAGGCCACAAGAGGAAGCGCCGTGTGATCCCGGTGCGGCCTGCCAGGCAGGCATCTCGACGGCGATCGGGTATGTTTTTTTGTGACTCCAGCGGGCTTTGCCCAGTCGTTCTTTTCTTATGCTTTTGTTGGTGTGATCCAGGACGCCGATGGACTTGGCGTTGGTGGCGACGGGCCATGTCCGGGGTGGCTTTGTTCCGAGAGGACCCGGAGTAGCGCCATGAATGCCGAGGGCTCGGCCAAGGAGGACCTTGGTTTAGACCCGGGGACATGGAGCGTTGTGCCTGGAGGGACCGCAAACAAGGCCCTCGAGGCGGAGGGCTGCGGCTACCGCCAGGTGGAGGAAGCCTTGGCCAAGGCATGGGCGAGGGCGGTAGAGGCGAGGGGCCAGGCCACCACGGACCCTGCCTGGCCGAAGATGCCGGAGGACTCGGCGGAGGAGGGACGCGACCCGGACGGCCGGGTGGAGATGGCGAGACGACTAGGAGGTCATGGAGATCAAGGATGACACTCCACCCCGGAACAACGTGGTCGAGTGGGTGGAGGTTGAAGGAGGCGGAGGGGGTCTGCCCTGGAAAGGACGCCACAGGCGACGCCGGACGGAGACTGCAGGGGATGCCGGACGGGGCGCTGCAGGCGACGCCGGCCGGAGCGCGGAGGGGACACCGGCCGGTGCGTCGGAGTCGCGGCTGACCGCAGAGGAGACAGCGGGCGGCGAAGCACGCCTTGGTGATCAGGCAGCTGCATGCGGCACCGGAGGCCGTCCTGCTGCATGGTCGCAGCAGGCCCGGGCCAGGTCCAGCCGTTGCCATCTTCGGGCCGCTGATGCAGGAGGAGGCGGCGATGGGCGCCATGCACGGCATCTCGCAGGCGTGCGGACCGGGTTCAGGCCTCGCCCCAGACGAGCTGGAGCGCTCCATGTTTGTAAGTTTTCTCCTTCGGTTTTTCTTGCAGCCGGCCAGTGGGGGCGCGCCAGCGCACCACTGAGTGTAGCCCCCGAGTTGGGCCAACTACGTAGGGGTGGGTCAAATCTAAAAAAGTGTCTTGTGCTGAACCTTGCTTTTCTGCAGCACCTAGATGCCCTCCGAGTGGTATCTACAATCGGCTTCTGGAGAAGCACCACCAGGTCACGGCGCAGCTTGCCGCCAAGGAGGAGGCACTCCGCCTTGCCGAAAGTATGTCTTGCGTGCTCTTAGTGGGGGCTCGCTAGCGCACCCACTGGGTGGTAGCCCCCAAGATTCGGCCAACTACAAAGTAGTTGGGTCGAATCTTAAAGTGTTTTGTCTTTTCTTCTGTCATCATCTTGACTTTGAATCTTTGCTGCACAGCCGCTGCGGCCGAGGTGCCGGACCTGCGAGCCTGGCTGGACGAAGCCGGCAGTTAGCGCGATCAGCCGGTCGCCGCCGCCGGCCAGCTCCGGGCCGAGGGGGGGCAGTTGAGGGCGGAAGCCGCCAAGTGGCGGAGAGGCCCAGCAGGCGCTCGCCGAAGCCCTGCCAGGCGGGACCAGTGGCCGGTGATAAGAGCCAGCTCCAGCCAAGGTGGAGCGCCTGAAGGCGGTGGTTGCCAAGATGGGGAGGCCACCAGGCGGGGAGTGGACGGTAACGTTGTGCGAGGCGCAGCACCTGGATGAGGCCTTCTCCAGTAAGTGTTTCTTTGTTGGTTTCGTGGGTTGTAAGCCGACTTTGTTTATTTGTGTGGCTGACTGTCTTGCTTCTCTGCTCGACAGAGTACTTCCCAAAAAGCAGGGGAGGGCGGACAAGGCCGTGCGCGACCAACGGTCGACTCAGGCGGACGCGGGGGCGAAGACGAACCGCATGCCGCCTGGAGTTTTCCGGAGATCATGCACGCCGCCGAGGCCCGCCTGAAGGCCCTGGAGAGCAGAGGGCATGGCTGTCTGAGGCCGGGTTGAGGATGGCGGCGACCTTTGGCCGGCGCCGTTGCGCCCACCAGATTCTCGCGGCTGGCGCGCTGGCTGGAGGCCGGGCCGGCGCGGCTTCACGCTTGGCGTGTCTCCGCGGCCGAGCCGGCCCGACTTGGCGCTGCGGTTCATCATGTCCTGGTATCCAGGTCTGCAGTGGCCAGCTGGCAGCCCAGCGAGCGGCGCAGAGCCCCAGCTGCGGCGAAGGCAGACCGGATCGCCGCGCGGAGTGTACCTACCTCGTTCGCGTCGCACGACGAGTTCCAAGTGGAGCGGACGAAAGACGGCGGGGTGGTGCCGCCCCGATGACTTTGGCTTGGCGCTGACAGATCCAGCGGGCAGCTCCAAGGAGTCGGGCCCCCTATGCAGACGACGAGGCTGGGTTGGATGATACCGGCGCCTCGGTGGACCCCGGGACAACGTGGAGGAGCCGGCAGTTATGAACCCGACGCGGGGTTCGCTTGAAGCCGTCTGCTTTACTTTTTTCGCATTTTGTTAAGGGACAGGGCCACCACCCACTGGGGTGTTATGGTGAATGTAATGAACTCTGGCCTTGGGCCATATTTCTATAATGTAAATATTCTCGCGAGGTTTGCCTTTGTTTGTTTGTCCAAGTTTTTTCTTGCTTGTTCCTTCTTTGGGCCTCCCCCGCGAATCGAACAGCGGGTCCGGTCGTGACAATGAGTTCGGTCTTGGAAAGACGCCGCAAGTACTTACTTGCCTTTCGAAACATTGAGCGCGGAGCGAACCACCCATTGGGGCGGCTAGTGCGCAACCGGTCGTGCGGCAACTAGTGCGAGAGGCCGGATTGACAGATCGGCAAGTGCAACTTAGCGATTTTTGGCGTTGCCCGCATTTGGCCCTAGTTCTTGCCGGCCAGCAGCCGAAGCCGGACACGGCTTGGGGCGAAGTGGAGGGTCTCGGCAACTCGGACACGCCGGAGTGCCACTAAGGGGGATGGGGGTTGGCGGTGAAGCTGGCGAGCCCCCAAGCCGGACGGACCGACCCGGCGGAGGAGGGTGTAGAAGATCACAAGGATGTGCAAGACATGATAGTTTAATGGGAAAAGGTAGCCCCCGAGGCCGTTCGGGGGTCCATGTTTTCATTGAACTACAAAAGGTAGCGATTACATAACGTGCATACGATAACTGTTAAAACAGGCGGAGGACCTCTGATTCCAAGGCGGCTGTTCTTCGCCGGCGGTGTTCTCTTGCGTTTTTATTCGGTGCTGCATACGTCGATGAGGTAGTAGGCGTTGCGGTCTACACAGGACTTTGCTGACGATGAAGGGGCCCTACATAGGGGAGGCCAACTTGTGCGGCCGGCTTACTGCTGGACGAGCGAAGGACGAGGTCTCCCTCGCGGAATGCGAGGGGCTTGATTTTCTTGCTGTGGTAATGCTCAGGCTTGCTGGTAAAGCCGAGCGGCTAAGGGCCAGCAGGCGTGCTTCTCGAGAGATCGATGCCGTTTCTCAGGCTTCTTTGGCTTGAGCTTCTGTGTACATTGCGACTCACGGTGAGTCCACTCGATGTCGGTCGGGATGAACCGTAAGAGGGAAGAACGGGGTGAACCGCGTCGACTGTTTGGCCTTGTCCGGAGATCAAAAGGACGGTCGAGAGCGTCGAGCCAAGCGCTGGGTGAGGGGATGAGGGGCTCGACGAGTCAAGACTGATGCCGGACAGGATCAGCCCGTGGCCCACTCGACATGGCCGTTGGATGGAGGATGAGCGACGGAGGCCAGATCAAAGCTGGATGCCGGGAGACTAAGCAGTAGTGCGCCAGAGCGCCTTGGCGAAGTTGGTGCCGTGTCCATGATGATGATGTGCGGGACGCCGTAGTGCCCGCGATGTCTTGACGAACCGGACTGCGTAGGCCCATCCAGCTGCTTGATTGGCCATGCCTCGATCCACTTGGTGTGAACTTGCCGACCGCCACCAGCAAGTTGTATGCGCCCTGAGCGTACACCTCCTCGCCGCAACACCCCAGCTGATTCACCCGACCACAGGGAGTGCTCCGTCTGCGATGAGGCCGCCTGAGTGGAGCCATCTCGGACTCCGGCCACGAGCCTCGGGCCGACGAGCATCGGCCGCTGAGCCCTTGTCCCGTGAGGACTCCGTCCCCACAAGACTCGGAGCTCGCAGGGATCCGCTGAGTCCGCAGCAGAAGAACCCTTTGAGAGGACTCGCCGGAGTCGAGTGGCGTGCTGAGGGTGGCATATAGTCGATGCTATAGCGAGGGTGAGGGGGGTTGAGGGGGCGCAAAGTCTTACCAGCGTGGTGGTACAAAGACTTCCCTGACACCCCCGGCGACCCCGACAGAGTGTGGTTGATGCGCCAGCGGGGAGAAGTAAGTGCATTTACTCTTTTTACCTTTTGTCTTCACGTTTCTTCGAATATCTTAAGCGTTGGCCGTTGTCACTACTGCAGGTCTGGACACCACGAGACGAATGTCTGCAAGGCCCAACAGCTGTTCCTTGGTGTGATTGTCTCCCAGGAGCTTCCCGGGGTTGGTCACGTACCGGTGAGGGCCGGGGTTCGAGAGCTAGAATACCGGTGGGAGCACTACTTGGCTGCCCCGGGCCCGCCGGGGCATAGGATCGGCATGTCGAGTGCACACGGTCGCGACATTGTGATCCAGAGTTTTGGGTGTAAGTTGTCTCTTGCCGTCTATGTGGTGTTTTTTCTTTGATTGGCAACCCTAGTGTAGTTTACTAATCCATGTTTTTGTTTGATTGCAGGACCTTCTACAGGTGTGCTTGAGGGACAGGAGGAGGCGCGGCTGGGTTTACGACACATGAGTGCAGGCAGCCTACTCAAAACATTGGGCACGAGGCTCGGACGCAGGCTGTTCGAGAGTACTCGCCTCGGCTTGGTATGGAGGAAAAAAGAGAAGTGCCGCGTCAAGTATCTGAGTAGGAGAAGTACATTGAGGTATATTACCATATTCTTAAGCCTTGTAATTAGGTTCCTTGTTTGATCGTAGGCGTAGCGCTAAATTTCTCTGCTTAACTAGGTGCCCGCCGAGATGGTGTGCGGATAGGAGGACTGTGGGAGGCCGTTGGTTGGAAGAGTGGTGCACCTCCCGATGGCGCTCCGTCCACGACACTGCAAAGAACAAGCGTGCCCAATGAAAGGTGTCCCACACCATTAGCAGCAGCGTCAACCTACGTCAGTTCGGGGGGAAAATGGGTATTATGTGTTTGATTCATGGATTTCATGCAAATTCATTCTTCATGCTTAGCTTGGCCCTGTAACTATACTCTGTCACTCTCTTTTAGGCGACACAACAAGGCTCCAGTGCACGAGCTGTTCGGACCTCTATGCCAGGTCCAATACTGCCTCGTACATGAAAGGCCAAGCATTCTCTGAGTCTGACCTTGGATGATCCAGAGAAATTCCACCAACCCCCACCTCCCACCACAAGGTCTTGTGATGTACAGAGACCAGAGGGAGAAGGCGAGGAAAGGGCCGGACTTAACCCGAGCCAACCTCTTGATCCAGAGCTGGTGATGATATCTGGTGGCGGAGAAGGGTCCCAGGCCCTCGTAGCCATTGGGAAGGGACTGATACGGTTGTAGTAGAACTCTCACGCAGATCAAAGAAGCGCCGACCAGCTCCGATCCTGAGATTGCCCCTCAGCGCACGGCCAGTGGAGCTCCAATTTTCAAGGTTGATGATACCGAATCAGTACCTGTTCCTCCATTACATTGTGTGTGCGGCCGTCGATTATTACATGCCTAATGAGTGGTGTTGCAGGCGATTATTGAGGAGAGAGAGCAAAGACCCAGGCTGCTATTGAGGAAAGAGAGAGCAAAACACGACAGCGCTTCTAGCGGAGAGGGACGGCAGACGCCAAAGGCTGGTTGGGGAGGAGAGGAACCGGAACATGATGGTACCTGGGCCCTATACGAATGTTCGCGGTTAATTTTTCTTTTGCATTGTTAGCCAAATCATGCACGTAATGTTCCTTACATAGTATAAATGACGACTCGTCAAAACCCAAAAATGTGCACAGACATGTGCGAGAAGACCGGACGACTCCCGGCGTGCCAGACATTGTTCGGCGGGCACGGTGAGTTTCAATTGAATGTCATAGTTAACTGTCTTCACATTTGAGTTGCATCATGTAACGATAACGCATTGGGAAATGGATCTTTGGTGCAAGGCATAACTCCCCGACACCAGCATCGACGAGGCTTCTTCGTCTGCCATGAGAGCGCGCGGTCCTACAAGCTACACCTTCTTGATGACGGTAAGTTTTCCCAAGTGTTTAGCTTACAAATGCATACTAGCTAGAAATGACCTAGTCGTGTTGCTTTGGTAGCCTTCATACAGGAAATGCCTCTTGGTTCACCTAAGCATGTAGTCGCTACTGCTCCGGAACACATGGATTGACCGGTATGATGTGTTCCTTCTTTGCTCTGTGTCTGGCCTACGGGGAAATGTTCACGCGGTGTATACCGAAGTCCTTTGTGCTTGCTACGACTTGGTTGCACTCGCTGAGTGACAGACACGTGCTTTGCTGGTGTCATGATGCCTTGTCCCTACGTTTGGCCACCTGGTTCTATGACTAGTAATGTCGGCCCGGGTTTCTTGCCATATGGATACTAGCGGACCTAATCATAACTGAGCATTTTTTTCCTCCAAAATGACTCAATAGCTTAGTAGCTCAAAAATGGACATAATAAGCTTAATTAGCTCAAAAATGACCTATTTAACCTAGATAGCTCTAAAATGACCATGACTAGCATTGATTCCTCCAAAAATGACTTAATGATGCCTCCAAAGTACTTAATATTGCTCCAAATGACCTATGTAGCTCCAAAAAAATGACTTTAATATGCTCCAAAATGACCTATTTAGCTCCAAAAATGACCTATTTAGCTCCAAATGACTGTATAGTGCTCCCCTAAAGACCTATTTACGCTCCAAATGACCTATTTAGCTCCAAAATGACTTATTATGCACTCCAAAATGACTATTTTAGCTCCAAAAATGGACCTATTTAGATCGAAAATGACTTAATATGCTCTCTAAATGACCTATGTTAGCTCCAAAAACTGACATTAAATATGCCCCAAAATGACTATTTACTCGAAAATTGAACTTGAAATATGGCCTCTAAATGATTATTAGCTCCAAAAATGACCTATTTACTCCAAATGAACGTAATATGCTCCAAAAGAACCTTTAACAGGTTAGCTCTAAAAGACCATTTAGTTCAGTTATAGACATACTTAGCATATTTAGGTTAAAAAAGGCCTATTTAACTAGGTAGCTCTAAATGACACAAGTAAGCAATAAGAAAAGAAAAAGAAAGAGAAGGAAAAATTCTGCTTTCTTTTCTTCTTCTACTCTTCTGTCTTTCTGCTCTAAACTTCTTCTTTCCCATTTTGCAGATTTGCTTCAGATCACGGAAGCTTGCGTTGGGAGTCTACTATTCCCTTGCCTTCCTTTTTGTTTTGATTTTGTAGGATGAACAATTTGAAACTAGATACGTATATATGTATGGGAATGATGGGGCTATATTTATATATGGACCTTTTGGCTTAATTGTGTGGATATGTTGGACTTTCATTTGGTTTCTTGTATATTGTTGGATGATGATATATGTGTTGGATAGTGGATGATCCCATTGGCAGGGATATGTGTGGGCTATATGTCTGTTGAAATATTTTGAAATGAATATATATAATATATATCTGTGAAATCTGATTGAATTAAGAAAACAAATAGGGGCTAATAGCCAATTTGCCGTTGCTAAACAACGGCAAAGGGGGTTTGCCGCTGCAGCAGATGGCCAAATAGGCCACGTGGCAGAAGACTGTTCAACCTGGGCGGGCTATTTGGCCTCTTTGCCGTCGGCTAGCAGACGGCAAGACAGAAACGGTCTTTGCCATCTGCTGGCACGACGGCAAACGAAGCAAAGGAGGGTCTTTGCCATCTGCCCAGTGAGACGGCAAAGAAGCAGCAAAGGCCTTTGCCATCTGCTGGCAGACGGCAAAGAGGAAGAAATGGTCTTTGACCATCTGATAGCAGACGGCAAAAGACAGCAAGCTCTGTTGCCCTCTGCTAGCAGACGGCCAAAGAAGCAAGGTCTTTGCCGATGCTGGCAGACGGCAAAGGAGCACGTAGCCCCCTAACAGGGCTATGTATCACCTTTTTTGTGTCGTCCAAAAGCTTTGCCTATGCTAGCAGACGCAAAGAAATTTCCTTCTTGCCGTCCGCCGCAGCAGACGGCAAAGCGGCCTTTACCGGCAGCAGTTCAGCACGGAGTGAATTTGTGTTGCTGGCAGGATGGCAAGGCTTTGCCATCGACCAAAATGCCTTTGCCATCTGCTATGGCAGACGGCCAAAGCAGCTGATTCCAGAGGGGTTGTTCTATTTATATGGGTAATATCTTTTAGTGTTCATGCACCCATGCTGAGGGTTTATACTTTGAATCTCGATTAGTGATTGATACACATGTTCATAACATTGATGCCAAAAAGATTGTAGAGTTGATAATGATAGTACCCTTTCTTGTGGCATGCCGCTTAGGTCATATGGTGTTGGGTAAAGCGCATAGAAGGAAACTCATGCTGATGGCACTTTCGGAGTCAACTGGATTTGAATACTTGACACATGCGAACCAGACTCTTAGGCAAGATGGACTAGGACCCTGTTTTCTGAAAAACAATGGAACGGGCAAGTGACTTGTTGGAAATATCATACTGATGTGTGCGGGTCCGATGAGTGTTGACGACACGCGGTGGATATTGATTACTTTCACCTCACGAATGACTTGAGAGATAGGGTATATTCTTAAGTGAAGCATAGTCTGAAAATTTGAAAAGTTCAAAGCAATTTAAGATGAAGTTCGAATCATCATAACCCCCAAAAGAAGATTCAAATTCCTATGATCTGATCGAGGGGAGAGTATCTGAGTTATGAGTTTTTTGGCAATCACTTAAGACATGTGGAATCATTTCATAGTTGACGCACCTGGAACACCACAGCGTAATGGTGGTCTAACTCGTCGTAATTGACATTATTGGATATGGTGTGTTCTATGATGTTCTCTGCAGATCACCACTATTGTTTTGGGGTGTAGGCATTAGAACACTACATTCACGTTAATATGGGCACCATACTAAGTCCATAGAGACGGACACCAGTGAACTACGGTTTGGCAAGAAAACCTGAGCTGTCGTCCTGAAGGTTGGGGCTACGATGCTATGTCAAATAAGGTCGTGACGCCGGAGAAAAAAACTCGAAACCCAAAACGGACAAAATGCGTCTTGCATAGGATACACAAAGGAGACAATGGGATAGTCTATCTCAGATCCGAGGCAAAGTGTTTGTCAGATAAGAACGGTTCTTTCTCGAGAAGAGTTTCTATGAAAGAAGTGAGTGGGAGGAATATAAAAACTTTGAGAGGTTTGTGAAACTTTACTTCAATAGTGAGTAGTGCAGTGCAGAAACATGTTTCTGTGACACATACGTCAGTTGAGAGGAAGCTAATGATAGTGATTCAAGAAGTTTCGGATCAAGTTACCTTGAAACCTCGTAGGGCGACAAGCGGTACATACAACTCCTGAGTGTACAGTAACCCTGTCTTAGATGTCAGTTGTTGGACAATGATGAACCTACGAGCTATGGAGAGCGATGGGGGCCCGTTCCGACAAATGGTTAGGAGCATGAAACCGAGATGGGGATCCATGTATGAAAAACAAAGTGTGGACTTGGAAAGGGGGTATTTTAACCTGAAGTGGAAAGCATTAAGAATAAAATGGATCTTCAAGAAGAAGACGGACGCGGACGGTAATGTCACCGTCTATAAAGCTAGAATTCTGCAAAGGGTTTTCACAAGTCAGGACGTAGTGACTACGATGAGACTTTCTCACCCGTAGCGATTGCTTAAGGTCTGTCAGAATCATGTTGGCAAACTGCATTTTTTCGTTATGAAAGTCTGCAGGGCAGATGGATGTAAAAAAAACAGCGGTTCCATTAACGGTTTCCTAAGCGAAGAGTTGTAATGATGCAACCGGAGTTTTGTCGATCCGAGAGAATGTTGACAAGTGTGCAAACCCAGGTGATCCATTTATGGGACTGGGCAAGGCATATCGGAGTTGGAATCTTTGCTTTGATGAGGTGACTCAAAGCGTTCTGGTTTATACAAGTTTACGGAAAGCTTGTATTAAACGAAAGTGAGGGGAGCTCTATAGCGTTCTAATATATATGTGGTTGACATATTGCTGATTGGCAAACAATATAGAACTTTTGGAAAATGTGAAGGCATATTGAAACAAGAGTTTTTTCATAAAGGATCTAGGAGAAGCTGCTTTTCATATAGGGCATCAAGATCTATAGAGATAGATCGAGGACGCTTGATGGGCTTCACAAAAGCACGCCACCTGATAAGATTTGAGAAAGAAGTTAAATGGATCAGTCCAAGAAGGGGTTCTTGGGCATGTGTACACAGGTGGTGGAAGTGATAGACCAATGCCCAACGACTACACGAGGATAGAGAAAAGATGAGGGCATCCCCTATGCTCTGCCATAGGCTCTATATGTATGCGATTGACTGGGCACAGAAGACCGGATGTCAGCACTTGCCATAAGTATGGTCAGAAAAAGGGTTTCAAAGTAATCCAAGGAGTGTGATTCAATGGATAAAAAAGGGGCGGTTGAAGAATATCATAAGTACCTGAAAAGGACAGGGAATGTTTCTCATTTATGGAGGTGATTCAAGGAGCTCGTCGTAAAGTGTTACGTCGATGCAAGCTTTGCCACTGATCCGGATGACTCTAAGTCTCAAACCGGATACGTATATATTTCTGAATGGAGGAGCTGGTAAGGTTGGTTCTAGCAGTTCCAAGCAAAGCGTTGGTAGCTGATTCTACATGCGAGCAGGAACAGAGCGCCTAAGGCAGTGAAGGAAGGTGTCTGCGTAGAAAACAGAAAAAAGTTCAGGAGATCTGGAGTGGTGTGCCCAGTTGCACTGGACCATGACTCTGTTCTGTGACAAACACTAGTGCCATGCTCTAGCCAAGGAACTAAGGTCACAAGAGGACCGCACATTATTAAGCGGCACTTCAATCCATACGTGAATTACCGAGGAGGAAGACCATAAACATTTGCAAGATAACATGAGGATCTGACTATTGTAGCTCCATTGACCTAAACCTCTTCACGGGCAAAGCATGATCAACCACCTGAACTCTCATGGGTGTAGATCGTTACCATGTATGCTAGATTATTGCTCTAGTGCAGTAGTGAGATGTGGAAATATTGCCCGAGAGCAAATATAAAGTAGTTATTATAGATATTTCCTTGTTCATGATAATTGTTTATATCCATGCTATAATTGTATTTGACCGGAAACTCAATACATGTGTGGATACATAAGAAGAAAACAAACATGTTCCTAGTAAGCCTTACGGGACTAGCTCGTTGTCAAATGATGGCTATAGTTTCCTAGCCATGGACATAGTTGCATTGGATAATGGATCACAATCATTAGGATTACCATGTTGTGTGATGGACACGACCCAAACTATGAACGTAGCATTATGATTGTGTCAAGTTCATGTGCTATCATTTTCGACTGTCAAGTATTGTTCCATGACCATGAGACAGCAATCACTGAAACTGAGGTAGGAAAAAAATACCTGGTGGTGTACCAAACACGCAACGTAACTGGGTGACTATAAAGGGCTCTATAGGTATCATTCCGAGGGTGCTGTTGAGTTGGCATGGATCAAGTCTGGATGTCAACTCCAATTGACGGGAGGAGGTATCTCAGGGCCGCACTCGTAATACAAACATCACAATAAGCTTGCAAGCAATGTGACCAAGGTTAGTCACGGGATCTTGTATTACGGAACGAGTAAAGAGGACTCGGTCGGTAATGAGCAGTGAATAGGATGGTGGATACCGATGATCGAATCTCGGGCAAGTAAACATACCAATAGACAAAGGGAACTGCATACGGGGTAGCTGAATCCTTGACATCGGAGGTTCGACGATAAGATCTTCGGTGGAATATTGTAGGAACCAAATATGGGCATCCAGGTCCCGCATTGGTTATTGACGTTGTTAGAGGTGTCTCCGTCCAGTCGCATAGTTCTCGACCCGCAGGTCTACACCTTAACGTTTGGTGACGATATAAGTATAAGTTGAGGATCTGTGGTGGTTGCCGAAGGTGTTGGATTCCCAAGATGAGATCCCGACATGACGAGGAAACGTCTGGAATGGTCTCGGAGGTGAAGATTGATATATTGGACGGACACGGTTTATTGGGTCTGGAATGTTCCGGGGGGGGGTACCGGGTGATGACTAGCATGACCGAAAGGGGTTTTCGGGGGGGCCCCGACAAGTGTTGGGGGCTGCATGGGGCCAAGTGGAGGGGCAAACCAGCCCATAAGGGCATGTGCGCCCCTCACCCCATCTCACGTAACGAGGAGAGGTGGGGGCGCGCCATCTAGGGTTTCCCTCCACTTGGTTTGGGGGCAAGCACATCCTAGGGGTTCCCTAGGGGGCGCCCCATCTGCCTTGTGGGCCGCCGCCCCTTAGATGGGAATTCCAGGGCGCCCCCTCCTCCTCCCTTCCCCTTATTATATCAGAGGTAGAGTAGTAGAGAGAGGGCCAGCGCCCACCCTTGAAGCACATCTCTACGGCCACGGCGCTTGCCATCTACCTCGCCCCTCGCTCCCTCTTCTCTTCGTAGTGCTTCAGCGAAGCTCGCTGAGATTCCGCCACCACCACCGCCACCACGACGTTGTGCTGCCGAGAAGGACTCGAGCTACATAATTCACCATTCACTTGCGGTGGATCGAGGAGGGGTGAAGGAATCATGAAGCACGTACGTGTGTTGAACGCGGAGGGAGCCGTCCGTCGGCAATGGTCTGGGCGAGTCGGGGGACGGATCGTGATTGGATACGCGCAGCGTTGGAACTACATTCAACCGCGTTTTCTAACGCTTCCGCTTTTAGGTTACAAGGGTATGTGGATTCCCAATCTTTCGCTCTCGTAGATGGTCAATCCCTAGATTGATCTTGGTGAGCGTGTAGGAATTTTTTGTTCCATGCAACGTTCCCCAATAGAATCTATGTCTTGGTTCACAAGAGGAAAAGAAGGGGTGGGGTGTGGGTGGAGCATGACATCTCAGGATGTGTGTCAATGAGGAAACGGAGGGAGGAGGAAGTAGTATAGACTGGCCATCCTTGCGCTCTGCTCACGAAAAGGAAAAAGGGTAACCCAAGTAAAACATCTGAAGGATACCGATCTCTTTGTTGAAGAAAGGAAAGAAACTGGGGGGTGGGTTAGTTTGTGCAGGACTAGATTTGTGCCCTCACATAGGAAAAAAGGTTCAAAGAGAACAAATATGGGACCCAACAAGATGAGCTGTTGGCAAACATACTCTGCATCACCCATTATACGTGATGTGACGCACATCGGTGCTGGCATGTCCCATGTCCCATACAACTATTTTCCTATTGTTATCTAAGAATGCCAGGATGAAATTGAGCAATGCCACTGTAAACAGTAAATAATTTTTAATGAATGTTATTTTAAGAGAATGTCTCTATTAAATGAATCAATGCAACCGTTTTAGAAATGCTACTGCCCTACGTTGTTTTCCTCAAGATAAGGTAGATGCTCTTTTTGAAGCCTATGATTCATCTCCTTACTCGGCCAGTGATTGTTCTTTTTTTACCTTGAAAATCGGGATATCTATGTTCAAACTGCCATGCTATCGCACCTTTTGCCTTCACTATGAAAACCACTTTTGTTTTAAGAGGTTTTTGTGCAGTTCAAACTTAAATGTCACACCGGCAACTCTTGATTTAGTTGAACTACATAAAATGAGAGGGATATCCATTCATGTTGGAGATTCATATTTGATCTGTTGCATCCATGAAAGGTCGTACGGACTTCACCATCATGATTGTGACAGTGTGCTTTGAGATGTTGTGCACTTGTAGTTGGTACTGTTTGTTAAATAAATGTTGAATTGCCCCCCGCTATTGTATTGTGTCTTTTCCCATGAGTGAACAAAAATGGGACCCAACCTAGACATGAATTTACGATTGTTGCTTGTACAAACAAACTCTGCATAACCCCCTTTATAAGTAGATGGAGCACAGGTGCTGTTGCGCCACTCTCCTCTGGACTGTTATGCTTTTTGTTAATCTAATGCACACTGGTAAAATTAAGGCAATGCACTCTTAGAATAAACTACTGAATCTTAGTTCAAAAATCGTGCAACCCTGTTAGGGTCGGCGGGGTACCATTTCTATTAGGATTGGCGGGAGTACGTGTTTAAGAAAGTATTGTGAGATTAATGTCTCTGTTATTAATAACAGTTAAAGTGTTTTACAAATGGTACAATCCTGCTTTGTAGTTCTTTTTACAGTTTAACCAAGGATATTTCTCAGTAATTGTTTCTTTTAACTATTTGTGCATATAGGGATATCCAAAACAACTTCTGCCCAGTTCTATTTCGACTTTGATTTTAGTTGAACTGCACAAAGGAGACCAAGTGTTTAAGGCAAACGTTGCATTATTGGGCCCAGTTGGTCCTTTCCACTTGTGCAGCAAAGAAGCAGTCACTGTTTTGCGCTACATTACACAAGGGAATGACCGAGAAGCTTTAGAGTATTAGTAGAGCTAGTGACAATGACTAGTCTGCACAGACAAGGGGAACTACACTCAACACAGCAAGTGCGGTGCAAAATCCACTCCACAAGGAAAGGTATGACCAAGTCAGGGCCGACGCAGCTGTAACAAACGACGGTCGGTATCGGCCTTCATCATCATGATCATGCTCTTGTATGTTGTTATTTAATTTATTGTTGTATGTGGTTTGACTAAATGTTAATTAAGCTATTCTGTATGTGCTATCTTTCCTGTTAAGATAATGAAGAGATGATTATAGTTATGAGCGTATGTTTAATCAACTAAGTCACACTATTATATTCATCACACTTTTTTGTATTATGAGACAGGGATGCTCATCTTGATTTCAGTGGGAACTACACAAAAGTCAGATGATTCAGTCCTCCATAATACTTCATACATGCCCAATACATCGAATGGTTCTCTAATCATTAGTCGTACCTTGAGCACCAGACATCTACCTGAAGGATCATGCCAACATTTCCAAGGGCCTTGCAACATATAAATATGAAATCCACCTGCTACGCAAGGAATGTTGATTTCAGGTGAAACGTGCACAAAAAGATAGCTGGTAATCACGGCTCCATGGTGCCATTCTCAATGTGCAAACTGCATGACACAACCCTGCCCGTTCCACAATCATAGGCATTACATTTGAAGGGAAAAGCTTGTAAAGTTTAATCATTGATGTTACAAAGAAGACATTCATTTATATTTTGAATTGGGAAACCTTGTCAAATGTTTGCCATGATGTTGAGCCAGAAGACATGCATTTGATATTTTGGAATGGGACGCCCCTTTGATGTGAGCACGAGTCGATCATTTTTGTGCCTAGTTCCGTATGTTCAGTTTAGAAAGTAAATTTACTCTGATGAGATGCATAGTCAGGATGTTGACTTATGTAAGGTAATTTTAAACAAGTTTGTTCAAAAGTTTGTCTATGAAAGCCAGGCTTGTGGTTTGATTGCAAAGGTTGGCTTTGAAGGTTTGTGGCAGGCGGCATCACGAAGCTGTCACCGTGCTCCTCGAGAATAATGCTTGTATTTGTTGTGCACTGTTGATCTACTGCAGTGTGATTTGCATGTCAAGAGATCATCCTCTTCTGTTGTTTGTGTGCTTAAGACGTTCATCGTTCTAGGTTCATTTCATAGCCTATACGACAACTCGGGTAGGTTAGAGTGTGAAACCATTAGATATTCCGACCAACTCTCATCTTAGGCCGGTTGATTGGATCGTCGTATTCCAATGAAAAACCGCTTGTAAAAAAAGCAGATGGTCTTGGGCCGAGAGCGCTTGGTGGTCCATTTTCGACTGTGGTAAAATATAGACAGGTTCTCAAATTACACGCGTAAACTCGTGTGTTTTTGTTAGAGGACCTCGGGCCGTCGGTTGCATACGCCTGATGTGTTACACGGTTGTTTCATGGTAAAAGGTAATTACAACTGTGTCCTAATACAGGTGTGAAACAATCCAGAGATCCCAAGTGCAGCCTTAACGTTTGATGTCGGCTCAGCTCTGAATGTGCTCATAGGGTCCGATGATCACTGGGTCTCTGAACGACCAAGGGCGACTGTATCAGACCATCCGTCATAGGGCCCGCGAGGCCCCTCTCCGTGTCGTTCCTTCGAGTTGTGCACTCGCCGTGTGCCGCCATCTCGCGTTGTCATATGGTCAACGAACATGAGGAATCAGGCGAGAGGTTACTTGGAGAGGAGACAGTAGGGACCACAAGGGGCATAGCCCATACATACGCAATGCCGCCTTATGTATAAGACATATTTTTTTGCTTCCTCCTGGTTTCCTGCATCATGGTCCCACACCATTGTGTCACCTATTAGTCATAACGAGAGAATTGCACAAGGACGTGGCCGCAGACTCGGAACCCAGCAGCTTTGAGCAGTATTTGTTTTTGAGGTGTGAGAGAGTTTTGGGCGATGTTTTGTGTTGTTGTTCAGAGAGCAGGGTGACAACTGGGTGGGCATGTGGCCCATCTAGCCCAGGCTATTATTTTATGCGACCACAATATCAGCCCAAATATAGTTTTCAAGATGAACATGGCCTAGCCCGCTTACTTTTTTTGAGGAATACCCAACACAGGGTAACTTGTTATTCTCAGCCCCGCTGGGTGAAATCGTTCCTAGAGGGAGTGCTTCATTAGGCCTAACAAGAAAATGGCTTTAAGAAATAATAATCGGGATTGTAATTATAAAAACTGGGCGTTTGTAAATATAAAAAATGCACAAAACAGGTAATTAGTTCAAAAATATTATTTTGGATTTTGAAATTTTAATTTCATTACTGTGTTGCGCGAGACAATATTTCGTTAGATTTTACCTAATACCAAATTTATTTTGAAAATTATATTAATTCCACTCGAAATTTCGGGAAAAAATATTTGGGATCCATCAAATGTGGGATTTTTTGTTGAATTCGTGTTTGACGGTTGGTTGAAATTAGTAATCGTTGTCCTGGCTAGAAAGTGGGCTTTGTAATTTAACAATGTAAAGGGCTTGTATAAGTCTTAGAAATTAGAATTCCAAAATGGGTTGTACATTATTACAAATCGTAAATGGGATATAGTTTCTGCCACGGCACTTGTTGGGGGCTACTAAGTTGCGCGTACGCAGGACTTGTCAACTTATAGCACACATGATTAGCGTCGAGTGCCCGTGATGTCCATCCAACGGATGTCGTGCTTCTTCAGCTTGGATATTCTTTGCTTCAGCCGCCCAAACCACCGCGGCAGAGTACCGACTGGTAACGACTCACGTGGACGGCGTGCTGCCGGCCAGAGCTCACTGGCCCGCACTCCCACGCCGGTCCAGGCCATTCCTCCACTTCCCACCCCCAACCACCACCTCCTGGTTATTCTCGGGGCGATGGCAGCCTCACACCGGCAGCCCAAACCAAGGGTGAACCGTCGTATCCCCTCGGTGGGCATCCCAATGCTGGTTGTTTTGTTACCGGGTCAGGTAATTCCCTCGAGGACTCGCCATTGTTCACCGCGTTAGTTCTCTCACGTCGGTCCGTTTGTGGTCCAACTTGTAAAACAAATTGGACAAGCCATCGAAAGAGGATGGACGTGGAAGTGGCTGACAGTAGGGAACCCACAGGCCATGGGCGCACGCAGGGCAAGTGCCCCCTTATTATGACGGGAAAACAAATGATTTCCTCCCTGAAGGTTTGAACCACCAGCTACATTTCGCACGCAAGGAAGTGCATTCCTTATTACGCGGAAGATAAAAGTTTCCTCTCCCTAACAGCGGGACCCCACCACTTATTATGACCATTTCATGACAAAATAGATGAACCAAAAGATGCTAAATGTTTCTTGTTATTCAAACTCAGAAGAAAAGAAGAAGAAATTAAAAAAACCAGGAAAACAAGCTTCGCACGCAAGGAAGTTGCACCGTTATTACGCGCAAAAAAAATATTCCCCTTGTAGCTGGGAACCCCACCAGTTTGAGGCCTGACTTGGGGGCTATAAGTTGACACGTAACTATCGTGGTGGCGCATGGCAGATTGCAAGGGATGGCTAAAGTAAGAGAGGGACAGGCTCGGAGGGCACCGGTGGGCTCCAAGAGCGAGGTCAGGTATATGAGCGAGCGAGGGACACAAGACTACCCAGGTTCGGGGCTTCCGAAGAGATAACACCCACTAGTCCTGCGAGAGTTGTGGTTTCATATGTGAGGATACAAGCTTGCGACCTAGAGCGTTGTTTTGGGGAGGAGGGAAGGCAGGCCAAGAGTAGGATGTCCTTCTCCTGGCGTGTGTGTTACTATGATGGTCTGATCGTGTGGGTCTCTCCCGTGATGGAGGCCTCCTGGGGGGGTTTTAGGTCAACCCCCCAGGGGTAAATGGTTAAAGTTACATGCCGTGGGGACGGGATGGTCAGTGTCGTGGGAAGCCGGCACTGGGCACGCCGGGGGTACCAAGGAATGCCGTTTCTCTGGGCGCAGGCCACCGCGCACCAGAGGGCAACTGTTCCCCATCTTGTTCATGCGTAACGGAAGGTTTGAGCGGCTCGGCTACAGTGGCGGTCTGTCTGGTCGCCGTCGGTTGTGTCGGGGGAGGTGGGGGGGGGGGGTGCGCGGTGTAGCCAGCCTGCCCTGGTACAGCGGTGTTAGGTGGGACCACTATGCCCATCTCCGTGCAGTCAGCGGAAAGAGGTGGGCACTGTGTCCTTGCTTCACTCTGCATGGGGACTTGTTTCCGTCGTACGCCTTGGATGGGACGGGAGCATGACCTGTGGCCGGGTTTAGGGGAGCTGTCTATGATTGTGCTGTTGTCGATGAAGGCTTGACTTGGCTGGAGCCGGCCGGCATGCGCCAGCGGCGGCTTGGCCGGCGTTGCGGGGACTGGCCTGGTTGCGCTCGGAATTCGGCCCAAGGGCAAGCCAGATAGAGGGGCATGTCTAGCCCCAATGTTTTTGAAAGGGATCCGGGTCCGTTCCGTCCTGCCATGCACGGGGGTCCATCCCCCCGACAAGTAGTCCCCGAAGCTTGTGAAGAGCACTGCATGTTCAGAAGGGGGGCCTTCGCAGTTCACCCCCTGAGAAGGCGGCTGGATGTTGGTGAAAGGCTTGCGGATGCTGGGCCAGGCCAACACACATTGTGTGCCGCCTTTCGAAAACGGTCGTGGCATCTCTTGGGCCTTGGACTGGAAACGAGGAGTCCGCTTGTTATCTTGAAGGCGAAGGGCACGCGCCCTCCCAAGGGCCGACACAGGCGGCACATTGGCGATCAGTAGCCGGAGAGGGGTACTGCCAGACCACGCGCGTGACGGGACATGTACAGCGGGCTGGGGCCAGCCAAGCCGGCGCCCTCGACCCCGCGGCGGGGATTTAATGCGGTGGCCGCAGACGGTTGCCCATTCTCGATGCAGTTAATTGGGGGGAATCGGCCCCACATAATGCCGGAGAAGTGGAATCGTGAGTGCAGCGATCCCACTCCCCACATTCGTGCGCGGCGGCTATCAAATCGGGGGGAGGGCGGTGGATAATTCAAGCAGCAGCGCACCATACTCCATCTTCCTCCTAGCCCTATCTTCCGAGCCCTCGGCACACCGCAGTGCATCACCGCTGAGAACCGGCGCACCGCTGCGCTCTGCAGAGTGCCTAGAGCAGCCACCCCAATCCTATCGCCTTAGTGACGTTGCTTCTCTTCCCCTGCCACACTCACCGATGCGCGGCCCAAGGGGTTGGGAGGGGTAGGAGGTCAAAGCGAACGATACTCCAGTATATATGACGATATGCAGGGGCGACCACGGGAAAGAGGGATGGCTGAGAACGCTGCCGCCGGGGGGGCAGAAGCGGTGAAACACAGGACCGGAGGGGACCGAAACTCGAGTGTTAATGCGTAAAATCCATTGAGGTGGGGTCGGATAAACCTCCATTCGAGACGACTCTTATTGCTGTGCTCTATCTTGGGATCACGATATCTTGGAGGATAACAGCAAGGATGGTGACCTCGGAGAATGCAGGTGGGTGCTACTGCGTCGAAGCCCAGCATAGAGTATTGGAGGTCGATTGACGTGAAAATCGATGGGTAAGTTATAATGAAGCTAGTAGGGGCAGCGGGAGGCGGCGTGAGTCTGATGCGGGGCCGCCGCTTCTCGGACTCGGCCGCACGGGTGGTGTGCCAAGTGTGCTGGGAGGATTATGCCAAGAAAGTGGCATTTATCTATTCTTCTACGCTCTGGAACCTCGGCACGGACGCAATCAACCAGGCGCCCTGTTGATTGACGCCGCAGGCCCAAGACCAACGGAATTACTGTGCCCCAAGAACCCCGGCGTAGGTGGGCTAAACCTGAGAAACAGGGTCATGGAGATGGACGAGCAGGAGGGGCTAAACGGGGAGGGAACCTATCGCCGACTACATTGCAGACGGGGGCTGCGCTGCAGCTGCAAAGCGGACAGATGCAAATACAATCGGCACCGAGAGACTAGCCTCCAGGACCCAACAGATGTCATGCGGGGTGGCGACGCTGAGGAGCAGATTCTACTGGCTTAAGTCAACGACCATCTCGAAGGCGGGATGACGGAGGAGTGCCCTTCGGGAAGGCGCCCACAGCCAAGGGAAACCAAGCGCCGGCCAGTTGAGCCTTGGTCTTCGATTTTGCAATGTGCCATCTCTTCTTCATCTGATGCAACAGGGAGGTTTATTGCCTGAACGCACATCAGGATCATACGGTATGACAGAACGATGAAACAGGTATAGGGCACGCCCAAGCGAGCCAGGCTCGGAGAGGAGGGGCGGGAGAGTCCTTCGCCGGAACCAGGAACGGCCGACGTCAGCCGGCATGACACCGAGGCTGGCGTGACGTTTGCCCGTGGGTGAGAGTACCCAGAGCCATTGCGAGGCTGGCCGGAACGACGAGGAGGGTTCTGATTGATGATTGGTGGTGTGCAGCACGCGAGTGAGGGAGACGGCCATGTCGACCCCCCAAGACTGGCAGAGAAGAGGCGGTTGACGCCGGGTCGGCTCGGGCGCGGCGACAAGTGAGCCTTGCCGCCACGGGACAGACTTGGTGCATCGAAGCCGGCCGCAAAGCATGCAGGTGCCGGAAAATGGCCGGGGTGGCAGCAGGCACAAAAACGAGGAAAGCGCGTGTGGATCACATGGTGCGACTGACAGGCAGGCAATACTCGGAACGGCGATGGGTATGTGTTTTGTGATCCAAGCGGGCTAGGACACAGTCGTTCTTTTCTTATGCTTTGTTGTGGTGTGATGCCAGGACGCCGAGGACCTTGGAGTTGGTGCGCCGGTGCCATGTCCGGGGTGGCTTTGTTCAAGAGGACCAGGAGTTTAGCGCATGACATGACCGAGGGCTCGGCCAGGGGCGACCTTGGTTAACCCGGCAGGACATGGAGCGTTGTGCCTGGAGGGACCGCAAACAAGGCCCTCGAGGGGCGGATGGGCTGACGGCTTACCGCCATGGTGGAGGAAGCCTTGGCCAGGCCATGGGCGATGGGGCGGGGTATAGAGCGAGGGGCCAGGACACCACGGACCCTGCCTGGCCGAAGAGCCGGAGGACTCGGCGGAGGCGAGGACGCGACCCGACGGCCGGGTGGAGGTGGCGATGACGACTAGGAGGTCATGGCGATCAAGGATGACATCCACCCGGAACAAACGTGGTCGAGTGGGTGGCAGGTGAAGGAGGAGGAGGGGGTCGTGCCTGGAAGGGACGCCACAGCGACGCGCGGACGGAGAATGAATGGGGAGTGCGGACGGGGCGTGCAGGGAAGAGGACGGAGGGGGAGGGGGACACAGGACGGTGAGTGGAAGTACGCGGCTGACGAGAGGGAACAGAGCGAGGCGGGAACACGCCTTGGTGATCAGGCAGCTGCATGCGGCACCGGGAGCCAGTCGCTGACTGCATGGTCGCAGCAGGGCCCGGGCCAGGTACCAGCCGTTGACCAATCTTCGGGCCGCTGATGACAGGAGGCTAGGCGGCAGATGGGCGCCATGCACGGCATCTCCGCAGGGTGCGGACCGGGTTCAGGCTGCCCCAGACGAGTGGAGCGCTCAATGTTGTAAGTTTTCTCCTTCGGTTTGTTCTAGCGAGCCGGCCAGTGGGGGCCGCGCCAGCGCCAACCACTGAGTGTAAGCCCCCGAGGTTCGGGCCAACTACGTAGGACGGTGGGTCAAACATCTAAAAAAGTGTCTGTGCTGAACCTTGCTTTTCTGCAGCACCTAGATGCCCCCGAGTAGGATCTACCAATCGGCTTCTGGAGAAGCACCACCAGAGTCACGGCGCAGCTTGCCGAAGGAGGAGGCACTCCGCCTTGCCGAAAGTAGTCTTGCGTGCTCTTAGTGTGGCTCGCTAGCGCACCACTGGGTGTATGTATAGCCCCCAAGATTCGGCCAACTACAAAGTAGTGGGTCGAAATCTTAAATGTTTTGTCTTTTCTTCTGTCATATTTGACTTTGAATCTTTGCTGCACAGCGTGCGGCCGAGGGCTGCCGGACCTGGCGAGCCGGCTGACGAAGCCGGCCTCGAGCCGAATCCGGAGCGTCCAGGGTATTTCAAGGGGTATATTCAGAAAACGCCTGGACTCATAAGACATGCTTGTGGGACTGCCTTACTTCAAAGACCTCCTTTGCCCACACAACATCGACGTGATGCACATTGAAAAGAATGTCGGCGAGGCCCTCTTTGGTACATTGTTCGGCATAGAGGGGAAAACAAAGGATATCTAAGGCTAGAGTCGATCAGCAGGCTCTATTGATTGACCGCTACAAAACATGTGACAACCGAAAGGAAAGAAGAACTGGACGAAGCCAAAGGCATGGTTCAATCTTGGAAGGCCAGTTATGAGGAAATACTCCGTGGGTGAAAAAGGAGTTGATGTTCCCCGTGGGTATGCAGCGAATCTAAAGAGGGGAGCGAGCCTTGAAAAATTGAAAATATTTGGTCTCAAGAGTCATGATTGGCACATATGGCTTGAGCGGGTAATGCCGGTGATGTTGCGTGGCTTTATCCCTGAGGTGAATGTCTAGTACTGGCAGAGCTGAGCTATTTCTTCGTGTTCTTTGCGCGAAAGAACTATCGCCTGGCTGCTTGAAGAACTGGAAGAGTTGGCGCCGGAGTGATCTGCAAGTTAGAGAGGATCTTTCCACGGGCTTCTTTAATCCAATGCAGCATTTGATTTGTTCCTGACCGAGGCACGATTGGGGGGGCCCGTGCAATCGTTGGTGCTACACAACTGAGAGGATGCAGAAGACACTCGAGAAAAATGTAAAAATAAACGTCGAATTGAAGCAACGATGGCCGAGGCATTCATTACTGAGGAGGCGGCAAACTTCGTGACAGCACACTACGAAGCCAAAAATCGTCATTTGCATAATTCGAAGCCTCGGTACAATTGCTGGCAACCCTAAAAGGGTGGATCCAACCTCAGCCTATTCAAAGGGAAGCTCGCACCAGCCGGTGCTTATACTCCCTATCGTTGGATGCGACGAATGGCGGACCATTATGTTGTATATCTAAAAAACCTAACAGAAGTGCGGCCGTACATCGAGTAAGTTCTCGGTACATTGTTTCGCAACCTCTAATTCCTTTGAACTGCTCTTATTCCCGGATATTGATACAGTCGATACATCGCCGAATTCTCGTATGGAGCGGTGATCCAAAAGGATTCCGTCGAAGAGTATGAGCTTCTGGCAATGTATGGAGGCGGCTATCCCGGTTTCATCTCTTAGTTCAAACAAACGTAATTTCCATAGACCATTTCATTTCTTCTTCTAATTTCCGGCTAAGCAACAATCCTTTCGTATTAAACTTGTAGGCTAGTTCAGAGTCTATGGACGCCGAATTGAGACAATCGCTAATGGTTTTGAATATAAGGTCCGTTCATTGACAAATACGACATCAACGGGTATCACTTTCGTACCTATGGCAAAGAGCTATCTATGGCCGACCGAAAGTCTACAAATTGTTGTGTCTCTGCTATCGGCGAAGGAGATACCAAGTATATGGAAGAGTTGAAGCAATTTATGAACTTCTAATCTATGGTGCCAACCACCGAACGTCGTAGTCTTCAAATGTTATTGGTTCCAGCCGAAGGAGACTAGAAGGACCATGACAACTAGGGCTAGTCGAAATCAAACAAAGCACCCATTTGAATTTTCCGATGTATATATAGGCTCAACAGGCGACCCAAGTTTTCTATCTACCGTGGGCCTGCCAAAGTGATCCAAATCTCAAAGGTTGGGATGTCGTTTATGAAGTGCCGCCACATGTTAGACCACCTCCCCCCAATGAAGAGGATTATGAACCTCACATTAACCCAGACACATAGAAGGAGAATTCTTCCAAGAAACACGTCTTTCAAAAAACGTTTCAAGAAACCGCTCTACTTCACCCCAGAACATTGAAGTAGACAACGGTAGTGAATCCGAGCCTGAGCTGGAACAAGAAGAGCCGGAACAGAAGAGGTTACTGCTGCGGATGACCTGTCAATGCTTGACCGATTATGTACAGGAGGCCTTCCACATGGGATGCATTATTGTGATGATGAGCACGTCATACTGATAGTGATGATGATGATGCATTATTGACCCCGAAGCATATATAGACGATGATGATGATGCATTATTAATGATGACGATGAAGATTAATATTATAGTTCATGTCAGGTATTCAATTATTATTATGTACATATATATTATTATTAGTATGATGATGATACACTAAATTACATACATATATTATTCATGTCAGGATTCATTCTTTTTGTTGTACTAATTTCGTTTACTCTTTGTCATTGCAGGGTTGACAGATGGTGGGGCGGGTCGAGAGCGCTCGAGGCTCTTCCGGCGCGTGGTGGGGGGTAGTTCCATTCCACCCCAGAGCCTCTGGAGAGCGCTGGATCTGGTATGTAGCACCACCGGTGGTCGCTTCTTCTTCGGCAGGGAGAGGTCGGGGGGGGGGGGGAAGAAGGCTGCTAGAGGTGGACGTGGCGGCGGGCGAGGTAGGAAGGCTGCTGCTACACCTTCCTCGCCGCACCCCCAGCTGATTCACCCGACCACAGGAGTGCTCCGTCTGGATGGAGCCGCCTGAGGTGGAGCCATCTCGGACTCCGGTCCACGAGCCTCGGGCCGACGAGCATCGGGCCGCTGAGCCTTCGTCCCGTGAGACTCCGTCCCACAAGACTCCGGAGCTCAGCAGGGATCACGCTGAGTCGCCGCAGAACCCTTTGGAGGACTCGCCGGAGTCGAGTGGCCGTGTGAGGGTGGCTATAGCTCTGATAGCTATAGCGAGGGTGAGGGGGGTGAGGGGCGCAAAGTCTACCAGCGTGGTGGTACAAAGCTCCCTGACACCCCGGCGACCCCGACCAGAGGTGGTTGATTGCGCCTAGCGGGGAGAAGTAAGTGCATTTACTCTTTTAACCTTTTGTCTTCACGTTTCTTCGAATATCTAATGCGTTGGCCTTGTCACATACTGCAGGTCTTGGACACACCGAGCCGAATGTCTGCAAGCCCAACAGTGTCCTTGGTGTGATTTGTCGCCAGAGCTTCCCGGGGTGGGTCACGTTACCCGGTGAGGGCCGGGTTCGAGAGCTAGGAATGACCTGGGAGCACTACTTGGCTGCCCCGGCCCCGCGGGGCATAGGATCGGCGATGTCGAGTGCCACACGGTCGCGACATTGTGATCCAGACGTTTGGGTAAGTTGTCCTTTGCCGTCTATGTGTGTTTTTTCTTTGATTGGCAACCCTAGTGTAGTTACTAATCCATGTTTTCTTGTTTGATTGCAGACCTTCTACAGGTGTGCTGAGGGACAGGAGGAGGCCGCGGCTCGGGTTATCGACACTGAGTGCAGGCGCCTACTTCAAAACTTTCGGCACGAGGCTCGGACGCAGGCTGTTCGAGACTACTTCGCCTCGGCTGGTATTAGGAGGAAAAAAGAGAAGTGCCGCGTCAAGTATCTGAGTAGGAGAAGTACATGAGGTAATTACCTATTCTTAAGGCCTTGTATTAGTTCCTTGATTTGATTCGTAGGCGTAGCGCTCAAATTTCTCTTGCTTAACTTAGGTGCCCCCGAGATGGTGTGCGGATAGGATGGACTGTGGGAGGCGTTGGTGGAAGAGTGGTGCACTCCCGAATGGCGCTCCGTCCACGACACTGCAAAGAACAAGCGTGCCCAAATGAAAGGTGTCCCACACCATCTAGGCAGCGTCAACCTACGTCAGTTCGGGGAAAACTGGGTATGTGGTTTGCTTCATGATTCATGCAAATCATTCTTCATGCTAGCTTGAGCCCTTAACTAATACTCTGTTCCTCTCTTTTAGGCGCGACACAACAAGGCTCCAGTGCCAGAGCTGTTCGACCTCTATGCCAGTCCAATACTGCCTCGTACAGAAGGCCAAGGCATTCTCTGAGTCTGACCTTGATGATCCAGAGAAATTCACCAACCCCACCTCCCACCACAAGCTTGTGATGTACAGAGACCAGGGGAAGGCGAGGAAAGGGCCGGACTTTAACCCGAGCCAACCTCTTGATCCAGAGCTGGTGATGATATCTGGTGGCGGGAGGTCCCATGGCTCGTTAGCCATTGGGAAGGACTGATACGTGTAGTAGCACTCTCCGCAGATCAAGAAGCGCCAGACCAGCTCCGATCCTGAAGTATTGCCTCAGCACGGCCAGTGGAGCTCCAATTCAAGGTTAGTATACCGAATCAGATACCTTTCCTCCATTACATTGTGGTGTGCGGCTCGTCGATTATTACAATGCTAATGAGTGGTGTTGCAGGCTGCTATTGAGGCAGAGAGAGCAAAGACCCAGGCGCTATTGAGGAAGAGAGAGCGAGAACACGCAGGCGCTTCTAGCGGAGAGGGACGGCAGACGGCCAAGCTGTTGGAGGAGGAGAGGAACCGGAACATGATGGCTACCGGGCCCTATACGAGATGTTCGCGGTAATTTTCTTTTGCATGTTAGCCAAATCATGCACGTAATGTTCCTTACATTAGTATCTAATATGACTGACTCGTCAAAACCAAATGTGCAGACCATGTGCGAGAAGACCGCGACGACTCCTCCGGCGATGCCAGACATTGTTCCGGCGGGCACGGTGAGTTTCATTGAATGGTCATTAGTTACTAGTCTTCACATTTGAGTTGCATCATGTTAACGATACATTGGAAATGATCTTTGGTGCAGCATAACTCCCGACAAGCATCGACCGATGCTTCTTCGTCTGCCACTGGCGCGACCGGTCCTAAAGCTACACCTCTTGATGACGGTAAGTTTTCCCAAGTGTTTAGCTTAACAAATGCATACTTAGCTTAGAAATGACCTAGTCGTGTGCCTTTGGTAGCCTTCCATACAGGGAAATGCCTCCTTGTGCTTCCACTAAGCCATGGTAGGTCGCTACTGCTCCGGAACACATGGATTGACCGGTATGTGTCCTTCTTTGCTCCTGTGTCTGGCCTAGGGAAATGTCACGCGGTGTATCACCGAAGCCTTGTAGCTTGCTACGACTTGGTTGCACTCGCTGAGACGACACGTGCTTTGCTGGTCATGTATGCCTGTCCCTGTACGTTTGTGCCACCTGGTTCTATGACTAGTCATGTCGGCCCGGGTTCTCTGCCATATGGATACTAGCGACTAATCATAACTAGCATTTTTTTCCTCCAAAATGACTCAATATGCTTAGCTAGCTCAAAAATGACATAATAAGCTTAATTAGCTCAAAAATGACCTATTTAACCTAGGATAGCTCTAAAATGACCTATACTTAGCATTATTCCTCCAAAATGACTTATATGCTCCAAAGTACTTAATATGCTCCAAAATGACCTATGTAGCTCCAAAATGACTTAATATGCTCCAAAATGACCTATTTAGCTCCAAAATGACCTATTTAGCTCCAAATGACTTATAGCTCCTAAATGACCTATTTAGCTCCAAAATGACCTATTTAGCTCCAAAATGACTTATTATGCCTCCAAAATGACCTATTTAGCTCCAAAAATGACCTATTAGCTCGAAAATGACTTAATATGCTCCTAAATGACCTATTTAGCTCCAAAATGACTTTAATATGCTCCCCAAATGACCTATTTAGCTCGAAAATGACTTAATATGCTCCTAAATGACCTATTTAGCTCCAAAATGACCTATTTAGCTCCAAAATGACTTAATATGCTCCAAAATGACCTATTTAACTAGGTTAGCTCTAAAATGACCTATTTAGTTCATTTATGACATACTTAGCCTATTTAGGTAAAAAATGGCCTATTTAACTAGGTTAGCTCTAAAATGACACAAGTAAGCAATAAGAAGAAGAAAAAGAAAGAGAAGAAAAATTCTGCTTCTTTTTCTTCTTCTACTCTTCTAGTCTTCTTCTTCTTCTAACTTTCTTCTTTCCCATTTTGCAGATTTGCTTCAGATCACGGAAGCTTGCGTTGGAGTCTACTCTTCTCCTTGTCCTTCCTTTTTGTTTTGATTTTGTAGGATGAACAATTTGAAACTTGCTACGTATATATGTATGGAATGATGGTGGCTATATTATATATGGACCTTTTGCTTAATTGTTGGATATGTTGGACTTTTCATTTGGTGTATATATGTGTTGGATGATGATATATGTGTTGGATATGTTGGATGATCCATATGGCAGGGATATGTTGGCTATATGTACTTGTTGAAATATTTTGAAATGAATATATATATATATATATCTGTGAAATTGATTGAATTTAAGAAAAAATAGGGGCTATATAGCCAATTTGCCGTCTGCTAACAGACGGCAAAGGGGTTTGCCGTCTGCTAGCAGATGGCAAATAGGCCACGTGGCAGCAGCCTGTTCAACCTGGGCTGGCCTATTTGGCCTCTTTGCCGTCTGCTAGCAGACGGCAAAGAAGAAAAGGTCTTTGCCATCTGCTGGCAGACGGCAAAGAAGCAAGGTCTTTGCCATCTGCCAGTAGACGGCAAAGAAGCAAAGGCCTTTGCCATCTGCTGGCAGACGGCAAAGAAGAAATGTCTTTGCCATCTGCTAGCAGACGGCAAAGAAGCAAAGCTCTTTGCCCTCTGCTAGCAGACGGCAAAGAAGCAAGGTCTTTGCCGTCTGCTGGCAGACGGCAAAGAGCACCGTTAGCCCCCTAACAGGGCTATCACCTTTTTTGTGTCGTCCACAAGCTTTGCCATCTGCTAGCAGACGGCAAAGAACTTTCCTTCTTTGCCGTCCGCCAGCAGACGGCAAAGCGGCCTTTACCGGCAGCAGTTCAGCCGGAGTGTTTGCTGTTTGCTGGCAGATGGCAAAGGCTTTGCCATCCGCCAAAATGCCTTTGCCATCTGCTATGGCAGACGGCAAAGCAGCTGATTCCAGTAGTGGTTGTTCTATTTATATGGGTAATATCTTTTATGGTCATGCACCCATTGTGAGGGGTTTATACTTATTGAATCTCGATAGTGATGATACACATGTTCATAACATTGATGCCAAAAGATGTAGAGTTGATAATGATAGTACCACTTTCTTGTGGCACTGCCGCTTAGGTCATATTGGTGTAAAGCGCATGAAGAAACTCCATGCTGATGGACTTTTGGAGTCACTTGATTTTGAATCACTTGACACATGCGAACCATGCCTCATAGGCAAGATGACTAAGACCCTGTTTTCTGAAACAATGGAACGGGCAAGTGACTTGTTGGAAATCATACATACTGATGTGTGCGGTCCGATGAGTGTTGACGCACGCGGTGGATATTGTTACTTTCTCACCTTCACCGATGACTTGAGTAGATATGGGTATATTTACTTAATGAAGCATAAGTCTGAAACATTTGAAAAGTTCAAGCAATTTCAGAGTGAAGTTGAGAATCATCATAACAAGAAGATCAAATTCCTATGATCTGATCGAGGGGGAGAGTATCTGAGTTATGAGTTTGGCAATCACTTAAGACAATGTGGAATCATTTCATAGTTGACGCCACCTGGAACACCACAGCGTAATGGTGTGTCTGAACGTCGTAATTGAACCTTATTGGATATGGTGTGTTCTATGATGTCTCTTGCCGATCTACCACTATTGTTTTGGGGTTATGCATTAGAAACAGCTACATTCACTTTAAATAGGGCACCATCTAAGTCCATAGAGACGACACCGTATGAACTATGGTTTGGCAAGAAACCTGAGCTGTCGTTCCTTAAGGTTTGGGGCTACGATGCTTATGTCAAAAGGCTTGAGCCGGAAAAACTCGAACCCAAAACGGACAAATGCGTCTTCATAGGATACCCAAAGGAGACAATTGGGTATACGTTCTATCTCAGATCCGAGGGCAAAGTGTTTGTCGATAAGAACGGTTCCTTTCTCGAGAAGGAGTTTCTCTTGAAAGAATTGAGTGGGAGGAATATAAAACTTGATGAGGTTGTTGAACCTTTACTTCAACTAGTGAGTAGTGCAGTGCAGAAACATGTTTCTGTGACACCTACGTCAGTTGAAGAGGAAGCTAATGATAGTGATCATGAAGTTTCGGATCAAGTTACTATTGAACCTCGTAGGTCGACAAGGGTACATACAACTCCTGAGTGGTACAGTAACCCTGTCTTAGATGTCATGTTGTTGGACAATGATGAACCTACGAGCTATGGAGAAGCGATGGTGGGCCCGTTCCGACAAATGGTTAGAGGCCATGAAATCCGAGATGGGATCCATGTATGAAAACAAAGTGTGGACTTTGGAAGTATTACCTGAAGGGCGAAAAGCCATTAAGAATAAATGGATCTTCAAGAAGAAGACGGACGCGGACGGTAATGTCACCGTCTATAAAGCTAGAATTCTGGCAAAGGGGTTTTCACAAGTTCAAGGAGTTGACTACGATGAGACTTTCTCACCCGTAGCGATGCTTAAGTCTGTCAGAATCATGTTGGCAATAGCTGCATTTTTCGATTATGAAATCTGGCAGATGGATGTAAAAACAGCGTTCCTTAACGGTTTCCTTAAGGAAGAGTTGTATATGATGCAACCGGAAGGTTTTGTCGATCCAGAGAATGTTGACAAAGTGTGCAAACTCCAGTGATCCATTTATGGACTGGTGCAAGCATCTCGGAGTTGGAATCTTTGCTTTGATGAGGTGATCAAAGCGTTCTGGTTTATACAAGTTTACGGAGAAGCTTGTATTTACAAGAAAGTGAGTGGGAGCTCTATAGCGTTTCTAATATTATATGTGGTTGACATATTGCTGATTGGAAACAATATAGAACTTTTGGAAAATGTGAAGGAATATTTGAACAAGAGTTTTTCAATAAAGGACCTAGGAGAAGCTGCTTTCATATTAGGCATCAAGATCTATAGAGATAGATCGAGACGCTTGATAGGGCTTTCACAAAGCACGCACCTTGATAAGATTTTGAAGAAGTTTAAAATGGATCAGTCCAAGAAGGGGTTCTTGCCTGTTTTACAAGGTGTGAAGTTGAGTCAGACTCAATGCCCAACGACTACAGAGGATAGAGAAAAGATGAGTGTCATCCCCTATGCCTCTGCCATAGGCTCTATCATGTATGCGATGCTGTGCACAAGACCGGATGTCAGCCTTGCCATAAGTATGGTCAGAAGGTTTCAAAGTAATCCAGGAGTGGATCACTGGATAGCGGTGAAGAATATCCTTAAGTACCTGAAAAGGACTAGGGAAATGTTTCTCATTTATGGAGGTGATCAAGAGCTCGTCGTAAAGTGTTACGTCGATGCAAGCTTTGCCACTGATCCGGATGACTCTAAGTCTCAAACCGGATACGTATATATTCTGAATGGGGGAGCGGTAAGTTGGTGCAGTTCCAAGCAAAGCGTGGTAGCTGATTCTACATGCGAAGCAGAGTACATAGCTGCCTCGAAGGCAGTGAAGGAAGGTGTCTGGATGAAGCAGTTCATGATAGATCTTGGAGTTGTGCCCAGTGCACTGGACCCGATGACTCTGTTCTGTGACAACACTAGTGCCATTGCTCTAGCCAAGGAACTAAGGTTTCACAAGAGGACCAGACACATAAAGCGGCACTTCAATTCCATCCGTGATTACATCAAGGAGGAAGACATAAACATTTGCAAGATACATACGGATCTGACTATTGTAGATCCATTGACTAAACCTCTTCCACGGGCAAAGCATGATCAACACCTGAACTCTATGGGTGTTAGATTCGTTACCATGTAATGCTAGATTATTGACTCTAGTGCAAGTGGGAGACTGTTGGAAATATGCCCTAGAGGCAATAATAAAGTAGTTATTATTATATTTCCTTGTTCATGATAATTGTTTATTATCCATGCTATAATTGTATTGACCGGAAACTCAAATACATGTGTGGATACATAGAAAACAACATGTCCCTAGTAAGCCTCTACCGGACTAGCTCGTTGATCAAAGATGGCTATAGTTTCCTAGCCATGGACATGAGTTGTCATTTGATAATGGGATCACATCATTAGGATAATGCTGTGATGGACAAGACCCAAACTATGAACGTAGCATATGATTGTGTCAAGTTCATTGCTATCATTTTCTACATGTCAAGTATGTGTTCCTATGACCATGAGATCATGCAACTCACTGACACTGGAGGAATACCTTGTGTGTACCAAACATCGCAACGTAACTGGGTGACTATAAAGGTGCTCTATAGGTATCTCCGAGGGTGTCTGTTGAGTTGGCATGGATCAAGTCTGGGATTTGTCACTCCATATGACGGAGAGGTATCTCAGGGCCCACTCGGTAATACAACATCACAATAAGCTTGCAAGCAATGTGACCAATGAGTTAGTCACGGGATCTTGTATTACGGAACGAGTAAAGAGACTGCCGGTAATGAGATTGAACTAGGTATGGTGATACCGATGATCGAATCTCGGGCAAGTAACATACCAATAGACAAAGGGAACTGCATACGGGGTTAGCTGAATCCTTGACATCGAGGTTCGACCGATAAGATCTTCGTGGAATATGTAGGAACCAATATGGGCATCCAGGTCCCGCTATTGGTTATTGACCGTAGAGGTGTCTCCGTCATGTCTGCATAGTTCTCGAACCCGCAAGGTCTACACACTTAACGTTTGGTGACGATATAAGTATAGTTGAGTCATTATGGTGGTTGCCGAAGGTTGTTTGGATTCCCAGATGAGATCCCGGACATGACGAGGAACTCTGGAATGGTCCGGAGGTGAAGATTGATATATTGGACGAACGGTATTGGAGTCTGGAATTGTTCCGGGGGTACCGGGTGATGACTAGCATGACCGAAAGGGGTTTCGGGGGGCCCCGACAAGTGTTGGGGGGCCTCATGGGCCAAGTGGAGGGGCAAACCAGCCCACTAAGGGCATGTGCGCCCCCCTCACCCCATCTCACGTAACGAGGAGAGGTGGGGCGCGCCATCTAGGGTTCCCTCCACTTGGCTTGGGGGGCAAGCCATCCTAGGGTTTCCCTAGGGGGCGCCCCCATCTGCCTTGTGGCCGCCGCCCCCTTAGATGGGATCCAGGGCGCCCCCTCCTCCTCCCTTCCCCCTATATATAGAGAGGTAGAGAGAGGGCAGCCGCACCCCTTGAGCACATCTCTACGCCACGGCGCTGCCTCTCCTCTCCCTCGCATCCCTCTTCCTCTTCGTAGTGCTTAGCGAAGCTCTGCTGAGATTCCGCCACCACCACCGCCACCACGCCGTTGTGCTGCCGGAGGACTCGAGCTACTAATTCACCATCACTTGCTGGATCGAGGAGGTGAAGGAATCATGAAGCCGTACGTGTGTTGAACGCGGAGGTGCCGTCCGTTCGGCACTTGGATCGGGAGTTCGTGGGACGGATCGTGATTGGATCGCGCAGACGTTTGACTACATCAACCGCGTTTCTTAACGCTTCCGCTTAGCGATCTACAAGGGTATGTGGATCCAATCTTTCCTCTCGTAGATGGTCATCTCCTAGATTGATCTTGGTGAGCGTAGGAATTTTTTTGTTTCCCATGCAACGTTCCCCAATAGAATCTATGTCTTGGTTCAAAGAGGAAAGAAGGGGGGTGGGGTGGAGCATGAATCTAGGATGTGGTTCAATGAGGAAAGGAGGGAGGGAAAGTAGTATAGACTGGCCATCCTGCCGCTCTGATCATCGAAAAGGGAAAAAGGGGTAACCCAGTACACACATCTGTAAGGAACCGATCTCTTTGTTGAAAAAGGAAAGAAACTGGGGGGGTCGGGTAGTTTGTGCAGGACTAGATTTGCTGCCCTCACATAGGAAAAAAGGTTCAAAGAGAACAAATATGGGACCAACACAGATATGCTGTTTGGCAACATACTCTGCATCACCCATTTATACGTGTTGACGCACATGGTGCTGGCATGTCCCATGTCCCATACAACTATTTTCCTATTGTTAATCTAAGAATGCCACTGGAAAATTGAAGCAATGCCACTGTTAAAAGTAAATTACATTTTTAATGAATGTTATTTTAAGAGAATGTCTCTATTAATATGAATCAATGCAACCGTTTTAGAAATGCTACTGCCCTACTTTGTTTTCCATCAAGATAAGGTAGATGCTTCTTTTTGTAGCCATATGATTCATCCTCCTTACTCGGCCAGTAATTGTTTCTTTTTTTACCTCTGAAAATAGGGATATCTATTCAACTCATTGCTATTGCGACCTTTTGCTTCACTATGCAAAACACTTTTGTTTTAAGAGTGTTTTGTGCAGTTCAACTTAAATGTCACACCGGCAACTTTGCTTGATTTAGTTGAACTACATAAAATGAGATTGGATTTCCTATTCATGTTGGCAGATTCATATTTGATCTTGTCTGCCTCATGAAAGGTCAGTACCGGCCTTCATCCACATGATTGTGCAGTGTGCTTTGAGATGTTGTGCTACTTGTAGTGGTACTGTTTTAAATAAATGTTGAATTGAAGCTATTGTATTGCTGTCTTTTCCCATTGAGTGAACAAAAATGGGACCAACCTAGACATGATACTTGTTGCTTTGTTACAACAAACTCTGCATCACCCCCTTTATAAGTAGATGGAAGCACATGGTGCTGTTGCGCCCACTCTCCTCTGGAACTGTTTATGCTTTTTGTTAATCTAATGCCACTGGTAAAATTAAGCAATGTCACTCTTAGAATAAACTACTGAATCTTAGTTCAAAACTGCAACACTTGTTAGGGATCGGCGGGAGTACCATTTCTATTAGGGATTGGCGGGAGTACGTGTTTAAGAAATGTATTGTTGAGATAATGTCTCTGTTATTATATATCAGTTACAGTGTTTTACAAATGGTACTATCCTGCTTTGTAGTTCTTTCTACATGTTTAACCAAGGTATTATTTCTCAGTAATTGTTTCCTTTATACCTATTTGTGCATATAGGGATATCAAAACTTCTGCTCAGTTCTATTTCGACTTTGATTTTAGTTGAACTGCACAAAAGGAGCCAATGTGTTTAAGGCAAACTGTTGCATTATTGGGCCCAGTTGGTCTTTCCACTTTGCAGAAAGAAGCAGTCACTGTTTGCGCTACATTACACAAGGAATGACCGAGAAGCTTTAGAGTATTAGTAGACGCTAGTGACATGACTAGTCTGCAGACCAAGGGAAACTCAACTCAACAGCACGTGCGGTGCAAAATCCACTCCACAAGGAAAGGTATGACCAAGTCAGTGGCCGACGCAGCTGTAACAAACGAGGTCGGTATCGGCCTTCATCCTCATGATCATGCTTTGTTATGTTTTATTAATTATATTGTTGTATTGTTTTGACTAAATGTTTAATTGAAGCTATTGTATTGCTATCTTTTCCTGTTAAGATAATGAAGATGATTATAGTTATGAGCGTATGTTTAATCAACTAGTACCACTATTATATTCATCACACTTTTTCTGTATTTATGCAGACAGGGATGCTCATCTTGATTTCAGTGGAACTACACAAAATGTTCAGATGATTCATGTCCTCCATAATACTTCATCATGCACAATACATCGAATGGTTCTCTAATCATTCGTCGTCACCTTGAGCCACCAGACTATCTACTTGAATGGATCTGCCAACATCTTCAAGGCCTTGCAACATATAAATATGAAATCCACCGTGCTACGCAAGACATTGTTTGATTTCAGTGAAACTGCACAAAAAGATATGCTGGTTAATCCGGCTCCATGTGCCATTTCAATGTGCAAACTGATGACAAACCCTGCCCGTTCCACAATCATAGGCATTACATATTTTGAATGGGAAAAGCTTGTCAAAGTTTAATCATTGATGTTAGCAAGAAGACATTCATTTAATATTTTGGAATTGGAAAACCTTGTCAAATTTTGCTCATTGATGTTAGCCAGAAGACATGCATTTGATATTTTGGAATGGGACGCCCTTTGCTGTGAGCAGCGTCGATCATTTTTGCCTATTCGTATGTTCAGTTTAGAAGTAAATATTTACTCTGATGAGATGCATAGTCATGAATGTTGACTTATGTAAGGTATTTTAACAGTTTGTTCAAAATGTTGTCTATGAAATGCCAGGCTTTGTGAGTTTGATTGCAAAGTTGAGCTTGGAATGTTGTGGCATGCGGCATCACGAGCTGTTCACCGTGCCTCCTGAGAATAATGCTTCGTATTGTTTTGCATGTTGATCTACTGCCAGTGATTTGCATGTTAAGAAGATCATCCTCTTCTGTTGTTTGTGTGCTTAAGAAGTTCATCGTCTTATGTTTCATTCATAGCCTATACGACAACTCGGGTAGGTTAGAGGTGAAACCATATGATATTCCGACCAACTCATCATCTTAGGCCGTGATTGGATCGTCGTTTTCCAATGAAAACCGCTTGTAAATAAAAGCAGATGGTCTTGGGCGAAGCGCTTGGTTGGTCATTTTCGACTGGTAAAATATACACTGGTTTCTCAAATTACACGCGTAACTCGCTGGTTTTTGTTACAGACCTCGGGCCGTCGGTTTCATTACGCCTGTATTTTACACGTTGTTTCTGGTAACAAGTTAATTACACTTGTGTCCTTAATACAGGTGTGAAACAATCCAGAGATCCCAAGTGCAGCCTTACCGTTTCATGTCGGCTCAGTCTCTTGAATGTGCTCATAGGGGTCCGATGATCCTGGCTTCCTGAACGACCAACGGGCGCTGTATCAGACCATCCGTAGGGCCCGCGAGGCCCTCTCCGTCGTCCTTCGAGTTGTTGCACTCGCCGTGGTGCCGCCATCTCGCGTTGTCAATATGGTCAACGAACATGAGGAATCAGGAGATGAGTTTACTTGGAGAGGATGACAGTAGGGACCCACCAGGGCCATAGCCATACATACGCAAGTGCCTCCTTATTTTATAGAACTATATTTTTTTGCTTCCTCCTGGTTTCCTGACATCATGGTCCCACACCATTGTCAACCTATTTAGTCAATAACCGAGAGAATTGCACAAGGAGTGGCCGACAGCTCGGACCCAGCAGCTTGAGCAGTATTTGTTTTTTGAGGTGTGAGTAGAGTTTTTCTTGGGCGATGTTTTTGTTGTTGTTCAGAGGAGCAGGGTATCAACTGGGCGGGCTGTGGCCCATCTAGCCCAGGCTATTATTTTATGTCGACCAAATATCCAGCCCAAATATTAGTTTTTCAAGATGAAAATGGCTAGCCCAGCTATACTTTTTTTGAGGAATACCCAACCCAGGTCAACTTGTTATTCTCCGCCCCGCTGGGCTGCAAATCTTTCCTAGGAGGGATGCATTAGGCCTAACAAGAAAATGGGCTTTAAGAAATAATAAATGGGATGTAATTATAAAAACTGGGCTGTAAATATAAAAAATGCACCAAACAGGTAATTAGTTTCAAAAATATTATTTTTGGATTTTGAAAATTTTAATTTCATTACTTGTTGCGCGCGCAATATTTCGTTAGATTTTTACCTAATACAAATTTATTTTGAAATTATATTTAATCCGACTCGAAATTTCGGGATAAAAATATTTTGGATCCCATCAAAATGTGGGATTTTTTGTTGAATTCTGTTTTGAGCGGTTGGTTGAAATTATTAATCGTTGTCCTGGCTAGAAAGTGGGCTGTAATTTTAACAAACTGTAAATGGGCTGTAGTAAATTCCGTTAGAATTCCAAAATGGGTTGTACATTATTACAAATCGTAAATGGGCTATATGTTCTCTGCCACGCACTTGTGGGCCTACTAAGTTGACGCGTACGCAAGGCTTTGTCAACTTATAGTCAACACATGATTCTAGCAGTAGTGCCCGTTGGATGTCCATCCAACGGATGTCGTGCTTCTTCAGCTTGGATATTCTTGCTTCAGCCGCCCAAACCACCGCCGGCAGTACCGCCTGCTACCGCCTCCCGTGGCCGGCTGTGCTGCCGTGCAGGACTCACTGGCCCACGCTACTCCCATCGCCGTCCAGGCCATTCCTCCACTCACCAACACCTCCTGTTATTCTCGGGCGATGGCAGCCTCACACCGCAGCCAAACCAGTGAACCGTCGTACTCCCCTCCGCGTGGGCATCCACTGCTGTGTTTTTACCGGCTCCGGGTCATTCCCTTCCTAGGACTCGCCATTGTTCACCGCGTTGGTTCTCTCACCGCGGTGTGGTCAACTTTGTCAACAAATGACAGCCATCGAAAGAGGCATGTACGTGGAGTGGCTGACAGTAGGGACCCACATGGCCCATGGCCGCACGCAGCAAGTGCCCCCTTATTATGCGAAAACAAATGATTTCTCCCCCTGACAGGTTTGAACCACCAGCTACATCTTCGCACGCAAGGAAGTGCTTCCTTTATTACGCGGAAATAAAAGTTTCCTCTCCCTAACAGCTGGGACCCACCAGCTTTATTATGATCCATTTCATGAAAATATAGATTGAACCAAAGATGCTAAATTGTTTTCTTTTTATTCAAACTCGAGAAAGAAGAAATTAAAAAAAACCAGAAAACAACTTCGCACGCAAGGAAGTGCCACCTTATTACGCGCAAAAAAATGATTCCCCCTGCTAGCTGGGACCCACCAGATTTTGAGGCTGACTTGTGGGCCTACTAAGTTGACACGTACTATCGTGGTGGGCGCATGGCAGATGCCAAGGGATGGCTAAAGAGAGGGACAGGCTCGAGGGCACCGGTGGGCTCCAGAGGCGAGGTCGGTATGAGCGAGCGAGGGACACAAGACATACCCAGGTTCGGGGCTCTCCGAAGAGATAACACCCCTAGTCCTGCCGAGTGTGGTTCATATGTGGAGGATACAAGCTTGCTCCTAGAGCTGTTTTGGGGAGGAGGGAAGGCAGGCCAGAGCATAGGCTGCTCCTTCTCCTGGCGTGTGTGTTCTACTGATGGTCTGATCGTGTCTGCGTCTCTCCCGTGCATGGAGGCCTCCTGGGGGGGTTTTATAGGTCAACCCCCCAGGGTTACAATGGTAAAGTTACATGGCCGTGGGGCCGGGATGTCAGTGTCTGGGAAGCCGGCACTGGGGCCCGCCGGGTACCAAGGAATGCCGGGTTCTCTGGGCGCAGGCCCCGCGCACCAGAGGGCACTGTTCCCCATCTTGTCATGCGTCACGGAATGGTTGAGCCGGCTCGGCTACAGTGGCGCGTCGTCTGGTCGCCGTCGGCTTGTGTCGGCGGGACGGGGGGGGGGGGGGTGCGCTGTAGCCATGCCTGCCCTGGTCAGCGGTGTAGGTGGGCCACTATTGCCACTCTCCTGCCAGTCAGCGGAGTAGGTGGGCCACTGTTGCCTTGCTCATCTCGTCATGGGGACTTGTTCCGTCGTACGCCTTGGATGGGACGGGAGCTGACCTGTGGCCGGGTTTAGGGGTGTACTATGATTGTGCTTGTTTGTCGATGAAGGCTTGACTTGCTGGAGCCGGCCGGCATGCGCCAGCGGGCTTGGCCGGCGTTGCGGGACTTGGCCGGGTTGCGCTGGGAATTCGGCCAAGGGCAAGCCAGATAGAGGGGCATGTCTAGCCCCAATGTTTTTGAAAGGGATCCGGGTTCCGTTGCCTGCCCGGGGTCCATCCCCCCGACAGTAGTCCCCGAAGCTGTGAAGGCTCACTGGCTTCAAGAAGGGGGGCCTTCGCAGTTTCACCCCCTGAGAAGGCGGCTGGTGTTGGTGAAGCTTGCGGCTGCCGGGCCAGGCAACACACATTGTGTGCCGGCTTTCGAAAGCCGGATCGTGGCATCCTGGCTTGGGCTGGAAACCGAGGAGTCCGCTGTATCTTGAAGGCGAAGGGACGCGCCTCCCACGGCCCGACACAGGCGCCACATGGCGATCAGTAGCCGGAGAGGTACTGCCAGACCACGCGCGTGACGGGACATTACAGCGGGCTGGGGCCCGCCAAGCCGCGCCCTCGACCCCCGTGTGGGGATTTAATGCGGTGGCCGCAGACGGTTGCCCTTCTCGATGCAGTTAATTCGTGGGGGAATCGGCCCCACATAATGCCGGGAAGTGGAATCGTGAGTGCAGTCGATCCCACTTCCCCACATTCTTGCCGCGGCTATCAAATCGGGGGGAGGGGCGGTGGAAATCATTCACGCATGCGCCCCCTACCTCCCTCTTCCTCCTTCGCCCTATCTTCCGAGCCCGTCGCACACCGCAGTGCATCACCGCCTGCGACCGGCGCACCGCTGCCGCTCTGCAGTGCCTAGCAGCCACCCCAACTCCTCGCCTAGTCGACGTGCTTCTCTTCCCCTGCCACACTCACCGATGGCGAGACCCAAGGGGTCGTGGGAGGGGTAGGAGGTCACCGCAGACGATCTCCAGTATCTGCGCGATATGCGGCGGCTGCCACCGGCGACAGAGGTGGCTGTGCGCCTGCCGGGTGGCGAGCTGGTGCCACGGCCGGAGGGGACCGCTCGCGTGGTCTTCGTCTCCCACTTCGAGCGTGGGTTCGGCCTCCCTTCGAGCGACTTCTTTTGCTCGTTCTTGGATTTCTTCGGGCTCCAGCCGCATCACTTGGGAGCGAACGCGGTGTTGCAGCTCTCCGGGTTCGTCACCCTGTGTGAGGGCTACCTGGGCGTCGAGCCCAGCATCGACTTCTGGGTCCGCTTCTTCTTCTTGAAGTAGCAGGGGCCGGCGGCCGGCGTGATGTCTGCCTGCGGGGCCGCCGTCTTCTCGACTCGGCCGCACGGGGTGTGTCCCAAGATGCTGCTGGAGGATTCTGCCAAGAAGTGGCATAATTCTTTCTTCTACGTCTGGAACCTCGGCACGGATCGCATCAACCAGCCGCCCTTCGTTGATGTGACGCCGCAGGCCAAGACCAACTGGAATTACTGCCCCAAGAACCCGGCGTAGGTGGTGCTAAACCTGAGCAACCGGGTCATGGAGATGACGATGCGCGAGGGGCTCACCGGGACGGACCTCATCGCCGCCTTAATTGCATGCCGGGTGCTGCCGCTGCAACGCCAGATGCAAATCATCGGCCAGATGACTAGCCTCCAGGACCCCAACCAGATGTCATGCCGGTGGCTGACGCAGGAGCAGATCACTGGCTAAGTCAACGACATCTCGAAGGCTGGGATGACGGAGGAGTGGCACTTCGGGAAGGCGCCCTACAGCCAAGGGAACCCAGCGCCGGCAGTGAGTCCTTGGTCTTCGTATTTTGCAATGTGCCATCTCTTTCTTCATCTCGATGCAACAAGGGAGGTATTGCTGAACGCCATCCGGCATACGTATGACAGAACGATGACACAGGTAGCGGCCGCCCAGCGAGCCGGCTCGGAGGAGGCGGAGTCCTTCGCCGAGAACCCAGGACCGGCCGACGTGCAGCCGGCAGACACCGAGGCTGGCGTGACGTTGCCCGTGGGTGAGTACCCAGAGCCATTGCGAGACTGGCCGGACGACGACGAGGAGGTTCTGATGCATATTGGTGGTGCAGCACCGCCGAGTGGAGGAGACGGCAATGTCGACCCCCCAAGACGGCAGAAGAAGGCGGTTGACGCCGGGTCGTCTCGGGCGCCGGCGACAGTGAGCCTGCCGCACGGGAAAGACTTGGTGCCATCGAAGCCGGCCGCAAAGCATGCAGTGGACCCGGCCACGGGTGGCAAGCCGGCCACCAAGAGGACGCGCCGTGTGATCCCGGTGGCGCCTGCCAGGCAGGCCATCTCGACGGCGATCGGGTATGTTTTTTTGTTGACTCCAGCGGGCTGCCCAGTCGTTCTTTTCTTATGCTTTTGTTGGTGTGATCCAGGACGCCGATGGACTTGGCGTTGGTGGCGACGGATGCCATGTCCGGGGGTGGCTTCTTGTTCCGGAGGACCCGGAGTAGCGCCATCGATCTGCCCGAGGGCTCGGCCAAGGAGGACCTTGGTTTAGACCCGGCGGACATGGAGCGTTGTGCCTGGAGGGACCGCAACAAGGCCCTCGAGGCGGAGGCTGCGGCTACCGCCATGGTGGAGGAAGCCTTGGCCAAGGCATGGGCGAGGGCGGTAGAGGCGAGGGGCCAGGCCACCACGGACCCTGCCTGGCCGAAGATGCCGGAGGACTCGGCGGAGGAGGGACGCGACCCGGACGGCCGGGTGGAGATGGCGATCGACGACTAGGAGGTCATGGAGATCAAGGATGACACTCCACCCCGGAACAACGTGGTCGAGTGGGTGGAGGTTGAAGGAGGCGGAGGGGGGTCTGCCCTGGAAAGGACGCCACAGGCGACGCCGGACGGAGCACTGCAGGGGATGCCGGACGGGGCGCTGCAGGCGACGCCGGCCGGAGCGCCGGAGGGGACACCGGCCGGTGCGTCGGAGTCGAGGCTGACCGCAGAGGAGACAGCGGGCGGCGAGCACGCCTTGGTGATCAGGCAGCTGCATGCGGCACCGGGAGGCCGTCCTGCTGCCAGGTCGCAGCAGGCCCGGGCCAGGTCCAGCCGTGCCATCTTCGGGCCGCTGATGCAGGAGGAGGCGGCGATGGGCGCCATGCACCGGCATCTCCGCAGGCGTGCGGACCGGGTTCAGGCCTTCGCCCAGACCGAGCTGGAGCGCTCCATGTTTGTAAGTTTTCTTCCTTCGGTTTTTCTTCTGCAGCCGGCCAGTGGGGGCGCGCCAGCGCACCCACTGAGTGTAGCCCCCGAGGTTCGGGCCAACTACGTAGGAGGTGGGTCAAATCTAAAAAAGTGTCTTGTGCTGAACCTTGCTTTTCTGCAGCACCTAGATGCCCTCCGAGTCGGTATCTACAATCGGCTTCTGGAGAAGCACCACCAGGTCACGGCGCAGCTTGCCGCCAAGGAGGAGGCACTCCGCCTTGCCGAAAGTATGTCTTGCGTGCTCTTAGTGGGGGCTCGCTAGCGCACCCACTGGGTGTAGCCCCCAAGATTCGGCCAACTACAAAGTAGTTGGGTCGAATCTTAAAGTGTTTTGTCTTTTCTTCTGTCATCTTGACTTTGAATCTTTGCTGCACAGCCGCTGCGGCCGAGGTGCCGGACCTGCGAGCCTGGCTGGACGAAGCCGGCCAGTAGCGCGATCAGCCGGTCGCCGCCGCCGGCCAGCTCCGGGCCGAGGTGGGGCAGTTGAGGGCGGAAGCCGCCAAGGTGGCGGAGGCCCAGCAGGCGCTCGCCGAAGCCTGCCAGCAGCGTGACCAGCTGGCCGGTGATAAGAGCCAGCTCCAGGCCAAGGTGGAGCGCCTGAAGGCGGTGGTTGCCAAGATGGCGGAGGCCCACCAGGCGGAGTGGCACGGTACGTTGTGCGAGGCGCAGCACCTGGATGAGGCCTTCTCCAGTAAGTGTTTCTTTGTTGGTTTCGTCGGGTTGTAAGCCGACTTTGTTTATTTTGTGGCTGACTGTCTTGCTTCTCTGCTCGACAGAGTACTTCCCCAAAACGCAGGGGAGGGCGGACAAGGCCGTGCGCGACCACCGGTCGACTCAGGCGGACGCGGGGGCGAAGACGATCCGCATGCCGCCTGGAGTTTTCCGGAGATCATGCACGCCGCCGAGGCCCGCCTGAAGGCCCTGGATGAGCAGAGGGCATGGCTGTCTGAGGCCGGGTTGAGGATGGCGGCGACCCTTTGGCCCGGCGCCGTTGCGCCCACCAGATTCTCGCGGCTGGCGCGCTGGCTGGAGGCCGGGCCGGCGCGGCTTCACGCTTGGCGTGTCTCCGCGGCCCGAGCCGGCGCCGACTTGGCGCTGCGGTTCATCATGTCCTGGTATCCAGGTCTGCAGCTGGACCAGCTGGCAGCCCAGCGAGCCGGCGCAGAGCCCCAGCTGGCGGCGAAGGCAGACCGGATCGCCGCGCGGGCTAGCTACCTCACCTCGTTCGCGTCGCACGACGAGTTCCAAGTGGAGCGGACGAAAGACGGCGGGGTGGTGCCGCCCGATGACTTTGGCTTGGCGCTTGACGATCCAGCGGGCAGCTCCAAGGAGTCGGGCCCCCTATGCAGACGACGAGGCTGGGTTGGATGATACCGGCGCCTCGGTGGACCCCGAGGACACCGTGGAGGAGCCGGCAGTTATGCAACCCGACGCGGGGTTCGCTTGAAGCCGTCCTGCTTTACTTTTTTCGCATTTTGTTAAGTGACAGGGCCACCCACCCACTGGGGTGTATGGTGAATGTAATGAACTCTGGCCTTGGGCCCATATTTCTATAATGTAAATATTCTCGCGAGTGTTTGCGCCTTTGTTCTTTGTTGTCCAAGCTTTTTTCTTGCTTGTTCCTTCTTTGGGCCTCCCCCCCGCGAATCGAACAGCCGGGTTCCGGTCTGTGACAATGAGTTCGGTCTTGGGAAAGAACGCGCAGTACTTAGGCCTTTCGAACATTGAGCGCGAGCGAACCACCCATTGGGCCGGCTAGTGCGCAACCGGTCGTGCGGCAACTTAGTGCGATGAGGCCGGATTGACCGATTCGGCAAGTCCAACTTAGCGATTTTTGGCGTGCCCGCATTTTGGCCCTTAGTTCTTGCCGGCCAGCAGCCGAAGCCGGACTACGGCTTGGGGCGAAGTGGAGGGTCTCGGCAACTCGGACACGCCGGAGTGCACTAAGGGGGATGGCGGGTTGCGGTGAAGCTGGCTAGCCCCCAAGCCGGACGGACCGACCCGGCGACGGAGGGTAGAAGATCACAAGGATGTGCAAGACATGATAGTTTAATAGGAAAAGGTAGCCCCCGAGTGCCGTTCGGGGGTCCCATTGTCTTTCATTGAACTACAAAAGGTAGCGATACATACGTGCATACAGCTAACTGTAAAACAGGCGGAGGACCTCTGCATTCCAAGGCGGCTTGTTTCTTCGCCGGCGGTGTCTCTCTTGCGTTTATTCGGCTTGCATACGTCGATGAGGTAGTAGGCGTTGCGGTCACACAGGACTTTGCTGACGATGAAGGGGCCCTCCCATGGGGAGGCCAACTTGTGCTGGCCGGCTTACTGCTGGACGAGCCGAAGGACGAGGTCTCCCTCGCGGAATGCGAGGGGCTTGATTTTCTTGCTGTGGTAATGCCTCAGGCCTTGCTGGTAAATAGCCGAGCGGCTAAGGGCCAGCAGGCGTGCTTCTTCGAGTAGATCGATGCCGTCTTCTCAGGCTTCTTTGGCTTGAGCTTCTGTGTACATTGCGACTCACGGTGAGTCAAACTCGATGTCGGTCGGGATGAACCGTAGACGAGGAAGAACGGGGTGAACCCGGTCGACTGGTTTGGCCTTGTCCGGAGACTCCAAAGGACGGCTCGCAGCTCGTCGAGCCAGCTGCTGGGTGAGCGGATGAGGGGCTCGACGAGTCACGACTGATGCCGGACAGGATCAGCCCGTTGGCCCACTCGACATGGCCGTTGGATTGAGGATGAGCGACGGAGGCCAGATCAAGCTGGATGCCGGAGACTAAGCAGTATTGCGCCAGAGCGCCTTTGGCGAAGTTGGTGCCGTTGTCCATGATGATGATGTGCGGGACGCCGTAGTGCACCGCGATGTCTTTGACGAACCGGACTGCCGTAGGCCCATCCAGCTGCTTGATTGGCCATGCCTCGATCCACTTGGTGAACTTGTCGACCGCCACCAGCAAGTGTGTCATGCCGCCCTGAGCGGTCTTGAAGGGTCCCACCATGTCGAGGCCCCAGACTGCGAAGGGCCAGGTGATCGGGATGGTTTGCAGGCCTCAAGCCGGCTGGTGGCTGCGCTTGCTGAAGCGTTGGCAACCCTCGCACTTGAGGACGAGCGACTTGGTGTCTTTGAGGGCCGTGGGCCAGTAGAAACCATGGCGGAAAGCCTTGGCCACCAGGGACCTTGAGGCGACGTGGTGCCTGCACTCGCCCTGGTGTATGTCGAGGAGGATCTCTATGCCCTTGTCTTGCTCGACGCAGTGCTGGAACACGCCCGTCGCACTGCGCTTGACGAGCTCATTGTTGATGATGCTATAGGCGGACACCCGGCGTTGCACTTGCCGGGCCTCGGTCTCGTCCATGGGGAGCGCTCCGCTCTCCAGGAAGGCTGGGATGGGCTAGGCCCATGACGGTGCCATTACGACGGTGAAGACGGCCACTAGGGCGGGTTCCGGGGCGGTAGCCCCCGGGTTGGAGACGGCGGCGGCTGGATTGGCGATGGCAGCCCCCGAGGCCCCGGGCCAGGTTCGTTGGTTGACCGGTTGGAGACGGCAGCCCCTGGGCCAGGATCGGCAGTCCCCGGGCCGGAATTCGCAGCCCCCGGGACTAGTTTGGGGACTGCAGTCCCCAAGCTTGGACCGGTAGCCCCCGGGCCCTGGTTGGGGAGGGGCGCTGCAGGGTCGTCCGGGATGAAGATGGACTCGGAATCCGGAGATGGCTTGACAGACGGCTTGCACAAGTGCTCGAGGGAGACGCCGGACGGTATGGCCTGCCGGGATGAGCCAATCTTGGCTAGAGTGTCGGCGGCTTCGTTTTCCTCATGCGGGACATGTAGGAATTCGCAGCCGTCGAAGTTGCTGAAGAGCTGCTGGACCAGGAAGTGATAGCTGGCCATGTTGGCGTCCTGGGCGTCCCACTCGCCGGAACACTTCTACACCACCAGATCCGAGTCGCCATAGCATAGGATGCGCCGGACGCCGAGTTCCTTGGCAAGCCGGAGGCCGTGCACAAGGGCCTCGTACTCGGCGACATTGTTGGAGGCGGCGAAGTGGATCTGGAGTGAGTACTGCAGCCGGTCGCCCTTCGGGGAAGACAGCGCGATGCCGGCTCCCAAGCCGGAGCGCATCTTGGAGCCGTCAAAGTGCATGCGCCAGTGTGTTGAATCCGGCGGTGGCGGTAGGTACCGGGTCTCCGTCCAGTCGACGAGGAAGTCGGCCAAGGCCTGGGACTTGATCATGGTGCGGGGCTCGTAGAGGCTGGTGTGGCTGGCCAGCTCGATGGCCCACTTGGCAACCCGGCCAGAGGCATCCTGGAAACCCATGATCTCGTCAATGGGGGCCATGCTAACCACGGTGACGACATGCTCTTGAAAGTACTGCTTCAGCTTCTTGGCGGTAAGTTACACGCCGTAACACATCTTCTGGTAGTGTGGGTAGTTCTGCTTGGAGGCGGAAAGCACCTCGCTCAGGTAGTAGACCGGGCGCTGGACGGACTGGATCTTGCCCTTCTCTGGTCGCTCAACCACCAACACTGTGCTGACCGACCGCGAGGTGGCGGCAATGTATAGCAGCAACGGCTCCTTATCAGCCGGCGTGCCCAGGACGGGTGCGGTGGAGAGCATGCGCTTGAGATCCCGGAATGCTTTATTTGCCTGGTCGTTCCACTCGAACGACGATGTCTTCTTCACTAGCTGATATAAGGGCAAGGCTCTCTCGCCTAGCCGGCTAAGAAATCGGCTGACCGAGGCCAAGCAGCTGGTGAACTTCTGGACATCGCGCAGCCGGGTTGGCCTGCGCATGCGCTCGATGGCCTTGATCTTCTCCGGGTTCTCCTCAATGCCGCGCTCCGAAACGAGGAAGCTGAGCAGCTTTCCAGCCGGCACGCCAAAGACGCACTTCTCTGGGTTGAGCTTGATCTAGTACTAGCGCAGATTGGCGAAGGTTTCCTTCAGGTCGTCGAGTAGCGTGAGGTGCTGCTTGGTCTTCACCACGATGCCATAGACGTAAACGTGGATGTTGCGGCCGAGTTGCGCCAGCAAGCATTTCTGCATGCAACGCTGGAAGGTGGCGCCGGCATTCTTCAAGCCGGACAACATGGTGATGTAGCAGTACGCCCCAAAGGGCGTGATGAAGGACGTCTTCAGGGCGGCGGCCAGGTCCAGCTTGATCTGATGATAGCCGGAGTAAGCATCCAGGAAGGACAGGAGCTCACAGCCGGCGGTGGAGTCGATCACTTGGTCTATCCGCGGGAGAGCGAAAGGATCCTTGGGGCAAGCCTTGTTCAGGCTGGTGTAGTCTATGCACATGCGCCAGGTGTTGTTCTTCTTCAGGACGAGGACCGGGTTGGCGAGCCACTCGAGGTGAAACACTTCCATGATGAAGCCGGCCGCGAGTAGCTTGGCGACCTCTTCACGATGGTTCTTCTCTTCTCTTCTGAAAAGCAACGTAATGGTTGACGGACAGGCTTGGCGTCCTTGCGGACATGTAGTTTGTGCTCAGCGTACTCCCTCAGAATTCCCGGCATGTCCTCTGGGGACCATGCAAAGATATCCCGATTCTCACGGAGGAAGTCGACAAGCTGGCCTTCCTATTTGCTACTGAGGTGAGCGCCCACAACAATGTACTTGCTGCAGCTGGGGTCTTCCGGGTTCAGCTTGATCTTCTTGGTCTCCTTGGATGGATGGAAAATGAGGCCTCGTCGGCTGGCTCCTTAGCCGAAACCGGCACAGCCAGCTCCTCGCTGGCTAGCGCGACAATCCGGCCGAGCTGGCGCCGCTCCTCGGCTATGACCAGCGACTCAACCAACTTGGCGCCGGCTTGAGCGCACTCCAAGGACTTTCTGTAGTCGCCAATGACAGTGATGAGGCCCTTGGGACCCGGCAGCTTCATCTTTAGGTAGGCATAGTGGGGGACCGCCATGAACTTGGCGAGCGCGGGCCGGCCCAGCAATGCGTGGTATGTGCTGGACAGGTCCACCACCTCGAACCAGATAGGCTCGCGCCAGAAATGATCGCTCGTGTCGAACAGGACGTCAAGCCGGATCTGGCCGATGGGGGAGCAGGACAGACCCGGCACGATGCCGTGGAATATCATCCGGGATGGCTCCAATTGTTTGGCCTCGATGCCGAGCTTGGTCATGGTGTCGCGGTAGAGGATGTTGATACTGCTGCCGCCATCAATGAGGACTCGCGAGAACTTGCAGGTGCTCGTGGCAGCGACAATGGTGGGGGTCGAGGATGAGGGCGTAGCCACCAAGGTTCTGCATGACGGCCGGGTGGCCCTCTCGGGTCCTGCTAATCGGGCGTTCCGACCAGTGCATATATTCCGGCACGGCCGGGATTTCGGTGTTCACCTCCTGCCGGAGCTGGCGCTCGCTACGCTTGTCGTCGCCAAGGCTGGTGAAGAGTACGTAGCTCACGGCCTGGTTGGGGTAGGCCTCATCACGCATCGCGCCGTTTGCCGGGGGCGGGGGAGGAGGTGGAGGTGGCTGCCCCGCACCCGGAGACGGAGCCGGAGGCGGCAGGATGTCGCCCCTCATGATACGCTTGGTGATGGCGCACTGCTGTAGCGTGTGTGTCGACATCCTCGCGCCGCTGTGGTGCTTGCAGGGAGCGTCGAGCATCTCCTCAAAGCTCATGGCGGGCTGCCATGCCATCCTGCCAGCTTGCCGGCGGCCGGCTTGGCAGCCGTGATGAGGAGGTTGTCATAGCGGGGGGGGGGGGGGGGGCTGCTGATTGGCCTTACGGTTTTTGTTCTGCTGGTTGTTCTTTTGGTGGCTGCTTTCGCCAGCCGGCTTGGAGGGGGATGCTGGCAACGCCTTGCCAGCTTCGTCCAGTACCAGTTGGATCTTCACAGCGGAGTCGGCCGTGGCGTATTTGTCCGCCGTGACCATGAGCACGGCCATGGTGGTTGGCTCAGAGCGTAGGAGCTTGTGCTTGAGGAGGGTGCCATCCCGACAGCCGCTCACAAAGTACTGAATGGCTTGGACCTTGTGGACCCCCTCGCAGCTGTTCCGGAGCTCGGTCCAGCGTGCGAGGTACTCGCGACCGGTTTAGGTCGGCCCCTGCACGCACATGGCGAGCTGGCTGGGACGGCCGGGATGCTTGTAGGTGCCGGTGAAGTTGCGCACGAAAGCTTGCTCAAAATCAACCCACGCGTTGATGCTGCCAGCCAGTAGGTTGTTCAACCACGTGCGGGCTGACCCTTGGAGCATAAGTGGGGTGTAGCGCACCGCAAGGCGGCGATTGCCGCCCGCGATGCCGATGGCGGTGGTGTAGTCAATGAGCCAGTCCTTCGGCTTGATGGTCCCGTTGTACTTGGGGGTGTCACGGGGCAGCGTGAACCCTTTGTGGAAGGGCTCATCCCGGATGCGCGGGCCAAAACAAGTCGGCCCGACAGCATTGTCTTCCTCGAGCTCGAGGGAGAGGGCAAGCTGATCAAGGCGATGGCGAGCGTCGGTATCGTCGATGGCATGCGGGCCTAGCTGGCTTGCGACCGGGCTACGGGGAGCCGGGTCGGCTGAAGCCGGACGGCCACGTCGGCCGGATTGCAGGGGAAATCTTGCCGGCGCCGCTCTTCCGAAGCCGGCTCGTTGCCCTGGCCGTCACCAGCTGTTGGACCGTGGTTGCGTCGGGTTCGGTTCCGGCCGGAATGAGCTTCGCTGGGGGGCGGGGAAGACGCCGTGTTCCGCTGCTTGTGATCCTTGGTGCGGCGCGAGTCGGATGCAGCGGGATGGTCGAGGCGGTCTTGCTGCATGTTCGCAGTGCCGAGAAGCTCGGACATGCGCTGCAGGCACTCCTGTAGTTCTTCGCCCTGCAGCTGCTCCATGCCGACAGCGGCCGCCTGCGCAGCACGCATGTTTTTGACGGGGGTGTCGTAGATGGGTGGGACCACGCCCAGCGCGCGGCCGATGGCGGTGCCACGGTTCCGTACGTCGCCAACCCGGCTGGGCTCTGCCGCGGCCGGTGTGAAGCCGTATGCGGCTTCGCGCTCCCGCTGGGCGGACTCCGACTGGCGCTGCATAGCAGCGAGCATCGCGGCCTCGTCCAGCAGGCGCTTGCGCTCCTCCTCGAGCTGGTACCGCACCTGGGCGGGGTTGGTGGCATCAATGTCGGTGGATAGGGGAACACTGAGGTTCTACATCGTGGTGCACAGCGGGTCGGGCACCCTGGCGTGCTCCGCTGCAGCCCTGGCGGCATCGGCCTTCTTCACGACGCTAGACGAAGTGGAGCCAGAGTCGATGGCGAGCACCTCCACCCGGACGTAGAGTTCCGCCAACCCGGCGGAGATGTCGTCGCCGAGGGGGACAGGCGAGTCGGTGATGTCGAGCACCCCGCTGGGGTACTCATCGGCCGCGGACGCGTTGGAGATGCGTAGCGCGCCGAAGGAGGCAGTGAGCAAGTCGGTGAGGCTAGCCGTTGGCGCGCCGGGCGCGGGGAACGCGCAATGCACGATGTGCTCACCAAAGTCGATGAAGGGCCCCGTCTGGAACATGTCTCCGGCCGGGACCTCGAGCTGCCCCATGGTGGGCGCCAACTATCGTGGTGGGCGCACGGCAGATGCCAAGGGATGGCTAAAGAGAGGGACAGGCTCGAGGGCACCGGTGGCCTCCAGAGGCGAGGTCGGTATGAGCGAGCGAGGGACGCAAGACATACCCAGATTCGGGGCTCTCCGGAGAGATAACACCCCTAGTCCTGCCGAGTGTTGTTTATATGTGGAGGATACAAGCTTGCTCCTAGAGCTATTTTGGGGAGGAAGGAAGGCAGGCCAGAGCATAGGCTGCTCCTTCTCCTGGCGTGTGTGTTCTACTGTTGGTCTGATCGTGTCTGCGTCTCTCCCGTGCATGGAGGCCTCCTGGGGGTTTTATAGGTCAACCCCCCAGGGTTACAATGGTAAAGTTACATGGCCGTGGGGCCAGGATGTCAGTGTCTAGGAAGCCAGTGCTGGGGCCCGCCGGGTACCGGGGTACGCCGGTTTCTCCGGGCGTGGGCCCCGTGCGCTAGAGGGCACTATTCCCCATCTTGTCATGCGTCACGGAGTGGTTGAGCCGGCTCGGCTATAGTGGCGCGTCGTCTGGCCACCGTCGGCTCGCGTCAGTGGGACGGGGGGTGCACTGTAGCCATGCCTGCCCTGGTCAGCAGGGTAGGTGGGCCACTGTTTCCACGCTCCTGTCGGTCAGTGGGGTAGGTGGGCCACTGTTGCCTTACTCATCCCGTCATGGAGACTTGTTCCGTCATACGCCTTCGATGGGACAGGAGCTGACCCGTGGCCGGGTTGAGGGGTGTACTATGATTGTGCTTGTTTGTCGAAGAAGGCTTGACTTGCTGGAGCCGGCCGGCATGCGCTAGCGGGCTTGGCCGGCGTTGTGGGACTTGGCCGGGTTGCGCTGGGAATCCGGCCAAGGGCAAGCCGGATTGAGGGGCGTGGCTAGCCCTGATGTTTTTGAAAGGGATCCGGGTTCCGTTACCTGCCCGGGGTCCATCCCCCCGACACGTACGCATGGCTTTGTCAACTTAGTCAATAAACAATTCTAGCTGAAGTGACCGTTGGATGTTAATCCAATAGTCGAGCTGCGTCTTCAACCTCTGGTCTTCTTGCTCCAGCCGCCCAAACCTGCGCCCGCCGTACCGCCTGCTCCAGCCTCCCGTGGCCGGTTGTGCTACCGCGCAGGCCTCACCGCCTGACCACACAACCACTGGCCAGGCCTTCCCTCTACTCACCCACACCACCTGTTATTCTCGGGCAACGGCAGCTTTACACCGCAGCCGAACCAGTGAAGCCTCGTACTCCCCTTCGCGTGGGCATCCACCTGCCTCGTCTTCCCTCGCTCAGCGTCGTTCCCTTCCTAGGCCTCGCTGTCGTCCATTGCCTAGGTGTTGTCCGCGCAGCATGGTCAACATGGTCAACGAACGACAGCCATCGGAAGAGTAGTGTACGTGGTGAGGCTGACAGATGGACCCACCAGCTACATCTTCGCACGCAAGGAAGTGCCTCCTTATTACGCGCAAAAAAATGAATCCGCCCCTTGACAGCTCGGACCCACCATCTATATCTTCGCACGGAGGAAGTGCGTCCTTATCCTCCCTGACAGCTGGGACCCACCCGGTCAAAGCGTACGTAGCGTTGTCTGTCTGATCGCGGACGTGTATGTACATACTGGTCGATCGGTCTCTCTGGTCTCTGCAATGATGAACCGTGGCCGAGCAAGCAGCGGCACATGAAGTAGTAGAGCCCCCGACGTAGCAGTTCAGGTAGTCCCTTCTAAACTATGTACACATACGTACAGCCACATGCCAAAAATACGGCCACATACGTACATATGGGCTGGGTCTCGAACGCGTACTCGCGCATACATACAACCAGGGCTCGTGTACATGGAGAGGCAACAGACGGCAGCAACGGCGTCCTGTTCATCGGCAGCCAACCAGCTGGGTCGCAACGGAGGAAACAACGTCGTGTTCATCGGGAGGCAACGGAATGCGTCTTGTTCATTGGGAGCCAACCGGCTTGGACGAAACAGCCGAAACGAGGTATGGCGTAATGCAGAACGGAGGAAACGGCCTTCTGTTCGAGCGCATACGGTCGAAATGGGGTCCTATTAATCGGGAAGGGTCTGGTGTACCGCAAAACGGAAGAAACGGACTTCTGTTCGAGTGCCTACGGTCGAAATGGGGTCCTGTTGATCGGGAGGGGTGTGGCGTACCGCAAAATGGAGGAAACAGACTTCTGTTGGAGCGCCTATGGTCGAAACGGGGGTCCTGTTCATCCACAGTCTACTGCCTCGCTCCAGCCTCCACGGGGCTACTGTTCATCCACCGTCGACTTCCTCCAGCCTTCACCTGCTACTGTTCATCCACCGCGCCTTCCTCCTGCCTCCACCAGCTACTGTTCATCCACGGGCTACTGTTCATCCAGCCTCCATCAGCTACTGTTCAACCAGCCCTCCACGGGGTCCTGTTCATCCACCCCCAACCGGCTCCCCTGTGGTGGCCTCCTCGGGGTCCTGTTCATCCAGCGGTAACGGCCTACTACCACGGGCTCCTGTTCATCCAACCCCCATCGGGAACTGTTCATCCAACCCCCAACAACAGTCACTATTCATCAAGAGGCAGGTTCGATCGACTTTTGTTAGGAGCAGTAGCGAAGGAATCGCTCGGGTTTAGTTAACAGCCAAGGGATTGATCGCTCGGGTTCAGTAACGTAGCTAGTGCAATCGCTCTGGTTCAGTAAGGGAACGCCTCCTTCGGGTTCAGTTAGAGCCAACGCCTCGCACACACACGCGCCTACGTACGAGAGAAACACACAAACCACAGTGCATCGCTCGGCCGCGACCACCCACCGTAACCGGGAACTCCCCGAAATTTTCCTTGCACTCGCTTCTACCAGAATTTTTCCGGCATGGACGGCCCAAAGAATGTCATGCAGGTGCGTCCGCGGCCCGCCCAGGACGAAAAGCCCATTTTCTGTCATGATTTTTTGTCATAGAAGTAGGAGCCCACCACATCTATGATGATACATGCTTTTGTCATAATTATCGTCATAGAAGTGTCATAAGCATGACAGAAAAAAAATTATTCGGGCCAAAATGTCACAGATGTGTCTTTTTTGTAGTGTAAAGCCAAGAAACGAAAGGTTGGCGAGTCTTCAACAACTCATGAAATTCCTGAGTCGGAATATCAGACCTTGGTACCCCCTGAGGCCCACACTAAAACTCCCGAAGACCATCATGATGGCCAGGTTAACCCACCACAAGCAAATGAACCAGCTGACACTCAGGTGACGGATGTTGAGATGAACCCGACGGCTGATCTTAACCCGCCAGGTTCTATCCCAGCCTCAAGTCCTGCCAAGGCGGCTAAAGATGTTCTTGCTGAGAAGAATGATGATGATGTTACAATTACAGGGGCGGATTATAAGCCTCCAGAAGTTTCTAATGTGCTGGCCAAGCCTATAGCCAAAGAAGAAGCGCCCTTATCTGAAAAGGGAAAATTCAAACTTGAACTGCCAGCTATGAAGATTTCAGCGCTGACGAGCTGCACGCCGGCTATCTAAGCCGCCTTTCCATGAGCCGGGAGCTGGAAGCTGCAACTTCTTGAGCTTGCATTGTTATTTCCCTTGAAGAGGAAAGGGTGATGCAGGAAAGTAGAGATAAGTATTTCCTCAGTTAAGATCCAAGGTATCAATCCAGTAGGAGGAACAAGTAAGTCTCCAATAGATGCACCTACACAAACTAACAAACACTTGCACACAACGCAAAAAAGGGGTTGTCAATCCCTTCACGGTCACTTGCAAGAGTGATATCTAATAGAGATAGATATAAAAGATAAATAGAAGGCAAAATAAAGTAGAGGTAAATAAATTGCAGCAAGGTATTTTTGGGTTTTTGGTTTTATAGATCTGAAAATATATGCTGGAAAATAGACCCAGGGGCCATAGGTTTCACTAGAGGCTTCTCTCTTGAAAGAAAACATACGGTGGGTGAATAAATTACTGTTGAGCAATTGATAGAAAAGCGCATAGTGATGACGATATCTAAGACAATGATCATGAATATAGGCATCATGTCCGTGACAAGTAGAACAAAACGATTCTGCATCTACTACTATTACTCCACACATCGACCGACTCCTGCCTGCATCTAGAGTATTAAGTTCAAGAGAACAGAGTAACGGATTAAGCAAGATAACATGATGTAGAGGGATAAACTCAAGCAATATGATATAAACCCCATCTTTTTATCCTTAATGGCAACAATACAATATGTGCCTCGCTACCCCTGCCGTCACTTGGTGAGGACACCGCAAGATTGTACCCATCACAAAGCACCTCTCCCATTGCAAGATAGATCAATCTAGTTGGCCAAACCAAATCAATAGATCAGAGAGAAATACAAAGCTATTTAAATCATGCATAAAAGAGTTCAGAGAAGACTCAAATAATATTCATAGATAATCTGATCATAAACCCACAATTCATAGGATCTCAACAAACACACTGCAAAAGAAGATTACATCAGATAGAACTCCAAGAACATCGAGGAGAACATTGTATTGAAGATCAAAGAGAGAGAAGAAGCCATCTAGCTACAAGCTATGGACCCATAGGTCTGTGGTAAACTACTCACACATCATCGGAAGGGCAGCAAGGTTGGTGTAGAGGCCCTCCGTGATCGAATCCCCCTCCGGCAGAGTGCCAGAAAAGGCCCCAAGATGGGATCTCACAAGAATAGAAGCTTGCGACGGCGGAAAAGTATTTTTGTGGACGCTTCTGGTATGGGGGGAATATTTGAGAATATATAGTGCTGGAATTAGGGTTAGGAGGTCTACAAGGGACCACAAGCCCTGGGGGCGCGCCCCTACAACTTTTGGCCTCCTCACAGGGCTTCTTGACTCCTCTCCAAGTCTCCTGGGTTTCTTGTGGTCCAAGAAAAATCATCATAAAGTTTTATTCTGTTTGGACTCCATTTGATATTCCATTTCTGTAAAAGTCAAAAACAAGGAAAAACAGCAACTGGCACTAGGCACTAGGTTAATAGGTTAGTCCCAAAAAATGATATAAAATAGTACCAAAATGCATATAAAACATCCAAGATGGATAACATAATAGCATGGAACAATAAAAAATTATAGATACGTTGGAGACGTATCAAGCATCCCCAAGCTTAATTCCTGCTCGTCCTCGAGTAGGTAAATGATAAAAAAGATAATTTTTGATGTGGAATGCTACCTAACATGTTTATCAATGTAATTTTTCTTTTATGTGGCATGAATATTCAGATCCATAAGATTCAAAACAAAAGTTTAATATTGACATAAAAACAATAATACTTCAAGCATACTAATAAAGCAATCATAGTTTTTCAAAATATCATGGCCAAAGAAAGTTATCCCGACAAAATCATATAGTCATGTCATGCTCTATCTTCATCACACAATGTATTTATCATGCACAACCCCGATGACAAGCCAAGCAATTGTTTCATACTTTTAATGTTCTAAAGCCTTTTCAACTTTCATGTAATACGTGAGCATGAGCCATGGATATAACACTATAGGTGGAATAGAATATGATAGAGGTTGTGTGGAGAAGACAAATGTAGGGACCGGTTTTCCAGGATATTAATTTCCCAATAAATGGCCCATGTGCTCACCAGCCCCAGGATTACTGTTAGCTGATGAGACACCAACTTGATACAGAAATTCCAAGCAAAATACAAAATATGTAGTACAAGACCATTCTGGCCAGAGAGTACAACAATTGGTTTCTAGAGGTTGATGGCGGAAGCGGTTTGCGGATTATCAGTGTCTATGGGACTCCATTTCCCACAGGAACAGCTGACCTGGATAACTCCTATCTTTGCGTAACTGCTGTCTTTGATGCCTAGGTTCCGGGCTGTCGTCGTTGCGCTTCTCTCCAAGTGAGAAATCTGGCCAAGACAATAGCCAGGGACAAGCCAGTGAGTAATTTGAATGTACTCGCAAACATTATGAACATAGGTATAATATAACAGATGGTAATCATGCTCTGAAATATTTTCATGATCACTTAGCCAGTCACGAAGTAAAATTCATGCCGCATGCAAACAGGTTAATAAATATGAAAAAGTAATCTAGATAATAAGAATAAAATAAACCGATCGGGTGTCTGAAGCGACGCCTCGAAAGGATAAAAATATAAAGCATGCCTCAGTCGGGCGTCTGAGCGACGCCACATAAAGGGCTTGTAAAGGAAATTAAATAATCAGCATGCCACAGTCGGGCGTCTCAGCGACACCACATAAAGGGCTTATAAAGAAATAAATAGCAGGCATGCCACAGTCGGGCGTCTCAGCGACACCACAAAAAGGGCTTATAAAGAAATTAATAGCAGGCATGCCACAGTCGGGCGTCTCAGCGACACCACATAAAGGGCTTATAAAGAAAGTAAATAACAAACATGCCACAGTCGGGCGTCTGAGCGATACCACATAAAGGGCTTATATAAGAATAATCACCGTGAATATCCAGGAGGTAGAACCGTCCCAGGGATACTAAATAATTCAAATAATACGAATGGTTAGTCCATAATAATAATAATCATAATCATCATATGTCACATGTCATGATCAATGTTCTGGTTTAGCAGTTTTTCCTCCGAAGACCGACACTAAGACCGACACTTGACCTATCCCAGACTGTGGTCCTTAACCATGGACACGGCTATTCGAATAGATATAATCTCTGCAGAGGGTGTACTCTTTACCCACGAGTAACGGATTCCTTTAGTCCATCGGGACTAATTCCGTTTACGGTCTTTTACTTGAAAACACACCTGACCCGCACACACCAGCTTAACTTACCGGTGTCTGGAATCACCCACGACACCCGTTAAGCAAAACTCTAAGTGGGGAGGCTACAACCTCGACTAGCATGGGATCACAAAATTTATAACGCGCGCAAACTAGGGGAGCTACCCCCTCGGCTCCAACCGGAAACACCCATGCCCCCGGACCAGGTGGCATGCCTACCGGATGCAGCCAGTATCTTCCACCATGGCCTCTCTGTACGGTGTGTGCTAAGAAAGGGGTTGACAACTTACTGAACCGTACCCTACCTAAGGCAGGGACAAGTGGTAGTACGAAGCAAGTATGGGGGTTGCTGGCACAAGACTCGATCTATGGTCGTCTCAGGAGGTTTAAGTATTCCCTGCATGATTAGTATAACAAATATATTCCACACCAACAGACAGAATCACCACTCATCATACCTCACCATGCCTTACTGAAAATGCTCGTCTCAACGAAATATCAGTATCAAGCTTGTGTCTACCCACGACAGAGACTTTTCCTGATTCCTTCCGGTAGGCATGAAAGGCATACGTGGGTGAATACTGTCACAAGTATATCAATTCCAACAGCAAGGAATTTCCATCATGCACACAGGGACATGATCATAACATCACATGAAATAATGCATGTTTCCAATCAGCTCGGTGTTGTAGCTATATCAAAACAACACACGGCAAATATTATACTAGGGTTCAGAATGCTTGCCTTTAGTGTGTGGAGAGGTAGGGTGCACCCCAAAACTTTTTTGAAAGTTGCTTCCCCCTCCATTTCCTAATTTTGAAAATATTCAAATCAACACATAGTTTTAAAACAGTACAAAAAAGTTGTTCGGAAAATTTTCAAATAAATATGAAAATAAACTAGACAAAATTTGAGAATCAACAGAAAAAGAATCAAGTCAAATGGAGTTGTATTTAAAAAGTTATAGCCAGTCAAAGTCTTGGTCAAAATCTGTTTTAAAATAAAATAGAAAAAAGAAAAACGGTTCGGAGGACTTACGCTTTCCCCTTAGCGAAGACGTACTTGGTGGAATACGTTTCCACTAAAAAAATGTTTCGGCGGGGCTGGGTCACTGACAGTGGGTCCATCGGGCCCACTGGTCGGGTTTGACCAGTCGCCCGCGCCTCCTTCCTCCTCTGGCTGAGCGGAGGCGGGGCTCCGGCGATTGCCGCCGACGAACGGCGGCTCCCCACGGGATTCTGAGGGGGGGGGGATGGATCCGCCGGTCCAGGGCGGTCCTCCCAGTGGTTGATAGGATAGCGGGGATGAAGGGGGTCGCCGGCGGCGAGCTCTGCAGCGGATGGCACCTTCGGGAACAATTGGGCTTCGGCCTATGGTGGCTCCCAGTCGAAGCTGAGAAGTTGGGCGGCTTCGTACGTTCGAGGGGAGTCGAATGGTGGCGCTGGAAGGACTGGGGAGGCCCTGCTCGCGACGGACGGGACCGGAGTGTGGCGGCGGTCGAACTGATCGGAGACGAGGAAGACGGCCTCCCTCCGTCGATTGCTGGCGGTGGGGGCTCTAGAGGGGTGGCCCGATGTCGCCTGAGGGTCCGGACGAGCTCGGGGTCCCTATTTATAGCGTAACTAGGTCGGTTCCGCTGGCGGCCAAGGATAAGACCGGCGAACTGCCGTTCTGTAGCCAAGGGGCGCGTGGCGGCGACGGGCGCTAGCGGACGGGCTCGTGGATGAGATCGTCCTGCTCCTGGGGCAGCTGGCGCGCTGGAGTGGCTCGGGCGGCGCCGTCCATGGCAGGAGCGGACGCGGCCGCAGGCGTGCCACCAAGGAGCTTGCTGCGGCGGCGCTGTAGGGAGCCAGGAAGAGGTTGAGTGTTGGCGTGACACGGCGGCCCTAGCGGATCAGATTGAGCTCGGGAAAGGGGTCAACCTGGGACGCGGCAGCTCGGGCGCACGCACATGCAAAACGCGCGTTCTGCTCGCGCCCTGGACACGCACGCCATGTGCTCGGCAAAATGCCAAAGCATGCTAGGGGGCTTGGATGAAGCTACAAATTAACAGGATAGTTAGGGTGAATGCAATAGGACTAATGGACATGGTTGTTGGGCCAGGGGATCAAGTTCACAAAGTAATCACAAAACTATGCCAAATCTGGCCAGACACACAAGGTGTTCGACAGAATGCCATGGGCATCTAGGCATCTCCTCTGGTGGCCAAAATCTCCAGATCAGAGTCTCTTTAGATGGTAAAGAGGGTGGTAAGGTTAGTTTGACAAAAGCAAAAACTTCCTAGTGCTAGTTTTTGAGAAAGCCAAATCTGGATAGAAAACATATGCCATTATTGCATGTGCTTAAAAACTTCTAATGGGGCTGATCTCCTGGACTTAAGAGTTTGGTAGGGTGGACTACAAACAGGAAAAATCCCAAGGCAACAAGAGCAAGATAAATTATGGTTGCAGTACAAATCACCAAACTGAACCAGAGTGAAGATGAGGATGGTTTGCTCAAATCTTTCAAGGAACACCAAAGGGTTTTTTGCATAGAAATGAATTATATACTACTACTAACATCTCCAAATTTTTATTGAAGTTTTAAAGAAATATATAAATAGGTTGTAGTGCAAACTACAAACTGAACCAGATTTGAAAACTTGAGGTAGGGCTCAAAATCCCCAAATGACTAAGAGAAGTTTTTGCATAAAAGTGATTTAGGAACATCACATGTCATCCCCAAATTTTGGTGGAATCATTAAATGAATTAATCAAAGGGTTGTAGTGCAAATGGGACTCTAAAACTTATGAGAAACCATTTAAAAAGAAATAAAGCTTAGGAAAATAATTATAGAAATAATTCCACTGATAAGAGAAATGTTTTTGAGAAGGTATACAAGTCCAACAATATTTTTGAAAAGTTTCCATTTGGAGGGAAAAACTCCACAATTCAGAGAAAAAGCGTGATTCTGAAATCAAAAGATAATCCAGAAAATAAAAATTTAATTTCCTGGCAAAATTTTAATTAATAAATCATGGTTAAATTTTTGGGGTGTTACAACAAAAAGGGAGAAAGTCTCACATCAACCAGCCAAATTAATAGGCTATGGAGATGCCCGTCAATTGATATCGATGCGAGTGAGTAGGGATTGCCATGCAACGGATGCACTAGAGCTATAAGTATATGAAAGCTCAAAAGAAAACTAAGTGGGTGTGCATCCAACTTGCTTGCTCATGAAGACCTAGGGCAATTTGAGGAAGCCCATCATTGGAATATACAAGCCAAGTTCTATAATGAAAAATTCGCACTAGTATATGAAAGTGACAAAATAGGAGACTCTTTATTATGAAGACCATGGTGCTACTTTGAAGCAAAAGTGTGGAAAAAGGATAGTAACATTGTCCCTTCTTTCTTTTTCTCTCAATATATATTTTCTCTTTTTTTTCTTTTTTTCTCTTTTTGGGCTCTTTGGCCTCTTTTTTTTATTTTGGGCTCTTTGGCCTCTTTTTTTATATTTTTGGTCCGGAGTCTCATCTCTACTTGTGGGAGAATCATAGCCTCCATCATCCTTTCCTCACATGGGACAATGTTCTAATAATGATGATCATCACACTTTTATTTACTTACAACTCAAGAATTACAATTCGATACTAGAACAAAGATATGACTATATGAATGCCTCATGCATATGAGAACAATATGACAATGATGATGTGTGTCATAATAAAATGGAACGGTGGAAGTTGCATGGCAATATATCTCGGAATGGCTATGGAAATGCCATAATAGGTAGGTATGGTGGCTGTTTTGAGGAAGGGTATATGATGGGTTTAATGCATCGACGAAAGTTGCGCGGTACTAGAGAGGCTAGCAATGGTGGAAGGGTGAGAGTGTGTATAATCCATGGACTCAACATTAGTCATAAAGAACTCACATACTTATTGCAAAAATTTATTATCCCTCGAAACAAAGTACTAATACGCATGCTCCTAGGGGCATATATTGGTAGGAAAAGACCATCGCTCATCCCCGACCGCCACTCATAAGGAAGACAATCAGAAATAAATCATGCTCTAACTTCATCACATGACGGTTCACATACGTGCATGCTTCGGGAATCACAAACTTTAACACAAGCATTATTACTCAACCACAATTACCAACTAGCATGACTCTAATATCACTGTCGGAGTAATGGGCGACGGGTAGCCTAACCCGGGTCCCTGAGCATTTCAAGACATTGGGCCGGCTGCGCCCCTCAAGCATCAAGGATGAAGCGCCGCCTTCTGGTGGCCGGCTGGCTCATGAGGCCGGCTGCCAGAGGACGGCCAAGCACCGGAAGACGGCCCCAAGACGGGCCGACTCCTAGCAGGCGGCCTCCAGAGAGGCCGGCTCCTAGAACAGGCGGCCCACGACGCCCTCAAAGTCTACGCCCCCATTAAGAAGACAAGACAGGATGTGGCTACAGTATAGCCCATTCCGCCATATCCAGGGCACAGCGCGGCCACAGTGCTCCGTACAGGCAGAGATCTCCTCACGACGTGGCACTGTGGCCACCCCACCCTTTACGTCATTCCTATCAGGCGAAGCCCTGTTCCCACGACGGCCTGTCGTTACGGCCTGCAGGCGGCAGGCCCTACCAGGCAGCAAGAGACTGGAGGGCGGCAGAGCCTGACCAGTCGGACCTATGGGAGGCCGGCCTCTAGCAAGCGGCCCCTCCTCCCTCGAAGTCTGCGCGCCATTAAACCAGAAAAGACACGATGTGGCTACAGTGATCTCCCACCCGACGGCAGGACTATAGCCACGCCCCCCCCCCCCCCGACCAAGCATGCGTCATCAGCATTACGGCTACAGCAACAAGCAGCCGATGAGACACGCAAGTGGTGGGAGCGGCCTGTCGGCTCCGAGCCAGACCAGTCAGTGGGGCCCACCAGGCGGCGGGCCCCAACAGCCGACAGAGAAGTCGGCGGCCAGAGACGCTGACCGCCGAACCCTACACCCGGCCAGATGACTATTGTACCCCTGGGGGGTAGGCCTATATAAACCCCCCAGGGCACCCATGCAAAGGGTTCCGAACCTGTGAAACCTAGACTCATTCAGAGTGAGGAGAGAGTCAGCCCTGCTCTCTTCTACCTCTGGCATACAGCTCAAGGAGCATCTTGTACTCACTAGTGCCTTAGTGATCATGCGGAGACCCCGCAGAGCAAGACTAGGGGTGTTATCTCCTAGGAGAGCCCCAAACCTGGGTAAAGTACGCCGGCATTCGTGTCTACGCCTCATCCCGCTTCCAGGCACCGGCGATGTTCTACTAGCTCCCACCATGATAAGCCATCCCTTGGCATATGTCGCATCCAACCCCCGACATTTGGCGCCCACCGTGGGGCTAGGTGCACCGCCGTCCGGAGACCTGTTCTGGACGGGAACCTTGTTCCTTCCTGGCGAGCGCAGCCAGCCCGGCACGCCAGACGGCGCCTGCGCCAACGCGCTGCGCGGTGTGGAGGTCGTCTGCGCGGCAAGTTGCCTCGCCGATCTTGTTGGCGAGATTCGCCATCCCGACGAGCCCGCATCTGACGCGGGCACAGATGACCCCGAGAGTCGCCTCATCGGCTTCCTCGACCAGCTCCACGTCGGCAGCGAGCCTGCTGCAGACTTGGAGTCGGTTGGCTCCACCGACCCGATGCTTGTTGATTCCGACACGGCGTCGCTCGACACATTCCCCACCAGCGTGGTGGTCTACGGCGAACCGCTCCCTCGCGCGAACAGTGGCGGAGGCACCGTCACGGAGGTGCTTGTCATCGAGCATGGCGAGCACTCTGGCGGAGGTGGCCAGGATCCGCTGCAGGCGGCAATGCGAGACCTGTCCGCGCCCGTAGCACCCGGTGCGAACGGTGAAACACTGGAAGCATGCCGTATCGCGCTTCTCGACAGCGCCAACAAGTTGGCGGCCATGAGACGCCTCACCGAGGCTTACCACCGCGAGATCGACCGCGCCGTCTGCGGCACGCCGGCTGCTGGCGAGCCCAGCCGCGTGGGCACGGTCCGACAGCGTGGCGCGGCCATCGCCAGCATGTTGGGGGCCGACCGCCCAGTCTACGCCACGCCGATGGAGAACTTGCGTGCCGCCCAGGCGGCGGCAGAAGAACTAGACCGCCTGGAGGGCGACGAGCGTCGCTGCATGACGGAGCGCGTCCAACAGCTCATCGACGCGGCCGCCGTGCAGCAAGAAGCCGGTCGCCGCATGATGGAACCCGGCTTACAGGCCTGGAACCTTCCCCCTCGCCGAGAGCACGGCGCGACCTCCCGGACGCCAACAGACGGCGCCCACGATGGAAGAGACCCAGAGCCGGTTGCAAGCCGCAGCCGCACCTGCATCTCCATCGAGCGCGACCAAGACGGCCGCCCACGAGCAGTGGAACGGCGGGACGGTCGTCCGCCTCCCCCGCGTAGGGAGAGGCGCGCTTCCCCGCCGCCTGTTGACCACACGACACTCGGCGACCGCCTTGGCCGCCGAGAAGGAGTCGGGGAGAACGATGCCCGCCACCGGATCGACCGCCTCAACCGGTCCCTGGCGCTAGAAGAAGAAGACGCATTGGGTCCGCCTTGCTTTGGCCCCCGCATCCGTGACGAGCCCTTCCCCAAAGGGTTCACTCTCCCAAGAGATACGCCCAAGTACACCGGCTCCATGAAGCCGGAAGACTGGCTGGTCAACTACTCCACGGCCGTCAGCATCGCAAACGGCAACAAGTGCATTGCCGTGAAGTATGTTCCGCTCATGCTCCAAGGCACCGCCCGGACATGGCTGAATAGCCTGAAGCCCCGCAGCATCAACAGCTGGGTTGATTTCACCGAAGCCTTCAACCGCAACTTCACCAGCACGTACAAGGAGCCCGTCCTCAACTTTCTGGTGAACAAGGAGCTGCCGACTAATGAAATCTCGGCCCGACAAGTGCAACGTCGGGCAGCAGCATACACCATTGTTAACAGAGAACTTGTGAGGCATAGTGTCACTGGCGTGTACCAGCGCTGCGTGGAGCCGGAGAAAGGCTAAGCAATCCTCAAAGATATCCACCAAGGCGAGTGTGGTCACCACGCGGCTTCAAGATCACTTGTTGCCAAAGCTTTCCGCCATGGTTTTTTCTGGCCAACTGCTCTAGAAGACGCCAAAGACTTGGTCCAGAAATGCAAGGGGTGTCAGAAGTTCGGCTCCAAGCCACATTCGCCGGCTTCTACACTCAAGACCATCCCCATTGCCTAGCCCTTTGCCGTCTGGGGGCTGGACATGGTGGGACCATTCAAGACAGCGCGCGGCGGCATGACTCATCTACTTGTCGCCGTGGACAAGTTCACCAAGTGGATAGAAGCCAAACCAATCAAGAAGTTGAATGGTCCGACCGCTGTGACTTTCATCGCAGACATCACCACCCGGTATGGCATACCACACAGCATCATCACCGACAACGGCACAAACTTCACCAAGGGCGCCTTGGCTCGTTTTTGCGCGACGCAGGGCATCCGACTGGACTTAGCGTCCGTTGCCCATCCGCACTCAAACGGCCAGGTGGAGCGAGCAAACGGCCTCATTTTGTCCGGCATCAAGCCCCGACTGATCGAGCCTCTGGAGCGATCGGCCGGCTGTTGGCTCGATGAGCTGCCGGCCGTCCTCTGGAGCCTGCATACAACTCCAAACAAGTCAACCGGCTTCATGCCCTTCTTCCTCGTCTACGGTGCCGAAGCCGTCATCCCGACGGACATAGAATTCGACTCCCCTCGAGTCACCATGTACACTGAGGAGGAGGCAAAAGAAGCACGAGAAGACGGCGTCGATCTGCTGGAAGAGGGCCGGCTGTTGGCACTCAGCCGGTCCGCCATCTACCAGCAGAATCTACACCGATACTACAATCGGAAGGTCAAGCCAAGATCTTTCCAAGAGGGAGACCTTGTGCTCCGGCTGATCCAGCGAACAGCCGGCCAGCACAAGCTCCTGGCACCTTGGGAAGGCCCCTTCATCATCAGCAAAGTTTTGGGCAACGACTCCTACTACCTGATCGATGCTCAGAAGCCCAGAGCGCGCAATAGAGACGACTCCGGCAAGGAGACAGAGCGGCCGTGGAACGCAAACCTGCTTCGAAGATTTTACAGTTGATGCAGTATGTACCACGCTACCCTTTGTATTAAGTACGAAGACTCAGGGTTCCCCGAGAAGAACTCGGGGGCTACCCTCTTTTATCTGCGTGATGAGTATTACGCCTATAAATGTGTCATTTCATTATTCCGCCTGGCACCGGGTTCGACCAGTCAGGCCGGGGGCTCGCCGCCTTGTACTATGTGGTACGTCCTGCAGCCGGACAAGTAATGCGTTGGCGCCTCAACTTTCTCCTGCCAAAGCCACAGTTTGCAGAGCGACTGTCCGGTGGGCAGGGGTTAAAGGCAGAAAAGGTGTCCGCATGAAAAATGGCTAAGGACCCAAAGCATGCACATAGTTCAGGACGGCTTCCGCCTCATTGACCGGCTGCGGAGCAGCCGGGCGGCCGGTTTCTACTTATCTTACTAACGCTCTAGTCGGCTAAGTACTTGCTCTCCCGAAAGTAGCTAAGTACTTGAGCCAGCCGCAGTCCGCAGAGCGGCTGTTTGGCTGGCAAGACAGCAGCCAAGGGAGGGCGGCAAAGGAAAAAAGCCAAGGAGCAGAAAGCAAGGAAAGTCAGAGCTCAGCAAGAGCGCAACTTATGTAGAAGAGTATCTACATGTCAATAGGCCCTTGGCCAGCATTCAACAAAGTTTGAAATACACCCCGTGGGTGGAATTGTGCAAATTTAGCAAAGTTTGTCGAGACTGATAAAACAGGAAAAATAAAAGACAAGTCGGCGGCCTAGGGAGCAGTAGAGGGGTCCGACTGGTTGGCGGAGTCGGTAGTGCCGATTGGTGGAGTGGACGGCTGGTCAGTCTCCGCTTGGTCGCCTCCAGCAGCAGTCGGCGCACTCGAGCGCGGCTCGTTGTTTGAGGCACGATCAAGCTAAGATTGGTCGTCCGCCCCGACCTCTGGCATATCTTCTTCGCTCTCCCCGTCCTCCTCGCCTTCCCCCTCATCGCTCGAGTCGATCATCTCGGCCGAGTCTTCGTCGTCCTCCGGGTTCAGCCCGAACCACTCCGGTGGCGCCTCGGCACCGTCCTCAGCCAGCTCGGGAACAAAGATGTTGGTGTTGGTGTACTCGGTGATCGCCGCTGCCCGTCTGACAAGATCGCGCTCCACCGCCACCAGCTCCCCTTGGGCCTCCTGCCGAAACGTGGTCAACTGGGCTAGATTTAGCCCAGGGTACCACGCCTTGACGAATTCCAAGGCCCAGCGCGCGCCAGCCCGGGCTGAGGAACCCTTCCAAGCCTCGAGTTGGCCGGCCGCCACCTCCAGCCAGTCGGCAGTCCGACTGGGAGTGCGTGGAGCCGGCATGTCCGGCCAAAGGGCGGAGATCGCTTGGGCCCCGACACGCTGAAGACGGCGCAGCATCCGATGAGCTGGCCGGAGGCGGGCCTGGATGCTGAGGAGCTGTTCGCTAAGAGTCCGAGGGGCGTCGGCAGCGATCTGCACGCCTTCCGTTCTCCGTTCTCTACGATAAGCCTCAATAGCCTGGTTGGCGGCATCAGAGTGGCCAGGAAAGAAGTCTGCTCAGGAAGAAAGCAAAGAAATCAGAAGTCAGAAGCTAGACGCCGGCTCGATCGGCAATCGGCAGCTCAAAGAAAGAAAAAGAAGAAAGCTTACCATCAACTATGTCTTCAATCCTGCCGAAACCGGATTTCAGCAGCGCCTCCCTGTCAGTCTAGGCGGAGCGTTCTGTCTCGAACTCGGCGAGGAGACTGGACTCTTTTACCTCCGCCTCCTTCTGGGCCTTCTGGAGAAGCTCCGCCTGCTCCGTCTGTTGCTTGCCAGTCGGTCACGCTCTTGGGCCAGCTCGTTGCACTCTGCCTCCTTGGCACGCAACACGGTGTTGGCCTCACCCAGCTGCTGCTGCAAAGTAGCGCTGGCCTCTGCAAGAGCAGAGGAAGGAAAAAATATCAACCATAAACAAAAAAGAGGTACGGCTGCCAAGGAGATCCGGCCCGACTGCTCAGCAGTCGTCCTGAATCTCGGGGGCTACAGCCCGCGGGTGTGCTGGCGCGCCCCCGCAGAGAAAGAAAACGAAGACTTACTCCGGCTTTCCGACAAGTCGGCGGTCCGCCGGTCCAGCTCTCGGACGTTGGAGTTGAAGGTGATCGCGCGAAGGTTATGATAGTCCTATAATGAAGATAGCAGATATCTGTTAGCACTCGGAGCTTGCCAATTAAAGTTCCGAGCCGCCTACTCAGCAGCCGGCCCGAAACTCGGGGGCTACACCCAGTGGGTGCGCTGGCGCGCCCCCACAGAGAGAATACAAGAATCAAAGACGAAGAAATAAAGGACGTACCCGAATGGCTGCTCACGAATCCAAGAACGCACTGTTGCACTGTTGAAGAGCGGTGGCCTCAGCTCGGAGTTTGGCCTGGACGTCTAGGATCGCCTGGTTTAAGGCGCAGGTCCCGCCTCCACGCACCCACTCGGTGGGCGCGGGGCTGGTTGCTTCGGCATCTGGGACGGACGAGCTCGCAGCGCCGGCTTCTAGCGGTCGCGGTGCCGAAGCCGCCTTCGCGCCTCGGCGGCGCAATGGTGTGCGGGCCTCAGGAATTGGGCCCGTCACTACCTCGTTTCCGGCTGGCGGCATCGGCGGGGCAGCCGGCTGTTTGTCCCGCGCTCCTCCAGACGGCGGCGTCGGAGGCACGACTACCTCCGGCATGACAACATTGCCGCCTTCTCTCCCCATGACCGGCTGTTCGACGCCGGCTCCCCCAGTCGGCGCCTTAAACTGTGGTGGTGGCAGCGCGAAGTTCAAGGGAGTGACGAGTAGCGGCGCCTGACAGCGCGCGGCTCCTTCACCCAGCCTCTTCTCCGCGGCATCGGCTTCAGCCTCCGCCAGCCTCTTCAACACGGTGGCTTCCGCCCTGTCCGCCTCCGCCTTCTCCACGCGGGCGGCTTCCTGCTCCTCGCGCGCCTCCCGCGCATTTCGTTCCTGCGCCTCCCGGAGGTCGGCTGCTGGGTCGATTCGCCGGGTGGTGGTAGAGGTCTCCACCGACCCGATGACGGAGGCGGCGGCCGATTTCTCAAGGGAGAGCGGAGCCCTAAGTCAAGGAAAATAAAGCAAAGAAGCTTAGACGGAACCAACAAGAAAAGAAAGCACAAGGAAAAGACACTTACGCCGACACCATAGGAGGCACCTTCGGAAGCTTCAGGAACTTGGTCGCCTTTGCGGCGGCCTCCTTCCGCTTAGTCGCCGCGGTCGGGTTCTTGGCCTTCTTCGGCACGCTACCGAACAAGACGATGCCTTGTTTGCGCTTGCGCGTACCGCCTCGAGCAGCCGGCCCGGCAGAAGGGCCCATGTCCGCCTTGTCAGCGCCTCGCGCATGGCGCAGCTCGTCCACCTTGTCATCGTCGTCAGGCCAAGTCTCAAGGCCGCCTCCTTCTTCGGAGCCGCCTGCTACGTCGCCGCCGCCCATGGCATCGTCTTCCAGGGCGGCCGCCCCCAAGTCAGTGTCGTCCACGTCGCTCACTTCCCGGTCCGGCTGATAGCCTTCACCCGGCCCCACCACGGCGGTCGCCGCCGGAGCAGGCGGGGGGTCGGCGCGGGAGTATGGCCGCTTGCCGAACCACCAGGACCCTTCCGACAGCTTGAGGTCGGAGATCTCGTTCACCATACGGGCAACGTCGGAAGTCGGCATGTCCCTCGTGCACATCCAGCTCGGGTCACGGTGCCCGCTCATCCGACAGATCAGATGAGGCCGGCCTTGGAGTGGGAGAACCCGGCGCTCGACAAAGGCGACCAGCAGGTCGGACGCCTTGAGGCCTTCTACGCCCGTCAGCACCCGGAGCCGGTTGATGGCGGCGGTGGCGTTGGCCGACAAGGGTCTCAGCTTGTAGCCCCAGTTGGCCCGAGGCTCGGCCGGAGGGCCGGCTTCATAGGGAGTCAAGCAAGTTGATGAAGTCGATTGCCGGGTCGACGTTCTCCACATAAAAGTATGATTTCTGCCACAGTTTGACCGACTGTGACAGCTTGATGGCGGGGAAGGCATTCTTCCCCGACGAACGGTGCACCGCGACGAAGGCACCGCACTGGGCCGCCTTCTCCCTGGCGGAGGTGCCCAGTTTGGTGTAGAAGAATGCTCCCCACAACTCGATGGTGGGGAGGATGCCAAGATAGCCCTCGCACATCATGACGAAGGCGGACAGCAGCGTCACGGTGTTGGGCGTCAGATGATGCGGCTGAAGATGGTAGAAGTCGAGGAAGGAACGGAGGAATCCACTCGCCGGCAGGCCGAAGCCGCGAAGGAAGTGCGAGCGGAAGATGACCCGCTCACCTCCTTGCGGCGCCGGCGAAATCTCCCTCTCCGGCGGCACGCGCACCTTCACGAAGCCCGCGCCGGGCAGCCGCCGTGTGGCACGAAGGAAGGCAAGGTGGTCCTCGATCACGACCGAGCCATCCCAGTCCCCTCCCTTCTCGCGCGCCATGGGAACCGAGCCAGACGGAGAAATGGCGCTGCGGCGGAGGTGAGGGCCGCGGCGGAGCAAGAGGCTTGGGGCGAAGGGGACCGACGGCGGCGAGCTGCGGCAGCGCCTCGGCGGGGCGCGGAGGTCCGGCGGCAGCAAGGAAAGGAGAAGGACGAAAATGGCGAAGGGAGAGGAGGGCGCGAGTGCTCCGCCGCTCCTCCTCCTCCCCCTACTTATAGCCCCTAGGCTACGAAGCCGAGGGGGCGGGGCGTGGGATCGTGGGATTAAATGCACCCACGAACCCACGGCCCCGCGGTTATCGCGCGGGTTACTGCGCGCAGTGACCCCGCACGGAATCACGACCGTCTACCTCGGCCGCAGCGGATCCGCCCGCGCGCCGAGGCCCAGTAGTGGTGGGCCCGACCTGCTGCCACGTCCCATCACGCGCGTGACTGGCGGGCTGGCCCGGCTAGCTGGCGCCGCGTGGCGTGCTTGCTGCGGGCGGCGCGCCTAGAGGCTCGACCGGCCCGCCACCTGGTTCCCGCCTCAGCGTTTCGAAGTTATCAGACGAATCCGCCTGGTCATGACCGACTCCCAGCAGGCGGCACACCAGGAGGCGGGCGAAGCATTCAGCGAGAGCATTCAAAGAAGGAAGCTGCCGAGGCCTCTCGACTTATCGGCCGCGACGTCTCACCAGCTTCGGGGACTACTGTCGGAGTAATGGGCCACGGGTAGCCTAACCCGGGTCCCTGAGCATTTCAAGACATTGGGCCGGCTATGCCCCTCAAGCATCAAGGCTGAAGCGCCGCCTTCTGGTGGCCGGCTGGCTCATGAGGCCGGCTGCCAGAGGACGGCCAAGCACCGGAAGACGGCCCCAAGATGGGCCGACTCCTAGCAGGCGGCCTCCAGAGAGGCCGGCTCCTAGAACAGGCGGCCCACGACGTCCTCAAAGTCTACGCCCTCATTAAGAAGACAAGACAGGATGTGGCTACAGTATAGCCCATTCCCCCATTTCCAGGGCACAGCGCGGCCACAGTGCTCCGTACAGGCAGAGATCTCCTCACGACGTGGCACTATGGCCACCCCACCCTTGAAGTCATTCCTATCAGGCGAAGCCCTGTTCCCACGACGGCCTGTCGGTACGGCCTGCGGGCGGTAGGCCCTACCAGGTAGCGAGAGACTGGAGGGCGGCAGAGCCTGACCAGTCGGACCGGTGGGAAGCCGGCCTCTAGCAAGCGGCCCCTCCTCCCTCGAAGTCCACGTGCCATTAAACCAGAAAAGACACGATGTGGCTACAGTGATCTCCCACCCGACGGCGGCACTGTAGCCACGCCCCCCCAACCAAGCATGCGTCATCAGCATTACGGCTACAGCAACAAGCAGCCGATGAGACCCGCAAGTGGCGGGAGCGGCCTGTCGGCTCCGAGCCAGACCAGTCGGCGGGGCACACCAGGCGGCGGGCCCCAACAGCTGACAGAGAAGCCGGCGGCCAGAGACGCTGACCGCCGGACCCTACACCCGACCAGATGACTATTGTACCCCTGGGGGGTAGGCCTATATAAACCCCCCAGGGCACCCATGCAAAGGGTTCCGAACCTGTGAAACCTAGACTCATTCAGAGTGAGGAGAGAGTCAGCCCTGCTCTCTTCTACCTCTGGCATACAGCTCAAGGAGCACCTTGTACTCACTAGTGCCTTAGTGATCATGCGAAGACCCCGCAGAGCAGGACTAGGGGTGTTATCTCCTAGGAGAGCCCCGAACCTGGGTAAAGTACGCCTGCGTTCGTGTCTACGCCTCATCCCGCTTCCAGGCACCGGCGACGTTCTACTAGCTCCCACCATGATAAGCCATCCCTTGGCATATGTCGCATCCAACCCCCGACAATCACCATCTTTATATCTCAAAACAAATGCAAGGAATCAAACTTCTCATATATTCAATGATCTTCATGAAAGTTTTTATTATATCCCTCTTGAATGCCCATCATATTAGGACAAAATTCATAACCTAAACCAATTGCCATACTATTTTCAATACTCTCAAAATAATATATGTGAAGCATGAGAGTTCATCAATTTCTATAAAATAAAACCACCGCCATGCTCTAAAAAGATATAAGTGAAGTACTAGAGCAACTTCCTAGCTCAAAAGATATAAGTGAAGCACTTAGAGTATTCTAATAAATTCATGATTAATGTATATACCTCTCAAAAGGTGTGTACAGCAAGGATGATTGTGGAAAACTAAAAAGCAAATAAAGCAAAGACTCATATATCACAAGACGCTCCAAGCAAAACACATATCATGTAGTGAATAAAAATATAGCCACAAGTAATTTTACCGATGGATTGAAGGCAAAAGAGGGGATGCCATCCGGGACATCCCCAAGCTTAGATGCTTGGTTCTCCTTGAATTTTACCTTGGGGTGCCTTGGGCATCCCCAAGATTAGGCTCTTGCCACTCCTTATTCCGTTGTCCATCAAAACTTTACCCAAAACTTGAAAACTTCACAACACAAAACTCAACAGAAAACTCATAAGCTCCGTTAGTGTAAGAAAAGCAAATCACCACTTAGGTACTGTTGTGAACTCATTCTAAATTTATAATGGTGTTATATATACTGTATTACAACTTCTCCATGGTTCATACCCCCGATACTACCCATATATTCATCAAAATAAGCAAACAACACATAAAAAACATAATCTATCAAAAACAGAACAGTCTACGAAGATCTGAATTGTTCTCATACTTATGTAACTCTAAAAATTCTTAAACACTAGGACAACGTAGGAAATTTGTATATCAATCTCTTGTCAAAAATCTCAGAAGTTTTCGTCGCTTCTGTGCATTTTAACAATTCTGCTACTGTACGCAAAAGTTTCTGTTTTTCAGCAAAATCAAATCAACTATCACCATAGATAATCCCAAAGGTCTTACTTGGCTCAAACACTAATTAAAACACTAAAACACAATTACTACAGAAGTAATAATGTGTATTGATTCAAAAACAGTAGCCAAAACAAAAAACACAAAATAAAAATTGGGTTGCCTCCCAACAAGCGCTATTGTTTAACGCCCCTAGCTAGACATATTGCAATAGATCTAGGTATTGTAATAGAAGTGAGGGAGATCATCCATACTCATCTCATAATCCCTCCTTTCAGTAGCAAGCTTTCTTTGTGGTAAACAAAAATAATCAAAAGGGCTAAATTTAATAGGATATGGATTTGTGAGATCAAGTTTGGGAGGAATAGGTTCCTCCTTTGGCCCTTTGTACTTTATAATTATCTGTTGATCATAGACATTCGTTTGGTTGAACTCCCTAAGTTTATCTGTTAGCACAAACCCTAATCCGTTATTTTGTATAGCAAAATTATCATTAAGTTCAGAAATCTTATCAATCAAAACATCGGTAGGAACCCTTTTCCTTAAGTTTTCATTATAAGCGGCATAATCGGGACATTGTAATCTCATTATCTCCTCTTGATTAAAGATGATCTCCTCTATGGGAGGGCAACCTCTATTGATATTGTAATGAGGAAATATTTTGCTAGCTTCTTTAATGATATACCTAAATTCATGAGCTAGAAATATAGTGGTAACATGCTTAACGGAAGGATTATGAATATTAGAGAATTCTAGGAAAATCCTTTGTATGCATGGATGCATGTGAAAAAATTGTCTTTCAAGTTCAACTATGAGCAAAGATATTGCATCCGCAAGGCTATTAGTTTTATTAAGAATAGACCCTCCTAGCATAGGTAGCGTACCGTCCAAGTAAAGAAATCCTGAATAACACCTTTTCCAATAATATTACTGCTACCCACACGGAGTTTTTTAGTATGCATGATAGTAGGTTCTTCTTCATGAGGATCTTTATAAGCAAGATCATCAAAAATTTCATCAAGATTACCACTAGCCTTTTCATAGATAACCTCCCCAGATTCAGACACGATGGCAAAGCAAGCGACTAGCACACAAGCAAACAAAAAGACGAATGAAAAGAGGGCAAATAAAAAGGCAAAACAAATTGTGTTTTTCTGAAAACGTTTTAGAAGTGGGGGAGAGGAAAACGAGAGGAAAATTGCAAATAATGTAATGCAAGAGATGAGAGTTTATGATAGGTACTTGGTAGGCTTGATGTGTATCCTCCCCGGCAACGGCGCCAGAAATTCTTCCTGCTACTTCTTGAGCTTGCGTTGTTATTTCCCTTGAAGAGGAAAGGGTGATGCAGCAAAGTAGAGATAAGTATTTCCCTCAGTTAAGAACCAAGGTATCAATTCAGTAGGAGGAACAAGCAAGTCTCCAATAGACGCACTGCACAAACTAACAAACACTTGCACACAACGCAAAAAAGGGGTTGTCAATCCCTTCACGGTCACTTGCAAGAGTGAGATCTAATAGAGATAGATATAAAAGATAAATAGAAGGAAAAATAAAGTAGAGGTAAATAAATTGCAGCAAGGTATTTTTGGGTTTTTGGTTTTATAGATCTGAAAATATATGCTGGAAAATAGACCCGGGGGCCGTAGGTTTCACTAGAGGCTTCTCTCTTGAAAGAAAACATACGGTGGGTGAACAAATTACTTTGAGCAATTGATAGAAAAGCGCATAGTTATGATGATATCTAAGGCAATGATCATGAATATAGGCATCACATCCGTGATAAGTAGACCGAAACGATTCTGTATCTACTACTATAACTCCACACATCGACCGACTCCTGCCTGCATCTAGAGTACTAAGTTCAAGAGAAACGCATTAAGCAAGATGAAATGATGTAGAGGGATAAACTCAACAATATGATATAAACCCCATATTTTTATCCTTAATGGCAACAATACAATACGTGCCTCGCTATCCCTGCTGTCACTGGGTGAGGACACCGCAAGATAGAACCCATCCCAAAGCACCTCTCCCATTGCAAATAGATCAATCTAGTTGGCCAAACCTAATCAATAGATCGGAGAGAAATACAAAGCTATTTAAATAATGCATAAAAGAGTTCAGAGAAGACTCAAATAATATTCATAGATAATCTGATCATAAACCCACAATTCATCGGATCTCAACAAACACACCGCAAAAGAAGATTACATTGGATAGAACTCCAAGAACATCGAGGAGAACATTGTCTCGAAGATCAAAGAGAGAGAAGAAGCCATCTAGCTACTAGTTATGGACCCGTAGGTCTGTGGTAAACTACTCACACATCATCGGAAGGGCAGCAAGGTTGGTGTAGAGGCCCTCCATGATCGAATCCCCCTGCGGTAGAGTGATAGAAAAGGCCCCAAGATGGGATCTCGCGAGAACAGAAGCTTGCGGCGGCGGAAAAGTATTTTTGTGGACACTTCTGGTATAGGAGGAATATTTGAGAATATATAGTGCTGGAATTAGGGTTAGGAGGTCTACGAGGGGCCCACAAGCCCTGGGGGCACGCCCCCCTGGGACGTGCCCCTACGGCTTGTGGCCTCCTTGTAGGGCTTCTGGACTCCTCTCCAAGTCTCCTGGGTTTCTTCTGGTCCAAGAAAAATCATTGTATAGTTTTATTCCGTTTGATATTCCTTTTATGTAAAAGTCAAAAACAAGGAAAAATAGCAACTGGCACTGGGCACTAGGTTAATAGGTTAGTCCCAAAAAATGATATAAATAGTACCAAAATGCATATAAAACATCCAAGATGGGTAATATAATAGCGTGGAACAATGAAAAATTATAGATACGTTGGAGGCGTATCAGAAGCCAGTATGATCAGCATGATGAAAAGGAAGTATGAGGTAAGCTGAACCAGTTCACCATTCTTACTTATACTCTCATGTAGCCCCCAATTCTTAAATATATGAAGACTTGAGTATGTTTAAGACTTAGATCAAAATCTAAAAATCTTGGTAAGGTAGCCCCCAAGTGTCGGGTTATCCTTTCGAGGATGAGTCGGTTCTTCAAATATGTCTTGTGAAAAAGAAACATCGGGTAGCCCCCAAGGGCCGGCTTATCTTTCATGAAATGAGCCGGGTCTTTCAAATATAGATATCCTTCTGAAAATTTGACCAGTAGCCCCCAAGTGCCGACTTATTTTTATGAACTGAGCCGGATCTTCTCAAGTAAAAGAAAAATAACATGCATTAGCCCCCAAGTGCCAAGTATGTTGCTTGCAAGATGCTTGGGACTTTAGCAATAGCTGTTAACCCGTCTTATTTAATTTGCAGGAAGCTTTGAGCTCGGCAGAGTTAAAATTGACTGGCTTATCAAAAACTCTTGAATCTGAATAAGCTCTACGAGCCAAGGCTGAATCAAGCATATAGTCTTCATTGGAAGAATTCAAAAAATTAAGGCAGGCTTTGAAAAAGAGAAGCAGTCCTTTGAGACTGAGAAAGCCGCCCTCCTCAAGCGCGTAGAAGACGCCGAAGGCCAAATGGCACCTGTGGCTGAAGAACTGGCTGGGTTGAAATGACATATTGCCAACATGACCCAAGCCATATTTGGTAGGCCATCTCTTGAACTAATATTTCATCAGATAACTTTTATGAGAATAACTCGCCTGGCAACTTATTCACTTTTACTGCTTGCAGGTAACCGAACTCGCAACCTCCCAGACAACAGTGTAATGAAGCTGAAGGCTGTCTATTCCTTAGCAGAACAACTATATGCTAGAAGTCTTTTTCACCATTAGGGCCATCATGGGCGAAAGAGAGCCAGTACAGTTCATCAAAGACGTACTGAAGCGTCTTTCCACCATTCCAAAGCAAATTGAAGAAATAAAGAGGTCAGTTTCCCGAACTGGTGCCATGATGTCCTTGAGCCGGGCCATTGCTTACGCTACCGAGTTAGAACCTTCAAAGGTGGCTGCCGGGTTCCCTCGGTATAAAGATGACGGGATAGAATTTTCAGCCACCGATTATGCCCAATATGTTAAAAAGACTCGAGTGCTGGCGAGTCAACTTGTGGAACACGCAGATCTGAAGAAATATCAGGCAGCTTACAACGACAACAACACGCGAGTTCCACCGCCAACATTTGAACCTGTGGACTTGACTCCTCAAAGGCGTAAGCATATTTTTGCCCCTGATGTTGACCCATCCCCTATCTTGAATGATGAAGCCGTCTTCCAAGCTTTAACGGGTATCAACTGGGATCTAGACAACCTTCAGATCCAAGATGCAGAAGACCCGGCGCAAGATAACCCGGAGTCATCAACGGCGGGAGATCATCAGGAGGCCAACCCGGACGATGCTGAAGCCAGCTTGCAAGAGTAGTTTATACTCAGCAAAAACTTTGAATATTTCTAGGCTCAACTGCAGTCATGTAATAGGTGTAGCTAAAACACTTGGTTGCTCATGTCGTGCCTTTGTGCATGATTAACCTTTCTGCAAATACTTATCTGCATCTTGGCTGGAAGATTGCTGATCAATGCATGCCTATTTGACCTGCCTTGGGCGTCTTATGTTTGAATAACATACAACCACTGCTTGTGTTTGGGTTTAATAAGTCGCTTGCAGCAACCTGTAAAGGTAGACTCCTAACATATGCAAAAAATTCCACCAAGCCATAGCTGATGTGAAATAATCCAGCGGGTTATGTACCGGCGACTTAAAGTCATAATAAATTTCTGAAAAGATAATAGCGATGTCGGAGTAAATGACCACGGGTAGCCACATCAGCCCCCCATGGTATTTCAAGACATCGGGGCCGGCCGCGCCCCTCACGCCCTTCGGAAGCACGACCGCCTTCTTGGGCCGGCTGGTCCAAAGGGCCGGCTGCTAGAAAGCGGCAAGACCATAGAAGGCGGCCGCAAGGGGGGCGACTCCTGGCAGACGACCCTTCGCCCCCTCGAAGTCAGCACCACATTACCACGACAAGACAAGGCATGGCAATAGTACGGCCTACCACCCCCGAACCTAGGATGGGACTTGGCCGCAGAGCCGTGTACTGGGCGGACACCCCCCGCCCAGCGCGACACTGTAACCACGCAGTCCGTGACATCACTAGCGCCAGAGGGAGCCACGCTCCCACGACGGGCGGTTAGCACGGCCCGCAGGCGGCGGGCCCTACCTGTCCGCGAGCCACCCGAAGACGGCCCACCTCAAGCAGGCGGTAATAAGGGAGGGCTGACTCCTAGCAGGTGGCCCTTCTCCCCCTTGAAGTCTGTGCGCCATCAACCAGATGAGACGGGGTATGGCTACAGTGAGTGCCCATCAGGCGGCGGACTGTAGCCACGCTCCCTCCGACAAAACCTTCGTCATCAGTGGTGAGGCTACAGTATAAAGCAGTCAACATGGCCCGTAGGCGGTGGGCCCTACCTGACGGCTAAGATCATGGCAGTCGGCGGGACCCACTAGGTGGCGGGCCCCAGCGGTCGGCGGAGAAGCCGGCAACCAGAGACGCTGACGGCTGGGTCCTACACCCGGCCGGATTTCCATTGTACCCCTGGGGGGTAGGCCTATAGAAACCCCCAGGCTCACCCATGCATGGGGTTCGGGTCAGCACCCATGCCATTCACACACACTCACGTAGAGAGAGGAGTAGAGCTAGCCTTGCCCTTCTCCCCCCTCTAGCCGAAACAGCTGAAGGAGCAAGCTTGTAGCTACTTTGTTGATCATAGTCATCATGCGGAGACCCCGCAGAGCAGGACTAGGTGTGTTATCTCCTAGGAGAGCCCCGAACCTGGGTAAGATTCGCAGGCGTATGCGGTCTCGCTCACTCCCGCTTCTAGAGCCCGGTGACGTACTCTTGTCCCCATCCATGATAAGCCACCCCCTGGCATATGTCGCACGATATCCCCGACATTTGGCGCCCACCGTGGGGCAAGGTGCATCGTCGTCCGGAAACACGTTCTGGACGGGAACCCTCTTCCTTCCTGGCGAGCGCAGCCAGCCCGGCACGCCTAACGGCGTTTGCGCCGGCACGCTGCGTGGTGTGGAAGCCGCCTGTGCCGTGAGCTGCCTCGCTGATCTCATCGGCGGGATCCGCCTCCCCGACGAGCCCTCACCCGACGCGGGCGCTGCCAGCTCTGAGAGCTGCCTTGTCGACCTCCTCGGCAAGCTTCACATCGCCAATGAGCCGGCCTCCGACCTGGAGTCCTTTGGCTCCACTGACCCGCCCGTCGACATGGTCGTCGACACCGACGCCGCGTCTTCTGATGCCTTCCCTGGTGACGTGGTGATCTTCGACGACCCGCTTCTTGTTGCAGACAGCAGCGCCAGCACCAGCACCGTTACCGAGGTGCTATTCATCAGCCACGATGGAGCCTCTAGCGAGGCCGGCCGGGACCCGTTGCAGGCAGCAATGTGGGACCTGTCCGCGCCCATAGCGCCCGGTGCGAACGGCGAAACACTGGAAGCGTGCCGCGTTGCACTCCTCGACAGCGCCAACAAGTTGGCAGCCAAGAGATGCCTCACCGAGGCCTACCAGCGCGAGATCGGTCACACCGTCTGTGGCATGCTGGGGGCCGACCGCCCGGTCTACGCCACGCCAATGGAGAATTTACATGCCGCCCAGGCAGCAGCAGATGAGCTGGACCGCCTGGAGGGCGACGAGCGCCGCTGCATGACGGAGCGCGTCCAGCAGCTCATCGACGCGGCCGCCGCACAGCAAGAGGCCGGCCGCCGCGTGGTGGAACCCGGCTTGCAGGACGAGAACCTTCCCCCTCGTCGAGAGCACGGCACGACCTCGCGGACGCCGACAGCCGGCGCCCGCGACCGAGGAAATCAAGAGCCGGCTGTTAGCCACGGCCGCACACGCGTCACCATCAAGCGCGACCAAGACGGCCGCCCACGAGCAGTGGAATGGCGAGATGATCAACCGCCTCCCCCGCGCAGGGAGAGGGGCGCCTCCCCCCACCTATTGAGCATCCGATTCTCGGAGACAGGCTGCGACCCCGTAAAGGAGTCGGAGAGAACGACGCCCACCTCCGGATCGATCGCTTGGCTAGATCCCTGGCGTTAGAAGAAGAAGATGCGATCGGCCCGCCTTGTTTCGGCCCCCGCATTCGCGATGAGCCCTTCCCCAAAGGGTTCTCGCTGCCTCGAGACACCCCCAAGTACAACGGTTCCGTGAAGCCGGAGGATTGGTTGGTTAACTACTCCACCGCTGTCAGCATAGCAAACGGCAATAAGCGCGTTGCCGTGAAGTACGTTCTACTCATGCTCCAGGGCACGGCCCGGACATGGCTGAACAGCCTCAAGCCCTACAGCATCAATAGCTGGTTGGACTTCACCGAAGTTTTCATTCGCAACTTCACCAGCACCTACAAGCGGCCGCCCAAGCCTCGCCAGCTCTCCCTATGCGTCCAAGGCCCAACCGAGTCCACCCGCGAGTACTTGACGCGGTGGGCCGAACTGCGCAACTCCTGCGAAGGTGTGCATGAGGTGCAGGCCATAGAGTACTTCACTACCGGGTGCCGAGAGGGCACCTTACTCAAGCACCGACTCCTCTGCGACAAGCCGGCCACACTTGACGAGCTGCTGATCATAGCGGACAAGTTCGCCACCGCCGACTCCTCCATGAAGTCGGAGCTCCGAGTGGACGCATCTGGAAAGATGCTCCCTCCGGCCCCTCAGACGCCTGCCGCTGACTCCAGTCGGCGCCAGCAGTCGAACGACAACAAACGCAAGGCCCAGCAGCCGGCTTCCACCAGCCGGCAGGTGGCAGCAGTTGAAGACCAACAGCCGGAAGAGCAGCCCGGCCCCAAGCGTCAAAAAGGCGGCAAGCCTGTTTGGTTGCCCGCCTTCTCCTTCGAACAAACCCTTGATGCTCCCTGCAAGTTCCACAGCGGCGCGAAGCCGTCCAATCACACCACCCGGAAGTGCCACTGGCTCACCCGCATTGCCAAAGGTGAAGGACTGCCTCCTCCGCCTGCTGGCCCGCCGGCTCCGCCTCCTCAGCAGCCGGCGGCCCGCCCCGTCGGCACAATCCAAGATGAATTCCCCAAAGAACACGGAGCCTACGTCGTCTTCACCAGTGTGGCCGACGATAGGCACGGCCGGCGTCAGCAGCACCGCGAGGTGAACGCGGTCGCTTCTGAGGTCCTAGAGTTCATGCACTGGTCCGAGAGGCCCATCAGATGGAGCCGTGCTGACCACCCGGAGGTGATGCCTTCTCCGGGTTCCTACGCCCTGGTGCTGGATGCCACCTTTTCAACGGAGCAGCGAGCCTGTCGCTTCTCCCAAGTTCTGATAGACGGCGGTAGCAGCATCAACATCCTCTACCGTGACACCCTGGAGAAGCTGTGCGTCAAGGAGAAGCAGCTCCAGCCCAGCCGGACTGTCTTCCATGGCATTGTACCTGGCCTTTCCTGCTCTCCAATCGGCAAGATGAAGATAGATGTCCTCTTCAGAGACAAAGATCACTTCCGCCGCGAGCCAATCTGGTTCGAGGTGGTGGACCTGGAGAGCCCCTACCACACGCTCCTTGGCCGGCCTGCTCTGGCCAAGTTCATGGCAGTGCCACACTACGCCTACCTCAAGATGAAGATGCCGGGTACCAAGGGCATTATCGCCGTAGCCGGTGACTACCAGAAGTCGGCCACGTGTGCTGTTGCCAGCAGTCGGCTGGCCGAGTCCCTTGTCATCGCTGCGGAAAGGCGGCTCCTTGACCGGGTTGTGGCCATGGCCGGCAAGCAGCCGGACCTGTCGCCGGATCCCAAGGAGTCAGAGGCCCAGGGCTCCTTCCAGCCGGCCAAAGAAACCAAGAAGATTCCCTTGGACCCCGAGCACCCGGAGAGATTCACTGTCGTGGGGGCCCACCTCGACAGTAAATAGGAAAGCGAGCTCGTCGATTTCCTCCGTGAGAATCGGGACATCTTCGCATGGTCTCCCAAGGACATGCCGGGTGTTCTGACGGATTTCGCCGAGCACAAGCTACATGTCAGATCGGATGCAAAACTAGTTAAGAAACCCCTCCACCACCTGTCAGAAGAGAAGAGAAGAATCATTGGCGAAGAGATCGCCTGGGTTCTGGCGGCCGGCTTCATCATGGAAGTGTTCTTTCCAGAATGGCTTGCCAACCCAGTCCTTGTACTGAAGAAGAACAACAAGTGGCGCATGTGCATTGATTACACCAGCCTCAACAAAGCTTGCCCCAAAGATCCGTTTACTCTACCTCGAATAGACCAAGTGATTGACTCCACAGCCGGATGCGAGCTGTTGAGTTTTTTGGATGCCTACTCTGGCTACCACCAGATCAAGCTGAACCCGGCCGATCCGCTGAAGACCGCCTTCATCACACCATTCGGACCCTTCTGCTACCTGACCATGACATTCGGCCTGAGAAATGCCGGTGCCACGTTTCAGTGTTGCATGCAGAAGTGCCTCCTCAAGTAACTCGGCAGAAATGCCCATGTCTATGTAGACAACATTGTGGTGAAGACGGAGAAGCGTGGTACCCTCCTGGAGGATCTAAAGGAGACCTTCGATAATCTGCGCCATTTTCAAATCAAGCTAAACCCAGAAAAGTGTGTCTTCAGAGTCCCAGCCGGCCAGCTCCTTGGTTTCCTTCTCTCAGAGCGCGGCATCGAGTGCAACCCTTTGAAGATCAAGGCCATTGAGCGGATGGAGAGGCCCACCCGGCTGCGAGACGTCCAGAAGTTCACCGGGTGCTTGGCATCCCTTAGCCGTTTCATCAGTCGGCTGGGCGAGAAGGCTCTTCCCCTCTACCAGCTAATGAAGAAAACCACTCACTTCGAGTGGAACGACAAGGCGGACGAGGCCTTCCTCCAGCTCAAGAAAATGATGACTACGCCGCCTGTCCTGGCGGCTCCGGCTGCTAAGGAGCCCATGTTCCTCTACATCGCCGCCACCAGCCGGGTGGTCAGCACTGTCATTGTGGTCGAGCGCCCGGAGGACGGCAAGGCACAGCCGGTCCAGAGGCCCGTCTACTACCTGAGTGAAGTACTGTCGGCCTCCAAGCAGAATTACCCCCACTACCAGAAGATGTGCTATGGCGTATACTTTGCCGCCAAGAAGCTCAAGCAGTACATTCAAGAGCACTCCATCACGGTTGTTTGCACTGCCCCACTTGCGGAGATCATAGGCAACAGAGACACATCAGGCCAGGTGGCCAAGTGGGCCATCGAGATAGCTCCCCACACCATCCTCTACCAACCCCGCACCACCATCAAGTCCCAAGCGCTGGCCAACTTCCTCATTGACTGGGCCGAGACCCAGTACCTGCCGCCGGCGCCGGATTCCACCCATTGGCGAATGCACTTTGATGGATCAAAGATGCGCACCGGTCTGGGAGCCGGCATCGTCCTCACCTCTCCCAAAGGTGACAAGCTCAAGTACACGTTGCAGATTCACTTTGCCACCTCCAACAACGTGGCCGAGTACGAGGCGCTTGTACACGGACTCCGACTGGCCAAAGAGATTGGCATACGCCGGATTCTATGCTACGGCGACTCAGACTTGGTAGTCCAGGAGTCGTCTCTCCGCAAGCCGTCTATCAAGCCTTCGGCGGAATCAGAGTCCATCTTTGTGCCAGCTGCTCCCAGAACAGTCAGATCCGACTCGGGGGCTGCAACAGCCGGCCTGGGGACTTTGGCAGGCGGCTCGAGGACTGCAGCAGTCATACCTGGCCCGGGGACTTCAGAACCCGGCCCGGGGGCTGCAGCAGTCGGCCCAGGGACTTCAGCGACACAACAAGCGGTGGCCGAATCCAACCCGCCTCCTCCCAACCCAACCGCCCTGGTTCCACTGGCCGTGATGACAGTGGTCGAAGCACCGTCATGGGCACAGCCCATCCTCAACTTCCTGATATGCAGAGAGCTACCAGCCGACGAGACTTTGGCCCGGCAAGTGCAACGCCGGGCAGCAGCATACACGATAGTGAACAGAGAGCTTGTCAGACGCAGCATGACTGGTGTCTTCCAGCGCTGCGTTTTAGCCAGAAAAAGGCAACGCAATCCTTAGAGACATCCATCAAGGCGAATGCGGCCACCACGCGGCCTCCAGATCCCTTGTCGCCAAAGCTTTCCGCCAAGGATTCTTCTGGCCGACTGCTTTGGACGATGCCAAGGACTTGGTCAAGAAGTGCAAAGGGTGCCAGAAATTCAGCTCCAAGCAACACCTGCTGGCTTCCGCACTCAAGACCATCCCCCTCACTTGGCCATTTGCCATCTGGGGGCTGGACATGGTGGGCCCGTTCAAAAAGGCACGCAGCGGCATGACCCATCTGCTGGTCGCTGTGGATAAATTCACCAAGTGGATTGAAGCAAAGCCAATTAAGAAGCTGAACGGTCCAACTGCGGTGACCTTCATCACTGATATCACCGTCCGGTACGGCATACCGCACAGCATCATCACCGACAATGGCATAAACTTTGCCAAAGGCGCCTTGGCCCATTTCTGCGCGACGCAGGGCATCCGACTGGACTTAGCGTCCGTAGCCCATCCGCAGTCAAATGGCCAAGTCGAGCGAGCAAACGGCCTCATCTTGTCCGGCATCAAGCCCCGACTGGTCGAGCCGCTGGAGCGCTCGGCCGGCTGCTGGATCGAGGAGCTACCGGCCATCCTCTCGAGTCTCCGGACCACGCCGAACAAATCGACCAGCTTCACTCCCTTCTTCCTTGTGTACGGGGCCGAGGCTGTCATCCCAACTGACATCGAGTTTGACTCGCCTCACGTCACCATGTACACGGAGGCGGAGGCAAGGGAGGCGCGAGAAGACGGCGTCGATCTACTGGAAGAAGGTCGGCTGCTGGCACTCAGCCGGTCCGCCATCTACCAGCAGGCCCTACGCCGCTACCACAGCCGGAAGGTCAAGCCACAATCTTTCCAAGAGGGGGACCTTGGGCTCCGGCTGATCCAGTGAACAGCCGGCCAGCACAAGCTCTCGGCCCCTTGGGAAGGACCCTTCGTCATCAGCAAAGCCTTGGGCAACGACTCCTAGTACCTCATCGACGCGCAGAAGCCCAGGGCACCCAAGAGGGACGATTCCGGCAAGGAAACGGAGCTCCCATGGAACGCAAATCTCCTCCAAAGATTTTACAACTAATGCAGTATGTACCACGCTACCTTGCGTATTAAGAGTGAAGGCATCGGGTCCCTCGAGGAGCACTCGGGGACTACCCTTTTTATCTGTATGATAAGTTTATGCCTGAGAATGTGTTGTTTCATTCCTCCGCCTGGCACCGGGTTCTGACCAGTCGGCCCGGGGGCTCGCTGCCTTGTCCTATGTTGGTGCCACCTGTAGTCGAACAAGTAGTGTGCAGACATCTAAGCCCTGTCTTGCCTTAAGCCGCAGCTCGTAGAGCGACTGTCCGGCTGGCAAGAGCTAAAGGCAGGAAACAGTGTCCACATGAAAAATGACTAAGGAAAAAAGCATCAACATAGGCTATGCCAGCTCCTCGCCTCACCCTCCGGCTGCTGAGCAGCCGGCCGGCCGGCTTCTCACTTGACTTGTCACATTCTAAAACGGCCAAAGTACTTGTCTTCCTAAACGGCCAAGCACCGGACCCAGCCACAGACCGCAGAGCGGCTGTCCGGCTGGCAGGGCAGTAGCCAAAGGAAGGCGGCAAAGGAAAAAGCCAAAAAAGAGCAGAAAAACAAGGCAAAGTCAGAACCCGGCAGAGCACAACTTGTGCGAATAAAGTTGATTTACATAGCAGAGCTCATAGCCAGCATTCAACAAAGTTTGAATACACCCCCAGCGGGTGGAATTGCGCAAATTTAACATGCTTGTTCAAAAGATTACAAGAACAGGAAAGATAAGACAAAGTGGCCATCTATGCCAAAGGAGCAGCAGGCGGGTCCGACGGGTTGGTAGAGGCAGCAGCGCCGGATGGTGGAGCGGCCGACTGAAGGGTCTCAGCCTGATCACCCCCGGCAGTAGTCTGTGCGGTAGCACGCGGCTCGTTGGTCGAGGCTTGGTCGGGCTGAGGCCGGCAATCCGCTCTGTCGTCCGGCGCGTCGTCTTTGCCGTTCTCGTCCTCTTCGTCTCACCCTCGTCGCCGGAGGCGATCTCTTCCGCCGAGTCCCCCGCATCCACCGGGTTAAGCCCGAACCAGTCGGGCAACACCTCAGCGCCTTCCTCGTCCAGCTCGGGGATGAAAACGGTGGTGTCGGTGTACTCGGCGATCGCTGCCGCGCATTGAGTAAGCGCAGGGCCCACCGCCGCCAGCTCCGATCCGGCCTCATGCCGGAAGGTGGCTAGCTAGGCCAGGTCTAGCCTAGAATACCACGCCTTGGCGAACTCCAAGGCCGTCCGCGCGCCCGCCCGAGCCGCGGCGCCCTTCCAAGCCTCGAAGCGGCCGACCGCTACCTCCAGCCAGTCGGCAGTCCGACTGGGGGTGCGTGGAATTTGAGCGTCGGGCCAAAAGGCGGCCAACACCTGAGCCTCGGCGTGCTGCAGGCGACGAAGCATCCTTTGAGCCGGCTGCAGGCGCGTCTTGACAGCCAGAAGCTGCTCGCCGAGATTCCAGGGCGTGTTGGGCGCAATGTCCGTGCCCGTTTTCCTCCGCATGTCGTGACGCGCCTCGATGGCCTGGCTGACGGCGACGGAGTGACCTGGAAAGTATTCCGCACAAGAAGAAGATTAAAGATTAGAAGCCAGAGGCCGACTCCTGCTGCGGTCGACAGCTGTTCAAAAGAAGAAGTAACTTACCATCAATCATGTCCTCGGTCTCGCCGTAGCCGTCGGTCAGGAGTCTCTCCTTCTTAGCCCAGTTCGAGCGTTGAGTCTCGAACTCGGCCTTGAGGGAGTCTTCCTCCTCCTTCAGCTTCCGGAGCTCCACCTTGTGCCGCTCCGCCTGGTCCGCCAGCTCCTTGGACAGGTGGTCGCATTCCTGGGCCGCTTGGCTGCGCTCCTGCTCCTTGGTATGGAGCGCGGACTCGGCCTCGCCCAGGCGTTGCCGTAGATCTGCGGCGGCCTCTGCCAAAAAGAAAAAAGAAAACCATCAACACCAATGGAAAGAAGTTGCCGGGAGATCCGGCCCGACTGCTCAGCAGTCGGCCCGAATCTCAGGAACTACACCCAGCGGGTGCGCTGACGCGCCCCCGCAAGGAAGAAGACCAAGTACTTACTTCGGCTCTCCGTCAGATCGGCGGTCCGCTTGGTCAGCTCCTGGAGCTGAGAGTTGTAGGCGGCCGCACGGATGTTGTGGTAATCCTGCAACAAAGACAACAGAAGAAGGTAATGAGTCAGTACTCGGAGCTCGACCTGAAGTTCCGAGCCGCCTGCTCAGCAGCCGGCCCGGAACTCGGGGGCTACACCCAGTGGGTGCGCTGGCGTGCCCCCACGGAAGATTACAAAGAAACGAAAACAAGAAACGTACCCGAACGGCCGCCCGCGTTGCCAGGAACTCCTGCGTGTACTGCTCGAGAGCGGCGCCTTGGGCGTTGAACCAGGCCAGGACTTCTTGCGAGGCCGCGTTCAAAACACCCGTACCACCCCCAGACGTCCAATCCGGTGGGGCGGCGCTGGTAGCCTCGGCGTCGGGCGCCGACGAGCTAGCGGCCCCGACCTCCAACGGCCGCGGTGCTGAGGCCGCCTTCCCCGCACGCCGACGCGCCGGGATACGGGTTGCGGGAGTCAGACCCACCATCAACTCGCCGCTCGCCGGCGGCACCAGCGACGCGTCAGGACGACTGCCCTGGGCGTCGGCAGCCGGCGTGCGCGGGGGCACCTCCGCCTCCGGGATAACAGGGTCCCCTCCCCTCTCTCGGACCGGCTGGTCATCGCCGGCCCCTCCAGTCGGAGCCTGGACCTCCAGCACCACAGACTCCGCAGATTGCAGACCGGTGGACTCCGGAGCCTGGCTGCGGGACGCCTCCTCCGCCTGCACCTTAGCAGCCCTGTCCACCTGCTCCTTGGCCGCGGCGTCGGCTTGGGCCTTGGCCGCCACGTCGGCCTCCGCCTTCTCCCGGGCCGCAGCTTCCCGCTCCTCTCGCGCCTCCCACGCGTTCTTCTCTGTCGCCTCCTGGAGGGCAGCAAGCGGATCCACGCGGCGGGGGCCCGCGACGTCGTCTGCCGCCCCGATCACCGAGCCGGACGGGGCTCACGACAAGGAAAGTGGGGTGCTGCGCGCCAAGGGAGGAAGAGAGTAAAAATATTGCAAAGATAGAAGAAAAGCAAACGCAAAGCAAGATGCAAGAAAGGACAAGGCACTTACGCGGACACCAGCGGGAGCCGCTTTGGGGCCTTCTGGAAGAGGGCCACCTTTGCTGCAGCCTCTTGCCGCTTGGTCGCGGCGGCCGAGGTCTTGGCCTTCTTGGGCCGGCTGCCGAACAACCCGGCGTCGGCCCGACGCTTCGGTGCAGCGGCTGCTGCGGTCGGCGCGGCCGAGGAGCTGGCGCCCGCCCTGTCGGCGCCATGGGCACGGCGTGGCTCTTCTTCCTCCTCGTCGTCATCCAGCCAATCCCCGAGGCCGCCTCCTAAGGAGCCGCCTGCTCCCTCGCCGCCATCGCCTGTGGCGTCGTCCTCCTCCTGAGCGGCCGCCCCCAAGTCGGGGTCGTCCACGTCACTCACCGACCGGTCCGCCATGTACTGGTGACCCAGGGCCGGAGTGTCAGTCGCCGTCTGGCCTGGGAAGTGCTGCACCAAGGCCGACTGGTCAGGCGGCAAGAAAGAACCCAGACGAACAAAGGAAAAAAGAATAAGGAGGCGTACTGGAGGCGGCGGGTTGGCCTGACTGTACGGTGGCCTGCCGAATTGCCACTCCGTCTCCGACAGCTTGCAGTCGGAGAAGAAGTTCACCATGCGGACCACCTCCATGTCCAGCATCACCTTGGTGGACATCCGGCACGGATCCCGGCGCCCACTCATGTCGGTGATCAAGTGGGGCCGGGCTTGGAGGGGCAGCACTCGGCGCTTCACGAACGCGGTCAGCAGGTCTGAGGCCTTGAGGTCCTCTGACGCCGTTATCTCCTGGAGCCGGAGGAGCGTCGTGGAGCACGCGGCCGACAGGGTTCTCGACCGGAACTTCCAGTTGGTGCGAGGCTCGACAGGCGGGCCGGCTGCGTAGGTCGGCAGGTTGACGTAGTCCCGCGTCGAGTGGATGTTCTCGACGTAGAAGTACGACTTCTGCCACAGCTTGGCCGACTGCAGCAGGGCGAGAGCCGGGAAGCGAACCCCGGATCCTGTGCGCCGCACCGCGACGCAGGCTCCGCACTGGGCCGCCTCGTTCTTGGCAGCGGTGCCAAGCTTGAGATAGAAAAGCTTTCCCCACAGCTCAAGTGTGGGGAGCGTGCCGAGGTAGCCCTCGCACAGGGTGACGAAGGCGGAGAGCAGCACCACCATATTCGGAGTAAGATGGCGGGGCTGCACTCCATAGAGGTCCAAAAACGAGCGGAAGAATCCGCTCGCCGGAAGGCCGAAGCCGCGGAGGAAATGCGACCGGAAGACAACGCGCTCGCCGCCTTCCGGCGCCGACGAGATCTCCCTTTCAGGGGGGACACTCACCTTGATGTTCGATGCGTTGGGGAGCCGCCGCGTCTGGCGGAGGAACTCCAAGTGCCCGTCGTGGACGTTGGAGCCGTCCCAGTCGCCCGCGCGGCCACTTGGCGCCATGGGCTTCGTGCTCGGCGGCAGCGCAAGGTGGCTGCGGCGCGTGGAGGTCCGGCGACGGCGGGCTGCGGCAGCACTCCGGCAAGAGGAGAGGCCGTGGCAACAGCAAGAGGAAGAGGAAGGAGAAAAGCAAAGAGAAGGGAGAGGAGGGCGCATGTGTGTTCTGCCGCCCCCTCCTCCCCCTACTTATAGCCCTCTAGCGGCGGAGCCGAGGGGGCGACACATGCGGGGGCGCAAGATTAATTGCGCCCACTCCCCCCACGACCCCGCAATTACAGCGCCGTGATGGCGTGTATTAATCACACCCGGGAATCAAAACCGCCCGCCTTGGCCGCAGCGGATCCACACGCGTGCCGAGGCCCTGTAGTGGCGGGCCCTGGCCTGCGGCGACGTCTTGTCGCGCACGTGGGCTGGCAGGCCGGCCTGGCCTGCTGGCGCCATGTGGCGGGCGAGCCACGGGCGGCAAGCCTGTCGTCCGGCTATCATCTAACCCGGCCTCCGCCACGACGATTCGAATTCGTCAGGCGGCCGGCCTGGCCTTGGCCGGCTCCTGGCAATTGGCCTCTCCAGAAGATGGATGAAGCCCAACTACCAGGCCCCTCAGAGTAGGAAGCTGCTGAGGCTCCTTGCTTTTCAGCCGCGGTGCCCCACCAGCTTCGGGGACTACTATTGGAGTAAATGACCACGGGTAGCCACATCAGCCCCCCATGGTATTTCAAGACATCGGGGCCGGCCGCGCCCCTCACGCCCTCCAGAAGTACGATCGCCTTCTTGGGCCATTTGGTCCAAAGGGCCGGCTGCTAGAAAGCGGCAAGACCACAGAAGGCGGCCGCAAGGGGGCCGACTCCTGGTAGACGGCCCTTCGCCCCCTCGAAGTCAGCACCACATTACCACGACAAGACAAGGCATGGCTATAGTACGACCTGCCACCCCCGAACCCAGGATGGGACTTGGCCGCAGAGCCGTGTACTGGGCGGACACCCCCCGCCCAGCGCGACACTGTAACCACGCAGTCCGTCACATCACTAGCACCAGAGGGAGCCACGCTCCCACGACGGGCGGTCAGTACGGCCCACAGAAGGTGGGCCCTACCTGTCCGCGAGCCACCTGAAGGCGTCCCACCTCAAGCAGGCGGCAATAAGGGAGGGCCGACTCCTAGCAGGCGGCCCTTCTCCCCCTTGAAGTCTGTGCGCCATCAACCAGATGAGACGGGGTATGGATACAGTGAGCGCCCGTCAGGCGGCGGACTGTAGCCATGCTCCCTCCGACAAAGCCTTCGTCATCAGGGGCGAGGCTATAGTATAAAGCAGTCAACATGGCCCGCAGGCAGCGGGACCTACCTGACGGCTGAGATCATGGCAGTCGGCGGGACCCACCAGGTGGCGGGCCCCAGCGGTCGGCGGATAAGCCGGCAACCAGAGACGCTGACGGTCGGGTCCTACACCCGGCCGGATTACCATTGTACCCCTGGGGGTAGGCCTATATAAACCCCCCAGGCTCACCCATGCAAGGGGTTCGGGTCAGTACCCATGCCATTCACACACACTCACATAGAGAGAGGAGTAGAGCTAGCCTTGCCCTTCTCCCTCCTCTAGCCGAAACAACTCAAGGAGCAAGCTTGTAGCTACTTTGTTGATCATAGTCATCATGCGGAGACCCCGCAGAGCAGGACTAGGGGTGTTATCTCCTAGGAGAGCCCCGAACCTGGGTAAGAATCGCAGGCGTATGCGGTCTCACTCACTCCCGCTTCTAGAGCCCGGCGACGTACTGTTGTCCCCATCCATGATAAGCCAGCCCCTGGCATATGTCGCACGATATCCCTGACAAGCGAGTTGATAACCCGGCGACTCTTGGTCATAAAAAGCTTAATACTGATCACAAACCACCCGGATATCCTTTGACCCGGAAACTTATAGCCATCGCATAAAGGTGATTAATGACCAAAAAACTACCGTGAAAACAAAAGAATAATAACAGCCTATATATAATGAGTTTATTATAAGTCGGCTTTCGAGGCTCGATGAAAAGACTGGCTTTCAAGGCTCAAGTCTTGCTTCAATGAAGCTGGCATGATAGCCCTGGTTTATCCTCCCTTTCTAAAAGCCGGCTCTCATGTGACCTAAGCCGCCGTTTTAACCTTGACAAGTTCAGGGTCATAAAGATTGACTGTCAAGAGTACGGCGGGTCACCTTTTTGGAGTAGCATCATGCAGACAGGCAGGTTTAACTAGTATATTATGGTGTTTTTGTTGGGTTAAGAGGGTGAGAAAGCTAAACTTGATGAGTTGGAAGCCCCAAGTGACCTATGATCAACAAATAAAAGACTCATGCACAATATATGAGATGAAACGACAGAGGCAACGAGCTTCGGGGATGCTGGCTTTATTGTATTTAATCATAAAAAAGATATATACATTATGTATGTACAAGAACTTAGAGCCAGTGGCTCAAGTATAGTAAGGCCGAAGATGAGCAATGTTCCAGGGCCTGTTGGTCTCCTCCTCAGAGGTACGTGACTTATCGTGCTCTCGTATGTCGATGAGATAATCTGACCCATTGTTCAGGTTTTTGCTAACCACAAAGGGCCCTTCCCAAGGAGGTGAGAGCTTACGCATGCCTGTCTGATCTTGAATCAAACTGAGCACTAAGTCACCCTCCTGGAAAGTGCGGCTTCGAACTCCACGGCTGTGATAGCGACGTAGGACTTTCTGATAAATTGCTGATCGAGCTGCCACGAGATCACGTTCCTCTTCCAACGCATCCAGAGCATCCTGTCAAGCCGCCTCATTATCTTCTTCGATGTAAGCCACCACACGGGGCTAGTCATGATGGATATCACTTGGAAGAACCGCCTCTGCGCCATAAACCATGAAGAACGACGTATAACCTGTTGATCTGTTGGGGGTGGTTCGTATGCTCCAAAGCACAATAGGGAGCTCTTCAACCCAACAACCTGGAGTACGCTCCAAAGGCACCATGAGTCGGGGCTTGATCCCTCGTAAAATCTCCTGGTTAGCATGCTCGACCTGGCCATTGGACTGTGGATGAGCCACAGATAACATTGTCGGAGTCTGGGGTTCCTTGGACCCAAACAAGGTTCGAACTCTGGGGCGTGTGCGAAGGATCCCACCTAACCGCAGCTCAGCTGCTCACCACCCCACGACCTAGCTCCGTCGTATGCGAGCGAGCGGGAAGAAGTGAACACAGTGGTTTACCCAGGTTCAGGCCACCTTGCGGTGTAAAACCCTACTCCTGCTTTGTGGTGGATTGCCTCGCGAGGAGGATGAGTATGAACTAGTACAGTGGGTGAGCTTCCCCAGGAGAGTGCAATGGTGGAAGGATTTGATCTAGGGGCCAATCTTTTCTACGGTGGAGATTAGCCTATATTTATAGTGGCCTTGGCCCTCTTCCCTCATAGCTTAGGCTGGAAGGGATACCGCACTGGCCAATTTGAAAGGGGACAAGAGTACACCCTATGCTGGCTAAAGGTGGTCTACGCCTGCAAAGCTTCTGGTCATGATGCTGTTGTGGGCTCGGTGATGACCTCCGTCCTGCCGAGCCTGTGGTCTTGGTCTTGTTGCGCTGGAATGGAAACCTTTGGGGGATTCCTAGGGAACCCGCGTTCGTCCTTGCCTCCTTAGCACCAAAGTAGAAACTGTCCTGGACTGCGCCTACTAGCACCCTCCTGGCCTCGGTCGTCATGGCTTACGTCATCGCGAGCCTCGCGAGGTGGGGTGCCTGCCTAGAGAAGTCCGCTCCTCGGGAGGCAGCCTCGGGAGGCCGCTCTTCGGGAGGTCTTGATGTCGTTCACCTCGCGAGGCGGGGGCCCTCATGAGGGTCTTTCTCGTGAAGCCTTGAGGTTGGGCTATGTCGGGCCGTTGGTGAAGCCACGCGCTGGGCCGCAGGCAGGCGGGCCTGGGTACCCCTGTTTCCATAACGCCGACAGTAGCCCCTGGGCCCATGGCGTGTTCGTCCTGGCTTCGAGGCGAAGGCAAGGAGGGGAGGGCGAAGCGACATGGGCCCTATCCGCCTGTGGGCCGGGCTGGACGCGTGGCGCTCAACGGGACGCAGACGCCCCTGCTTCCCCATGTCGCCTCGGCAACTGCCCAGGCTGACAAAAGCCTGGCGTGCGTCGTAGGGCTATCATTGCTCTCCTATCTTACGTCTTTCTTGTTCCTGTTGCGACCCCCTTTCTCTCGTGAGAGGTTTCACCAGATCTAGACAGAGCACTGCCTTTCCTTTTCTCCTGTCGACACCAGCGATCCCCGAATGGAGCCCGCCAGGAAGGTGAAGTCCTTGGCTCCGCCCGCGAACTCCTCCTCCCTTGTGCCGACGCTTCCGGCCTCCTCTATTGCCAAAGAGGAGGACGTCAATCTGGTGCTCCCGCTGGTGGCGGGCGACACAAACAAGTGGGGCGAGACCTAGATCAGGCCCGACTTCACAGCGCGGGGCGGCCTCGTGAAGTCTGTTTACCCCTTCTTCTTCCACAGCATCTTCGTCGGGCTGGTCCCGCCTTTCTCTGGGTTCTTCTTCACCATTCTCGAGCATTACAAGATGTAGGCCCTTCACCTTCAGCCTAACTCCATCTTGCTCTTATCCATCTTTGCCTTCTACTGCGAGGCTTTCATAGGTGTGTTGCCCTCGGTGGCGCTCTTCCGCCACTTATTCAGCTTGAGGTTTACCTCCAAGTCCACTCCGTCCGTGTGCGTCTCCTCCGTTGCCGTGTCCGCCGGGAACACGCTCCTGAAGGCGGGGAAGAAGACGGAAGGTTACTGGTGGCGCTGGGTCCTCCTGGACGCCCGTGGCGTCGACCCGTGTATTGAGCTTCCAACGGAGCTGCCCGAGCAAATCCCCGAGTTGGGCTCCGTGAAGCTCATCGATTCTAGGGCGAGGCCCGTCCTGAGGAGGATAGCCTCGGATATGAAGGCAAAGCTGCTGATGGGGGCGATGATTGTGAAGGAATTCCTGGTGCAACGCCTTGCGCCACTCCCGGCGCACTCAAAACCCTTGTGGGACTACGCAGGCACGGGGGATGCAATGAGGCTGCACGTCCCCGGCCTGACTGGCGCCGAGCTGGACGTGGCCTTGTCCACCCTACTCGGCCACATCCCGGAGGATATTCCCGAGGCCGCCACCCTGCTGTAGAGCCGTGATGACAAGGCAAAACTAGTTGTAGCCATGCCCATCTTCGACAAGTGGGGGCTCGAGCCGAGCGACCACCCTGAATCGCCCGTGGAGCTGTCCTCTGGCGACAGTGGTGGCGGCAAGGACTCGGAAGAGACGGAGGAGGACGACCTTGAGGAGGCGTCCCCTCCGTCGCAGCGCCAGCTTCTCCGCAACCTCGAGGACGATGTTGACGCCAACGAGCCTCCGGCCGCGGACTCCCTCCGCTTCATCAGGGTGACCGGGCGGTCGGAGTCCACTCCTCTGACCATGCGAGCATCCAACCGAGCGATGTCAGGTGTGGGCGCGGCAGTACCCCCTCTGGAGGGCTCTCCACGCCCTAGTGGGGCGGTCAAGGATTCAGGCCCATCTCCACAGGACACGGGGTCGAAGGACGGGGCGGCCCCCGCCGGGGCGGCCATGGCTCCTCCGGCTAAGACCCCTCGGGCTGACCCCCTCACCCCTCCAGACAGCGGCGCCGCGGCAGGGCCCATTGGGGGCCACTCCGCCAGCCCCCGGGGCGAGACTAGGGCCATGCCGAAGAAGAGAGGGGGCGCATCGGCTAACGCCGAGGAGGAGAAGAAGAGGAAGTCGATTGCGCCAGACGAGTAAGTGCCCTTACCTTGCTTCCTGACTAAGCGCGGATTACGCATGTGCTCATATCATCTCCCCTCGTGACGACCAGAAGTAGTGGCGTGGCAAAGAAGAAGAAGGTGGGCATCGTATCAAAGGTTCCCCTTGTCCTGAGGGCGTCATCGGTGCTTGGTCGCAACATAGGCGGGCGAGGGGGTGCCCTGCGCCGCCTTGGCGCCGTGCTTGGGCGCTCGGGTGCTCTGGCCCCGCCCAGCGCTTCGCCCGAACCCTCCGAGGGGCCGATCACCGAGGCCAAAGTGATCCAGCCTGCGGCACCGCTCGTTATGACCGCGGCACTGCCGGCTTTAGGGAAGGGAGCGGCTGCCTCGACTCTGCTGGTCGCTCCAACCCCCGCCTCCAAGCATGATGAAATGCAGCCCATGATGCAGCCTCAAGCAGCCCTGACTCTTAAGACCCAGGCGGTTGACTCGGCAACCCCTCGAGGCGTGTCGCGAGAGCTGGCCATAAAGAGCGGCCCGGAGCCCCCTGCGCTCTTAACGGAAAGCGTCGTGAGTCTTCCAACCGCGGTGACGCCAGCTCGGGACACCTCAGCAGGTCCTCCATAGCCAAACCTCGCGCTCATGACCTATGACCCCCTGATCAGGTGCGGGGCTTTGACCGATGCCTGCGCCATGCTCGATCGGCTCAAGGCGGATCTCCAGGACGCTGATGAGTGCCTCAAGCAGGAGCGCCTGAAGCTCGCCGCAGGGTGGCGTGAGCTTTCTACGGCTAGGAAGGCGACCCAAGATCGGGCCGAGGCCCTCGCCGCCGAGAACAGGAGGGAGGCCGACGAGGCGAGAGTGGCTCGCGACATGGTGCTTGCCGAGGCGAAGGTGGCCACCAAGAGCTGCGGCGAAGCGGAGGCCATCCTGAAGGCGCTCGAGGAGGAACATGCCACACGCGCACAACAACTCCAACAACGGGAGGACGACCTCAAGGCTCGTGAGGCAAAGCTTGCGGACCGCGACTCCGCGCTGTCGAAAGGTGGTTGTTGAGTAGGCCGCGGAGCATGAGCACCTGACCTAGTTGAAGGAGGAGGTGATCGAAGCCCAGGCATCCCACGCCAAGCATGTCTCTGAGGCAACGGCCCGGCTGGACGCCAAGGATAAGATCCTCGCTGACATCAAGGGGAAAACGGCGGCAGACCATGCCACCTTCTCTTCCCTCGAACTCAGGGCTCGCCAGGCGTTGCAGTCCATCTGCGGGGGAGGATTTGAAGAACCGGTCGCAACCCCGAGGGCGGCTACTGTGGCACCCCGGCTCAGAGAGACCGAAGCACCCCGTATTCTAGCCCAGAGATCATGCCTTCTGGAACACGGCACTGCTTGGCATAGAACAAATCAGCTCTTATTACAAAGGGTATGGATACAAAGGTTCCGATATAACAGTTCATTACATCGGCATGGCAACACTACGCCTACCAAGGTTGCTCTATGCTAGCAGCAGAACAACTCGTAGCAGCGGAACAACGACGACAACAATGGACTCCACTCCACAGGGACTCTGGCTCGAATGCGTATCCTAGCTCGCAAACTCAGGATCCTCATCAAGCAAGCAAACACGGCATGACCTGCAAACTGGCATGACACGCCAGGTGAGTACTTTGAATGTACTCGCAAGCTCACAACAACCAAAGCAATCAAGACAAACAATACCATGGCATTTACAGGTTAAACAATGATGAGCATGATACCACTAGAACAACATAAGATGAGAATGGCATGAACATGTTAAACATAACACATCTATCATCATATGAAATGAGCATGGCAATGTCACTCATGAGACGCACAGGATGATACTAGCATGCAGCATATTTAATATCATGATCCAACTTACTCTATTTGGAGGTTACCTCATAACCACCATAGATACGCCACTCTTACTTACCATCGTGGTCACAGGATCACTTCAATCATTATCAAGAATACCATTGTGATCCTCACAAGATCATCTCATCATTATCAAGAATACCATTGTGATCCTCACAAGATCATCTCATCATTATCAAGAATACCATCGTGATCTTCCCGTGACCAGATAAAGATCAACCAACTTCTTTCCTCATCGAACCGGGGTTGTTTATTAGTCAGGTTATTATTACTATTGACTCATAGTGTGACCTACTACGAACTGGGCCCATATCCGCGGGCGCGGCTATCGATGGATTATACACTCTGCAGAGGTTAGTACGCTATACCCACACCACAGAACCCAAGGCCTCGTGCCCCCATTCGGGTAGACCAACGGCGTTCCGACAAAACCAATATATTGCATGACACTCTCCCGGCCACTCCGACAAACTCCCCTTTGGGCTAAGTCATGGGTAGCCCCGATGTCACCTCGTGACATCCAACGGCCACCGTCATGGCAAAACAAAGCAGTCCCAAACGGGGACATGAGATCTCAATACCAAACACAGGCACACAAGGATTATGTCCGCCTACCTGATCAGGGTAGCGCGCGCCCATAACCTTCCCAGGTTGGAGGCACCGGCGAGAGGCATGACAATAGACCGCATTAGGGTCTTCCCATAAAGACAAATGTGGCTGCACTGGTCAGCTCGATTCGATGGCACTATGACTCAGCCAACAGGTGTTCAAGTTTGATTAAAGTTCGGTTAAACTTGAATGAGGATGAGATGAGTCACAATAACATAATGAAATAACAATGCATATGAACATGATATCAACATGCACATGGATGGGCAACATAACTATTTAACATATCAACAACAAGGAATCATTCTCTAGATGCAAATGAGCATGGCATAAGAGCGAGCATGATTATGACAAATATAACACTGCATATTAGCATAGCATGACCACTAGCACCGTAAGTAAATACCATAATGGAACATGATAATAATATGTGCAAGTAATCATTTAACCAATTAGATGCAACTCATCGAGGCATAAAGATAAACATGGATTCACAAGCATATATATGTCAGATTCATGAAATATTAATATGCACAAAACATTTAAATATTTCAGTTGAAAACCATGGCTACTGCAAATCCATCATGCAAGTGGTTGTCGTGGATTGCCTGGGGATGAAGGATCCATCGGGGAGAAGTGTGGAAAGCTCACGGAAAGATTCGTTAGAAAAGTTTCTCTCCCGGAGGGGGCTGTTTAGAGGCAAGGGCAAAATGGTCATTTTCATCATGTGATAACATTGTGAAAATGATGCCAACAGAACGGGCTTGACGAGACAAAGATGTGGGCTCTAGAATCACCTTATTTGGATTAGGGAGTGAAAAGATATAATAGTTTTTCTGCCAGGGACCCATCTATAAATAAAACTCTCACAAACTGGCCCCTGACTAAAAACAGAAAGGGCACTATGCAGAAATATGCTTTCAGAAAGGGAAAGCGCATTCCTGGCCGAATACGTTTCCACTTATAAGCGCGGGCCCGGGCGGTGTATCGCTGACAAACAGGCCCCGCGTTGACTCCTTCCTCTCTCTCCTATCTCCTTCTACCTCCCGACGCAGGCACACGGGAGAGGCGAGGCCGCGTGGCGCCGGCGAGCGCCCGACCGTCTCCGGGCACCTCCGGTGGAGCTCGGACCACCGGCGTGCTCGGGAGGATGATGTGCTTCCTCCTGGATCGATCGAGGACGTCAAGGAGGTCTGGAACGGACGGGCCTTAGGCCACGGCAGAGGGCGGTTGAGGGTGAGGATGGGCACGGCGCTCCGACGGCGGCGAGACGAAGTTGAGGGGCTGGGGAGGCTCGTCAGACTCCGGTAGGTCTAATGGATGTGAAATGGAGGGGAGAGGAGGCCGGCGTTGCGCCAATTTAGGCCGGAGGGGGCGGCGGCCATGGTGGCAGAGGGAGGCGAGGAGTGGCTCTGACGAGGGGTTGAGGGGTCGGGATGATAGCTAGGAGGGTGGTGAGGCACCTGGGATGCTCGGATAGGCTTGGGGCATGAATTAAATAGTTGTGGCGACGCGGGAGGGCGAGCATGGCCACGGTGATGCTCTGGCTGGAGCTCTAGTGCTCAAACTCCGGTCGGTGGCAGCTAGCTCGGCATAGCGACGTTTGCCGACCTGAAGAGAAGCAGAGGGACGGGATGGCTCGGGAGGAAGAGGCCAGGGCGCGCACAGAGCCAACCGGCCACTGTGCGCCCGTGGGCGCGCGACGATGAGCTCCGACGAGTGAGCTACAGGAGGGGAACAGGGGATGGAGAGCGAGGGAGAGAAGGGGGAGTCAGGTCGGCACTCGGGGACGCGCGGACATCGCTGGAAACAGAGAGACCGACGTGTTCAATCACCCAGAGCGTGGCCACTGCATGCTAGGGTGGTGGTCACTGCGTGAACTGGTGCACAAAGTTCACTCTGACGTGCAACAGGTTGTCTCCCGAGTAGTCCATCCAAGATAGGTTATCTCTGAGGTGATGGTTCGAAGTAATCTTAACTGGCTTGATGGGAGAGATCAGGTGAAGTTTGCTGTAGCAAACTTGACTACACTACTCTGATGAACAGAGAAGTGATAAGGGCCAAAGCTGATGTCTGGGAGGTTTAGAGTAAGAGGGACTACAATCCTATGAAGTTTGGAAGGATTTGGACCAATATTTAACATAGTTGCTTTGCAACCGCACAATCTGGTCTAGAATCAAGATCATGAAGTAGCACTCACTTAGGAGTGTTGGATTGGGCTAAAACATGGCAGTGAGAGGTTATTTAGGCATAAGAAGACACTGTATAAATTTCATTCCATTTGGACATGCCAAAATGGTACTTCCTTCACAGTGGTCTTCTGTGGACAGAATATTGAGAAAATTATGGAGGAATATTGGCTTGAGGAAATAAGCCCAAATTTTGTGGAGATGAGTTATATGTGTAGGAGAAGGTCCTGGTAAATTTTCAGAATCAATGAAGCAATATAAAATATACTTGCTTCACAAACTGAAAATATGGCTAAAAACAAAGAATTGAAGGTGTGCTACTAGCCTCCCCAGCCCCTCAAATCTTGTGAAGAGCTATGATATGAGCATATGGAGGATGTGGCAAAATTTCAAATCATATGAATATGCCTAGCTAGTACCTCCTTCCCAAAGTTCCCTTCTAGACAGAAAGTTTGGAAATTAGCTGAGAAATATTTACTAGGCAACTTGAGTTGAACTTTGGCATGAGGCCATGATATGGATAGGAAAGAGTGTCCAAAAATTTTGAGGTCAATCAATAAGATATAAATGACACTTCCTTCACAAAGTGTCATTTAGGGCAGAATAGGAAAAGGAATATTAATGAATTATTTTTTATCACGGTAGGGAAGGATTTTGACATATTTGTGGGAGATATGACCCAAACAATTTATGAGAATTATTTGGTAATTTTGTGGAAGACAGAAAGGTAGGTTGCTTCACAACCTAGGGCAAATAGGGTTATTCCTTTAATAGAAAAAGGAATATTCCCAATAAAAGAATATTGGGGTGGGTCCAAGATGGGAAATGACATGATCTTGGGATAGATTTGGGGATGGCAAGCCACCTTGGAGACTAGGAGAAGATGACCTTCCCAAGTTTCCAGACCACAGAGCCACTGAAAAGCAAGTTCAAATAAAATCTCAAAGAAATTCAAATGAAAAAGAAAGGGCCAAAAAACAGGGTGTGACAGCTAAGCGGGGCTCTCCTCCAGGCTCACCAAGCAGCTCGAGGGTGCCGCCACCAAGGTGGACTCCATCCTGGAGGAGGAGTGTCGCGACCTCTTCTCTGTGGCAGCGACGCACGTCTTCAGCCATCTTTACCTTGGCGACCCCGATTTTGACTTCTACGCGGTGATAGGCCCCGTTCCTCTCGAGTCAGGCGCCATCATGGTGGAGGCCGTTGAAGGCCATGTGACTGTGCTGCTAGGGAAGTTCACCTGCAACACCGATCTCAGTCCTGCTGCAACTGAGGCGGACGGCGGCGATGGCGACGTCCAAGATGGGCCTGTCGTGGCCGAGGCGATCGGCGGCGGTGATGGCAATGGCGATGATGGTCCGTCCCCCTAGAGTTTGTCCTGTAACGACCGATCGTGCCTTGTGGAGGCGTAAGACTTTGTTTAAATTTGTGATACATTCAGTGCCTGTAATAAATGTTTGAACTCCGTATTTTCCATTTCGTGCTTGGTTTCCTTCTTGCTTGCCTTTATGCTCTGCGTCGGCAGGGCCCAGCCCCGCGCATACCTTGGCCGCCGTTGGAATGTCATGTCACGGTGCCTAGACAAAACCAAGGGTTGAGGGGCTACGTGACTAGTGAGGCCCCTGAGTCGCGATGCTCAGGGGTCCCCCTTGACGTGCGAGCGGCCCGCATGAGGGAAATGTGGGTGACGACGAGGTTAACCCGGGGTCATTCCTACCTTTCTGTCATCATCCTGCACCTAGGGTTTGCACGAGGAGACCAGACACCAAGGACCTTGGTGGGGTGACGTGCACGGGAGCAGGCCCATGAGTCAGAGCCTGGCCTATGGGTTTCTCGGCGCTGCAGGGGCTAGCCCGAGCATAGGCATCGTGTCCAGCCCCCGCTCGCTTAAGGCGCAGGAGAAGGATACGAGAGGTATTGCTGAAGAGCCGAAAGGCGATCCTAAGGTTGATGCAACCTGTTGGGCGCCTCCTGTTGTTTATCCACCAGCGCGGAGCATGGGGTTTCGTGCGACATATGCCAAGGGATGGCTTATCATGGATGGGGACAAAAGTACGTCGCCGGGCTCTAGAAGCGGGAGTGAGCGAGACCGCATATGCCTGCGAATCTTACCCAGGTTCGGGGCTTTCCTAGGAGATAACACCCCTAGTCCTGCTCTGCGGGGTCTCCGCATGATCACTACCTCAACAAGTAGCTACAAACTTGCTCCTTGAGCTGTTTTGCTAGAGGAGGAAGGAGGGCAAGGCTAGCTCTACTCCTCTCCCTATGTGTGTGTGTGAGTGCTGAACTCAGGAGGCTTTCTCCTCTCCACCAAGGTCCCAACCCCCTACATGGGGTGACCTGGGGGGTTTATATAGGCCTACCCCCCAGGGATACAATGGTAATCTGGCCGGGCGTAGGACCCGGCCGTAAGTGTCTCTGATCGCCGGCTTCTCCGCCGACTGCAGGGGCCCGCCACCTAGTGGGTCCCCCCGGCTGTCTCGTACTCGGCCGACAAGCCGGGCCCGCCGCTTGCGGGTCCTGTCGGCTGCGTAGCACTGTAGCCGTGCCACTGATGATGCATGCTTGGTCGGGGAGAGCGTGGCTACAGTCCCGCCGCTTGGCGGGCATTTCACTGTAGCCACTCCCCGTCTCTTCTGGTTAATGGCGCGCAAACTTCAAGGAAGGGAGAGGGCCGCCTGCTAGGAGCCGACCTCCCCCTGAGCCGACTGGTCAGGGCTTGCCGCCTTCTGGCCTCTTCACGGACAGGTAGGGCTCGCCACCTGCGGGCCGTACCGACAGCCCGTCGTGGGAGTATGGCTTCCTCTGCCATGGGTGATCTCATGAGCAGCATGGCAACAGTGTTGCATCGGGCGTGGGATGCCCGCTTGGTACGTTGCACTGTGGCCACGCTCTGCCCTGGATTCGGGGGTCGCAGGCTTGTACTATAGCCACGCCCCGTCTCGTCGTGTTTATGAGGGTGCTAACTTCGAGGGCGCGAGGGGCCGCCTGCTAGGAGTCGGCCCACTTCATGGCCGTCTTCTGGATCTGCCGCCTCCTAGCAACCGGCCGCTTGGACCAGCCGGCCCCAAGAAGGGGGTCCTTTGTCTTTGATGTTTGAGGGGCGCAGCCTGCCCCGATGTCTTGAAATACCAAGGGGAGCTGATGAGGCTACCCGTGGTCATTTACTCCGACAGTAGTCCCCGAAGCTGGTGGGGCGCTGCGGCCGAAAAGGCAAGAAGCCCCAGCAGCTTCTTACTCCGGGTTGCCTAGTGTCCTGCTTCGTCCGTCTTCCGAAGTGCCGACTGGTAGGTGTCGGCCGTGACCAGGCTGGCCGCCTGGCGATTTCATAATGCCGTGGTGGGAACCAGGCGGCATGGCAGCCGGACGCCAGGCTCGCCGCCCGTGCATGCCGGCCACGCAGCGTCAGCGGGCCAAGCCGGCCTACCAGCCCACGCGCGCGACGGGACGTCGCCGTAGGCCGGGGCCCGCCACTATAGTGCCTCGGCACGCGCGCGGATCCGCTGCGGCCGAGGTAGACAGTTGGGCTTATGCGGCATTTAATACGCGCCTTTACTGGCGCCGCAATCGTGGGATCGTGGGGGAGTGGGCGCAGTTAATCCCACGATCCCCGACGATCACGCCTCCTCGGCTCCGCCGCCTGAGGCTATAAGTAGGGGGAAGAGGGGGGTGGCAGACGCACGCGCGCCCTCCTCTCCCTTCGCCATTCTTCTTCCTCTGCCGTCGCAGCGCCTCTTCCTCTTGCCGAAGCACTGCCGCAGCCCATCGTCGTCGAGCTTCTTCTCGCCGAGGCTTCCTCGCTCCACCGCGGCTTCGCCCGCTCGCCACCGCGCCGCGCCTACGACGTGTTCCTTCGCCCATGGCACGCTCATGGGCCGGCAACTGGGACGGTTCCAACGTCCATGAGGATCACCTCTCCTTCCTTCGTCAAACACGACGGCTGCCCCGGGAGACGAACGTGCGGGTACGTGTCCCCCCCTGAGGCAGAAATCTCGCCGGTGCCGGAAGGCGATGAGCGCGTCGTCTTCCGATCCCATTTTCTTCGCGGCTTCGGCCTTCCCGCGAGCGGCTTCCTCCGCTCCTTTCTTGACTTCTACCGAGTCCAGCCGCACCACCTCACGTCGAATACGGTGGTGCTGCTGGCCGCCTTCGTCACTATGTGCGAAGGATACCTCGGCACTCTCCCCACCCTTGAGCTCTGGGGGGAGTGCTTTTATCTCAAACTCGGCACCGCCACCAAGGGCCAGGCAGCTCAATGCGGAGCCTGCGTGGCGGTGCGGTGTCCGGGCACCGGGAACCGCTTCCCGCCCATCTCCCTGCTGCAGTCGGCCAAGCTGTGGCAGAAATCTTATTTCTACGTCGAGAACATCCACCCGACGAGCGATTAGGTCAACTTGCCGGCTTACGTAGCCGGCCCGCCAGCCGAGCCGCGTGCCAACTGGCAGTACAGGCCGAGCTCCCAATCGGCCGCCTCCTCCGCCGCCCTCACCCGACTTCAGGTGATGACGGAGTCGGAGGGCCTGAAGGGCTCGGATCTGCTGACCGCTTTCGTGATGCGCCGAGTTCTTCCCCTCCAAGCCCGGCCTCACATCATCAGCTGCATGAGCGGGCACCGGGACCCATGCCCGATGTGCACATGGGAGCTGCCGGACGTGGAGGTGGCCCGGCTAGTCAATTACTTCTCCAACTGCAAGCTATAGGAGACGGACTGGCGGTTCGGCAAGCGGCCGTACGACCACGCACATCCGCCGTCTGCGGTGAGTCTTGCAATTCTTTTTCTCTTTTGTTGGTCCGAGTTCTTGTTTTGCCGTCTGACCAGTCGGCCATGGTGCAGGTCCTCCCGGCCCAGTCGGCTGCCGGTGCTCTGGATCCAGGTCAGCAGTACATGCCGGACCGAACGAGGAGCGACGTGGACGACCCAGACTTGGGGGCAGCTACCATGGAGGAAGACGACGCCACAGGTGGCGGCGGTGGAGCAGGCGGCTCCGGAGGAGGAGGTGGCCTCGAGTCCTGGCCGGATGATGACGAGGAGGCGAACGAGCCGCGCCGCACGCACGGCACTGACAAAGCAGGCGCGAGCTCTTCAGCCGTGCCGACTGCGCCAGGCGGCGCACCAAAGCGCCGAGCCGGCTCGTTGCTGTTCGGCAGCCGGCCGAAGAAGTCCAAGAACACGGCCGCCGCCACCAAGCGGCAGGAGGCTGCCACGAAGGCGGCCCAGTTCCAGAAGGCCCCGAAGCAGCCTCCGATGGTGTCCGCATAAGTGCTTGGTTTCTCTTGCGTTTTCTTCTCTTCCTTCTTGCAACTCTTTCTGAGTTTCCTCCTGTCTTGTTTGGACAGGGCCCCGCTCTCTGTTGAGCAGTCCACCGCTGCTTCAGTGATCAGGGCGGCGGAGCGCTCCGCCAACACCCGCCGCGTGGACCCGCTCGCCGACCTCTGGGAGGCGACGGAGAGGAACGCGCGGGAGGCGCGCGAAGAGCGGGAGGAGGTGGAGTGGCAGAAGGTGGAGGCGGCCAAGGCGGCACAGGCAGACGCGGATGCGGCGACCAAGGCCCAGGCAGAGGCCGCAGCCAAGGCCCAGGGGGACGCGGCCGCCAAGGTGCAAGCGGAAGAGGCCGCACGCGGCCGGACTCCGCAACTCGTCATCCCTCTGCGCGCAGCGCCACTAGTGCCAGAGAACCCGGCACCAACTGGAGGAGCCGGCCACGATCAACCGGTTGTGGAGAGGCGAGGAGGCGACGCCATCGTCCCGGGGGCGGAGGTGCCCCCGCAAGCGCCGACTACCGAGGCCCGAGGCAGTCGGTCTAACGTGCCACCGGCGCTGCCAGTCAGAGGCGAGCTGGCAGTGGGGGCGACCCCTGTGGTCCGTTCTCCGGGGCGCCGGCGTGCGGCGAAAGCGGCCTCGGCGCCGCGAGCGCAGGAGATCGGGGCCGCAAGCTCGTTAGCCCCAGATGCAGAGGCCACCAGTGCCGCCCCGCCAGAGTGGACGCCTGGGGGCGGGACGGGCGTGCTGAACAAGGCCACGCAGGACGTTCAGGCCCAGCTCCAGGCCCAAGGCACCGCCCTCCAGCAGTATACGAAGACATTCTTGGCGACGCGAGCGGCCGTCCGGGTACATTTTTTTGCTTTGTTTTGTTTTTTCTCTTGCGATCTTTCGGGGGGGCGCGCCAGCGCACCCACTGGGTGTAGCCCCCGAGTTCCGGGCCGGCTGCTGAGCAGGCGGCTCGGAACTTTAAGGTAAGTTCCGAGTGCTAACTTGTTTTCTCTCCTTTTGTCTTCGTTGCAAGAATACCACAACATCCGCGCGGCCGCCTTCAACTCCCAGGTCCAGGAGCTGGCTAAGCAGACCGCCGACCTGACCGAAAGCCGGAGTAAGCATTCTGTCTTCTTTCTCGCGGGGGCGCGTCAGCGCACCCGCTGGGTGTAGCCCCCAAGATTCGGGCCGACTGCTGAGCAGTCGGGCCAGATCTTCCGGCAACCACTTTTCTTTTTGGTCAACTTTGTTGATTGTCTTCTCTTTCTCAATTTTGCAGGAGCCAACGCCAAACTGCAGCAGCGCCTGGACGAGGTCCAGACCGAGCTGCGTGCCAAGGAGGAGGAGCGCATCAAGGCGGCCCAGGAGCGCGACCGTCTGGCCAAGAAGTTGGCGGACCAGGCGGACCAGCACAAGGCGGAGCTCCAGAAACTCAAGGAGGCAGAAGGAACCCTTCAGGCCGAGTTTGAGACCGAGCGCTCGAAGTGGGTTGAGAAGGAGGCGATCGTCGCCGCTGGCTACGGCGTGATTGAGGATATGATCGATGGTAATCTTCTTTCTTTGGAATAGCTGCTGACTGCATCGAGAGTCGGCTTCCGACTTCTGATCTTTGTTTTTTCTTCGCATAGACTTCTTTCCTGGACACGCTGTCGCCGTCAGCCAGGCCATCGAGGCGCAGCGTGACCAGCGTAGGAGGGAAGGAGTGGAGGTCCCGCTCGACGCGCCTCGAAACATGAATGAGCAGCTCCTGGCCGTCCGGACGCGCTTGCAGCCGATTCACCGTCTGCTCCGCCGCCTTCAGCGCGCCGGGTCCCAGCTGGTTTCCGCCCTCTGGCCAGGTGTCCAAGCTCCACGCACCCCCAGTCGGACCGCCGACTGGTTGGAGGTGGCGATCGGCCGCTTCGAGGCTTGGAAGGGCTCCTCCGCTCGGGCAGGCGCCCGAAGGGCCCTGGAGTTCGTCAGGGCATGGTATCCTGGGCTGAACCTAGGCCAGTTGGCCATGTTCCGGCAGTAGGCCAGGGAAGATTTGGTGGCAGTGGGGCCTGCGCTCACTCGACATGCGGCGGCGATCGCCGAGTACACCGAGACCGGTGTCTTCCTCCCCGAGCTAGACGAGGAGGGTGCCGAGGTGCCGCCGGACTGGTTCGGGCTGAACCCGGATGACGGCGAGGACTCGGCGGAAGAAATCGCCTCCAGTGACGAAGGCGAGGATGATGAAGACGAGGATGGTGAAGACGACGCACCGGAGGGCGGAGTCGACGGCCAGCCTCAGCTCGATCGGGCTTCGAGCAACGAGCCGCGCGCGAGTGCACTGACGGCTGCTAATGGCGACCAAGCCGAGACTCACCAGACGGCCACTCCACCAGCCGGCGCCGCCGACTCCACCAACCTGTCGAACTCGCCTGCCGCTCCTCTGGCCTAGGCTGCCAGCTTCATCTTATCTTTTCCTGCTTTTGTGGTCTCTAGAACAAACTTGTTAAATTCGCGCAGTTCCACCCACTAGGGGTGTATTCAAACTTTGTTGAATGCTGGCCGAGGGCCTCTTGGTATGTAATTTAATTTTCGCACAAGTTGTGCTTTGCCGAGCTCCTACTTGTCTTGCTTTCCGTTCTTTTGGCTTTTTCCTTTGTCGCCTTCCCTTGGCTGCCACCTTGCCAGCCAGACAACCGTTCTTCGATATGTTGGCTAGGTCAAGTATTTTGCCATTTTGGGAAGGCAAGTACTTTGGCCGCTTAGAACGTAGCAAGTTAAGTGAGAAGCCGGCCGGCCGGCTGCTCAGCAGTCGGACGGCTAGGCGAGGAGCCGACTTGGCCTATGTGAGTGCTTTCATCCTTAGCCATTTTTCATGTGGGCACCATTTCTTGCCTTTGACTCCTGCCGGCCATACAGTCGCTCTGCGAGCTACGGCTTATGGCAAGAAAGGGCTTAGATGCCGGCACACTACTTGTCCGACTACAGGTAGCACCGACATAGTACAAGGCAGCAAGCCCCCGGGCCGACTGGTCGGACCCGGTGCCGGGCGGAGGAATGAAAAAACTCATTCACAGGCATGAAACTTATCATATAGATGAGAGAGGTAGCCCCCGAGTGATCTTCGAGGGACCTGGTGCTTTTGCGCTTAATACAAAAGGTAGCATGGTACATACTGTATTAACTGTAAAATCTTCGGAGGAGATTTGCGTTCCATGGGCACTCTGTTTCCTTGTCGGAATCGTCCCTCTTGCGCGCCCTGGGCTTCTGTGCGTCGATCAGGTAATAGGAGTCGTTGCCCAAGGCTTTGCTGATGATGAAGGGGCCTTCCCAAGGGGCCGAAAGCTTGTGCTGGCCGGCTGTTCGCTGGATCAGCCGGAGCACAAGGTCTCCCTCTTGGAAAGATCGTGGCTTGACCTTCCGACTATGGTAGCGGCGCAGGCTCTGCTGGTAGATGGCGGATTGGCTGAGTGCTAACAGCCGGCGCTCTTCCAGCAGATCGACGCCGTCCTCTCGTGCTTCCTTTGCCTCCGCCTCCGTGTACATGGTGACGCGAGGTGAGTCGAACTCGATGTCAGTTGGGATGACGGCCTCGGCCCCGTACACGAGGAAGAAGGGAGTGAAGCCGGTTGATTTGTTCGGGGTGGTGCGGAGGCTCCAGAGGACGGCCGGCAGCTCGTCGATCCAGCAGCCGGCCGAGCGCTCTAGTGGCTAGACCAGTCGGGGCTTAATGCCAGATAAGATGAGGCCGTTTGCTCGCTCGACCTGGCCATTTGATTGCGGATGGGCAACGGACGCTAAGTCCAGTCGGATGCCCTGCATCGCGCAGAAATGGGCCAAGGCGCCTTTGGCAAAGTTAGTGCCATTGTCGGTGATGATGCTGTGTGGTACACCGTACCGGACGGTGATATCTGCGATGAAGGTCACAGCAGTCGGACCATTCAGTTTCTTGATTGGCTTTGCTTTAATCCACTTGGTGAATTTGTCGATGGCGACGAGCAGATGGGTCATGCCGCCGTGTGCTGTCTTGAATGGGACCACCATGTCCAGCCCCCAAACGGCAAAAGGCCAGGTAAGGGGAATGGTCTTGAGTGCAGAAGCCGGCAGATGTTGCTTGGAGCTGAACTTCTGGCACCCCTTGCATTTCTTGACCAGGTCCTTGGTGTCCTCCAAAGCAGTCGGCCAGAAGAAACCATGGCGGAAAGCTTTGGCGACAAGGGACCTGGAGGCCGCGTGGTGGCCGCACTCGCCTTGGTGTATGTCTCTGAGGATTGCTTTGCCTTTCTCTGGTTCGACGCAGCGTTGGAAAACATCGGTCACGCTGCGCCTGACAAGCTCTCTGTTTACTATCGTGTAAGCTCCTGCCCGGCATTGCACCTGCCGAGCCGAGATCTCATCATCTGGCAGCTCTCCGCTAACCAGAAAGTTGAGGATGGGCTGCGCCCATGGTGGTGCTTCGACTTCATCCACTGTCATTATGGCCACTGAAACTAGGGCGGTTGGGTTGGGAGGCGGGGTGAAGTCGGCCGCGTCTTGCTGTGTTGTTGAAGCCTCCAGGCCGACTGCTGCAGCCCCCGGGCCGGGTTGTGGAGTCCCCGAGCTGGGTGGGACTGCTGCAGTCCCTGAGCCGCTTGGTGAAGTCCTCGGGACGGCTGCCGCAACCCCCAGGCCGGGTTGCAAAGTCCCCGGGCCGGGTGCGACTGCCGCAGTCCCCGTGCCACCTGCCGAAATCCCCGGGCCGGCTGCTGTAGCCCCTCGAGTCGGATCCAACTGCTTCGAGGGCAGCCGGCACGAAGATGGATTCTGATTCCGGAGACGGCTTGATAGACGGCCTGCGGAGGCACTGAAGGGACACGCCGGCCGGTATGGTTTGCCGGGTATAGCCGATCCGTGTCAGGGCATCTACTTGCTCGTTGTCGGCCCGTGGCACATGAAGGAACTCGCACCCATCAAAATATCCGCTGATCTGCTGGACGAGGGAGCGGTAGCTCGCCATATTTGCATCCTTGGCGTCCCAGTCGCCAGACGACTGTTGGACCACCAAGTCCGAGTCACCGTAGCACAGAATCCGGCGGATGCCAATCTCCTTGGCCAGCCGGAGTCCGTGTACTAGCGCCTCGTACTCAGCCACGTTGTTGGAGGCAGCAAAATGGATATGCAACGTGTATCTGAGCTTGTCGCCTTTGGGAGAGGTGAGGATAATGCCGGCTCCCAAACCGGTGCGCATCTTTGAGCCATCAAAGTGCATCCGCCAATGTGTGGAGTCCAGAGCTGGCGGCAGGTACTAGGTCTCGGCCCAGTCGACGAGGAAGTCGGCCAGCGCTTGGGTCTTGACGGTGGTGCGAGGCTGGTAGAAAATGGTGTAGGGGGCCAGCTCGATGGCCCACTTGGCCACCCGGCCTGACGCGTCTCTGCTGCCTATGATCTCCGCAAGCGGGGTAGTGCAGACAACCGTGATGGGGTGCTCTTGAAAGTATGGCCTGAGCTTCTTGGCGGCAAAGTGCACGCCGTAGCACATCTTTTGGTAGTGGGGGTAGTTCTGTTTGGAGGCTGACATCACCTCACTCAAGTAGTACACGGGCCTCTGGACCGGCTATGCCTTGCCGTCCTCTTGGCGCTCTACCACCATGACTGTGCTGACCACCCGGCTGGTGGCGGCGATGGAAAGAAGCATGGGCTCCTTTGCAGGCGGAGCGGCCAGAACGGGCGGCGTGGTCAACATCTTCTTGAGCTGGAGGAAAGCCTCGTCCGCCTTGTCGTTCCACTCGAAATGAGTGGTTTTCCTCATCAACTGGTACAGGGGAAGAGCCTTCTTGCCCAGCCGACTGATGAAGCGGCTGATGGATGCCAAGCAACCGGTGAACTTCTGAATGTCTCGCAGTCGGGTGGGCCTCTCCATCCTCTCGATGGCCTTGATCTTGACAGGGTTGCACTCTATGCCGCGCTCTGAGACAAGGAAACCGAGGAGCTGGCCGGCTGGTACTCCAAAGACACACTTCTCTGGGTTGAGCTTGATTTGAAAACGGCGCAGATTATCAAAAGTTTCCTTGAGATCTTCCAGGAGGGTACCATGCTTCTCCGTCTTTACCACAATATCGTCTACATAGATGTGGGCATTTCTGCCGAGTTGCTTGAGGAGGCACTTCTGCATGCAACGCTGGAACGTGGCACCGGCATTTCTCAAGCCGAATGTCATGGTCAGGTAGCAGAAGGCTCCGAATGGTGTGATGAAGGCTGTCTTCAGGCGGTCGGCCGAGCTCAACTTGATTTGGTGGTACCCTGAGTAGGCATCCAAGAAACTCAGCAGCTCGCATCCGGCTGTGGAGTCTATCACTTGGTCAATCCGAGGCAAGGCAAACGGATCTTTGGGGCAAGCTTTGTTGAGGCTGGTGTAGTCAATACACATGCACCATTTGTTGTTCTTCTTCAGTACAAGAACTGGGTTGGCAAGCCACTCTGGAAAGAACACTTCCATAATGAAGCCGGCTGCTAGAAGCCGGGCTATCTCTTCACCAACAATTCTTCTCTTCTCCTCCGATAGGCGGCGGAGGGGTTGCTTGACTGGTTTTGCATCTGCTCTAACATGTAGCTTGTGCTCGGCGAAATCCGTCGGAACACCCGGCATGTCCTCTGGAGACCATGCAAAGATGTCCCGATTCTCACGGAGGAAATCGATGAGCTCGCTTTCCTATTTGCTGTCAAGGTGGGCTCCTATGACAGCGAACTTCTCCGGGTGCTCCGGGTGCAAGTGTATCTTCTTGGTTTCTTTAGCCGGCTGGAAAGAGCCCTGAGCTTCTGACTCCTTGGGATCTGGCAACAGGTCCGGCTGCTTGCCGGCCATGGCCACAACTCGGCCAAGGAGCCGCTTCTCGGCAGTAATCACAAGGGACTCGGCCAGCCGACTGCTGGCTGCGGCACATTCGGCAGACTTCTGGTAGTCGCCGGCCGCAGTGATAATGCCCTTGGTACCCGGCATCTTCATCTTAAGGTAGGCGTAGTGGGGAACCACCATGAACTTGGCCAGGGCAGGCCGGCCAAGCAACGCATGGTAGGGGCTCTCAAGGTCAACCACCTCGAACCAGATTGGCTCTCGGTGGAAGTGATTCTTGTCTCCGAAGAGGACGTCTATCTTGATCTTGCCAATTGGTGAGCAGGAAAGGCCAGGCACAATGCCATGGAATACAGTCCGGCTGGGCTGGAGTTGTTTCTCTTTGATGCACAACATCTCCATGGTTTCGCGGTAGAGGATGTTGATGCTGCTAACGCCGTCTATCAGAATCCAGGAGAAACGAGCGGCTCGCCTCTCTGTTGCAAAGGTGGCATCCAACACCAGAGCATAGGAACCCGGAGAAGGCATCACCTCCGGGTGGTCAGCTCGGCTCCAACTGATCGGCTTTTTGGACCAGTGCATGAACTCTGGGGCTTCAGAGGAGACAGCATTCACCTCTCGGCACTGCTGACGCTGACTATGCCTATCGTTAGCCACGTTGGTGAAGATGACGTAAGCTCCGTGCTCTTCGGGAAACTCATCTTGGATTGCGCCGACCGGCCGGACCGTCGGCTGCTGGGGAGGCGGAGGCGGCAGGCCAGCAGGCGGGGGAGGCAGTCCTTCACCCTTGGCGATGCGGGCGAGCCAATGGCACTTCCGGGTGGTGTGGTTGGATGGCCTCGCGCCACTGTGGAACTTGCAGGGAGCGTCAAGGGTTTGCTCGAACGAGAAGGCGGGTAGCCAGGCGGGCTTGCCGCCCTTCTGGTGCTTGGGGCCGGGTTGCTCTTCTGGCTGCTGGTCTTTGACCGTCGCCACCTGCCGGCTGGTCTTCGACCGTCGCCACCTGCCGGCTTGTGGTAGCCGGCTGCTGGGCCTTGCGCTTGTTGTCGTTTGACTGCTGGCGCCGACTGGAATCACCAGCCGGCGTCTGAGGGGCCGGAGGGAGCATCTTTCCTGATGCGTCCACTCGGAGCTCCGACTTCATGGAGGAGTCAGCAGTGGCGTACTTGTCCGCTATGATTAGCAGCTCGTCGAGGGTGGCCGGCTCGTCGCAGAGGAGTCGGTGCTTGAGTAGGGTGCCCTCCCGGCACCCAGCAGTGAAGTATTTTATGGCTTGCACCTCATGCACCCCTTCGCAGGAGTTGCGCAGTTCAGCCCATCGCGTCAAGTAGTCGCCGGTAGACTCAGTCGGGCCTTGGATGCATAGAGAGAGCTGGCGAGGTTTGGGCGGTCGCTTGTAGGTGCTGGTGAAGTTGCGGATGAAAACTTCGGTGAAGTCTAGCCAGTTGTTGATGCTGTAGGGCTTGAGGCTGTTCAGCCATGTCCGGGCCGTGCCCTGGAGCATGAGCGGAACGTACTTTACGGCAACGCGCTTGTTGCCGTTCGCTATGCTGACGGCCGTGGAGTAGTCCACCAGCCAGTCCTCCGGCTTCACAGAGCCGTTGTACTTGGGGGTGTCCCGAGGGAGCGAGAACCCTTTGGGGAAGGGCTCGTCGCGAATGCGGGGGCCGAAACAAGGCGGGCCGATCGTGTCTTCTTCTTCTAACTCCAGGGATCGAACCAAGCGGTCGATCCGGTGGCGGGCGTCGTTCTCTCCGACTCCTTCACGGGGGCCCAGCCGGCCTCCGAGAGTCGGATGCTCAACAGGCGGCGGGGAGGCGCGCCTCTCCCTGCGGGGGAGAGGCGGACGACCGTCCGGCCGTTCCACTGCTCGTGGGCGGCCGACTTGGTCGCGCTCGATGGAGATGCGGGTGCGGCTGCGGCTAGCAACCGGTTCTTGGTCGCGGGCGCCCCCTGTCGGCGTCCGGGAGGTCGCGCCATGCTCTCGGCGAGGTAGAAGGTTCCCGGCCTGCAAGCCGGGTTCCACCACACGGCAGCCAGCTTCTTGCTGCGCAGCGGCCGCGTCGATGAGCTGCTGGACGCTCCCCGTCATGCAGCAACGCTCGTCGCCCTCCTGGTGGTCCAGCTCGTCTGCCACCGCCAAGGCGGCACGTAAGTTCTCCATCATCATAGGGTAGACTGGGCGGTTGGCCGCCAACATGTTGGCAATGGCTGCGCCTCGCTGCCGGACCGTGCCCGCACGGCTGGGTTCGCCAGCAGCCGGCGTGCCGCAGACGGCACGGTCAATCTCGCGGTGGTAGGCCTCGATGAGGCGTCTCATGGCCGCCAACTTGTTGGCGCTGTCGAGGAGTGCGATACGGCACGCCTCCAGCGCTTCGCCGTTCGCAGCAGGCGCTACGGGCGCGGACAGGTCCCGCATTGCCGTCTGCAACGGGTCCCGGCCGGCCTGGTCGGAGGCTCCGTCGTGGCTGACGACCAGCACCCCGGTGACGGTGCTGGTGCTGGCGCTGCTGTCTGCAGCAGGTAGCGGGTCGTTGAAGGTCACCACGTCACCGGGGAAGGCATCAGAAAGCGCGACGTCGGCATCGATGACCATGTCGTCGGACGGGTCGGTGGAGCCAACGGACTCCAGGTCGGAGACCGGCTCGTTGGCGATGTGAAGCTTGCCGAGGGAGTCGACGAGGCAGCTTTCGGGGCCGGCCGCACCCACGACGAGTGCGGGCTCATCGGAGAGGCGGATCCCGCCGATGAGGTCAGCGAAGCTGATTGCGGCGCAAGCAACTTCCGTGCCGCGCAGCGTGTCAGCACAAACATCGTCAGGCGTGCCGGGCTGGCTGCGCTCGCCAGGAAGGAAGAGGGTTCCCGTCCAGAACGTGTTTCCGGACGACGGTGCACCTAGCCCCATGGTGGGCGTCAAATGTCGGGGGTTTCGTGAGACATATGCCAAGGGATGGCTTATCATGGATGGGGACAAAAGTACGTCGCCGGGCTCTAGAAGCGGGAGTGAGCGAGACCGCATACGCCTGCGAATCTTACCCAGGTTCGGGCCTCTCCTAGGAGATAACACCCCTAGTCCTGCTCTGCGGGGTCTCCGCATGATCATTACCTCAACAAGTAGCTACAAACTTGCTCCTTGAGCTGTTTTGCTAGAGGAGGAAGAAGGGCAAGGCTAGCTCTACTCCTCTCCCTATGTGTGTGTGTGAGTGCTGAACTCAGGAGGCTTTCTCGTCTCCACAAAGGTCCCAACCCCCTACATGGGGTGACCTGGGGGGTTTATATAGGCCTACCCCCCAGGGATACAATGGTAATCCGGCCGGGCGTAGGACCCGGCCGTCAGTGTCTTTGATCGCTGGCTTCTCCGCCGACTGCAGGGGCCCGCCGCCTGGTGGGTCCCCCCGGCTGTCTCATACTCAGCCGACAAGCCGGGCCCGCCGATTATGGGTCCTGTCGGCTACGTAGCACTGTAGCCGTGCCACTGATGATGCATGCTTGGTCGGGGAGAGCGTGGCTACAGTCCCGCCGCTTGGCGGGCGTTTCACTGTAGCCACTCCCCGTCTCTTCTGGTTAATGGCGCACAAACTTCAAGGAAGGGAGACGGCCGCCTGCTTGGAGCCAGCCTCCCCCTGAGCCGACTGGTCAGGGCTTGCCGCCTTCTAGCCTCATCACAGACAGGTAGGGCCCGCCGCCTGCGGGCCGTACCGACAGCCCGTCGTGGGAGTATGGCTTCCTCTGCCATGGGTGATGTCATGAGCAGCATGGCAACAGTGCCGCGTCGGGCGTGGGATGCCCGCTTGGTACGCTGCACTGTGGCCACGCTCTGCCCTGGATTCGGGGGTGGCAGGCTTGTACTATAGCCATGCCCCGTCTCGTCGTGTTTATGTGGGTGCTAACTTTGAGGGCGCGAGGGGCCGCCTGCTAGGACCCGGCTTCCCAGGAAGCCGCCTGCTAGGAGTCGGCCCACTTGATGGCCGTCTTCTGGATCCGCCGCCTCCTGGTAACCGGCCGCTTGGACCAGCCGGCCCCAAGAAGGCGGTCCTTTGTCTTTGATGTTTGAGGGGCGCAGCCTGCCCCGATGTCTTGAAATACCAAGGGGAGCTGATGAGGCTACCCGTGGTCATTTACTCCGACAGTGCTACCTCAAGGTGGGTTGCGCCTGGATTTTTGGCACTGAGCGCGCCTGAGAAACCTGAGTTAGGAGGACGACCTACGCCGAACGATCTCCCAGAGGTCATCGTATGAGAAGGCCAGATACCAAGGACCCACAGGAGGTGACGTGTACAGGGCCGGCCCGCCAGACAGAGCTCGGTCGCTTATGTTTGTCTACGCTCTAGGGACGGACCCGAGCACAAACGTCGTGCCAAGTCTTCTCATGCAACAACCTAAAGAACACTCGGCGCACGGCTCCTGCGGTGGAAATTGCGGTTGTACGAACCAAGCCGCGCGCCCTTACTAACCTACCCTCGATGAGCTCATGCGAGAGAAAGGCACCAAGGACCCCAGGAGGTGACGTGCACGGGAGCTGGCCCGCGAGACAGAGCTCGGTCGCTTGGATTTAACAATGCTGCAGCGACAGACCCGAGCACCGAGCCGTGCCAGTCCTTAATCATAAGGCAGTCGAGAGCGGGCTCGCGAGGGCGCGGTGACATTCATGGTGACGAAGCACCGGACACGTAGGTTAAATCATCAAGGAAATTTTATCAAGGCATGGCCAGTTCTGATACATGAGCAAAGTGATGCGATCGCAGGGACGGACCCATGCAGCTTGAGGATAGTGCAGACTGAGGGGCGCCCTCAATTGAATAAACCAAAAAGTCACTTGACAATGATGTTGCAGAGGCATCAAGGTAGTCAATGAAGCATGTCGGGGAGGCTCACTCCTCATGAGTCGGATGGCTCCAGAGGCTCGGAAGGCTCGCGAGGGTCCGGGGCCTCCTGACATGCCACCGCCAGGCATCGGGCCTTGTGAGACGCGTGCATGGCTTGCGCGAGGCGCTGGTACGTAGCACCCATGTTCACTAGTCCAAAAGGCATGTGAACGTAGTTGCAGGGGTAGCCCCCGCTCTGGCCGATGAGCGACGACCATAAGAGGCCCTGAGAAGCGGCCATGTTGAGTCCTGGGATGTTGACGCAGACGTGCAGCCCATCGTCCGTGTCAGGAGTAGTGGCTGCACCGGTGGGGCGCGCGGGGCGGCGTTCGCCGCGCATGGCTTGCACCTGCTGGAGTCCTTCGATCGCCTTGATGATGAATTCTTGTGCTCCTGGCGCCTCGCGCCTTGCTCCTTGCTTGCGGGGGCGCGCGTTAAGGCACGCCTCTAAGTGGTGCCCGAGCACCTCCCTCGTCGCACTGGTCTGGCCAGAGGCTCTCCAGATGGAAGCCCCCGAGCCCGTCCTGAAGGAGGCGCCGGGCGTGCCTTCCTATGCTGGAGGAAGAGGCGCCCGGACAACGGATGCGGAGCCTGAGGCATCGCGGTGGGTTTCTTGGCCTCCAGACGGCTCTTGGGGAGGAGCTGCTTCTTCTTTTTGGGGGCAGCTTTAGGGGGCGCGGCATCACCCTCGCCGCCTGAGTTCTCGGCTGCCACGGCCTGGTAGGCGTGCTCAAGGGAGCAAACGGTGTCCTTCTCATCACAAGCGACAATGATGACGCCGCTGCACCCTGGCATCTTGAGGACATTGTAGCCATGGTGGATAGCTGCCATGAACTTGGCGAGGGCAGGGTACCCCAGGATGGCATTGTACGGGAGGCCAATGTGGGCCACCTCGAAGTCAATGAGCTCGGTGTGGTAGTTGTCGCGCTTGCCAATGGTGATGAGGAGGCGCACCTGCCCCAGGGGAGTGGTGGAGCTATCAGTCACCCCAGAGAATGGCTTGGTGGGCATGAGTTGGTCATAAGGCACTTGAAGCTTCTCGAAAGTCTCCACAGAGAGGAAGTTGAGGCCGGCACCGCCATCGATGAGGGTGTTGGTGACCGAGGCATTACTGATGGTGGGCATGCACAACATGGGGAGCGCACCAGTGGTAGCTGAGCAATTGAGGCGGTCGTCGGAGTCGAACGTGATGGCATACGGCGACCACTTGAGGGGGCGCGGGGCTTCAAGCCTCGGGAGGCCGCATTCAACTCGCGAGAGAACTGTTTGAAGATGCGGTTCGAGGCGGGCGCCTGAGCTCCGCCGAGGCTCCTGGTAGCCCCCAACCCCATCATCTTGCTAGTTGTCGTCGTTTCTCCTGGGAGGCGGCGGCAAGGGTGGAAGGCTAGCATTGCCCTGAGTACGGGCCTCGCGAGGCTGATCGCGCTAGGTACCGTCGCGAGGCTGGTCACGCCAGCCACCCTCGCGAGGCTGATCACGCCAGCCCTGACGAGGGTTGCGGCTATCCCAGCAACCTCCGCCGCGGCCTCCTCCACAACCAAAGCCATGGTCGCTGTGCTCGGGGCGGCGGCCAAGGCGCTCCTCCTGGAGCGCCCTGAGCTCCTGACAGTCTTCGATGTTGTGGGTGTGCATGTCATGGAAGACGCAGAATGGGCTAGCATCCTTGGGGTGCCCGTTGCAATACGACCGTGCTTCAGCTCAGGCTCCATTGCTAGGGGGCCTTGCACTTCACTTCCTTGGCCTTGGCCTTCTTGTCTTCAGGATCGACATCAGTGTGCTTGAGGAGGGAAAGGCGGCCTTCTTTAGCCTTCGCGCACTTGTCGGCCAGATTGAACAGCTCCAGTGCAGAGCATGGGTCATCGTTGATGGTGAGCTCCTCACTCATCCTGATGTCTGTGACACCTTCGGTGAACGCGGAGATGATGGCCTCGTTCGATGCCTTCGGGATCTTGAGTCAGACTTGGGTGAAGCGTTGCATGTACTTTCGGAGGGTCTCACCCGACTGCTGCTTCACGCGCCGCAGGTCATTGACAGTGAGGGAGCGGTCGTGGGTCCCTTGGAAGTTGGCGATGAACCACTCGCAGAGCTTGTCCCATGAGGAGATGGATCCCTCCAGAAGGTGCGTGAGTCAGGAGCGCGCGCCATCCTTGAGGGCCATGGGGAACTGATGTCGCTTGAACTACGTCGGTATTTCCCCAAAGAGGAAGGGATGATGTAGCACAGCTACGGTAGGTATTTCCCTCAGTTAAGAAACCAAGGTATCAATCCAGTAGGAGAACCAAGAAACACTATGTAAACAATACCTGCACACAAAGAACAAATACTTGCAACCCAACGAGTAAGAGGGGTTGTCAATCCCTCTCAGGTAAAAAGATATATAGTTTTGTGGTAGATTGGATAAATAGTTCTTGATAAAACGCGAAATAAAATAAGTAATAAAAAAGTGCAGCGAGGTATTTTTGGGTTTTTGGAATAATAGATATGAAAATAAAAGCGAATAAAAATAGATCTCAAAGCAAATACGATAAAGAATAGACTCGGGGGCTGTAGATTTCACTAGTGGCTTCTCTCGAGAAAATAGCACACGGTGGGTAAACAAATTACTGTTGGGCAATTGATAGAACATCGAATAATTATGACGATATCCAGGCAATGATCATTATATAGGCATCACGTCCAAGATTAGTAGACCGACTCCTGCCTGCATCTACTACTATTACTCCACACATCGACCGCTATCCAGCATGCATCTAGTGTATTAAGTTCATGGAGAAATAGAGTAATGCAATAAGAATGATGACATGATGTAGACGAGATCTATTCATGTAGGAATAGCCCCCATCTTGTTATCCTTAATAGCAATGATACATGCGTGTCTTGCTGCCCCTTCTGTCACTAGGAAAGAACACCGCATGATCGAACCCATCACAAAGCACCTCTTCCCATACCAAGAAAAATTGATCTTGTTGGCCTAACTAAACCAAAGATTTGAAGAAGAAATACGAGGCTATAAGTAATCATGCATATAAGAGATCAAAGAAACTCAAATAACTTTCATGGATATAGATCTGATTATAAACTCAAAGTTCATCGGATCCCAACAAACACACCGCAAAAAGAGTTACATCAAATAGATCTCGAAGAGACCATTGTATTGAGAATCAAAAAGAGAGAAGAAGCCATCTAGCTACTGCCTACTGACCCATAGGTCTATGATGAACTACTCACGCATCATCGGAGAGGCACCAATGAGGATGATGAACCCCTCCGTGATGGTGTCTAGATTGGATCTCGTGGTTCTGGAACTTGCGGTGGCTGGAATTGTTTTTCGATGACTCCCCTAGGGTTTCTGGAATATTTGGGTATTTATAGGGCGAAGAGGCGATGCGGGAGGCCATCGAGGTGGGCACAACCCATCTGGGTGCACCTCGGCCTCCAGGCGCGCACTGGTGGGTTGTGCCCCCCTCGGGGCTCCTCTCTGGTACTTATTTGGCCCATCTTGTGTCTTTTGGTCCAAAAAAAATTTCGAAAAAGTTTCACTGCGTTTGGACTCTGTTGGGTACTGATATTCTGTGAAGTAAAAAACAAGCAAAAAAATAGCAACTGGCACTAGGCACTATGTCAATAGGTTAGTCCCAAAAAATGATATAAAGTTGCTATAAAATGATTGTAAAACATCCAAGAATGATAATATAACAGCATGGAATGATAAAAAATTATAGATACGTTGGAGACGTATCGGGATCCCCAAGCTAAATTCCTGCTCGTCCTCTAGTAGGTAAATGATAAAAATAGAATTTTTGATGTGGAATGCTGCCTAACATGTTCATCACATATTCTTTTCTTTATTAGCATGGACATATGGAATTTTATATGGTTCAAAGCAATAGTCTAGTTTTGACATGAAGATTTCAATAATCAAGCATATCAACAAGCAACCATGTCTTTCAAAATATCAACACTAAAGAAAGTTATCCCTAGCCCATCATGCTCAATCATTGATCCATTCATGAAACACACTCACATATTAGCTACATCCAATGCTCAAGTACGATCATTGTGACGCCCGAATAATCAAGCTACAGTAATCCCCTGCTAATGATGCCAGGTCATCACTTTTACTGTTGTAAGTCCCACCATTGATTCAAATCACAATTCAAATTCAAATTAAAAGTCCAAAATTCAAATTTCTCCAACATGCAAACTAAAATGTTCAAAAAGTGGAAAACAACCCATTGATAATATTGGTGGAGAAATAACCTTTTTATAAATTGTTTAAGTGCACAAAAATAAATAAAACAGTAGCTGAAAACAATTGTTAAATGCTTTTAAATAATAAACAAATATAAATCTATTTTATTAAAGTGTTAAACTTTTTGTGGCAGTAGGTTGAGTTATAACACTAATTTAGAAAATGGATCTATAATTATAGAACTGAAAGAATAAAAAGAAACTAAACTAAAATAGTAGAGAAAATAAATAAGTAAATAAATAAAAAGAAAAACAAAAGAAAGCCCCCTGCCCCCTAGGCCTTGGCCCAGTTGGCCACAGCCGACCAGGCCGGCCCACATACCCCTCCCTCCTCCTCTTGTTCAAGAGGGGGGGGGGTCGCGGAGGCCATCGCCATGGCCACCGGCCACGCGCCGGGCATCCACGGCGCCCCCCTCGCCTACAAAACCCTGTACACCCCCCGGTGCCCTAACCCTAATCCCTTTCCCCTCTCGCGCCCCCGTCTCCTTCTCCTCACGTCGCACTCTTTCTCTGTACGCACACCCGGGCCGCCTTGCCATGATCGACGTCGGCCTAACGCCCACCTTCAACCCCGCGCCCTGAGGAGGAGTCCACGAGCTCCTCTGTCGTCGACTTCGTCGACCCCCACCAGCGGTTCGAGCTCGTCACCCGTGCATCAACGTCAAGGCCATCATCTTCTTCCTCGGATCACCGTTGCCATTCGCCGTCGATCCGGCCAAACCCCTGCGCTCCTAAGCTCCCGCTGGCCACCGTGTGCCTCAATGTGAGCCTCCGCTCCCTCTCTTCCCCCTTTTCCGTAGGATCCGGTCCCCTAGTGCGCCTCCCGATCGTTGCTGTAGCCGCCGTCCGCCATGCCGCTAGCTCGGCCCCTGCCGAGCTCCGCGTGCCCCCGCGCCTCACCAAGAGTTCCTTGGGCGTGGCCTCGCCTCGTGCGTGCGTCACGAGCTCGTGTGCGACCACGGCTGCGAACGTCCGCGCCCGGCAGCACCTCCGACCACGCTCCTTGCGCGCGCGTGCCCATCCACCCTCTGCTACTCGCCTCCCTCTGAGCTCGCCGTGGCTAGCCGCGCCGCCTGCTGCTCCCCCGCTGCTGGCCCAGGGCCGACGCCCCCTCTGCTAACGGCCGGCACTCGCCTCCCACCGCAGCCCCGCGCCGTAGACCTTGCTGCTGCTGCTGCAGTCGACTTCAGACGGAGGCGAGCCCGCCTGCGCCGCCTCTGCCCGCTCGGAGTGCGCCCATCGCCGCTCGCTTCTGCTCTGCCTGCTGCTCCTGCGCCATTGCTGCCGTCGCCTGCGCCGCGCTTCCTCTGCTCACCATCCGCTCCCGGGGCGTGCCCCGTGCCCGCGCCGCCGGCTAACCGGCCACACCCTCATCCCACCCGCTCCCTTCCTAGGTCACCGGGGCATGCCTCTAGCTGCGGCCGTGCGAGCCCAGCAGCGCCCCTGGTGGCCTCGGGCGCTCGCCGCACACGGGCGCCCGCACCCGTTTAGCCGCGCCCGCTAAACCCGCCTGGGCCACTGGCCTATGGGGCCCACGCCCCTGCTAAAAAAAGGTTTTAAAAAAATATAAGTAATAAAATTAATTAATTAACTTAATTAACTAGGATTAATTAGCCTAATCACTGGATTAGTTGAAACTGGAATTAATTAACTAAACCTAGTCTATGACAGGGGCCCCACCCCCTGCTGACCAGTCAAACTTTGACTGGTCAACTGGGTCCCCCTGGCCCACATGTCATCCTCTGTGTGCACTTTGTGTACACAGAGCTGGGTACCCCTAGCATTTAATCTTTATTTTTGAATTAATAATAATTTCTGGATATTGTAGCTCGGATGAAAAAGTTTTGTACATGAAAGTTTATCAGAAAATCGAGACGAATCCGGATACGCCCTCCGTTCGTCTGTCGCACGTCCCCAGCATAGCGAACATGCAACCGTCCTCTCTCTTTCATCTGTCAGAAAAATGCCTAACTCCGGGAAAACTTTCCCGGATGTTATCCTCCTTCGCCGGTATCGTGTAGCACCGCGTTAGAACACCCCTAGCACCGCGTTTCGTCATGTCATGCTTAGTGATGCATCTGTGTGATTTGTATTTACTGTTTCTTCCCCACTCTTCTCTTCGGTAGACCGCGAGACCACTACTGATGCCCCTGTGATCGACTACGTCACCGACGACCCTCCTTCCATTTCAGCAGAGCTTCCATGCAAGCAAACCCCCCTTGATCATTCCGATATCGTCCATTCCATCCTCTCTCATGCTTGCATTAGATTTTGCTACTATAATTGATTGCTCCTATTCTAATGCACAGCCTGCTTTTGTAACCTGCTGTTGTACCATACCTGCTTATCCTAAACTGCTTAGTATAGGTTGGCTAGTGATCCATAAGTGACCCCTCTCCTTGTCCCAGTTAACTCGGCTTGTTGACCGATGACTCGATTAACGTGATCGACGTCCAAAGCCCGACACATCACTTTACCCCCTTTAGTTGTACGACTCTGCAGAGCTATTATCGCGTGCCGAGGGTGATACCTCGAATAGCACTCCTGATGATATCTCTGTAGTGTAGCTAATCGGTCGTGGATTACAGAGGGTGATTCCTCCTTCACCACCCCCGATACGACTCTGTCGTGCAACCCCTCAAGTGTGGACCTCGAGGATGATTCCTCCGATGTTCATCTTGAGGATTACATTGAGTGGGATCCATCGAGGGTGATTCCTCGGGTTTTCCCCCTTGATGTTTGGACACACATTTACTATGACTTTACTTGAGACCTATGAAAGTCGGGCGGGCCCAGTGAGCACCCGCGAGAGATACCTGTGAAAGTCGAGCGGGCCCGGAGAGCACCCGCGAGATGTTACGGTGGCGGCTGGCTGTTTAGCGGTATCACCCAGGAGGGGGTGGTAGCTCCGGACTTGTCCCGACAGCCGTCACTTCTTTTAATAATGCACTATCAGGTTTGGGTATTTGTTTTGAGTTGGCCACTAGCCTATACGCACTAACCACCATGCTAGAACAGTTATGGGCACTCGGCGTTGTAGTATCAGCCGAAGCTTTGTCAGACATCCAGTTCAGCATTGCGGCATGGCCTGGTCGGCGCCCCAGAGGAGGTGGCCTAGATTGCCCTACGCGCAACGACCTGGAGTGCAACGGGTGATGGGCCCAAGACCCCGGAGTGCTTAGGATGTAGATTGGCGGGGACCTCTCTGCTGAGCCTAGGTAGGGCTGCGACGTGTTGATCTTCTGAGGCCGGGCATTGACCCAGGAAAGTGTGGCTGGCTAGGGTAATCAAGCGTGTTGGGAAATGTGGTGCACCCCTGCAGGGAAGATTATCTATTCGAATAGCCGTGTCCACGGTAACGGATGTTCAAACTTGTATCCTGATCTATTACAACTAGAAATGGATACTTGAGATATGAAATGGATATGTTGGCTTCAGGATTGCTTTCTCGCAGGGAGTCGAGGAAGGACCTTTGGGCGTTAATACTACAACATGCTTGTTAATTATAAATTGCTATTATGTACTCTTCTGAATGCCGCAAGATGCTTGAAGATGCTAGTCTTCGATAGGCTAGGCTTTCCTTTCTCCTCTGGCATTCTGTAGTTCAGTCCATAGATACAACTCTTCCATTTGATACCAATGCATACTTAGTATAGATCTGATGCTTGCGAGTACTTTGGATGAGTACTCACAGTTGCTTTGCTACCCGTTTTTACCCTTCCTCTTTCTTTCCGATTGTTGCGACCAGATGGTGGAGCCCAGGAGTCAGATGCCACCCCCGTCGACTACTACTACCCCGAGGGTGCCTACTACTACGTGGAGACCGCCGACGATCAGGAGTAGTTAGGAGGTCCCAGGCAGGATCCCTTGCCTTTTCGATCGTTGTTGCTTTTGTGCTTGCCTTCTTAAGGCAGTCTTGTCTAACTTATGTCTGTACTTAGATATTGTTCCTTCCGCTGACGCTTGTGTATTCGATCTTCTGTATTCGAGCCCTCGAGGCCCCTGGCTTGTAATATGAAGCTTGTATTATTTTGATTTGTGTCTAGAGTTGTGTTGTGATATCTTCCCGTGAGTCCCTGATCTTGATCGTACACATTTGCATGTATGATTAGTGTATGGTCGAATCGGGGGCGTCACAAGTTGGTATCAGAGTCGACTGCCTGTAGGAAAACCCTTTTCCAACTCCTTGGCCGAAGTTGAGTCTAGTCATTGAAAAACTTTTACTAACATGGCTGTGTGGCTAACGGGCCCACATCGCCAATGGGTGGTATTAAGATCTTTTACTCCTCATCTATATTCTAGGACTCTGATCTCTCTCCTATTCAAGATAAATGATTTTACTAACTCTAACATAGGATCTCATGATCACACCCACCCGGCGGTTTGTATTACTCCTTTCTCGAATTGAGGGCCAAGTTTTGCTTCGCAATATTCACTGACCGCAGGATCCTCCTATCGAGGGCACCCTGCGTCGTCACTTTCAAATCCCTCGCTCCAATGGTTTTCCCCGACGCTGATGTAGCCTTAGCTAGGTCTCGTTGTGGTATCCCTCCATCACATGCATGCGTGCCGCCTAGTATGTCTAGGATGTTTCTCCTGTCCGAACTCATATGAACAACGTGTACTTGGCTCTATATATGTATTAGTACGTCTTTAATGACTACTGCTTTGTACATTCTGCGCCTTTGCTCAGTGTTTAGTTTACCTCATGAATGACTCCTTACACTTGCTCCACCACTTGCTAAACTACCCCTGTTGCATTAAGCAGGATCGTTAGACCCACTGGTCGTGACCGCCTGAATACATGACCGGAATGATACAACAGTTTGATGCTGAATCGCTAGTTCATGGTAGGAGTCATGTCTCACTTCCCTCGTCCCAATATGAATCAGTAACCAGTCCCAGTGACTCTGCAAGACTTTGCGCACCTCAATCTTGTCATCTACCTCAGCTCAACTCAGCCCCTTGATGCTGATGACTGGCTCCGTGACATCACTTTCGAGTTGGGGTCTGCTGATGTAGCCCCTGCCAACTATGTCACCTTCACGGCTTACTACCTGAAAGGTCCCGCTGCTCAATGGTGTGACGGCCACAGGCATTCCTTACCTGTTGAAACCACCATCACTTGGCCAAAATTTCTAGCTCCATTTCGTGGGCCAATGTCGAACCACCCTGGTTAGTCACAACATCCCCGTTGAAATTGAAAGGGTTGGAATTCCATGTTTCCCCCATTGTTTCGAAGTCATCCAATATCGACCTCATTCTGGGAATGGAATGGTTGAAAACACATACTGCTTATATCATTTGTGCCACTTAAACCGTTCATCTACTACATCCTTCATATGAGATAGTAAGCTACCATGCTCATCTTGTTCGTAATGCCGAAGCACGGATTTATTCCTTGAATGCGTGAAACGCTTCTCCTTTTGTGAGAATTGAAAATGCTGCATCAAAGTATGAATTATTTGTCCAGTCCATGTTCTCCATCAAGCTGAACATCGCACCCGTCAGAGGGCTATCAAATTTCTTAAAGTTCAGTGGTCAAATCATTCTAAAGATGAAGCCACCTGGAAACGTGAGGATCGTCTTCGTGATGAATACCCCGTTTTGTTTCCTTCTACCTCCTAAAATCTCGGGACGAGATTTCTTGTAGTGGAGGAGAATTGTGATGCCTGGATAATCAAGCTACAGTAATCCCCTGCTAATGAAGACAGGTCATCACTTTTACTGTTGTAAGTCCCACCATTGATTCAAATCACAATTCAAATTCAAAATCAAATTAAAAGTCCAAAATTCAAATTTCTCAAACATGCAAACTAAAATGTTCAAAAAGTGGCAAATAATCCACTGATAATATTGGTGGAGAAATCATCTTTTTATAAATTATTTAAGTGCACAAAAATAAATAAAACAATAGCTGAAAAAATTGTTAAATGCTTTTAAATAATAAACAAATATAAATCTATTTTATTAAAGTGTTAAACTTTTTGTGGAAGTAGGTTGAGTTATAACACTAATTTAGAAAAGGGATTTATAATTATAGAACTAAAAGAACAAAAAGAAACTAAATTAAAACAGTAGAGAAAATAAATAAGTAAATAAATAAAAAGAAAAAGAAAACAAAGCCACCTGCCCCCTGGGCCTTGGCCTAGTTGGCCACAGCCGACCAGGCCGGCCCACATACCCCTCCCTCCTCCTCCTGTTCACGAGTGTAGGATCGAAAGTAGGTCTAGAGGGGGGGTGATTAGACTACTTGACCAAATAAAAATCTAGTCTTTTCCCAATTTTAAGTCTTGGCAGATTTTAGCAACTTAGCACAAGTCAAGCAATCAACCTACACATGCAATTCTAAGAGTGTAGCAGCGGAAAGTAAAACATTGCATATGAAGGTAAAGGGAAGGGTTTGGAGAAGGCAAACGCAATGTAGACACGAAGATTTTTGGCGTGGTTCCGATAGGTGGTGCTATCGTACGTCGACGTTGATGGAGACTTCAACCCACGAAGGGTAACGGTTGCGCGAGTCCACAGAGGGCTCCACCCACGATGGGTCCATGAATAAGCAACCTTGTCTATCCCACCATGGCCATCGCCCATGAAGGACTTGCCTCACTCGGGTAGATCTTCACGAAGTAGGTGATCTCGTTGCCCTTACAAACTCCTTGGTTCAACTCCACAATCTTGTCGGAGGCTCCCAAGTGACACCTAACCAATCTAAGAGACACCACTCTCCAAAAGGTAATAAATGGTGTGTTGATGATGAACTCCTTGCTCTTGTGCTTCAAATGATAGTCTCCCCAACACTCAACTCTCTCTCACAGATTTGGATATGGTGGAAAGATGATTTGAGTGGAAAGCAACTTGGGGAAGGCTAGAGATCAAGATTCTTGTGGTTGGATTGGAATGTCTTGGTCTCAACACATGAATAGGTGGTTCTCTCTCAGAAAATGAGTAGTGGAAGTGTAGGCACGTTCTGATGGCTCTCTCTTGAATATCGAAGGGGGTGGAGGGGTATATATATAGCCTCCACACAAAATCTAACCGTTACACACATTTGACCCAACTCGGTCAGACCGAATAGAAGAACTCGGTTGGACCGATCTAGTTCAAAATGTGAACGTTAGGAATGTCGGTGGGACCGACATGATCAACTCGGTGGGACCGATGTGCTAGGGTTAGGGCAAAACCTAATCTCGGTGTGACCGATTGGATGAACTCGGTGAGACTGATTTCAGCAATGAGCAAATAGAGAGTTGGTCAGGCAAACTCGGTGGGACCGATCGCTCCTTTCGGTAAGACCAAAACGTTACGAAAGGGAAACAGAGAGTTTGCATTGTGAACTCGGTGGGACCGATTGCTCATTTCGGTGAGACCGAAATGTTACGAAGGGAAACAGAGAGTTTGCAATCCCATCTCGGTGAGACCGAAATCCCTATCGGTGAGACCGAACTGATTAGGGTTTCTGGCAGTGGCTATGTCAAAGGAACTCGGTGGCGCCGGATAGATCAAATCAGTGGGGCCGAGTTTGAATTTAGGTTTAGGACATATATGGATTGAGAAAGTGGTTGAGGGCTTTGGAGCATATCACTAAGCATTTTGAGCAAGTAGACCATTAAGCAACACCTCATCCCCTTTTAATAGTATTGGCTTTTCCTATGGACTCAAAGTGATCTTGGATCACTAAAATAGAAATGTAGAGTCTTGAGCTTTTGGCAATATTTGTCCTTAGCATTATAAGGGGTCCACATCTCTAATCCATGTGCCATGCCAATCATTGAACTTTCTGAAATATTTAAATTGAAAGGATATTAGTTCAATGAGCTATATGTTGTTATGAATTACCAAAACCACCCGGGGATTAGTTGCACTTTCAATCTCCACCTTTTTGGTAATTGATGACAACATATAGATCAAAGCTTCGACAAATGATAATATGAAGAAAATACATTGTCGCTTTGAGAAGTTTGTGATAAGCAAAAGCTCCCCCTAAATTTGTGCATTATTTAAAATTTGCTTTTGAATGCAAATGCACAATCGATTAGGATCATGGGTTACTCTTCCATGTCACATACATCTTGGTGGAGCGCTCAAAATGATAGAATGTAAAGCACATGCACTCATCACCAAGGGAAACATGATTGATCATACACAAGTATTATAGATAGCATCATTCAAGCACACATTAAAGCATAATGATCAACCACATGATCATAAGTGTATCTCACACACAAGTATAAATAATGTAGCAACCAAACGAAAAAATATCAAGTAGCAAGAGAGGCAAACAAAAGCAAAACACACTCTCTCTCTCTCTCGAAGCCTAAGATCTATACACTTTCTCCCCCTTTGGCAACAAGTTACCAAAAAGCTCAAAAATGCATAGTGCTATTCGGCACTCTAGGCACGATCTCCGGGAGCTCCTGAAGTGGTCTTCGGGCTGGCGGCTCCGGTGTGCGTAGATGGCGTTGAGAGGAGTCCGTCTGCAAAGGCTTCTACTGATGTCTAAGGAGCTGGAGGAGTTGCAGCTGAAGGTGCAACAGTGGCAGTTGTTGCAGGTGCTGAAGCTGTAGCTCTGGAATCTGTGACAACTGGCTCTACTGCAGACCTCTGTGCCCTTGGCACTCTGTGAAATGCATCTGTGGTGACTCTTCCTCTCCTGTCCTCTGCCTCTTCTTGATGTTGCTCAACTGTGGTTTGGATCTCTGTGACCTTCAAGTCTAGATCATAAAATTTTGTTTCAATGATCCTCTCAAGACTTTCTTGGTTTTCAGTCAGGGTGGCTAGTCCTTTCTCAATCATCATGTTTTTAGCTATGGGATGGTTGTCATCATGATCTAGAATTTTTGGTTTGAGCTTCCTGAGCACTTGCTGCTCCTCATCCTCTTGAACTTCAGGCACTGGGGCCTTGTTCTTTTCAGTAGCTGGGATGTTTCTGGTGGATCTCTTGGATGCTGTAGGCTTTGGGACTTGAGCTTGGGCAGATGGCTTTGGAGCTATCTTGGGCTTAGATGAATCAGCCCCAGACTTGATTGCATCTCCCATAAGCTTCTGAGACTTTGGTGCTGGCTCAACAGCTTCTTCCTCATCATCTTCATCTGGATCTTTCATCATTGATGATCTGCCAATAACTCTGGCCATGGTCTTCTTGACCCTTTCCTTCCTTTTCTTGCCTCCAGCAGCCTCTTCTTCTCTTGGCTCAAGAGTAAACTCCATAGTTTCCTGAGTGGAGGCTCTGGCTTTTGACATAGGCACTCTCTTGGCAGGAACTTTCTTCTTCATGCCAGGCTTTGTGGCAGCAGCAGCATACTCCTTCTTGACTGCCTTCTTCTTTGACGTGACCTCCTCATCAACCACAAAGTCCTCATCTTCAGAATCTGAGGTTCTCTTCTTCCTTTGCCTAGTTGCAGCCTTAGGCAAGTTGCTTGGGGTTCTTCTGCTACCCTCATCATAACTGCTATTGGAGGGACTAGTGCCCTCACTGAGATTTGCTTGCTCCTCTGACCTGTTCTGGCTGTCACTGTTGCCTGACATGGCTGACACTGACCCTGTGAATAGATAGGTATAGGTAGAGTAGATGAGCATCACAAAGTATTGCTATTTTGGCAAAAAGTTTGACTCAAAAACTTAATTTTAGTTTTTTGCAGAAAGCATTTCGGAGCTACCGATATGACTAACTCGGTGACACCGAAACAACTTTAGAGTCTAAACAGGCAGTTTTGGTCAGACCGATACGCAGTTCGGTGACTCTGAGATTCTAGGATTTCACAGAGAAATTAAACTCAGTCACACCGATTCGTACACTTCGGTCTGACCGAGTAGTACATGTGCAATGGCCTGGGCCAAATCGGTGAGACCGAATACTTCAAATCGGTCGGTCCGAGACCTAACCCTAAGTTTTTGTATCAAAACTAATCTAGAGGAAGTTTTGGTTGGATAGGATGATCTCAATTGTGGCTAGAAGCATGGCATTAACCTTTGTGCATGAATCGGAGTTAAGGAATACACAAAGGGATCGAGTACGTACCCTAACTTGGCGGCGGACTCGCTACGGCGCCAACGGCGGCGAAGAATCCCGTTGACAGCGGCGGAGACCAGTAGCAGGAGGGCGCTGGCAACGACGGTGATGATCCGGAGACCAAGGGGGTGGCAGAGCTGGGCAGGCGCGGTTTGGAGTTTGAAGAAATGTCCAAATTTCAACCCGCGGATATATATACCCAGTCACTGTCGGTGTGACCAAGTGGAACGACTCGGTGGCACCGAGATGCAGAATCGCAAGCGGTTACTGCAACTCGGTGTTACCGAACTGTTCTAATCGGTTGCACCGAGGTGAAAACCTAGATCAACCCAATGATTTCAGTGAGACCGAGATGGATGAATCGGTCAGACCAAAAGCCATTAAGAGGTTTTGGAAGTTTAAGCCCTTGACGGATCGGTGGCTCCGAGTGCTCCTCACCCGGAGGGTCCGAATTTGACTTGATCAAACTTTGTGATGTAGCATGAATAGAGTTTGTGACGAGAAAAGTATAGATAGCTGGAGGGAGTACTTAGGCATTCTTGTCCATCCATTTGGCAAAAAGAAAAACCAATCAATCAAAACAACAAATGGATGTCCTCGAATGGAGAAAAAAATGCAACCAACATGCTCACACAATAAGATAGCAAATTAAATATGTGGCAAAGCATGCACAAACACTCTAGCATCTATCAAGCAATTGGCGATGACTAGGTCATCTATATATGAGTATATTGACTTACGAGTCAAATGAGAACATTTGATCATAGGTCATACTCATCTTTTAAGCACAAGTGGGGTTACCACTTTTACATTAAGCATTGTTGTGTTCACACCATTAGAGTTGCTTTAGCTCAATTCTTAGAGTAAAGCTCCCCCTAGATGTGATATCCCCCCTAAGAGGGATAAACTAACCTTGGGTTTTGTCGATGATGACTTCATGTAGATGTTGAAGATGTGGATGCTCAATGTTGATGTAGATCATTTGGAGCAATCCATTGGAGTGAGTTGCACTTTCAATACCTACATGGGTTAGTCCCATAAGGAACACACAAGGATATCCATAGACATAGAGTGAAATACACATATGATGTTGTCCATGAAAGCGTTAGGTTACCTTGTCCCTTGTCTTACCAACAAGAGGGTTTGTGACTCCTTGAACTAGTGCAAGATATGGAAGTTGATAGCACTTGTCCTTGCCAAAATGAAAATGAGTGAAGTATGTTGGCGGAGTCACCCTCAAGAACCCTCTAGTTCTTCTTCTTTGGGACCCACATCAACTTGATGGGGATCCTTGGAGTTGTAGTCGTACTTGATGAAGTGGAACTTGGTGTAGTCTTGGGAACCCACTTGACCAAGGCCTTTGGAGCTTCTTCAAATGAATCAATCTCCTCTTGAAGCTTGTCCTTGCCTTTTAGCTTTTGGTCTTGTGGTGGAAGATCATCTTGAGCTTGTGTTCCATCAAAAGAAGTGGGGTCATACTTCTCTTGTTGAGGAACAAACTTCATCTTGGGGTATTGATCTTCTTCCCACTCAACTCCATTGGCATTGAACTTGCGTTCAAAACCAACACCTTGATTCTTCCGGTGCCTTCCTTGCTTGCGTACAATCTCCTCAAATTGCTGACTTCCGGCAAGGCTCTTGTAGACACCTTTCTCTATAATTCCCTTCAATAAGCTGTTTTCTTGCTCAAGAGTAACTTGGCTAAGAGAATCATTAGTGGAATCAAGAGAACTACTAGAAGCAACAATATTGGATTTAGCATGATTATTGTTACTACTAGAAGAAGAATCTTTCTTGTTCTTGTTGCTAGATTTTACTTGTGGCATGTAAGTAGAGAAGAGTAAACGCTTGGCAATGTAAGAAGAACTTTTCTTACGAAGATCATCATTGATTGCTTTTAAGAACCCATGCTCTTGCTCTAGATTGAGCTTTTCAAAGTGTAGCTTCTCATGAGTCTTTAAAAGCTCTCGATGATCCTCTAAGGTAGTTTCATGAGCTAACTTAAGAGTGTTTAATTCTTTAGTTAGACGCTCAATGTCCTTCTTATCATTGTCATTTGTTTCATCTTGATTAGCATGATTAATAGCAATTTCATCATAGTTTTCATCACTAGAGTTGTCAACAAGTAAATCATCATCACCTAGCAAATCATCTTCATCACTATTGAAATCAAGATACTCGGGGTGTGATACCTTGGGGCCTTTAGCCATGAAGCATCTTCCAATTCCTTCATTTGGTGAGTCAAATATGTCATAGGAGTTGGATGACACAAGTGCAAGACCGGCAACACCTTCATCTTGAGTATGTTCGGAGTCGGAGTGATAACTTCTCTCGGAGTGGTTGTCGGAGTCAGAACCGGATACCCATTCACCAACATGAGCTTGATGTCTTCGTCTTGTGTAGCTCTTTGATGACTTGTCCTTCCTTTCCGAATCCTTGCTTCTGCGAGAGGGTCTTCGTTCATAACGATCATCTCTACTCCTTCTCTCTCTTGGAGGTGATTCATCTCTTTTACTTCTCCTCTTAGGTGAGTCTTCTCTTCTTTTGTAGGGAGCCGTACACTCATTGGAGTAGTGTCCGGGTCTTCCACAATTGTAGCAATTTCGTTCACGACTGGAAGATCTCTTGTCATAGTAGGACCTTGACTTGGAACTTCTCTCTTTGCTTCTACTCTTGTAGAACTTGTTGAAGTTCTTCACCATTAGGCTCAATTCTTCATTGAAGACTTGTTTCTCACTTGATGTTGTGGGAGCATCACATGAAGCTTTGTAAGCACCACTAGACTTGTTGTGAAGCTCTTCCTTATCCTTAAGTGACATCTCATGAGCAACAATTCTACCAATGACTTCCGTTGGCTTGAGATCTTTGTAATTGGGCATCATTTGGATCAAAGTGCACATGATATCATATTTTCCATCCAAGGCTCTTAGGATCTTCTTGATGATGAATCTGTCGGTCATCTCTTCACTTCCTAAGTCGGCAATCTCATTTGTGATGAGAGCAAGCCTAGAATACATTTCAGCGACTCCTTCACCATCCTTCATTCTGAACTTGTCAAGTTGACTTTGAAGCACATCCAATTTGGATTCCTTGACGGACTCGGTACCTTCGTGCATATCAACCAAAGTATCCCAAATTTCCTTTGCATTCTCAAGGTGGCTGATTTTGTTGAATTCTTCGGGGCACAATCCGTTGAAGAGGATATCGCAAGCTTGAGCGTTGTATTGCAACATCTTCAATTCTTCCGCGGTTGCTTCACGATTTGGTTCTCTTCCATCTTCGAAGAATTCACCTTGCAAACCAACACACACAATAGCCCAAACGGAGGGGTTATGTCCAAGAATATGCATTTTCGTCTTATGCTTCCAACTAGCAAAATTAGTAACATCAAAGTAAGGACCTCTACGGTGGTAATTTCCCTCGCTAGACGCCATACTCTCCTAGGTTGTGAAACCAAGGCTATGATCACCAAAGCTATGGAATCAAGGCAATTGGAGACCAAAGCTCTGATACCACTTGTAGGATCGAAAGTAGGTCTAGAGGGGGGAGATTAGACTACTTGACCAAATAAAAATCTAGCCTTTTCCCAATTTTAAGTCTTAGCAGATTTTAGCAACTTAGCACAAGTCAAGCAATCAACCTACACATGCAATTCTAAGAGTGTAGCAGCGGAAAGTAAAACATTACATATGAAGGTAAAGGGAAGGGTTTGGAGAAGGCAAACGCAATGTAGACACGAAGATTTTTGGCGTGGTTCCGATAGGTGGTGCTATTGTACGTCCATGTTGATGGAGACTTCAACCCACGAAGGGTAACGGTTGCGTGAGTCCACGGAGGGCTCCACCCACGAAGGGTCCACGAAGAAGCAACCTTGTCTATCCCACCATAGCCATCGCCCATGAAGGACTTGCCTCACTTGGGTAGATCTTCACGAAGTAGGCGATCTCCTTGCCCTTACAAACTCCTTGGTTCAACTCCACAATCTTGTCGGAGGCTCCCAAGTGACACCTAACCAATCTAGGTGACACCACTCTCCAAAAGGTAATAAATGGTGTGTTGATGATGAACTCCTTGCTCTTGTGCTTCAAATGATAGTCTCCCCAACACTCAACTCTCTCTCACAGATTTGGATATGGTGGAAAGATGATTTGAGTGGAAAGCAACTTCGGGAAGGCTAGAGATCAAGATTCTTGTGGTTGGATTGGAATGTCTTGGTCTCAACACATGAGTAGGTGCTTCTCTCTCAGAAAATGATTAGTGGACCGATGTGCTAGGGTTAGGGCAAAACCTCATCTCGGTGTGACCAATTGCATGAACTCGGTGAGACCGATTTCAGCAATGAGCAAACAGAGAGTTGGTCAGGCAAACTCGGTGGGACCGATCGCTCCTTTCGGTAAGACTGAAACATTACGAAAGGGAAACAGAGAGTTTGCATTGCGAACTCGGTGGGACCGATTGCTCATTTTGGTGAGACCGAAATGTTACGAAGGGAAACAGAGAGTTTGCAATCCCATCTCGATGAGACCGAAATCCCTATCGGTGAGACCGAACTGATTAGGGTTTCTGGCAGTGGCTATGTCAAAGGAACTTGGTGGCGCCGGATAGATCAAATCGGTGGGGCCGAGTTTGACTTTAGGTTTAGGACATATATGGATTGAGAAAGTGGTTGAGGGCTTTGGAGAATATCACTAAGCATTTTGAGCAAGTAGACCATTAAGCAACACCTCATCCCCTTTTAATAGTATTGGCTTTTCCTATGGACTCAATGTGATCTTGGATCACTAAAATAGAAATGTAGAGTCTTGAGCTTTTGTCAATATTTGTCCTTAGCATTTTGAGGGGTCCACATCTCTAGTCCATGTGCCATGCCAATCATTGAACTTTCTGAAATATTTAACTTGAAAGGATATTAGTTCAATGAGCTATATGTTGTTATGAATTACCAAAACCACCCGGGGATTAGTTGCACTTTCAAAGAGGGGGATCGTGGAGGCCATCGCCATGGCCACCGGCCATGCGCCGGGCATCCACGACGCCCCCCTTGGCTACAAAACCCCGTGCACCCCTGGTGCCCTAACCCTAATCCCTTCCCCCCTCGCGCCCCTATCTCCTTCTCCTCGCGTCGCACTCTTCCTCTGTACGCACCCCCGAGCCGCCTCACCATGATCGCCGTCGACCTCGCGCCCGCCATCAACCCCGCACCCTGAGGAGGTGTCCACGAGGTCCTTCGTCGTCGGGCTCGTCGACCCCGACCACCGGTTCGAGCTCGTCACCCGTGCATCGACGTCGAGGCCATCATCTTCTTCCTCGGATCACCTTCGTCGTTCTCCGTCGATCCAGCCAAACCCCTGCGCTCCTAAGCTCCCGCCGGCCACCGTGTGCCTCAAGGTGAGCCTCCGCTCCCTCTCTTTCCTCTTTTCCATAGGATCCGGTCCCCTAGTGCGCCTCCTGATCATTGTTGTAGCCGCCGTCCACCATGACCGCTAGCTCGGCCCCTGCTGAGCTCCGCGTGCCCCCGCGCCTCACCAAGAGTTCCTTGGGTGCGGCCTCGCAATGTGCCTGCATTGCGAGCTCGTGTGTGACCACGGCTGTGACAGTCCGCGCCCGGCCGCACCTCCGACCACGCTCTTGCGCGCGTGTGCCCGTCCACCCTCTGCTGCTCGCCTTTCTTTGACCTCGTCGTGTCGCTTGTCGTGCCCAACCACGCCGCCCGCTGCTCCCCTGCTGCTGGCCCAGGGCCGACGCCCCCTCTGCTCCCTACCCGCACTCGCCTCCCACCGCAGCCCCGCGCCGGAGACCTTGCCGCTGCTGCTGCAGTCGACTTTAGCCGCCGCCGAGCCCGCCTGCACCGCCTCTGCCCGCTCGCTGCGTGCCCATCGCCGCTCACTTCTACTCTGCCTGCTGCTGCTGCGCCATTGCTGTCGTCACTCGCGCCGCGCTTCCCCTCCTCACCATCCGCGCCCGGGGCCTACCTCGCGCCCACGCTGCCGGCTAACCGGCCACGCCCTCGTCCCACCCGCTCCCTTCCTAGGTCGCCCGGGAGCAGCTCTGGCTGCGGCCGCCGACGCCTTGTGCGGCAGTGCGAGCCCAGCAGCGCCCCTGCTGGCCTCGGGCGCTCGCCGCACACGGGCGCCCGCACCCGTTTAGCCGCGCCCGCTAAACCCGCCTGGGCCACTGGCCTATGGGGCCCACGCCCCTGCTAAAAAAAGGTTAAAAAAAATATAAATAATAAAATTAATTAATTAGGTAATTAATTAACTTAATTAACTAGGATTAATTAGCCTAATCACTGGATTAGTTGAAACTGGAATTAATTAACTAAACCTAGTCTATGACAAGGGGCCCCACCCCCTGTTGACCAGTCAAACTTTGACTGGTCAACTGGGTCCCCCTGGCCCACATGTCATCCTTTGTGTACACTGTTGTGTACACAGAGCTGGGTACCCCTAGCATTTAGTCTTTATTTTTGAATTAATAATAATTTTAGGATATTGTTAAAACTTTAAAAATTCATAGAAAATATACCATAGCTCGGGTGAAAAAGTTTTGTACATGAAAGTTTCTCAGAAAATCGAGACGAATCCAGATACGCCCTTTGTTCGTCTGTCACACATCCCTAGCATAGCGAACATGCAACCGTCCCCTCTCTTTCATTTGCCAGAAATATGCCTAACTCCGGGAATACTTTCCCGGATGTTATCCCCCTTCACCGGTATCATGTAGCACCGCGTTAGAACACCCCTAGCACCGTGTTTCGTCATGTCATGCTTAGTGATGCATCTGTGTGCTTTGTATTTACTGTTTCTTCCCCCCTCTTCTCTCCAGTAGACCCCGAGACCGCTGTTGATGCCCCTGTGATCGACTACGTCACCGATGACCCTCCTTCCATTTTAGCAGAGCTTCCACGGAAGCAAACCCTCCTTGATCATTCCGATATCGCCCATTCCATCCTCTCTCATGCTTGCATTAGATTTTGCTACTGTAATTGATTGCTCCTATTCTGATGCACAGCCTGCTTTTGTAACATGCTGTTGTACCTTACCTGCTTATCCTAAACTGCTTAGTATAGGTTGGCTAGTGATCCATCAGTGACCCCTCTCCTTGTCCCAGTTGCCTTGGCTTGTTGACCAATGACTCGATCAACATGATCGACGTCTAGAGCCCGACACATCACTTCACCCCCTTTAGTTGTTCAACTCTGCAAAGCTACTATCGGGTACCGAGGGTGATACTTCGAATAGCACTCCTGATGATATCTCTGTAGTGTAGCTAATCGGTCGTGGATTACGGAGGGTGATTCCTCCTTCACCACCCCTGATACGACTCTGTCGTGCAATCCCTCAAGTGTGGACCTCGAGGGTGATTCCTCCTATGTTCATCTTGAGGATTACATCGAGTGGGATCCATCGAGGGTGATTCCTCGGGTTTTCCCCCTTGATGTTTGGACACACATTTACTATGACTTTACTTGTGACCTATGAAACTCGGGCGGGCCCTGTGAGCACCCGCGAGAGATACCTGTGAAAGTCGGGCGGGCCCGGAGAGCACCAGTGAGATGTCACTATGGCGGCTGGCTGTTTAGCGGTATCACCCAAGAGGGGGTGGTAGCTCCGGACTTGTCCCGACAGCCGTCACTTCCTTTAATTGTCAGGACCCCGATTCTAAGTCACACCGATCTAGCCTGTAACACCTCATATCACTTTGCGGCCTCACGCACGGTATTCCCACGGGTGTCGCCTTACCATGGCCCGGGACCGTTTGCGCCTTTTGGCTCACGTATATGATAGTGTTGCTAGCATCCATATGACAGAGAACCCGGGCCGACATGGCTAGTCGTGAACCCAAAGCGGCGCTAACTTACGGGGACAGGCATACATGAATCAACATCGAGCATGTCGGTCAGCAGCGTGTGAATCTGGCTGTAGCACTGGGCTAGCAGGACTCCGGATATCACCGCGTGACATTTCCCCGAAGGGACAGACACAGGAACGAAGTGAAACACATGCCGGCCAGTCTAAGTGTTCCGGAGCAGCAGTGCTGGGCTAGCAGGACTCCGGTAAACCGGGCTGTAGCGGACTACCAAGGCTCAGTGGAGACACCAGACTACATTTCCCCATAAGAGAGGCTGCCAAGGATAAACAACTAGATAGTCGGATCCCACACATACCAAGCATTTCAATCATACACACAATATGCTCGACATGTGTAAATACAACATGGCATCACAACAAAACTCTACAACTCAAAGTACTTTATTTAAAGGCTCCGGGGAGCCATACATAACTTGTTCATACAGATAGGGGTCACACGACCCGACACTCATATCATACAAACATACAAGCATATGCGGAAGCAACTAGTCTGAGTACAGACACTAGAAAGAAAGAAGGCTTGACGAAGCCTGTCTATCTACATAGGCCCTTCACAAGCTCAGGTCACCACCTGGGTGGCAAGTCACTCGTCAATGTCGAGATCTACATAGAACCCATCGGAGGGGGTGGTGTTCTCGTCTGCAACAATTATTAAAGCATCATGAGTACAAAGGTACTCAGCAAGTCTTACAACAGATCCTAATATATATGCACATTCTCAAGAAGGGTGGTGGAGTTATTGCAACAAGCCAGCTTTGACTCTTGGCTACACTGTCCTACGAGACACCACTTGAGAAATTAGTTTTCGCACACGAGTCCACTAATCACCATCACAATACTCCACCGTGGATCCTCCCTCGTAATCCTACGAGAGGGCCATCCGCGGTACTCACACTTATCTTGAGTCTTTTAGTAGTAACCATTAACTTGTCTATGAATTGCATAAGCGACCAAGTAGTCCTTTACCGCGGACGCGGCTATTCGAATAGTTTTATACCCTGCAGGGGTGTACTTCGTCACACATGTCTCCACCACTTAGCGTCTGCACACGACATGTGCTCGGCAGACTTCAAGCGAAAGCCGACGTGGGTGTAGACCACGACCTGACTAACCACACAAGTCTCTAGTCCAGGTTTATCGCCTATTCGGGTTCCATCCGCAAGGAAATCCGGCCGGGGTGTCCTCAACGGCCCCAAACGATGTGTGCAGGGTTCCCGAGACACCAAACGGGCGACTCGGTACACCGGCCACGTGCCTACCGCATCACAGCCCACCCCTAAGGTCAGCGCTGCGCACGGCCTCCAGCAACTACAAACACCAGTAACTACTTGCAACTCCTGGACAGAGGACGAGAGGGGTCAGTAAGTCGAGCGGGGTCATATTTCAGGGCCCAACGTGTGGTAGTAGCTGAATCTTAAATCACGCATACAGATCTCAGTTCTTAAGGACGGCCTCAATGAAACAACCCACCATGTACTCCTACATGGCCTTCCATCGATACCTTTACCAAATCATGTTCAACACTTCACTCTCATTACCGACACAACCATTCACTCTAGTTCATCACCCTGATGAGCCAGACCTGACACAACTCTAGGCATAGCAGGCATAGCATGGTAGGAAACACAGACTTGGCTCAATCAACTCCTACACATGCTAGTGGGTTTCATCTAGTTACTGTGGCAATGACAGGTCATGCAAAGGATATGGGTTCAACTACCGCAACACACAACAGTTTGAAACGCGTTGTCTTAATGCAGTAAACAAGAGCAGAAGCGAGAAGATGGGTTGGTATCGTAATGATCAATGGGGTTGCTTGCCTGACAGAGTGGTAGTGGAATACTGCCCTTCAGTTGGATACTCGTGAATATCCTCGGAGGCAGAACCTACCACGAAGAACACATCGAAACACAATCATCACATGGCAATATGCAACAATATGATGCATGCTATGACATGGCAAAATGAGTGTGTTTTGGCTAATGCATCTTAGAACAGGTTGGTTTGAGTTCATTTGAATCAAGGATTCAAATGCAAACCCAAAATAAGAGGTCATATTAGTGCATTAACTTATTTCATCTAATCAGCAAGGTTAAAGTGTTCTGACATGCATGAAACCAGTACAGATGGAAAGATTGGATTTTTCTGATCCAAATTCATATATAATTTGTTTGATTTGGAGCTACAGATTAATTTCTATGAATTTTTGAAGTTTGTAGAATTTTCTGGAATTTCCTGAATAAAAATAAATCCAGAGAAATACTTATTGCGTCAGCATTGCGTCAGGATGATGTCAGCGGTCAACGGGGCCGGTCCACGTCAAACCTGGCCAGTGGGTCCCGCGTGTCAGTGTCATTAGTCTAACTAATTTTTTGTTTAGTCCTAATCCTAAATTAATTAGCAGGCGGGTCCCACCTGTCATAGACCCAGGGGGGTCAAACTGGGTCAGCGGGGACAAACCCGCCGGCGTTTAGCCGCCGGCGAGGCCAGACACGGCGGCGCAGTGCGGGATTCATGCTCCGGCGATCAAAACGACGGAGGAGCACATCTACGTGATGCGGGGAGTGAGCCGCGTCGAGTGGTGGCAGTGGGTGGAGCTGGGGTGGCCGGAAACGACGCCGGCGACGAGCTGTGCGGCTGCCGGAGTTCGGGCGAGCTCGGGCTCGTCGCTAGGGGCACGCCGAGGTGCGTGGAGTGGTTCTGTGGACTCCTGCGAGTGCGGCGAAGACGATGGCGTGCTCGGAATCGAGCCAACATGGCTGTGGCCACAACGGCGACGTGCTGAGGCGGCGGCGGGTACGGCCGAGCTCGATGCACTCGATGCAGGGCTCGAGAGCGAGAACGGAAAGGATGGGGAGGTAGCTGAGCTCACGGCGGTCACGACGGAGCAGACGGCGAGGTCGGGGACGAGCTGCTGCGGTGGTGACGGCGAAAGGGATCTCCGGCGACGGCGAGGTTGGGCGAGGCTGTTGCGGTGGTTCCAAGGCGAACAAGCGCTCGGGGCTCGGTCTGCTCGATGGAGAGGACGACGACGGAGCTCGTGGACACGGCAGCGCGGCTCGGGGACGACGGTGGACGCGGGTTTCACGGTGGCGCGGCTGCGGCTGCGTCGGTCATGGTGGGGAGAGAGCGAGAGAGAGGCGCAGGGGGGGAATGAGGTGTCTAGGGGGTCGAGGCGACGACGTGGAGGACGTCCAGGCGTCCAGCGGCTCGAGCGGCAAGCAGCTGGCGCCGTGGCGGGCTCGCGCACGCCGGCGTCACCTCCCTGCCTGCCTGGCGGGGACGAAGCAGCTGGCTGGCATGGGCCAGCACAGTGCTGGGCCGCCAGGTGGGCCGGCTGGTGACTTTGCCAGGTAAGTTTATTTCCTATTTTTTATATCTGTTTTCTAATTTCTGCAAGTTTGTGGCATTTCTAAAAATACCTAGGCACTTTCAAAAATCACCAAACTGCTCATGCCCACTGTATAGAGTATATCCAACATGGAACATTTCAGTTTGGGATTATTTGGACATTTAAAATATTTACTAGCATTTAAATGCCCAAATGCAGGTTACATATGATTTATTTCAATGACCTTATGATGACCTAGAAAAATGTGAACCAGTTTTGGCAGAGGTTCTAACCCAAGACAAAAATGATGGACATTTTAGAAGGGCATTTCAGGTTCATTGAAAAAGATTTTAGTAAACCCTAGTTGTTTCCAGGGGGGGGCTGGGGGTTCTATCATCCCCATTTCAAGTTTCTGGAAAAACTTAAACATGATGCAACACTCTAATGCCTGAACTAGCTAGGGTGTGACAACTCACCCCCACTCAAAAGAATCTCGTCCTGAGATTTAGGATCCTCCGGGAAGAAGGTGGGGTACTCAAGTCGAAGACGATCCTCCCTTTCCCAAGTAGCTTCTTTCTCGGAATGGTGTGACCATTGAACCTTGAGAAACTTGATATTCTAGCATCGAGTGGTACGTTCGGCTTGGTCAAGGATACGAACGGGATATTCTCGATATGTGAGATTATCTCGGAGATCAAGCGTTTCATGGTCCACTTCACGGATAGGATCCGAGAAGCAACGCCTGAGTTGAGAAACGTGGAAGACATCATGAACTCTGGAGAGATGCGGAGGTAGTTCCAATTGGTAGGAAACTTCTCCTCGTTTGGCAAGAATGCGAAAGGGTCCAATGTAACGAGGAGCCAATTTACCCTTGATACCGAATCGATGGGTTCCCTTCAGAGGAGTAACCCGAAGGTAAGCCTTCTCGCCAACTTCATAAGTCATGAGCTTATGTTTGCGGTCATATTGGCTCTTTTGACGAGATTGGGCTGTTTTAAATTTCTCACGAATAATGCGAACCTGCTCTTTTGCTTCCTGAATCATATCCGGGCCAAACAGTTGTCTTTCCCCGGTTTCTGACCAATTAAGAGGCGTTCGGCATTTTCGTCCATAGAGAACTTCGAAAGGGGCTTTACCCAAGCTAGGTTGATAACTATTGTTATAAGCTAATTCGGCGAATGGAAGACATTTCTCCCAATCCATACCGAAAGAGATGACAGAAGCTCGGAGCATATCTTCCAGAATTTGATTGACTCGTTCTACTTGACCACTTGATTGAGGGTGGAAGGCGGTGCTAAAGGAGAGACGAGTTCCCATAGCATTTTGGAAACTTTTCCAAAATCGAGAGGTGAAAAGACTTCCACGGTCTGAGTTAATCTCCAATGGAACACCATGAAGAGACACTATTCGGGAGATGTACAAATCAGCTATCTGGCTAGCGGTTATACTCTCACGAACAGGTAGGAAGTGGGCTACTTTGGAAAGACGATCGACAACGACGAAGATAGCATTATTCGCTCTCTTGGTCCTGGGAAACCCGGTAATGAAATCCATACCGATTTTATCCCATTTCCATTCAGGAATAACCAAAGGTTGAAGGGTGCCAGCAGGCTGTTGATGCTCTGCTTTAACACGACGACAGACGTTGCAGTTAGCAATGTATTGAGCGATTTCTCTCTTCATCCTAGTCCACCAAAACCTCTGGCGTAGGTCTTGATACATTTTAGTACTACCGGGATGAATGGTGAGAGGGGATTCATGAGCTTCCTTAAGGATCAATTGCCGTAGCTGTTGTTTCTTGGGAACCACTAGACGGTTTTCGAAGAAGACAACACCTCGATCGTCCATAGAGAAACACTTAGCAGCTCCGCTAGCAATGTTCTCCTGGATGTGGGATATGCCCTTATCACGCTTCTGGGCAGCTATGATTTGATCCGTAAGGTTAGGTTTCGCCACCAGGGTGGATAAGAATCCTCGAGGAGCAATGTGAAGGTTAAGCTTGCGAAATTCCTCGTGGAGAAGTGGTTGACTTTGTTGTAACATCAAGTTGTTACAATAAGATTTACGACTTAGCGCATCAGCCATGACATTGGCTTTGCCTGGGGTGTAAGTTATTCCTAAGTCATAATCCGTAATCAACTCGACCCAACATCTTTGCCTGAGATTCAAATCCGGTTGGGTGAAGATGTACTTCAGACTTTGGTGATCGGTGTAAATTTCGCAACGATTACCGAGAAGGTAATGTCGCCATGTTTTGAGTGCATGGACCACAGCTGCAAGCTCTAGATCATGTGTGGGATAATTATCCTCATGTGGACGCAACTGTCGAGAAGCGTAGGCAATCACATGACGATCTTGCATGAGTATGCAACCTAGTCCTTGTCGCGAGGCGTCGCAATAGATAACAAAGTCCTTAGAAAAATCTGGTGGCACAAGTACGGGAGCAGATGTCAGGCGTCTTTTCAGTTCCTGAAAGCTGAGCTCGCACTATGGGGTCCACTCAAACTTTTTATCTTTCTTGAGAAGTTCAGTTAGAGGTTTAGCAACCTTGGAGAAATTCTCGACGAAGCGGCGACAATAGCTCGCTAAGCCAAGAAAACTCCGAACTTGCTTAACTGTTTCAGGTGGAGTCCAATCAAGGACGGCTTGAACTCGCTCGGGATTGACAGCAATACCCTTACCAGAGATTACGTGGCCTAGATAGGTCACTTCTGGCAACCAAAACTCACACTTGGAGAATTTGGCATAAAGACGATGCTCTCGAAGTTTCATCAATACTAGCCTTAGATGCTCGGCATGTTCTTCCTCATTCTTGGAGTAGATGAGTATATCATCGAGGTATACCACGACGAATTTATCCAAATACTCCATGAAGATCGAGTTCATTAACCGAGAGAAGGTGGCTGGAGCATTGGTTAAACCGAAGGACATGACGGTGTACTCGTATTGGCCATAACGAGTAACAAAGGCCGTTTTAGGAATGTCCCCGTTCTTGATTTTGATTTGATGGTAGCCCAACCGCAAATCCATTTTGGAAAAGACTGAGGATCCAGCGAGCTGATCATACAGATCGTTGATCCTGGGGAGCGGATACTTGTTCTTGATTGTGACCAAGTTGACAGGTCGGTAATCTACAACCATCCGATCCGTTCCATCCTTCTTCTTGACGAAGAGGACGGGGCAAGCCCATGGAGATGAACTAGGACGGATGAAACCCTTTTTCAAGGACTCATCGAGTTGTTTCTTAAGCTCGGCTAGTTCTAGGGGTGCCATCTTATAGGGTCTTCTAGAGATTGGGATGGTTCCTGGAACAAGGTCTATCACGAACTCGACATCCCTGTCAGGTGGAACACCTGGCAGTTCTTCTGGAAAGACATCCGGGAAGTCGCGGTCTACCGGAATATCTTCAAGGTCTGGAAGAGGGTTGGCATTAGAATTTTCTAGGAGAAATCGGACAGCACAACGGCTGTAAATGCTCAGAAAAAGATTTGAGACATTCACAACAGTTTGCAAGCCACTCAACAACATCATATCAAGGTTCTGGTTCAACTGACAACATACTAGAAGTAGTAGAAACTGAACTGAGGCTTGTAACCAACAATCCTATAAGTTACTACGGATTAGTAACACGTGAACCTGATAGAGAGAAGAGAGCCTAGTCCTTAACCCACGTAGAAAGAGAAAAGGATGACTCAGATCAGAGGGCATAAGGTAAAGGAGTAAAAACAGCCTTACGTCCCTCCCACAATCAATTCCCCTACATATAACTAAAGCATTTCTAGACTCGACATCGACCAGTTTGGCTCAACGAACCTGCAGGCAGTCCGGCTCTGATACCAACGCTGTCAGGACCCCGATTCTAAGTCACACCGATCTAGCCTATAACACCTCATATCACTTTGCGGCCTCACGCACGGTATTCCCACGGGTGTCGCCTTACCATGGCCCGGGACCGTTTGCGCCTTTTGGCTCACGTATATGATAGTGTTGCTAGCATCCATATGACAGAGAACCCGGGCCGACATGGCTAGTCGTGAACTCAAAGCGGCGCTAACTTACGGGGACAGGCATACATGAATCAACATCGAGCATGTCGGTCAGCAGCGTGTGAATCCGGGCTATAGCACTGGGCTAGCAGGACTCCGGATATTACCGCGTGACATTTCCCCGAAGGGACAGACACAGGAACGAAGTGAAACACATGCCGGCCAGTCTAAGTGGTCCGAAGCAGCAGTGCTGGGCTAGCAGGACTCCGGTAAACCGGGCTGTAGCGGACTACCAAGGCTCAGTGGAGACACCAGACTACATTTCCCCATAAGAGAGGCTGCCAAGGATAAACAACTAGATAGTCGGATCCCACACATACCAAGCATTTCAATCATACACACAATATGCTCGATATGTGTAAATACAACATGGCATCACAACAAAACTCTACAACTCAAAGTACTTTATTTAAAGGCTCCGGGGAGCCATACATAACATGTTCATACAGATAGGGGTCACACGACCCGACACTCAAATCATACAAACATACAAGCACATGCGGAAGCAACTAGTCTGAGTACAGACACTAGAAAGAAAGAAGGCTTGACGAAGCCTGTCTATCTACATAGGCCCTTCACAAGCTCAGGTCACCACCTGGGTGGCAAGTCACTCGTCAACGTCGAGATCTACATAGAACCCATCGGAGGGGGCGGTGTTCTCGTCTGCAACAATTATTAAAGCATCATGAGTACAAAGGTACTCAGCAAGTCTTACAACAGATCCTAATATATATGCACATTCTCAAGAAGGGTGGTGGAGTTATTGCAGCAAGCCAGCTTTGACTCTTGGCTACACTGTCCTACGAGACACCACTTGAGAAATTAGTTTTCGCACACGAGTCCACTAATCACCATCACAATACTCCACCGTGGATCCTCCCTCGTAATCCTACGAGAGGGCCATCCGCGGTACTCACACTTATCTTGAGTCTTTTAGTAGTAACCATTAACTTGTCTATGAACTGCATAAGCGACCAAGTAGTCCTTTACCGCGGACGCGGCTATTCGAATAGTTTTATACCCTGCAGGGGTGTACTTCGTCACACATGTCTCCACCACTTAGCGTCTGCACACGACATGTGCTCGGCAGACTTCAAGCGAAAGCCGACGTGGGTGTAGACCATGACCTGACTAACCACACAAGTCTCTAGTCCAGGTTTATTGCCTATTCGGGTTCCATCCGCAAGGAAATCCGGTCGGGGTGTCCTCAACGGCCCCAAACGATGTGTGCAGGGTTCCCGAGACACCAAACGGGCGACTCGGTACACCGGCCACGTGCCTACCGCATCACAGCCCACCCCTAAGGTCAGCGCTGCGCACGGCCTCCAGCAACTACAAACACCAGTAACTACTTGCAACTCCTGGACAGAGGACGAGAGGGGTCAGTAAGTCAAGCGGGGTCATATTTCAGGGCCCAACGTGTGGTAGTAGCTGAATCTTAAATCACGCATACAGATCTCAGTTCTTAAGGACGGCCTCAATGAAACAACCCACCATGTACTCCTACATGGCCTTCCATCGATACCTTTACCAAATCATGTTCAACACTTCACTCTCATTACCGACACAACCATTCACTCTAGTTCATCACCCTGATGAGCCAGACCTGACACAACTCTAAGCATAGCAGGCATAGCATGGTAGGAAACACAGACTTGGCTCAATCAACTCCTACACATGCTAGTGGGTTTCATCTAGTTACTGTGGCAATGACAGGTCATGCAGAGGATATGGGTTCAACTACCGCAACACACAACAGTTTGAAACGCGTTGTCTTAATGCAGTAAACAAGAGCAGAAGCGAAAAGATGGGTTGGTATCGAAATGATCAATGGGGTTGCTTGCCTGACAGAGTGGTAGTGGAATACTGCCCTTCAGTTGGATACTCGTGAATATCCTCGGAGGCAGAACCTACCACGAAGAACACATCGAAACACAATCATCACATGGCAATATGCAACAATATGATGCATGCTATGACATGGCAAAATGAGTGTGTTTTGGCTAATGCATCTTAGAACAGGTTGGTTTGAGTTCATTTGAATCAAGGATTCAAATGCAAACCCAAAATAAGAGGTCATATTAGTGCATTAACTTGTTTCATCTAATCAGCAAGGTTAAAGTGTTCTGACATGCATGAAACCAGTACAGATGGAAAGATTGGATTTTTCTGATCCAAATTCATATATAATTTGTTTGATTTGGAGCTACAGATTAATTTCTATGAATTTTTGAAGTTTGTAGAATTTTCTGATTTCCTGAATAAATAAATCCAAGAAATACTTATTGCGTCAGCATTGCGTCAGGATGACGTCAGCGGTCAACGGGGCGGCCGGTCCAGGTCAAACCTGGCCATGGGGGTCCCGCGTGTCAGTGTCATTAGTCTAACTAATTTTTTTGTTAGTCCTAATCCTAAATTAATTCAGGCAGCGGGTGTCCCACCTGTCATAGACCCAGGGGGGTCAAACTGGGTCACGGGTCAAACCCGCCGCGCGTTTGCCCCGCGAGGCCAGACACGGCGGCGCAGTGCGGGATTCGTGCTCCGCGACCAAAACAAACGGTGGAGCACATCTACGTGATGCGGGGAGTGAGCCGCATTCGAGTGGTGCAGTGGGTGGAGCTGGGGTGGGCCGGAAACGATGCCGCGACGACTTGGAGTGTGGGCGGACCTAGTTCGGCGCTCGGCTCGTCGCTAGGGGGCACGCGAGGTGCGTGGAGCTGTTCTGTGGACTCCTGCGATGTGCGGCGAAGACGATGGCGTCTCGGAATCGAGCCAACGTGGCTGTGGCCACTACTATGTGGGGAGATGGGAGCGGTTATGGGTGTTTGAGTGGGGGAAGGAGTCGGGTAGTGGAGGGAGGGTGTGGTGGTAGGTGGGTGGGTGAGGGAATAGATGTAAAGGGGTGGGCACTGAGGGGGGATGTGTTGGAGGGAGGTTTGTGTGAGGATGGTGGTGGTGTTTGTTTAGGAGGGGGAGTCGTGGGTAGGTTGGTGATGTGTTGTGGGGGGTGGGGGGGTGGGTGGGTGGTGTGTGGGGGGTGGGGGGGAGGGGTTGGGATGGGGGTTGGTGTGTTATGGAGGTGGGGTGTGATTAGTTGGGTATAGTGGGTTAGGTGGTGGGGGTGAGGTGGGTTGTGGGGGTAAGGTCTAGGGGCTTTTGGTGGGGGGGTTTGGTGTGTTTTGGGTGGCGGGGTTGCTCCTTTCTTCTGTTTTCGTTCGGTTTGTTGTCTTCTTTCGTGCTCTTGCGTCGATGCAGGGCTCGAGAGCGAGAACGGAAAGGATGGGGAGGTAGCTGAGCTCACGGCGGTCACGATGAGCGACGGCGAGGTCGGGGACGAGCTGGCTGCGGTGGTGACGGCGAAAGGGATCTCCGGCGAACGCGAGGTTCGGGCGAGGCTGTTGCGGTGGTTCTGAGGCGAACAAGCGCTCGGGGCTCGGTCTGCTCAATGGAGAGGACGACGACGGAGCTCGTGGACACGGCAGCGCGGCTCGGGGGACGACGGTGGACGCGTTTCACGGTGGCGCGGCTGCGGCTGCGTCGGTCATGGTGGGAGAGAGCAAGAGAGAGGCGCGGGGGGGGGGGGGGGGGGGGGGGGAATGAGGTGTCTAGGGGGTCGAGGCGACGACGTGGAGGATGTCCAGGCGTCCAGCGGCTCGAGCGGCAAGCAGCTGGCGCCGTGGCGGGCTCGCGCACGCCGGCGTCACCTCCCTGCCTGCCTGGCAGGGACGAAGCAGCTGGCTGGCATGGGCCAGCACAGTGCTGGGCCGCCAGGTGGGCCGGCTGGTGACTTTGCCAGGTAAGTTTATTTCCTATTTTTTTATATCTGTTTTCTAATTTCTGCAAGTTTGTGGCATTTCTAAAAATACCTAGGCACTTTCAAAAATCACCAAACTGCTCATGCCCACTATATAGAGTATATCCAACATGGAACATTTCAGTTTGGGATTATTTGGACATTTAAAATATTTACTAGCATTTAAATGCCCAAATGCAGGTTACATATGATTTAATTCAATGACCTTATGATGACCTAGAAAAATGTGAACCAATTTTGGCAGAGGTTCTAACCCAAGACAAAAATGATGGACATTTTAGAAGGGCATTTCAGGTTCATTGAAAAAGATTTTAGTAAACCCTAGTTGTTTCCAGGGGGGGGCTGGGGGTTCTATCATCCCCATTTCAAGTTTCTGGAAAAACTTAAACATGATGCAACACTCTAATGCCTGAACTAGCTAGGGTGTGACATTAATAATGCACTATCAGGTTTGGGTATTTGTTCTGAGTTGGCCACTGGCCTATACGCACTAACCACCACACGAGAACAGTTATGGGCACTCGGCATCGCAGTATCAGCCAAAGCTTTGTCAGACGTCTAGTTCAGCATTGCGGCACGGCCTGGTCGGCGCCCCAGAGGAGGTGGCCTGGATCGCCCTGCGCGCAACGACCTGGAGTGCAACGGGCGATGGGCCCAAGACCCCGGAGTGCTTAGGATGTAGATTGGCGGGGACCTCTCTGCTGAGCCTAGGTAGGGCTGCGACGTGTTGATCTTCCGAGGCAGGGCATTGACCCAGGAAAGTGTGGCCGGAAGAGTAATCAAGCATGTTGGGAAATGTGGTGCACCCCTGCAGGGAAGATTATCTATTCGAATAGCCGTGTCCACTGTAACGGATGTTCAGACTTGTATCCTGATCTATTACAACTAGAAATGGATACTTGAGATATGAGATGGATATGTTGGCTCCGGGATGGCTTTCTCGCAGGGATTCGAGGAAGGATCTCTGGGCATTAATTCTACAACATGGTTGTTAATTATAAATTGCTATTCTATACTCTTCTAAATGCTGCAAGATGCTAGTCTTCGATAGGCTAGGCTTTCCTTTCTCCTCTGGCATTCTGCAGTCCATTCCACAGATACAACCATTCCATTTGATACCAATGCATACTTAGTATAGATCTGATGCTTGCGACTACTTTGGATGAGTACTCACGGTGGCTTTGCTACCCCTTTTTCCCCTTCGTCTTTCTTTCCGGTTGTTGCGACCAGATGGTGGAGCCCAGGAGCCAGATGCCACCCCCTTCGAATACTACAACTACCCCGAGGGTGCCTACTACTATATGGAGACCGCCGACGATCAGGAGTAGTTAGGAGGTCCCAGGCAGGAGGCGTTGCTTTTTAGATCGTTGTTGCTTTTGTGCTTGCCTTGTTAAGGCAGTCTTGTCTAACTTATGTATGTACTCAGATATTGTTGCTTCCGCTGACGCTTGTGTATTCGATCTTCTATATTCGAGCCCTCGAGGCCCCTGGCTTGTAATATGAAGCTTGTATTATTTTGATTTGTGTCTAGAGTTGTGTTGTGATATCTTCCAGTGAGTCCCTAATCTTGACCGTACACATTTGCGTGTATGATTAGTGTACGGTCGAATCGGGGGTGTCACAATCATAGTGCCCCTTAGTTGGTGCTTTATAAGAGAGGATGGAGAGTAAAATAAAAATAAAAATTGCATAAAGTAAATAGATTGGCCCTTCGCAGAGGGAAGTTGGGATTTTTAGAGGTGCCAGAGCACAAAGCTTAAATTGAGAGATAACAATTTTTGAGAGCCATACTTTTCCCGTCAACGAAAACGACCAAGTAATTCCCAACACTTTCCATGCTAGATATATCATAGGCGGTTCCCAAACAGAAAATAAAGTTTATTCCTTTTTCCACCATTCTTTCACAATCCATGGCTAGCCGTATCCACGGGTTCCTTCCATACCAACACTTTCCAAGGAATTTATTATTTGACAACATAAAGTGAATTTCTTTTTCATTTCGGGACTGGGCATCCCTATCACCGCCGTACTCTCGTGCAATGACAAGTGAATAAACACTCATCTTGAGAATAACATGTCTAGCATGGAAAATATTGGCCACCCCTTACCGCTTCATAAGCGGTACGAGCACACAAAAAGGAAATTTATTTTGAAAATTAGAGGTGGCACATACAAATTTGCTTAGAATGGCACGGGAATACCGCATATAGGTAGGTATGGTGGACTCATATGGAAAAACTGGTTTTAAGGAGTTTGGATGCACAAGTAGTATTTCTACTTAGTACAAGTGGAGGCGAGCAAACAGATTGAGAAGCAACCAACCAAGAAACGAAAAATCACATAAGCGAGCATTAAGCATAACTAACACCGAATAATGCATGACAAGTAGGATGTAATTTCATTCCATAACTATTGACTTTCGTGCTTGCATAGGGAATCACAAACCTTAACACCAATATTCTTACTAAAGCATAATTACTCACTAACATGACTCACATATCACTATCATCATATCTCAAAACTATTACAAGGAATCAAGTTTATTTTGTCCAATGATCTTCATGAAAGTTTTTATTATATCCCTCTTGAATATCTATCACTTTGGGACTAGTTTCATACATTGCAATTGCTTTTTGACAAGCTCAAACAAATTTAAGTGAAGAACATGAGCATAAAGATTTTCATCTCTCAAAATAATATAAGTGAAGCATGAGATAATTTCTTAAAAGTTACTAACTCTTAAATAAATCTAAGTGAAGCATGAGAGCATTTCTTCAAAAGATAGTAAAGCACACCGTCCTCAAAAAGATATAAGTGAAGCACTAGAGCAATTCCATAGCTCAAAAAATTTGAAGTGAAGCATAAAGAGCAATTCTAACAAATCATAGCATAATTTTGGCTCTCTCAAATAGGTGTGTCCAGCAAGGATACTTATGACAAACTAAAAAGCAAAACAAGCAAAGACTCATATAATACACGACGCTGCAAGCAAAACTCATGATATGTGACGAATAAAAATATAGCTCCAAGTAAAATACCGATGGTCGTTAGAAGAAAGAGGGGATGCCACTCAGGGCATCCCCAAGCTTAGTTGCTTCTTTCCCCTTGAATATTATCTTGGGGTGCCATGGGGCATCCTCAAGCTTATGCTCTTCTTACTCCTTATCCCTTCATCCATCGTGATCTCACCAAAAACTTGAAAACTTCAATCACACAAAACTTAACAAAGTTTTCGTGAGATCCATTAGTATAAGAAAACCAATCTTCACTTTAAGTACTATTGCAAACCCATTCCAATTTTATTATTGCATTATATCTACTATATTCTAACTTTGCCATGGCTTATACCCCCCGATACAATCCATAGATTCATCAAAATAACCATACAATGCAAAGAAAACAGGATTTGTCAAAAACAGAACAGTCTGTAAAGACGCAAATGTTGCTCATACTTCTGTAACTCTAAAAATTCTGAACATTTAGGACAACGTTGGAAATTTGTATATCAATCTTGCGAAAACAATTCAGAAGTTTTTGTCTCTTCTGTGAATGTTCAAAATTCTGCTACTGGACCCAAAAGTTTCTGTTTTCTAACAAGATCAAATCAACTATCACCAAACATGATCCCAAAGGCTTAGCTTGGCACAAAAACTAATTAAAACAAAAAATACAATCATAATAGTAGCATAATTGTGTAACCACTCAAAAACAGAAATAAAAAGGAAAAAATAAATTTTACTCATTGAGTTGCCTCCCAACAAGCGCTATCGTTTTATGCCCCTAGCTAGGCATAATACATAGATTCAAGTGTTGCCATCTTTAGTTTTTGATCCATAGGTTGCCCTCATGATTGATTCATATGGTGGCCTAATTCTTGTTCTAGGGAAGTGTTCCATACCCTTTCTTATTGGAAATTGAAACTTAATATTGTCTTCTTTCATATCAATCACGGCACCTATAGTGCGTAAAAACGGTCTACCAAGAATAATTGGACAAGACGGATTGCAATCAATATCAAGAACAATAAAATCTATGGGCACATAATTCATATTTGCAAGAATAGGAACATCATTAATTCTTCCCAAAGGCTTTCTAATAGTAGAATCCGCCAAGTGCAAATTTAAAGAACACTCTTCAATATCGGTAAGACCAAGCACATCACATAAAGATTTCGGAATTGTGGAAACACTAGCACCCAAATCACATAAAGCAAAACACTCATAATTTTTAATCTTGACTTTAATCGTAGGTTCCCATTCATCATGTAATTCTCTAGGAATTGAAACTTCTAACTCCAACTTTTCTTCAAAAGCTTTCATCATGGCATCAACAATATGTTTAGTAAAAGTTTTATTTTGTTCATAGGCATGAGGTGAATTTATCATGGATTGCAACAAAGAAATACATTCAATCAAAGAGCAACTATCATAATTAAAGTCTTTGTAATCCAAAAGAATGGGCACATCACTAGTTAAAGCTTTGACCTCTCCAGACCCACTTTTATCAATTTTTTTATCAAGATTTTCACCCTCCGAACCATCGGGACGCCTTCTAGCTAAAGTTGACTCTTCTCCAGTCCCTTTATCATCAATCTTAATTTTACTAAACAAGGAATCAATAGAAGAAACACCAATCACTTTAAGATCTTCATCATTTTTATCTTCTAAAGAGATGGGCTTAGTGGCCATTTGATTTACTAGGGTAGCTTGTGCATCGGATATTTTTCCTAGCAAATTTTCAGCATGAGCATACTTGGATTGAAGATTACAAACTTCTCTACTGATATCATTGAGTTGTTTCGTATAGCATCTAGCACAACAGAGTGTTCCTTAAGTTCTTCAGTAAAGTATTTATTGTGCTCAAATGTGTAGTCATATATTCCTTAGTACTTTTCTCTATTTCAAGCAAAATATTGGGGTAAGGAACATCATAATACTTTTGTTGAGGCATCATGACTACGCAAACAAGATTGCAAACATATCCGACGAGAGAAAGGCGAACGAAAAAGAGGGCGAATAAAACGGAAAATTTTTGTGAAGTGGGGGAGATGAAAACGAGAGGCAAATGACAAATAATGTAAATTGCAAGGAGATGAGATTTGTGATTAGGAACCCGATAGATGTCGGGTGTTGGGTGCGACATATGCCAAGGGATGGCTTATCATGGTGGGAGCTAGTAGAACGTCGCCGGTGCCTGGAAGCGGGATGTGGCGTGGACACGATCGCCGGCGCGCTTTACCCAGGTTCGGGGCGCTCCGGGGAGATAACACCCCTAGTCCTGCTCTGCGGGGTCTCCGCATGATCACTAAGGCACTAGTGAGTACAATGGTGCTCCTCGAGCTATATGCCAGAGGTAGAAGAAAGCAGGGCCGGCTCCCTCCTCCCTCTGAGTGAGTCTAGGTCTAACTGGTTTCTGAACCCCTTGCATGGGTGCCCCGAGGGGGCTTATATAGGCCTACCCCCCCTAGGGGTACAATGGTAATCTGGTCGGGCATAGGGCCCGGCCATCAGTGTCTCTGGCCGCCGGCTTCTCCGCCGGCTACTGGGGCCCGCCGCCGGGTGGACCCCGCCGACTGGTCCGGTACGTGGCCGTGACGTTGGTGACGCAGGCTTGGTCAGGGGAGCGTGGCTACCATCCCATCCGCTGGTGGGAGATCACTGTAGCCACTCCGTGTCCCATCTGGTTAATGGAGCGCGGACCCTGAGGAAGGAGATGGCCGCCTGCTTGAGGTCGGCCTCCCTCAGGTCTGACTGGTCAGACTCCCGCTGTCCTCTGGGCTCTCACTGTCTGGTAGGGCTTGCCGCCTATAGGCCGTACTGACAGGCCATCGTGGAAATAGGGTTCTGCCTGTCAGGGGTGACATCAAGGGCGGAGTGGCAATAGTGCCGCGCCGGGCGGAGATCTCCGCCCGTACGGAGCACCGTGGCCATGTCCTGCCCTGGATACAGGGGGATGGGCTACACTGTAGCCTCACCCTGTCTCGTCTCTTTAATGGAGGCGCAAACTCTGAGGGTGCCATGGGCCAACCGCCAGGAGCCAGCCTCTCTGGAGGCCGCCTGGGAGGAGTCGGCCTGTCTTGATGCCGTCTTGTGGAGCTCGGCCGTCTTCAGGCAGCCGGCTGCTCGGGCCAGCCGGCCGTCAGAAGGCGGCGTGTCATCTTGGACGTTCGTGGGCGTAGCCGGCCCAATGTCTTGAACAGCTCAGGGACTCGGGTTAGGCTACCCGTGGCCCATTACTCCGATAATAGATGTTGATGATGTCTCCCCGGCAATAGCGCCAGAAATTCCTTTTGATGTCGCTTGAACTACGTCGGTATTTCCCCAAAGAGGAAGGGATGATGCTGCACATCTACGGTAGGTATTTCCCTCAGTTAAGAAACCAAGGTATCAATCCAGTAGGAGAACCAAGCAACACTATGTAAATGGTACCTGCACACAAAGAACAAATACTTGCAACCCGAGCGTAAGAGGGGTTGTCAATCCCTCTCGGGTAAAAAGATATATAGTTTTGTGGTAGATTGGATAAATAGCTCTCGATGAAATGTGAAATAAAATAAGTAATAAAAAAGTGCAACAAGGTATTTTTGGGTTTTTGGAATAATAGATCTGAAAATAAAAGAGAATAAAAATAGATCTCAACGCAAATATGATAAAGAATAGATCCGGGGGCCGTAGATTTCACTAGTGGCTTCTCTCGAGAAAATAGCACACGGTGGGTAAACAAATTACTTTTGGCAATTGATAGAACATCGAATAATGATGACGATATCCAGGCAATGATCATTATATAGGCATCACGTCCAAGATTAGTGGACCGACTCCTGCCTGCATCTACTACTATTACTCCACACATAGACCGCTATCCAGCGTGCATCTAATGTATTAAGTTCATGGAGAAATGAAGGAATGCAATAAGAACGATGACATGATGTAGACGAGATCTATTCATGTAGGAATAGCCCCCATCTTGTTATCCTTAATAGAAACGATACATGCGTGTCTTGCTGCCCCTTCTGTCACTGGGAAAGAACACCACACGATCGAACCCATCACAAAGCACCTCTTCCCATGGCAAGAAAAATCGATCTAGTTGGCCTAACTAAACCAAAGATTCGAAGAAGAAATATGAGGCTATAAGTAATCATGCATATAAGAGATCAAAGAAAACTCAAATAACTTTCATGGATATAGATCTGATCATAAACTCAAAGGTCATCGGATCACAACAAACACACCGTAAAAAGAGTTACATCAAATAGATCTCGAAGAGACAATTGTATTGAGAATCAAAAAGAGAGAAGAAGCCATCAAGCTACTTCCTACGGACCCGAAGGTCTATGATGAACTACTCACGCATCATCGGAGAGGTACCAATGAGGATGATGAATCCCTCCGTGATGGTGTCTAGATTGGATCTCGTGGTTCTGGAACTTGCGGTGGCTGGAATTGTTTTTCGACGACTTCCCTAGGGTTTCTGGAATATTTGTGTATTTATAGGGCGAAGAGGTGGTGCGGGAGGCCACCGAGGTGGGCACAACCCATCTGAGTGCGCCTGGGCCTCCAGGCGCGCCCTGGTAGGTTGTGCCCCCCTCGGGGCTCCCCTCTAGTACTTCTTTGGCCCATCTTGTGTCTTCTGGTCCCAAAAAATTCTCCAAAAAGTTTTGCTGCATTTGGACTCCGTTTGGTACTGATATTCTATGAAGTAAAAAACAAGCAAAAAACAGCAACTGACACTGGGCACTATGTCAATAGGTGAGTCCCAAAAAATGATATAAAGTTGCTATAAAATGATTGTAAAACATCCAAGAATGATAATATAACAGAATGGAACAATCAAAAATTATAGATACATTGGAGACATATCAGGAACCAGTTTGCCATGACCTTATCGTCGCCGTTCGCCGCCTCGATGCTTACCGAGTAGAGTTGGAGGAACTCTGCTGTGTCAGGGATGCCGTCATAGCACGGGGGCAGATCTGGCTTGAACTTGACCGGCCAGACGACATGGCGTAGCTCACGAGTGAAGGCGAGGCAGCCCTCCATGCTCACAGGCGTGGCGCGTGCGAGAGGGGCGCAGTCTAGACGCCCATGCGCGGCAGCCTCCAGAATGGCTTGGTCTTGATGTAGGCGCGGCGATGCTGGCAGCGCACGCACGACGTACTGTGGCTACTGCACAACCTGGCAGCTGGCCTCGTCCAGGGCTGACGCCGGCGCCTCGCGCGGTGAGTCACACGGACGCTCGTCGTGCCTTGGTTCGACGTCAGCGCTACATCGAGGAGGAGGCGGAGGCGCGCCATGAGCCACGTCGCTTGCACGAGATGACCGGGGGGGGGGGGAGCAAGTTGGAAGGCGCCGGGACCTCGCCGGCAGTGTTGACGAGCTCGGTGATGCGGCCCAGCCAGGCGTCGTAGCCCTCATTGGCAGGGTGGTAGCGTAGCAGCTCGCGCACCAGGAGCAGCGCAGCCTGTGCGTTCGCCGGCCCACGATGGATGTGGGAGGACGAGGCCGTGACGGGAGTGAAGGAAGGTGTGGTGGTGCAGCCATCACATGGCATGGAGGGAGGCAGCGAAGAATCCTCCTGCTCATGGGCGGCAGGGTCGATGGCGGCGTTGGCCATGGGAGAGGCGGAGCGACGAGGGGCGCCGTGGCCCACCAACACCGTATGGGCGACGTGGGCGGCCTGATGCTCGGCGCGGACACGACGAGCATCAGCCATTAGGGCGGCGAAGCGAGGAAGGAGCGTGGTTGACGAAGAAGAGAAGGCTTCGACACGCCCCTACCTAGAGCACCAAATGTCGAAGTTTGGGGTTCCATGGACCCAAACAAGGTTCGAACTCTGGGGCATGTGCGAAGGAACCCGCCTAACCACAGCTCAGCTACTCGCCACCCCACGGCCTAGCTCCGTCGTGTATGAGCGACCGGGAAGAAGAAGTGAACATGGTGGTTTACCCAGGTTCGGGCCACCTTGCGGTGTAAAACCCTACTCCTGCTTTGTGGTGGATTGCCTCGCGAGGAGGATGAGTAGTAACTAGTACAGTGGGTGAGCTGCCTCAGGAGAGCTCAATGGTGGAAGGATTCGATCCGGGGGCCAATCTCTTCTACGGTGGAGACTAGCCTATATTTATAGTTTCCTTGGCCCTCTTCCCTCATAGCATAGGCGGGAAGGGATACCACAGCGGCCAATCTGAAAGGGGACAAGAGTACACCCTATCCTAACTAAAGGTGGTCTTCGCCTGCAAAGCTTCTGGTCGTGATGTAGCTGTGGGCTCGGTGCTGACCTCCGTCCTGCCGAGCCCGAGGTCTTGGTCTTGTTGCGCTGGAATGGAAACCTTTGGGGGATTCCTCGGGAACCCGCGTTCGTCCTTACCTCCTTAGCACGAAAGTGGAAACTGGCTTGGACTGCACTCTCTGGCGCCCTCCTAGCCTCAGTTGTCATGGCTCACATCACCGCGAGCCTCGCGAGGTGGGGTGCCTGCCTAGAGATGTCCGCTCCTTAGGAGGTAGCCTCGGGAGGCCGCTCTTCGGGAGGTGTTGATGTCATTCGCCTCAAGAGGAGGGGGGGCCCTCATGAGGGTCTTGCTCGTGAAGCCTTGAGGTTGGGCTGCGCCGGGCCATTGCTGAAGTGATACGTCCATTTTGCATCATGATTTCCTACTGTTATTTATAATGTTTTTATGCATAATAATGCTTTTTGGAGTAATTCTAATGCCTTATCTCTCATAATATGCAAGGTTTACACAAAGAGGGAGAATGCCGGCAGCTGGAATTCTGGACTTGAAAAAGCTAAGTCAGAGTTACCTATTCTGCACATCTCCAAATGAGCTGAAAATTTACGGAGAATTGTTTTGGAATATATAAAAAATACTGGAGCAAATAACCACCGGAGGGGGCCACCATGGTGAGCACAAGACACCAGGGGCGCGCCTGGGCCCCTTGGCACGCCTTGGTGGGTTGTTCCCTCCTCGGCTCACCTTCGGTGCCCATCTTTTGGTATATAGGTCATTTTGACCGAGAAAAAAAATCTAGAGAGGACTTTCGGGACGAAGCACCGCCATCTCGAGGCGGAACTTGGGCAGTAGCACTTTTGCCCTCCGGTGGAGCGATTCCACCGGGGGAACTTCCCTCCCGGAGGGGGAAATCATCGTCATTGCCATCACCAACAACTCTCACATCTTTGGGAGGGTCATCTCCATCAACATATTCAACATCACCATCTCCTCTCAAACCCTAGTTCATGTCTTGTGTTAAATCTTTGTACCTGAACCTCAGATTGGTACCTGTGGGTGACTAGTAGTGTTGATTACATCTTGTAGTTGATTACTATATGGTTTATTTTGTGGAAGATTATATGCTTAGATCCATTATGCTATTTTAATACCCCTCTGATCTTGAGCATGATTGCCATTTGTGAGTAGTTACTTTTGTTCTTGGGGTCACGGGAGAAGTCATGTTGCAAGTAATCATGTGAACTTGATATGTGTTCGATATTTTGATGATATGTATGTTGCGATTCCCTTAGTGGTGTCATGTGAACGTTGACTACATGGCACTTCACCATATTTGGGTCTGACGGAATGCATTGTGGAGTGGTTATTAGATGATGGGTTGCTAGAGTGACAGAAGCTTAAACCCTAGTTTATGCGCTACTTCGTAAGGGAACGATTTGGATCCAAAAGTTTAATGCTATTGTTAGATTTTATCTTAATACTTTTCTCGTAGTTTGTCGGTGCAACAAACCCTGGGTCTATTGCCCAGACTGTGCATAGGCTCCAGACTAAGATTGCAACATCCAAGACAGGGCCAAGATGAAGAGATAGGCTCTTTGAGGAATCAAAGGGTAGGTTGAGAAGACCAAGTCAAGCCAAGGAGCAAGACACCGCTAAGGGAAATCCTCCCTTGCCGGACAGGAGAGCCTGGCGAGGTCAAGGTTGCCCCGGAAGCAAGATTCGAGACCGCCCCGGCAGGCCTGCCGGGTCCTACGAAGGCAAAACATCCCGCCAAGGCTTCACCGCCCCACCTCTCAGCGACGCAAGTCATCGATCGGTGCGGTGTCAAGCCCCAAAATGACTAAGTGGCTGCCTTTTGCCACATGGCAGCCATTTCCTACAGGAATCGCCTCCAAATGACACCCGTCCAGTGACATGTCATGCAGACAGGAGAGAAGGTGGTCAAATAGCCTGGCAAGGCGTGCCGGGCAGGCCATGATGTGACAATAAGCGGCGCATTTAATGCGTACTGCTCTGTCTGCAGAGTAGATATGATAGCACTGTTTGCTATCTAATCAGTACACAATGACTGATTTACCACTGTGGTGACCCCTTGATCTATAAAAGGAGGCCCATGGCAACCATAGAAAGGATTCGGACCCTTGTACACTCGTACGCGCATAGCTGCTCTCGCCCCTAGGCAACCCTGCCGTGCAAGAGCGCTGCGTTTCCACAACCATCCACCATCAATCCACCAAAGCAGGAGTAGGGTTTTACGCCTCGCGGCGGCCCGAACCTGGGAAAAACTGCCCGTGTGATCTCTGCCGTGCTGCGTTGCGCTCATCCGCTCTTTGTGCAACGTGCTCAGTACCCCTACTGAACGAAAAGGGGCTCGTGGCCCCATAGGTGGCCGTGGTTTCCCACGACATCTTTGGCGCGCCAGGTAGGGGGAAGCGCTTGCGTGAACCCGAGAAGTGTTTGTAGCGCGTCATCTTCACCGCCATCTTCTTCATCAACGGCTCCATCATCCATGGCGCCCAAGAAGAAGCCCGGCGCCGTAGCTCATCCATCCACCTCGAAGGCCCCGCCACATGCAACCGCCGACGCCGCGGGTGCTACGGGGACGCCTGGGGGTGTGGACGCTGCGGGGGACGTGGTCTGCGCAGGCGGCGCTGTTACCACCTCCCCTGTGGCCGAAGCAGGAGCAGGAGGCACTGGAGAAGGACAGCACCATCAACATCCCAGCGGCCACGCCCCATGAGGTACGGGAGGAGAGATCATTCCATCTGCACCTCCCCGTCCGACCAAGGGGCACAGCCGCAGCGGGGGTACTCGCTCTGGGGGGAATCGCAACTCCCCGACCGCCCCCACTGCGGGTGCGACCGCAGAGCATGCGCCACCCCCGGAATGAGCAGACCCAGCCGCTACGCTAAACGGAGCCGCTAGCCCTCAAGCGCCTCCACCTTGTCACCACGCCATCCAGGCGGCTGGCTTACGACGATGAGAGCACGGCGCAACTGCTACCGGCACCGTCAGGAGCCGGGCGACGTTGCGATCTTCATCGACATCCATGCCCAGCACCGCTTCAGAGGCCATGGCGCGGGCCCAGCTGCTGTTGAGATTTCTGCTGGCAGCCGATCAGATGGATGAGTGGAGAGCCACCATTCAGAGTCTGATTGGCTTCGCTGAGGTGGGAGGATCGCAGCGTGCTGGCCCGCCACGGCCTCCCCAGGCAACGACAACGGCCCACGCTGCTGGCCGTGCGGATGGGGCCACTCCTACGGTGCAGTCCCCTCCACGGGAGCCGGCACGGGAGCCGCGCAACCAAGAACCCGACGATGTCTCGATGGCTTCGTCCGACCCTCGAGCGCGTCAAGGCCAACGGCGAGTCCTGGAGGACAGGCAGAGGGAAGGCACGTGTGTCACCACCGAGCGACACCACGATGCCCACCGCCAATCCATCAAGCGCGGTGGCCCCGACGTCGATGAGCCCGCACTCGCTGAAGGCGGGTACCTGCCTTTCGAGGCTGGGTGCCCTGCCTTCACCCGCGATCTGTGGCAAGTCCATTGGCCGTCCACTCGCACGTTCAAGCCGGAGATACCAGAGAAGTATGACGGGAGGCTGAACCCGACAGAGTTCTTGAGCATCTACACCATCGCTGTTCAAGCTGCCGGGGGAAGAGATGAGAAGGTATTCGCCAACTACTTCCCTTTGGCACTCAAGCCAAATGTGAGGTCTTGGCTGATGCACCTGCCGGAGAACTCTGTTTCGACCTGGGCTGACCTGTGCCATGAGTTCGTTGGCGCCTTCACGTGCGGCCATCAAGAACCAGGGCGGCCCAGCGACTTGCAGCTTCTCCCGTAGAAGGAAGGCGAGAGCCTGCAGAAATACATGCAGAGATTCAACCGAGTCCCCAGGAATATTCCAGACATCCACCCGGCAGCTGTGATAGCTGCGTTCCAGTCCAACTTGCGCAATCATTGAATACGTTCCAAGATGAACGTTCGATTGCCCAAGACTGTGAAGGAGCTTTACACTCTGGTGGATAAGTGTGCTTGAATAGAGGAGGGAAGGAAGTTACCCGAAGAAGAGGATGGCGTCGACATCAATTCAGAGGATGATGACGAGGCCACCAGTCAAAAGAAGAAGAACAAGAAGCACAACAAAAGGCGCAAGGATAAAGCAGTGATGACCGTTGAGGGATCGGGCATGCCTAGTATCGGCAAGAAAGCCAAGGCTGAGACACCTGGCAAGGAAGTGGCTGCGTGCACTGATTGCCGGGAAGCCGCGGCTGCCGAGAAAGCTGGGAAAGGCGATGGCCCGTACTGCAAGATTCATCGGACCAAGGGCCATGATCTCCAGGAGTGTCATCAGGTTGAGCAGCTTGTCCAGAAACAAAGGGCTGAATATGAGAAGCGAGATAAAAATAAAGGTCAGTATGGCGCTGGCAGAAAGGGCCGGGGTGGCGGAGCAAGCCGCCCCGGCAAGGCTCCTCAGAATCAAGGGAAACCCGCCAGAGGCCGTGAGAAGGAGGATTGCAATGATGAGAGTGATGGAGGAGATGAACAGGAAACCAGCGAGCAGGAATTCCAGAAAGCCACTGACACCCTGTGCATTGACGGGGGTGCATCTTTGCACTCCTCCCACCGCCAACTTAAACGGTGGGCACGTGAAGTTAATGCCGTGGAGCCAGCGGCAGAGTCTTGGAGGCCACTCAAGTGGTCCCGCACGCCCATCATCTTCGACGAAGAGGACCACCCTAACCGCACCACTGCGGTAGGGTGCTTGTCGTTGTTGGTATCACCAACAATCCGCAACCTCAAAGTCACAAAGATGTTGGTTGACGGTGGGGCCGGGTTGAATCTGATTTCTTCAAAGGTCATCAGCAAACTCCGGATAGCAGAAGAAGAGCTCAAGGTTACTGGTACGTTTCAAGGAATCAACCCCGGCAGGAGTCGTCCTAAGGGGAAAATCACGTTGCTGGTGATATTTGGGGAAGAGTTGAATTACCGGACTGAGAAGATCGTGTTTGATGTGGTTGACCTCCCCCTGCCATACAATGGAATCCTTGGTCGCCCAGCTCTGGCCAAGTTCATGGCGGCATCCCACTATGCCTACAACACCTTGAAGATGCAAGGGCTGGTGGGTGTCATTTCCATTCCATCAGACGAGAAGGATGCAATTATTTGCGTGAGCAAGATGTACCAGGAAGCAGTCGCGGCAGAGGCCACTGAAGTTGCAATCCCCGCCAAGGAAAGTAATGGAAAGAAGAAGGCTAACAGGGACACCGGCAAGGAATCTGGGAAGCGTACCTCTTCGGGGTATGTTGCGCCTATTGATGACTCGCCGGAGAGTTCCAATAGCAAGAGATCCAATGCTTCTACACCCGCTGTGAAAAAGGTCCCTGCAAGGCTGGCTGGCACTGATGGTACTTTCACTATCAGCGCCACCCTCGATGACAAATAGGAAAGCGCGCTCGTTGCCTTCCTGCGGGCGAATGTCGATATGTTTGCCTGCAAACCATCTGACGTCCCCGATGTTCCCAGGGAGGTAATCGAGCACCACCTTGCTGTCTGCCCACATGCCTGGCCCGTCAAGCAGAAGGTTCGGAAGCAAGCTTTGGATTGGCAAAAGTTTATTGCCGAGGAGATCAAGAAACTTGAGGCAGCTGGTCTAGTTAGAGGAGTGTTGCATCCAACGTGGTTAGCAAATCCCGTGGTGGTACGCAAAGCTAACGGGAAGTGGAGGCTGTGCATAGATTCTACGGATCTAGACAAGGCATGCCCGAAGGACCCATTACCCTTGCCGCGCATCAACCAGATTGTGGATTCCACCGCTGGGTGTGACCTGCTTTCCTTCCTGGATGCCTACTCTGGATATGATCAGATCTTCGTGTCCAAGGAAGATGAAGAGAAGACCGCGTTCATCACCCCATGTGGCACATACTGCTTCGTGCGGATGCCTTTCGGGTTGAAGAGTTCCGGGTCCACTTTCGTAAGAGGAGCCCAGATTGGTTTTGAGTCACAGTTGCACAGAAACGTTGAGGCTTATATGGATGTTATTGTGGTCAAGACCAAGGATAGATCAACCCTCATTCAGGATTTAGAAGAGACGTTTGCTACTCTGCGCAAGATCAACTTTAAGCTAAACCTGGAGAAGTGTGTGTTTGGCATTCCTTTCGGCAAGCTACTTGGCTTCTTTGTGTCCCACCGGGGGATAGAGGCCAACCCCGAAAAAATCAAGGCTATCGAGCAGATTCAAGCACCCAAGACAGTCAAGGACGTGAGACGTTTGACTGGGTGTGTTGCCGCGCTTAGCAGATTCATTTCCAAGTCTGTCGAGCGTGCCTTGCCGTTCTTCAAGATTTTGAAAAAGGTAGGACCCAGGGAGTGGACCCCAGAGGCAGACGCTGCACTACAAGATTTGAAGGCCTACCTTTCCTTTGTGCCCACTTTGGTCTCTCCAAAACCTCAAGAGCTGTTGCTGCTATACTTGGCGGCAACTAATCAAGTGGTTAGCGTAGCACTGGTGGCGCTGAGGGAAGTGGATGGAGCAGTAGACATAGCTGGTGTCCCTTTCGGGGAGGAAAGTGAGCACACCCCGGCAAGGTCAGATGCAGATCAAGATGGAGAAGAGCAAAGAAGCGGAAGCAGTTCTCTAGTCACGACAAAGAAGGAAGTGGTGCAACGCCCAGTATACTTCGTCAACTCCCTGTTGCAGGGGGCTAGATCCATGTACTCTGGTGTGCAAAAACTGATTTTTGGCCTTGTCATGGCCTCAAGGAAACCGCGCCACTACTTCCAAGCCCTTGAGATCACAGTTGTCACCCGTTTCCCTTTGCAACGGATACTCCGAAACCCTGAGGCTACCGGCAGGATAGTGGAGTGGGCTTTGGAGTTATCCAGCTTTGGTTTGAAGTTTGAGAGCACATCAACCATTCAGAGCAGAGCGTTGGCAGGGTTTATTGCAGAATGGAAACCAACTCCTGACGAAGAGGTATTGGAGACAGTTTTTCCCGGCAAGGAAGCGCCCCAAGAATGGATCATGTATTTCGATGGTGCCATCTCCCTACAAGGTGCAGGGGCTGGCGTGCTTCTCGTTGCTCCCACTGGAGAGCACCTGAAGTATGTCATCCAGATGCATTTTCCCCGGGAGGAGGCTACCAATAATACAGCAGAGTATGAAGGGCTCCTTGCCGGGCTCAGAGTTGCAATGGAACTGGGGATCAAGAAGCTGATCATCCGCGAAGACTCACAACTTGTGGTGAGACAAGTCAACAAGGATTACCAAAGTCCATTGATGGAGGCATACGTTGAGGAAGTGAGAAAGTTGGAGGAGCGCTTTGATGGATTGCAAACAGAGCACGTACCCCGTGCGGAAAACAGCATTGCTGATCATCTGTCAAAGTGCGCTGCGCAAAAGCTCCCTGTGGAACCAGGAACATTTGTTCTCCATATGACTCAGCCCTCCGTATCCCCGGCAACAATGGCCAGAAAGAGGAGGAAACTGGACTCCGGCAAGCCTCTCCCGATAGAACCTTCTGAGCATCCCAGCAGAAAGCTTATCGGGCGCAACTCCCCTTCGGTTGCTGAGCTGCATCCTCCCGCCAGGCCACCGGTCCCCGCGGTCAAGGATTGCACTCTGACGAATGAGGAGGTGCCGTTAGTCCTCGTTGCCGAGCCACAGGCTCCACCTTGGGCACGGCACATAGTCCATTTCCTCCAAACTAGAGAACATCCTAAAGAGCAAGAAGAAGCTGAAAGAGTAGCCTAGAGGGCCAGTATGTATCAGTTCGTTGACGACACGCTGTACAGAAGGAGGTCCAACGGTGTGAAATTGAAGTGCATTTGCCGGGAAGGAGGAAAGGAACTGCTGGCGGAGATACACAAGGGTATGTGCGGCTCCCACATTGGATCAAGGGCGTTGGTTGGGAAAGCTTTCCGGCAAGGATTCTACTGGCCCACAGCCCTCCAAGATGCGGTCGAGCTTGTCACCAAGTGTGAAGCATGCCAGTTCCATTCCTAGAATATCCACCTGCCTGCCCAAGCTCTTCAGACAATCCCTTTGTCATGGCCGTTTTTGGTCTGGGGGCTTCATATCCTCAGCCCTTTCCCCCGTGCTGTCGGGGGCTTTGTATTCTTGTTCATTGCAATTGACAAGTTTACAAAGTGGCCGGAAGTAGAGCCCGTGAGAAAGGTGACTGCTCAGTCGGCTATCAAGTTCTTGAAAGGATTGGTGTGCCGCTTCGGAGTTCCTGCCCGGATCATCACTGACAACGGCACCCAGTTCACGAGTCACGCCTTCATGCAATACATTCATGCCCTCGGGAGCAAAATCTCGTTCGCCTCTGTGGCCCATCCAAGGAGCAACGAGCAAGCTGAGAGGGTGAATGATGAAGTGTTGCGAGGACTCAAGATGAGAACATTCGATAGGCTGCAGAAGTGTGGCATGCGATGGATCGATGAGCTGCCGGTGGTTCTTTGGTCCCTCAGAACGACACCAAATCGAGTTACCGGGCAGACTCCCTTCTCCCTAGTCTATGGGGCAGAAGCAGTTATCCCCACGGAACTCATTTACGGGTCACCTCAATTGCTTGCCTACAATGAAGTAGCGCAAGATCAGCACCGGCGTGATGATGCTGTGCTACTCGAGGAGAATCGTCTCCAGGCTGCTACGCGTGCCGCATGCTATCAGCAAGCCCTGCGTCACTATCACAGCCGCAGGGTTCATGCCCAGTGTTTTGAGGAAGGCAACCTTGTCCTTAGGCGCGTTCAGTCCGCCAAGGGTGCAAACAAGTTGACGCCAAAGTGGGAAGGCCCTTACCGGGTAGTACGAGTCACCAGACCTGGCGCAGTCCATCTGGAGACCGGAGATGGCATTCAGTTGCAAAACTCATGGAACATTGAGCATCTCCGCAAGTTTTACCCGTAAGGCGCGGCTGTAGGGCCCTGCCTGGCAGCCACCCTTTTGTACAGGCCTTGCCTCTGTTCCATGTAACCCCTTGTACAAAACCAGGCACAGACCCTGAGCAACAGAGAAATAAATGAAGCGCTAGGGGGCCCCCGACAAATTGCATGCATGCAAAAGCATATCATGAGCATTGCATGTTCATGTAGATAAGATCGCATGAGTCATAATTTTCATCTGCATCAAACTGCAGGCTCCTACCGTGGATTCGATCCCGAAAAAGGAGAAGAGAAGACAAGCCTACATTGCGATCCCCGGCAAACCCAAACAGATAAGTTCTCTCTCTTATCCATACACGTTCTGTAAGTAAAAACTTGTGCATAGGAAAACCTCGCCGCTTTCAAAACTTAGGTGCTCACGTCCCTTGACTCGAACGTTGCTTCGGTCGGGGAGGTTGTAGTGGCCTTTGGCGAGAAAGTTGGCGGGGGGCTGGTCCCTCTTCATGATTTGTGCCCGGCAGGCCCAGCCCCGCGGCAGCAACTTGAGGGTACCGGCAGGATAGCCTACCGGGGGAAAACTTGTTTACTTGAGCGTATAGAGGCATTCTCCCTCTACATGGACATGTTACATGCACAAGTGCCCAGCAAGGTTTATCTTTTTCATTAATATGCTGATCAACAAGTACAGACCTTATAGAACACAAACATGGATAAAAGGGATTACATAATTTGAACTAAAGTATGGCAAATGCCTACATATTTTAGATTGAAAAAAGATAAGTGCCCCGTGATGCCCTTTCTTGCCCCTCCCCTTCTAGGCACTGCGGCAGGAGGTGAAGAGGGCAAAAGGAGCGCCTGGGCAGAAGCCCAGCCTGACCCCGTCGGGTCCCCTGACGAGGAGCCTGGCGAGAGCGGGAGGGCGTGGGCGAAGGTGACGGTGAAGATATCGGCGGAGATGACCCGCCAACCGCCACCACCAGGGCTAGCAAGACGCGGCAGGGCGAACGAAGCTACAGCCCACGAGGAAGCCTGCCGGGGTCCAGCTAGAAGGCTGCTGGAGGAGCCAAGAGCACCACCCCCACCCCTGCATCCAACTCCCCGGCAAATCACCTTGCCGGGGAGAAGATGCAGGTGCAGATGATGGTGCCGCAGCCTGACGGTGACGGTGTGGCTGGTGCTCAACCACAGTCAGAGTCGTCGCCCTCCCGGCCAATGCCGTCGTCATCGCCATCACTGTCCTCCTCGTCGCTATCACTCGAGGAGGAGCTTTCGTCGTCGGTCGAGCTCTTCGCGCAGCACCCTAAACGAGCACCCGAGCTCCCGAAAACCTTGACGGAAAGGAAATCGGCCTCCATTCACTTAAAATGGAAGAACGTGCCCTTCCGACAAGCTATGGGCGCGGGCAACGGTCTTCCAGCCATGGCGGAAGTACATGACATGAGGGGCGGGGAAATCCACGTCCACCCATATGATGCGATTCCTGCAGCCCCTCATGTGTAGTCTCAATGCGCGCGGCTGTTCGAGCTCCATCGCCCTTGCGAATGGGGTGGGCAGACGAACGCGGCCGCGCGGAGGCTTATACAGCCTAATGACAAACTCCAGAGGCTGGTCTCCAATGTGGCCTTCCATCGGGGGAGGGGCGGCCGGTGGGGGCGCAATCAGAGCGCCACCCCGTCCCCCTCGGCCCCGTGCACCACGACAGCCTCGACCTCGTCCTCTCCCACCTCCCCTCATCGTAGGCTCCGTCCCCGCATCTTCGGGGGGAGGAGGGAGACGCTGTCGATCATAAGTTCTCGTCGCCACTTGGGGAGGACCGGACCCCCGACCTCTTACCATGACAGACGTGGGCAACTACAGAAATGGAGAAGGAAGGAGGTGTGGAGGAACATCTCGCACCACGCCCCCTTTTTATAGGCGGGAGTGGTAGGGGGCTGGGTTTTCTTCGTGGAGATGGCCGCCCCGCTCGGCCAGTCTGGCTCCTCCTCGCCAATAGCGGCTCGAAGAATCAAGGCCAACCCCCTACGCCAATCCACAACCCCTGGCTTTCTGCCATGGCACTCATTCCCGCACCCTCCGCATCCGCCACCAACCTTGCGCAATGCATGCAATACATGTGCCAGAAGCACTTGGAGCGGGGAGGGATAGTGGGGTGGCAGTTACCGCCCCATGAACACGGGACGTGGGTAACTCCATGGATCGTGGCCCATTATATCCATCACTGCGGTCGGCATTATGCGATGCGCGGAAGAACCGAAAACTGACCTGGGCTCAGATTAATGAAGTAGCAAAGAAGATCTCAAGGGACAAGCAGCTATTTCCCCCTCGCCTGTGCACAAGATAGGGCCCACCCCGACGACGCCTGGCAGCTCATTTGGGCCAGGCCCGGGGGCTCCTGTCGGTGCAACAAACCCTGGGTCTGTTGCCCAGACTGTGCACAGGCCCGAGACTAAGATTGCAAAATCCAAGACAGGATCAAGATGAAGAGGTAGGCTCTTTGAGGAATCAAAGGGCAGGTTGAGAAGACCAAGTCAAGCCAAGGAGCAAGACACTGCTAAGGGAAAACCTCCCTTGCCGGACAGGAGAGCCTGGCGAGGTCAAGGTTGCCCCGGAAGCAAGCCTCTAGACCGCCCCGGCAGGCCTGCCTGATCCTAAGAAGGCAAAACACCCCGCCAAGGCTTCACCGCCCCACCTCACAGCGACGCAAGTCATCGATCGGTATGGTGTCAAGCCCCAAAATGACTAAGTGGCTGCCTTTTGCCACATGGCAGCCATTTCCTATAGGAATCGCCTCCAAATGACACCCGTCTAGTGATGTGTCATGCAGACAGGAGAGAAGGTGGCCAAACAGCCCGACAAGGCGTGTCGGCCAGGCCATGATGTGACGCTAAGCAGCGCATTTAATGCATACTGCTCTGTCTATAGAGTAGATATGATAGCAATGTTTGCTATCTAATCAGTACACAATGACCGATTTGCCACTGTGGTGACCCCTTGATCTATAAAAGGAGGCCCACGGCAACCATAGAAAGGATTCGAACCCTTGTACACTCATACACTCGTAGCTGCTCTCGCCCTGAAGCAACCCTGCCGGGCAAGAGCACTGCGTTTCCACCACCATCCACCATCAATCCACCAAAGCAGGAGTAGGGTTTTACGCCTCGCGGCGGCCCGAACCTGGGTAAAACTGCCCGTGTGATCTTTGCCGCGCTGCGCTGCGCTCCTCCGCTCTTTGTGCAACGTGCTCATTCCCCCTACCGAACCAAAAGGGGCTCGTGGCCCCATAGGTGGCCGTGGTTTCCCACGACATCCGCTTCGGATGCTTGCGAGGGGGTTAATCGTAAGTAGGAGGTTTGTTCAAGTAAGAACAACACCTAAGCACCGATCCACCCACATATCAAATTATCAAAGTAGCGAACACGAATCAAACCAACATGATGAAAGTGACATGGTGAAATTCCCGTGTACCCTCAAGAATGCGTTGCTTATCATAAGAGACCATTTTGGCCTGTCCTTTGCCACAAAAGGATTGGGCTACCTTGCTGCACTTTATTTACCGTTACCGTTACTTGCTCGTTACAAATTATCTTGCTATCAAACTATTTGTTACCAACTATTTCAGTGCTTGCATAAAATACCTCGCTGAAAACCACTTGTCATTTCCTAATACTCCTCGTTGGGTTCGACACTCTTACTTATCGAAAGGACTACGATCGATCCCCTATACTTGTGGGTCATCAAGGATTGTCACCTGTTACTATGGAAAACAATCCTTTGAGGGGTTTGTTTGGGGTATATTCACCTCGACCGGAAGCACAATTAGTTGCCTCTCAACCTACTACACCTACTGAAAATATTGGTTATGAAATTCCTTCGGGTATGATAGAACAACAGCTAGCTAATCCTTATGCAGGAGATGGAACTGAACATCCTGATATGCACATGATCTATGTGGATGAAATTTGTGGATTATTTAAGTTTGCAGGTTTGCCCGGAGATGAAGCTAAGAAGAAGGTTTTCCCTTTATATTTGAAGGGAAAAACATTGACATGGTATAGGCTATGCGATGATATTGGATCTTGGAACTGGAACCTATTGAAATTGGAATTTCACCAAAAAATTTATCCTATGCATCTAGTTCATCATGATCGGAATTATATATATAATTTTTGGCCTCGTGAAGGAGAAAGTATCGCTCTAGCTTGGGGGAGGCTTAAGTCAATGTTATATTCATTCCCAAATCATGAGCTCTCTAGAGAAATTATCGTTCAGAATTTTTATGCTCGGCTTTCTCATGATGATCAATCCATGCTCGATACTTCTTGTACTGGTTCTTTTATCAAGAAGACTATTGAATTTAGGTGGGACCTTTTAGAAAGAATTAAATGCAACTCTGAAGATTGGGAACTCGGCGAAGGTAAAGAGTTAGGTATTAAGCTTAAGTTTGATTGTGTTAAATCTTTTATGAATACCGATGCTTTTCAGAAGTTTAGTACTAAATATGGACTTGACTCTGAGATAGTAGCCTCTCTCTTTGAATCATTTGCTACTCATCTTGATCTCCCAAAGGATAAGTGGTTTAAATATCACCCACCAATTAAAGAAGAAATTAAAGAACCGGCCATAGTTAAAGATGAAACTATTATTTACATTGTTGACCTAGTTGTTCCTATTGCTTACATTAAAAAGCCACCTTTCCCTGTTAGGATAAAGGAACATGCTAAGGTTTCAACTGTGGTTCGCAAAAGTAATATTAAAGCACCTAAACCTTCTGAGCAAATTAAAGTGGAACCTAGTGTTGCTATGGTTGAAGATCTCCTGGTAGAAAATATTGAAGGGCATGTTATTTACTTGTCGGGGTAATTGACCACGAGTACCCCGAAGACGGCGAGACAATATTTCAATACATCGGGGCTAGCAAAGCCCCTCAGTCCGACTGCTCAGGCCGCCCTAGGTGGCCCCCTGTCCGACTGCCCGGGCCGACTTGCCACCCGGCCTGCTCTCCGTCCGGCTGCTCCAGCCAGCCTGCTGCGCGGAGTCAACCGCTGCTCCGACCCGACACCGACAAGACCCCGATGAGACGGCCGTACCCGGCACTGCTGGTGAATAGTAGAACACTGTGTACGCGTCACCTCAGCCATCATGTACAGTGTCACTTGTCCCTAGGCACTATTTATGAAGTGACCCAGGAGACAAGCGTGACAACTGGCCATGCCCACACCCATGCTCTCCACCTAGCTTACATGCTAAGCTAGCCACACTATAAAAGGAGCCAACCATCCATCCATCCAGCCACGGCCAGAAGGGCTCCCACGCATGAGCACACACATGCTCCTACTCACACATGCATGCCCAGGCACATGCGGCAACAAGCCATGGCCATGCACACACTTGTGCTCATATACATATACGAGGCCAGATGCCTATGGCACTGACCTCAGATATAGCTCTAGGAGCACTCTGTACCAGATATACCACATATATTCAGACATGCAGGAGTAGGGGTATTATCTCTCCGGAGAGCCCCGAACCTGGGTAAACTAGCGCGTGCTACTCGCATACCCGTCCTCGGATATTCCAGTGGCAGTCTTTCCCTCACCTTAAGCCACCCTGTGGCATCTGTCGCCTCGCAACCCCCCTGTGAGAATATCACGATAGTTCGCGCCCACCGTGGGGCAAGCTGTTGCTGGAATCGCAGTCCGGGCGGGACCATCTTCGTCTTCACCGCCGCGATGTCGCGCCGTCTCTCCGATAGCGGTCGGGGGCTCGACATCGACATTCCCCCGGAATGGCCGCGAGGGGCGGTGCGTCCTCGCCGTCGGCCTCGCCTTCTTCATCACCACCGCGACGTCGCCGCCTCTTCGGCGCCGGTCGAGGGCTCGACATAAGCACGCCCTCGGCGCGTCCGTGCTGGGCGGTGCTTCTTCATCACCCGTCGTCAGTTCGCGAGTGCCGCTTCGGCCCCGGCTCCGCACCGTCTCTGTCTGCGCGCGTGTGTCGCCGCCGCCTCTCTTCCGTTGGCCACGTCCGTCCGCGCGCCGCTCCGCCCACGGCCGCGCGTCCGCTCCTTTTCCGCGCCGCGTCTAGCTCCGGCCGGAATGCATGTTCGCTCCTTCATATATCATCTATACAAGCTAGCTAGATGCAAGTCAAACAATGGTCAAACCATTAGCCAAACGCGCATCAGACAATGACCATGCACTACCCAGATAATCCGCAGACACGAGCGCGGTTTGCTGCTAACTAAATACGCTGCTGCCTGTCCGGACGCTGCAGCGCTGGCCGGCTAACATGGCCGCGGTGCTGACCTACTGTTAGCGTGGCCAGGGCGCGTGTGCGCGGCGGCGGTCAGCATCGGGTCGCCTGACCTCGCGCTGCTCCTTGTTGTTGCCGTGCCGCCCGGGTCCTCCGCTCCACGCCCGTCCAGCCCAAGCCGCTGCATCGCTCCTCCACGCGTTCCCTCCCCGCACAGGCGCTAGCTGCAGCTCCTGTTCGTGCGGGCTGCCTGCTCTGCTCCGCACCCGAGCGCCTCCACCGGCCGCTCCCCGCGCATCGGCTCTGCCCCGCCCTCTGCATCGTGCCCGCTCCGCTCCAACGCGCACGCGGCTCCACTCCGCGGCTGTGCGCTGAGGCGCCCGCACGCACCCGGCCGGTTGCTCCTCCACCTCGCTCCGCGTTCGCGACCGGTCTCTGCACCCGGTGGCTAGGCGGGCCGCCTCACGCCGCCCGCGCCGACTGCCACCCCTGCCGGCTTCCACGGCGCCGCCTGCCGCGACCGGCTGCCCTAGCGCCTACGCCCCGCGCCGCCTGCCGCGGGCAGGATGCCGGCCACGCCGCGCCGACTGCTCCTCCTGCGTCCGCCTGCTGGCCCCGGCCGGCTCCTGCTCCGTGCTCCCGCTGGGTTGCCGCCCCGCGCCTCCGGCTCCTTCTACGAGCGCGCCCAGGCCGGCTGCTCCGCCTCCCCGCCTATCGGCTGCGCCAAGCGCGCCGTCCTGCCGGGTACAGAGAGAAAAGGAAAGAAGGAAGCAGGGAGCCGGCTGAGAAGAAACAGAGAAAAGGGCCGGCTGCCCGAGATCTGGCCAAAAAAGTCAATGGCCGACTCCCCGCCTGGCCGCCTCTGCCTGCGGCCGGCTGCCGCCCGCCCCGGCTCTGCACCCCGCCGAGTTGCGCCCCAGCCGACTGCTCCGTGCAGAATAGAAAACGGGCCGCCTGCCCAATGGCCGGGTGGGAGAAAAAGAAAGAAATAGAAAGGGCCGGGTGTCCAGCCAGCCAGCTGAAAAAAAAAGGAGTCTGACTACCGGGACGGTAAAAAGAGACAAAGAAAAAGATTTTGTCCGGCAGCCAGCAGCAGGCCAAAGAGACAGGAAAAGATTTTGTCCGGCTGCCAGCAGCCGGTAGAAGAGAAAACGTCCGAGAAGAAAAAGTGTCCATCCGGCTGCCAGCAGCCGGCCGCAGAGAGAAAAGATTTTTGTCCGGCTACCAGAAGCCGGCCAAAGAGAAAAAGAAGATGACGTACGTCTGCCCGTCCGCCTGCTTCGCCACTCGGACGGCCAGACGTGACTCAACCCGCCTGCCTGCTTCAACACCGGGCCGGCTGGAGAGCCCGCCCGACTGCCCGTCCGCCTCGACTCCCGTTCGATCGAGCCCGACCGGCCGGGACCCCCTTCGAGAACCCAGAGGCTCGAAGGCTACCCCTAGCAGGTGCGCCGACGCGCTCTGCGAGCGCCGAGCCGCGCCGGCTGTCTTCGGCAAACTCCGCCTCAACTGCGCCAAAAGCAATGTGAGCTCCTCACCCGCATGATTTTGCACCACGCAAACACGGACAACCCCGAGCGATGCTCGGACGGCTATCTCCCCATTTTATTACAGTTGCATCACTGTTCGCCCTGGCGCCAGCCAGAGTTGGCCTGGAGGCTGGCCGCTTGGCCTGAGACGTTTGTTCCTACAGACGGCCTAGTAGCATGCGCGGTACCAAAGGCTTACTCTTAGTCACAGACCGCAGATCGGCTGTTCGGCTAGCAAGAGCAAACGCTAGAGGCCACCCACGCGAAAAAATGTCTCGGGAGAAAAACGGTTCGGGCGACCCGGCCGTTTGCTTTATGAGTATCTGCTCAGTTAAATCCGCTCCCAGTGTCTGAGTACTGTACACTCCACCCCGCGGCCCACTCTCAGCCATGGACCGCAGAGCGGCTGCCCGACAAGCGAGAGCGCGAGCCAAAGAGCGGAGGGAACATGAAAAAGATTGAAGGGGGCTCGGACAAAACCGAGTCGGCACCCTCCGCATAAATCTTGCACTGCTAAAAGCAAACATTTGATATATCTGCGTGGAATAACTTTGTCCTTTGCATGATCATTTCTGTGGGGAACCCCCCTCCTCGCCCGGAGGCTCGGAGGCTACACCCAGTGGGTGCGCCGGCGCGCCCCCAGTGGAAGCAAGCTGCGCCGGCTGCAACCCGTAATCGACTGTCATCAACACCATCAGTCGGCAGACTCCGCGTCCGCGCACGACAGCATCAGTCGGCGGACTCCGAGTCCGCGCCTGACAGCATCAGCCGGCGGACCCCGCGTCGGCGCCCGGCAGGGCCCTGCACCCATCAGCCGGCGGACCCCGCGTCCGTGCCCGGCACCCTTGACGTCATCGTCAGCTTCATCATCAACAACAAGACCCTCCGCCCAACTTTTCCAAAGTTGCCCGGAGGCTCGGAGGCTACACCCAGCAGGTGCGCTTGCGCGCCCCTGCTCGGAACATGCCGCGCCTATTGCACGCCCGCCGTCGGCTGCAACCGGCCCCTCGACGCCATCATCTGCACCAACAACCACGAAAATCCTCCGCCCAACTTTTCCAAAGTTGCCCGGAGGCTCAGAGGCTACACCCAGCGGGTGCGCTTGCGCGCCCCCACCGGAAGCAAGCCGCGTCGGCTGCTGTCCGCAGCCGGCCGTCATCGACATCTTCTACATCAACACACGCTAAAAACCTCCGCCCAACTTTGCCAAGTTGCCCAGAGGCTCGGAGGCTACTGTCGGGATAATTGACCACGGGTACCCCAAAGACGGCGAGACAATATTTCAAGACATCGGGGCTAGCAAAGCCCCTCAGTCCGACTGCTCAGGCCGCCCTAGGCGGCCCCCTGTCCGACTGCCCGGGCCGACTCGCCACCCGGCCTACTCTCCGTCCGGCTGCTCCAGCCGGCCTGCTGCGCGGAGTCAACCGCTGCTCCGACCCGACACCGACAAGACCCCGACGAGACGGCCATACCCGGCACTGCTGGTGAATAGTAGAACACTATGTACGCGTCACCTCAGCCATCATGTACAGTGTCACTTGTCCCTGGGCACTATTTATGAAGTGACCCAGGAGACAAGCGTGACAACCGGCCATGCCCACACCCATGCTCTCCACCTAGCTTACATGCTAAGCTAGCCACACTATAAAAGGAGCCAACCATCCATCCATCTAGCCACGGCCAGAAGGGCTCCCACGCATGAGCACACATATGCTCAAACTCACACATGCATGCCCAGGCACATGCGGCCACAAGCCATGGCCACGCACACACTTGTGCTCATATACATATACGAGGCCAGATGCCTATGGCACTGACCTCAGATACAGCTCCAGGAGCACTCTGTACCAGATATACCACATATATTCAGACATGCAGGAGTAGGGGTATTATCTCTCCGGAGAGCCCCGAACCTGGGTAAACTAGCGCGTGCTACTCGCATACCTGTCCTCGGATATTCCAGCGGCAGTCTTGCCCTCACCTTAAGCCACCCTATGGCATCTGTCGCCTCGCAACCCCCCTGTGAGAATACCACGACATAACTTTTGTGATGAAGCTGCTAGAATTGCCAAAACCGATGAAAAAGATAAACATAGACCTATTGTTGGCATGCCTGTTGTCTCAGTTAAAATAGGAGTTCATTGTTATCATGGTTTATGTGACTTAGGTTCTAGCGTGATTGCTATTCCTTTTACCTTATACCAAGAAATTATGGATGACATAGCACCCGTTGAAATAGAAGACATAGATGTTACTATTAAACTTGCTAATAGAGACACCATCACACCACTTGGGATTGTTAGGGATGTTGAAGTCTTGTGTGGGCAAATAAAATACCCTACTGATTTTCTAGTTCTTGGTTCCCCACAAGATGACTTTTGTCCCATTATCTTTGGTAGACCCATCTTGAACACTGTCAATGCTACTATAGATTGTCATAAACAAACTGTCAGTGTTCGCTTTGGTGATGAGTCTCATGAATTTAATTTTTTCCAAGTTTAATAGACAACCTCATAGAAAGAATTACCTAGTAAGGATGAAATACTTGGTCTTGATTCTATTGTCGTGCCTCCTACTAATCCACTAGAACAATATTTGCTAGACCATGAAAATGATATGCATATGCATGAAAGAAATGAAATAGATAAAATTTTCTTCGAAAAACGACCTCTGCTCTAACACAATTTGCCTATCAAAACTCTTGGAGGTCCTCCTCCACCTAAAGGTGACCCTTTGTTTGAACTAAAACAATTACCTGACACTTTGAAATATGCTTATCTTGATGAGAAAAAGGTATATCCTGTTATTATTAGAGCTAACCTGTCAGAACATGAAGAAGAAAGATTATTAAAAACTCTGAGGAAGCACCGTGCTACTATTGGATATACTCTTGATGATCTTAAGGACATTAGTCCCACTCTCTGTCAGCACAAGACTAATATGGAACCTGATGCCAAACCCGTTGTTGATCATTAACGACCTTTGAATCCTAAGATGAAAGAAGTGGTAAGAACTGAAATACTCAAGCTTCTGGAAGCAGGTATAATCTATCCCATAGCTGATAGTAGATGGGTAAGTCCCATTCATTGTGTCCCTAAGAAAGGAGGTATCACTGTTGTTCCTAATGATAAAAATGAACTTATCCCACAAAGAATTGTTAGTGGCTATAGAATGGTAATTGCTTTTAGAAAATTAAATAAAGCAACTAGAAAAGATCATTACCCTCTACCTTTTATTGATCAAATGTTTTAAAGCTGATCTAAGCACACACACTTTTGTTTTCTTGATGGATATTCTGGTTTCTCTCAAATACCTGTTTCACAACCTGATCATGAGAAAACCACATTTACTTGCCCTTTTGGAACTTATGCTTATAGACGTATGCCTTTTGGTTTATGCAATGCACCTGCTACCTTTCAAAGATGTATGACTACTATATTCTCTGATTTTTGTGAAAAGATTTTTGAGGTTTTCATGGATGATTTTTCTGTTTACGGAACTTCTTTTGATGATTGCTTAAGCAACCTTGATTGAGTTTTGCAGAGATGTGAGCAAACTAATCTTGTCTTGAATTGGGAGAAGTGCCACTTTATGGCTAATGAAGGTATTGTCTTGGGTCATAAAATTTCTGACGAGGTATTGAGGTGGATAAAGCTAAAGTTGATGCAATTGAGAAAATGCCATGTCCTAGAGATATCAAAGGTATTTTTAGTTTCCTTGGTCATATTGTTTCTATTGGAGGTTTATTAAAGACTTCTCTAAAATTTCCGGGCCTCTTACTAATCTTTTACAAAAGGATGTTCCATTTGTTTTTGATGATGATTGTGTAGAAGCCTTTGAAACACTTAAGAAAGCCTTAACTTCTGCACCTATTGTTCAACAATCTGACTGGAACTTGCCTTTTGAAATCATGTGTGATGCTAGTGATTATGTTGTTGGTGCTGTTCTAGGACAAAGAGTTGATAAGAAATTGAATGTTATTCATTATGCTAGCAAAACTCTAGACGGTGCCCAAAGAAATTATGCTACTACTGAGAAAGAATTTTTAGCAGTTGTGTTTGCTTGTGATAAATTCATATCTTACATTGTTGATTCCAAAGTAATTGTTCACACTGATCATGCTGCTATAAAATATCTTATGGAAAAGAAAGATGCTAAACCTAGACTCATTAGGTGGGTACTCTTGCTACAAGAATTTGATTTACATATCATTGATAGGAAAGGAGCTGAGAACCCCATAGCTGATAACTTGTCTAGGTTAGAGAATATTCTTGATGACCCACTACCTATTGATGATAGCTTTCCTGATGAACAACTAGCTGCAATAAATTTTTCTCATAATACTCCTTAGTATGCTGACTATGCTAATTACATTGTTGCTAAATACATACCACCTAGTTTTACATACCAACAAAAGAAAAAATTCTTCTACGATTTAAGACATTACTTTTGGGATGACCCACATCTTTATAAAGAAGGAGTAGATGGTATTATTATACGTTGTGTACCTGAGCATGAACAGGAATAAATCCTACGGAAATGTCACTCCGAAGCTTATGGAGGGCATCATGCAGGAGATAGAACTGCTCACAAGGTATTGCAATCTGGTTTTTATTGGCCTACTCCCTTCAAGGATGCCGGTAAGTTTGTTTTATCTTGTGATGAATGTCAAAGAATTGATAATATTGGTAAGTGTCAAGAAATGCCTATGAATTATTCACTTGCTATTGAACCATTTGATGTTTGGGATTTTGATTATATGGGACCATTTCCTTCCTCTAACGGGTATACTCATATTTTGGTTGCTGTTGATTATGTTACTAAGTGGGTGGAAGCTATTCCAACTAGTAGTGCTGATCATAATACATCCATGAAAATGCTAAAAGAAGTTATTTTCCCAAGGTTCGGAGTCCCTAGATATTTAATGACTGATGGTGGTTCACACTTTATTCATGGTGCTTTCCGTAAAATGCTTGCTAATTATGATGTTAACCATAGAATTGCATCACCCTATCATCCTCAATCTAGTGGTCAAGTTGAACTTAGCAATACAGAAATAAAACAGATATTACAAAAAACTGTCAATAGGTCAAGAAAGAATTGGTCTAAGAAATTGGATGATGCACTGTGGGCCTATAGAACAACATATAAAAATCCTATGGGTATGTCCCCCTATAAAATGGTTTATGGAAAAGCTTGTCATTTACCTCTAGAGTTAGAACATAAAGCTTATTGGGCAATTAAAGAACTCAACTATGATTTCAAACTTGCCGGTGAAAAGAGGTTATTTGATATTAGCTCATTAGATGAATGGAGAAACCAAGCTTATGAAAATGCAAAGTTATTTAAAGAAAAGGTCAAAAGATGGCATGACAAAAGAATCCAAAAGTGGGAATCCAAAGTGGGAGAATATGTTCTCTTGTACAACTCTCATTTCAGATTCTTTGCAGGAAAACTTCTCTCTAAATGGGAAGGACCATATATCATCGAGGAGGTTTATCGCTCCGGAGCTATCAAGATCAATAATGCCGAAGGTACTAACCCGAAGGTAGTCAATGGGCAAGGAATTAAGCACTATATCTCAGGTACGCCTATTAATGTTGAAAGCAATATTATCCAAACCATGACATCGAAGGAACACATAAAAGAAACCTTCCGGAACACTCCAGAATACTAAAAAAGAGGAGGTACATGATACGGTAAGTAAACGGCCTCCAAAAAATCCGCAAAAATATTTTTTGTCAGTTTTGGAATATTACAAAAATTAGGAAAATAATGAACAACCAGGAAGGAAACCGAGGAGGGCACAAGACACCAGGGCGTGCCTGGCTTGCCTGGCGCGCCCAGGTGGGTTGTGCCCACCTCGGGAACCTTCCCAACTCCTTTTTTCTCCTGTTTGCTTGTTTCCCAAGATAAAAAAATCTATATATACCCCCCGTATGTATTGACCACCACATCGCGAAGAAATCTTCTGTTCTTGTTTCTCGCTATTTTTTTGTCAGATCTGGAAATATATCGTCTCAAGACTCAGAGGATGAGAGCTATGTTGCTAATTATATTGCAAACCCCAAGGTTTACAGAGATGTGGAACATTATGGTTGGACCACGGAGGAAGATGAAGACTATGATCCGAAGGGGAAAGAAGAGACAAGCTCAGATGATGAAGTTCCATTACTCCAACCTGGGGACATGCACGTGGAGTTCAAGAAGTCAAGTCTCCCTAATAAAGCAAAGAAACCTAAGATCCAGTTTATCCCTTTTCATCTCTTATAGGAAAACAAGCAGGAATTATGCAAAAACATATTAAAGTTTGAGCAAGAGATCTATGACTTGAAGGAGGAAAATTCTATCCTCAAGCGTAAGTTGAGGAAGAAGAATGCTACTACCTCATCACCACCACCACCATCATATTCCCCACCAAAGGAGACTTGAGTTCATGGTATGGGCACTCCCCTTGGCTTGTACCAAGATTGGGGGAGGTGCCCCGGTATCGTATCACCACCACTATCTTTGCCTTTATCTATTTTAGTTCGATCTTTAGTTATCCTATGGTCTAGTTCAATAAAAGTTTAGTTCGATCAGTTTTTGAGTGCTTGCTTAGTAATCTACCTATCTATGTAATTGTGTGCGAGATATATAATAAAGTTTAGTTTGAGTTTTTGTTTCTTTACTTCCTTGTTGCAATAAAATAAAAAGAAATAAATGAAAAAGATCATATGCTAATCTTATGGTAAGTAATGACATCACATAAGGAAAAGTATAAGTGGTAAAAATTTGTTGGAGATTGACAAACATAGCATTGGTCAATGATGCAACTCATGAAAGAATTAATAAGGGAAGAGAAGATTCACATGCAAATATACTATCTTGGACATATTTTATGATTGTGAGACCCCATTAAATATTATATGTAAAAATTGTTGACGTTGGACAAGGAATACAATGTAATGAGTTATGCTTGTTCATATCCACATAGAAGTTATATTGTTATAGATCCTTCAACATGTGGTGCTTGCTCAATATCTTTGCTAGCCGAAAATTCTGCACTAAGTACAGATACTACTTGTGCATCCAAAAACCTTAAACCCAAATTCATGCCTTGAGAGTCCACCATACCTACCTATGGATTGAGTAAGATCCTTCAAGTAAGTTGTCATTGGTGCAATAAGGCAATAAAAATTGCTTCTAAATGTGTTGGATCATTTAGTGTAAGAGAAAATTGAGCGTTGTATGGACTTGTGATGGCAAAGTAATAAAAGCGTCAGACTGCATAATAAAGGTTGCTATCATAAGGGGCAATATAACATGACGTTCTTTTGCATTAAGGGATTTGGCATACAAACAAAAAGCACATGGCAACCTCTGCTTCCCTCTATGAAGGGCATATCTTTTACTTTTATGTATTTACTTTTATGCAAGAGTCAAAGTATTCTTCCCTGTTCCTTTTTATTTTATCTTTTGGCAAGCATCATGTGGTGAGGAAAGATCTAAGCACATATATCCAGTTGGATATGAGTGAGCATGGGTTATTATTGTTGACATCACCCTCAAGGTGAATACGTTGGGAGGCGAAACTATAAGCCCCTATCTTTCTATGTGTCCGGTTGAAACTTTTTGCTCATGGGTATGTTGTGAGTGCTAGCAATCATAGAAGATTATATGATGGTTCAGTATGTGGACTTGCCAAAAGGCTCCGATACATGACCCTTCCTAAAAATATGATGAATTGTAGTTGCAAAGCTGACTGAGAACATAGTTTGTTGGTTTTTAATAGAGTTTATGCTTTATACTTCAATGTTGTGATGAATTGTTACTTGTTCATGAGAAGTTATATGATAAAAGTTGTGTGATAAAGTTTTATGTTAAAGTTCTTTGCTGTTATAATAATAATCATGATGCTTCTATGTCAGTATTTTGTTTTTATCGACACCTCTCTCTCTAAGCATGTGGACATGTTTTTCGATATCGGTTCTTCGCTTGAGGACAAGCGAGGTCTAAGCTTGGGGGAGTTGATACGTCCATTTTGCATCATGATTTCCTACTGTTATTTATAATGTTTTTATGCATAATAATGCTTTTTGGAGTAATTCTAATGCCTTTTCTCTCATAATATGCAAGGTTTACACAAAGAGGGAGAATGCTGGCAGCTGGAATTCTGGACCTGAAAAAGCTACGTCAGAATTACCTATTCTGCACATCTCCAAATGAGCTAAAAATTTACGGAGAATTGTTTTGGAATATATAAAAAATACTGGAGCAAATAACCACTGGAGGGGGCCACCCTGGTGAGCACAAGACACCAGGGCGCGCCTGGGCCCCCAGGCTCGCCCTGGTGGGTTGGGCCCTCCTCGGCCCACCTCCGGTGCCCATCTTCTGGTATATAGGTCATTTTGACCTAGAAAAAATCAAGAGAGGACTTTCGGTATGAAGCGCCGCCGTCTCGAGGTGGAACTTGGGCAGGAGCACTTTTGCCCTCCGACGGAGCGATTTCGCTGGGGGAACTTCCCTCCCGGAGGGGGAAATCATTGTCATCGTCATCACCAACAACTCACTCTTCTTTGGGAGGGCCATCTCCATCAATATCTTCAACAACACCATCTCCTCTCAAACCCTAGTTCACGTCTTATGTTTAATCTTTGTACCGGAACCTCAGATTGGTACCTGTGGGTGACTAGTAGTGTTGATTACATCTTGTAGTTGATTACTATATGCTTTATTTGGTGGAAGATTATATCTTCAGATCCATTATGCTATTTAATACCCCTCTAATCTTGAGCATGATTACCATTTGTGAGTAGTTACTTTTGTTCTTGGGGTCACAAGAGAAGTCATGTTGCAAGTAATCATGTGAACTTGATATGTGTTCGTCATATTCTTGATGATATGTGTGTTGTGATTCCCTTAGTGGTGTCATGTGAACGTCAACTACATGGCACTTCACCATATTTGGGCATAAGGGAATGCATTGTGGAGTAGTTATTAGATGATGTGTTGCTAGAGTGACAGAAGCTTAAACCCTAGTTTATGCGCTACTTCGTAAGGGAACGATTTGGATCCAAAAGTTTAATGCTATGGTTAGATTTTATCTTAATACTTTTCTCGTAGTTGCGGATTCTTGCGAGGGGGTTAATCATAAGTAGGAGGTTTGTTCAAGTAAGAACAACACTGATAACCCACAAGTATAGGGGATCGTTTGTAGCCTTCTTCGATAAATAAGAGTGTCGAACCCAACAAGGAGCTAAAGGTAGAACAAAGATTCCCTCAAGTTCTATCGACCACCGATACAACTCTACGCACACTTGGCGTTTGCTTTACCTAAAACAAGTATGAAACTATTTTGCAAGAATAAAACTACGAGTACTTTGCAAGAATAAAACTACGAATAAATTGCAAGGTAATAAAAGTGGATAGCTTTTGTCAACAAGAAGGTCATTTGTCCCTAGGCAATCGATAACAAGTACCGGTAATCATTCTTGTAATTTTATATGAGGGAGAGGCATGAGCTAACATACTTTCTCTACCTGAATCATATGCACTTATGATTGGACCCCTAGCAAGCATCCGCAACTACTAAAGATCATTAAGGTCATGAAACCCAACCATAGCATTAAGTATCAAGTCCTCTTTATCCCATACGCAACAACCCACCGACTCGGGTTTAAGCTTCTGTCACTCTTGCAACCCACCATAAGCGAATCATGAACGTATTGCAACACCCTACAACGGGGGTCCCTCACATTAGCGCGAGACGGAGGGAACCGTAGGACAGCACCATAAATAAAATATACAATCATACCAACCTATATCATGATTAACCCATAGGACAAAACGGATCTACTCAAACATCATAGGATAGCCAAATATCATTGGGAAATAATATATGGAGTTGAGCACCATGTTTAAGTAGAGATTATAGCGGACAGAAGGGGTGTTACACCACTGCATAGAGGGGGAGAGAGTTGGTGTTGATGGTAGCAAGATTGTTGATGTAGATCGCCGTCACGATCCTTGCCCCGGCGGCACTCCGGCGCCACCGGGAGAGAGGGGGAGAGAGCCCCCCTCCTTCTTCTTCTTCCTTGGCCTCCCCCCTAGATGGAAGGAGAGTTCCCCCTCTGTTCTATGGCCTCCATGGCGGCGGAGGGGCGGGAACCCCTCCAAGATTGGATCTCCCTCTCTGTTCTCTTCTGTTTCGCGTTCCCCAGATTTGGCCGAAAACCGTTTCTTATATTCCCGGAGATCCGTAACTCCGATTGCACTGAGATTTTAACATGAATTTTTTCTGGATATAAGCTTCCTTGCGCCTGAAGTAGAGCTCCAACCGACATCCAAGGAGGGCACAACCCACCAGGGCGTGCCTGGCCCCTAGGGCGCGCCGTGGTGTCTTGTGGGGGCTGTGGGCCCCCGTTTGTGTTGATTCCAATTCCCAAAAATCACATATATTCCAAAATAATTCTCCGTAAATTTTTATCGCGTTTGGACTTCGTTTGATATGGATTTTCTATGAACCAAAAAACATGCAACAAACAGGAACTGGCACTGGGCACTGTATCAATAGGATAGTCCAAATAAATCATATAAAATGTTGCTAAAAGTGTATAAAAGTTGTATAATATTGGCATGAAACAATCAAAAATTATAGATACGACGGAGATGTATCAGCATCCCCAAGCTTAATTCCTGCTCGTCCTCGAGTAGGTAAATGATAAAAAAGATAATTTTTGATGTGGAATGCTACCTAACATAAACTTGATCATATGTCTAGTCATGGCATGAATATTAAGACACGAGTGATTCAAAGAAATAGTCTATAATTTGACATAAAGACATCAATACTCAGGCATCCCAACAAACAATCATGTCTTTCAAAATATCAACGCTAAAGAAAGCTATCCCTACAAAATCATATAGTCTTGTTATGCTCTGTCTTCTCGACACAAAGTATTTATCATGCACAACCCCAATGACAAGCCGAGCAATTGGTTCATACTTTTTTAACGCGCTTCAGCTTTTTCAACCCTCACGCAATACATGAGCGCAAGCCATGGATGTAGCACTATAGGTGGAATAGAGTATGATGATAGGGGTAAATATTGAGAAGACAAAAAAGTAAGAAAGTCTCACATCGACGCGGCTAACCAATGGGCTATGGAGATGCCCATCAATTGATATCAATGCGAGGAGTAGGGATTGCCATGCAACGGATGCACTAAAAGCTATAAGTGTATGAAAGCTCAATATGAAAACTAACTGGGTGTGCATCCAACTTGCTTGCTCATGAAGACCTCGGGCATTTGAGGAAGCCCATCATCGGAATATACAAGCCAAGTTCTATAATGAAAAATTCCCACTAGTATATGAAAGTGACTACATAGGAGACTCTCTATATGAAAAACATGGTGCTACTTTGAAGCACAAGTGTGGTAAAAGATAGTAGCAATGCCCCTTCTCTTTTTTTTTTCCTTTTTTTCTTTTTTTTCTTTTTCCTTTTTTTCTTTTTTTTTCTCATTGTCCGGAGTCTCATCCCGACTTGTGGGTAAATCATAGTCTCCATCATCCTTTCCTCACTAGGACATGCTCTAATAATGAATAATGATGATCATCACACTTCTATTTACTTATAACTCAAAAGAAATAAAAATTACAACTCGATACCTAGAACAAAGTATGACTCTATATGAATGCATCTGGCAGTGTACCAGGATGTGCGATGATCTAGCATAACAACTATATCAAAAAATGGACAAGCCATGGAAATATCATGCTAGCTATCTTACGTAAGTGCAAAGCAATATGACAATGAATGCTCAAGTCATCAAAACGGAAGCGGTGGAAGTTGCATGGCAATATATCTTGGAATGGCTATGGAAAGGCCATAAGAGGTAGGTATGGTGGCTGTTTTGAGGAAGATATAAAAAGGATTATGTGTGATAGAGCGTATCATATCACGGGGTTTGGATGCACCTGCGAAGTTTGCACCACATCTCGAGGTGAGAAAGGGCAATGCATGGTACCGTAGAGGCTAGCAAATTGCGAAAAGGTAAGAGTGCGTATAATCCATGGACTCACATTAGTCATAAAGAACTCATATAATTATTGCAAAAGTTTATTAGCCCTCGAAGCAAAGTACTACTACACATGCCCCTAGGGGGATAGATTGGTAGGAAAAGACCATCGCTCATCCCCGACCGCCACTCATAAGGAAGACAATCAATAATAAATCATGCTCCAACTTCATAGCATAACGAGAGACTATACGTGCATGCTTCGGGAATCACAAACCTTAACACCAATATTCTTAATAACCACAACCGTTTACTAGTACCTCCCACATATTCCATCTCTATATCGCAAAACTATTGCAAGGAATCAAACATATCATATTCAGTGATCCATAAGTTTTATGTAGGATTTTATGACTAACCATGCAATTGACCAATTCCTGTTGACTCTCTAAATAGATATAAGTGAAGCATGAGAGTTTAATTCTTTCTACAAAATACCATTCTCTAATAAATATAAGTGAAGCAAAAGAGCATTCTTCAAATAACGGTTTTCTATGTGCAGAGAAACAGGCAATCCAAACTTCAAATAGTATAAGTGAAGCACATGAAGCATTCTATAAAGCCATACTCAAAAGATATAAGTGAAGTGCAATGAGCATTCTATAAATCAACCATCGACTATCTCATACCAGCATGGTGCATAAAATAAAAAAAGAAATATAAACACAAAAGACGCTCCAAGATTCACACATATCACATGAACGAAACGAAGATGAAAACATACCGATACTTGTTGAAGAAAGATGGGATGCCTTCCGGGGCATCCCCAAGCTTAGACGCTTGAGTCTCCTTGAATATTTACTTGGGGTGCCTTGGGCATCCCCAAGCTTGAGCTATTGCCTCTCCTCCTTCTTCTCATATCGAGACCTCCTCGATCTTTGATCACTTCATCCACACAAAACTCAACAGAAGACTGGTGAGATCCGTTAGTATAATAATGCAAATCACTACTCTAAGTACTATTGCAAACCAATTCATATTTTGTTTTTGCATTGTATCTACTGTATTATAACTTTTCCATGGATTATACCACCGATAAAAATTGATAGTTTCATCAAAACAAGCAAAACAATGCATCAAAAACAGAATCTGTCTTAAAAAGGACAGTCTGTAGCAATCTGAACACCTACCATACTTATGTTACTCCAAAAATTCTGAAAAATTAGGAGAAAATAAAAAAATTTATATAGAAAGACTGTGAAAAAGTTTCAGAACCTTTCAACGTTTCAGTAAAAAATGTAAAATCGTGCACTACAGACAAAGTTTCTGTTTTGCACCGCACATACCAACAATCAATCTAATCATCCTAAAGGCAAATCTTGGCACATTATTTTTATAATACAATGGATTTGTACAAGGGTATAATTATTTTTGTTGAAAAGTTTCTGTAATTAAGATTCACAAAGTTTCCATGGGCATGAACAAAGTTCAAGGCTAGCTCCCACTTTCACAATGCTCGTCCCTCTCACTTTCACTTTTCTTTTTGTGAAGTTTTAAGTTCCCCTCTATATTTTTTTGTTTTTAAACTTTATAAAAGCACTCAATAGAAATAAATGACTCTCTAAAACTTCTGGGTTGTCTCCCTGGCAGTGCTTTCTTTAAAGCCATTAAGCTAGGCATAAAGTGCTCAAGTAATGAATCCACCCGGATACCAAGGTATATCAAAGCCAATTTTAATTAACAATGCTTTGGCATTTAGTAGTGAGAACAAAGCAACATATATCATGCAATGATGAAGTCTAACTCTCTTCCTATGCATCGACATGTCATAAAAGAACAATTCATGCACATCAAGTAAAGGCCAATACATAGCATAAGCAGTTTCTTGCAATTTTATCGCGTTGGAAACATAGAGAGGCGGAGATATAGTTCCTCTCTCATAATAATTGCAAGTAGGAGCAGCAAGCACATGCATATTATATTCATCAAAATCATCATGTGTAGTGTTCGAACGCAACCCATCAATATAATCCTTAATAAGAGCAAACTTCTCCAATATAGTGTAGTTTGGAGAATTCAAAAAGATAATAGGACTATCATGTGTGGGTGCAATAGCAACAATTTAATTTTTAACATAAGGAACAATAGCAAGTTCATCTCCATAAGCATAATTCATATTGGCATCAAGGCAACAAGCATAGCAATCAACAAGTTCATCAAAAAGGGATATTTCAAATGAATCAACGGGATCATAGCAATTATCATAGCTTTCATCCTTCGGTAAGAATGAAGGGGCATTCAACAATGTATGAGTTGAAGAGTTACTCTCATTAGAAGGTGGGCACGGGTGATCAATCCGCTCTTCCTCCGCTTGTTCTTCGCTCTCGTCATCATCTTTTTCATCCAGTGAGCTCATAGTTTCATCAATTTCTTCCTCCATAGACTCCTACAAAATATTAGTCTCTTCTTGGACAGCGGAGACTTTCTCAATAAATACATCAATATCGTAATTCAATTTATAATTGTCATAGCAATATTTAAGGATAGCAAAATTTTTAGGTCTATAAACTGAATCATCAAAATCTTCAAACTTTTCAAACAAAGATTCAATTTCATAAGCACCCTTAAAAGCAACAAATTCTTCTATTCGTTCCACATAATAGTAATCATATCTACCATTAGCATAAGAAGCTAAGGTTTCATTGTCATTAAATTTGCATGAAAAGGGAAGGTGTGGAGCATTCATCCTAGAGCAACAAGTATAATCATATCTAGAGCATAGATTCCAAGCATACCATTTCAACATATGAATTTGATCCCATAAGAGTTTCCCTTTTTGTGTCAAGCGATAATCCCTAAAGTATTCACGTTGATCCAACGTGTCTCCCATTGTCAAGTTGAACGGGTTTTTCTCAAGATTATCAAAGTGGTGCATAATATCTTTCACATAACAAGCATCGAGGGTTATAGGACGTTCCCCATCTCCATGAGTAGCAAGTACAACTAATTTTTTTGGTGTTTCATGTTCCATATCCATAACTAAAGATAGAGAACAACTTAGAACAGGAAATAAAAACTACTTAGTGATAAAGCAAACAAGCACACACGAGAATATTCACCCCACGCTATTGCTCCACGACAACGGTACCAGAAAAATGTCTTGATAACCCACAAGTATAGGGGATCATTTGTAGCCTTCTTCGATAAATAAGAGTGTCAAACCCAACGAGGAGCTCAAGGTAGAACAAATATTCCCTCAAGTTCTATCGACCACCGATACAACTCTACGCACACTTGACGTTTTCTTTACCTAAAACAAGTATGAAACTATTTTGCAAGAATAAAACTATGAGTACTTTGCGAGAATAAAACTATGAATAAATTGCAAGGTAATAAAAGTGGATAGCTTTTGTCAACAAGAAAGTCATTTGTCCCTAGGCAATCGATAACAAGTACCGGTAATCATTCTTGTAATTTTATATGAGGGAGAGGCATGAGCTAACATACTTTCTCTACTTGGATCATATGCACTTATGATTGGACCCATAGCAAGCATCCGCAACTACTAAACATCATTAAGGTCATGAAACCCAACCATAGCATTAAGTATCAAGTCCTCTTTATCCCATACGCAACAACCCACCTACTTGGGTTTAAGCTTCTGTCACTCTCACAACCCACCATAAGTGAATCATGAACATATTGCAACACCCTACAGCGGGGGTCCCTCAAGTTTGCGTGAGACGGAGGGCACCGTAGGACAGCACCATAAATAAAATATACAATCATGCCAACCAAGATCACGATTAACCCATAGGACAAAACAGATCTACTCAAACATCATAGGATAGTCAAATATCATTGGGAAATAATATATGGAGTTGAGCACCATGTTTAAGTAGAGATTACAGTAGATAGAAGGGGTGTTACACCGCTGCATAGAGGGGGAGAGAGTTGGTGTTGACGGTAGCAAGATTGTTGATGTAGATCGCCGTCACGATCCTTGCCCCGGCGGCACTCCGGCGCCACCGGGAGAGAGGGGGAGAGAGCCCCCATCCTTCTTCTTCTTCCTTGGCCTCCCCCTAGATGGGAGGAGAGTTCCCCCTCTAGTCCATGGCCTCCATGGCGGCAGAGGTGCGGGAGCCCCTTTGAGATTGGATCTCCCTCTCTGTTCTCTTCTGTTTCGCGTTCCCCAGATCTGGCCGAAAATCGTTTCTTATATTTCCGGAGATCCGTAACTCCGATTGTGCTGAGATTTTAACATGATTTTTTTCCGGATATAAGCTTCCTTGCACCCGAAGTAGAGCTCCAACTGACATCCGAGGAGGGCACAACCCACCAGGGCGCGCCTGGCCCCTGGGGCGCGCCCTGGTGTCTTGTGGGGGCTGTGGGCCCTCGTTTGCGTTGATTCCAAGTCCCAAAAATCACATATATTCCAAAATAATTCTCCATAAATTTTTATCTCGTTTGGACTTCGTTTGATATGGATTTTCTATGAAACAAAAAACATGCAACAAACAGGAACTGGCACTGGGCACTGGATCAATAGGTTAGTCCAAATAAATCATATAAAATGTTGCCAAAAGAGTATAAAGTTTTATAATATTGGCATGAAACAATCAAAAATTATAGATACGATGGAGACGTATCAAACACCTAAGCACCGATCCACCCACATATCAAATTAGCAAACTAGCGAACACGAATCAAACCAACATGATGAAAGTGACATGGTGAAATTCCCGCGTACCCTCAAGAACGCTTTGCTTATCATAAGACACCGTTTTGGCCTGTCCTTTGCCACAAAATGATTGGGCTACCTTGCTGCACTTTATTTACCGTTACCGTTACTTGCTTGTTACAAATTATCTTACTATCAAACTACTTGTTACCGACTATTTCAGTGCTTGCAGAAAATACCTTGCTGAAAACCACTTGTCATTTCCTTCTGCTCCTCATTGGGTTCGATACTCTTACTTATCGAAAGGACTACGATTGATCCCCTGTACTTGTGGGTCATCATGAAGCCATGCACTGGGCCACAGGCAGGCGGGCTTGGGTACTCCCCTTCCTAGAACGCCGACAGACACATCAAGCCGGATGTGTTCCTTCTGACAGATTTCTTTCATAGCACCTTTAGACAAATTCATCCCATTATCAGTGATGATACTATGAGGATAACCAAAGCAGAAGATGAGTTTTTTCACAAACTGAACTGCAGTCACCGCCTCACAATTGCTGACCGGCTCTGCCTGAACCCACTTGGTGAACATGTCAACCGCAACCCAAAGGTTAGTATTTTTGTTCTTAGACCTTTTAAATAGCCCCCATACCGCAAACGACCAGGTTATTGGGATCATTCGCAACTCCCGAGCTGGCACATGAGCCTGTCTCGCAAACTTCTGGTAGCCATCACACTTGCAAACAATGTCCTCCGCTTCAGCATGGGCAGTTAACCACAAAAAACCATGTCTGATAGCCTTGGCCACTAAAGATCTTGACCCGGCATGATGACCACAGTCCCCAGCATGTATCTCTTGCAAAATTTCTCGTCCTTCCTCAGGGAAAACACAGCGCCGAAAGACGCCGGTCACATTGCATCTGTGTAACTCACCATTGATGATAGTCATAAACTTGGACCGTTGGATGATCTGTCGAGCAAATATCTCTTCCTCTGAAGTTCGCCTCGAGTCAAATAAGCCTGATAAGGCCGCGTCCAATCTAGAGTAGCATGGAGAGCCGCCACAAGCTGCCCCTCTGGGTCAGGAATAGCCAGATCCTCTTCCGAAGGTAACTTAACAGAAGGGTTATGTAGCACATTAAGGAACACATTAGGGGGAACCGGCTTACCTGAGATCCTAGCCATGATAAAGCATCAGCCGCCTCATTATGCCGCCGGTCGATGTGATCCACTTGGTATCATTTAAAGTGACCAGCAATATTCACTACAAAAAAAAGACACATCCGTGAGATTTTGGCCCGAACAAAAAAAATTCTATCATGCTTATGACACTTCTATGACGATAATTGTGAGAAAACCATGTATCAACATAGATGTGGTGGGCTCCTACTTCTATGACAAAAAATCATGACAGAAAATGGGCTTTTTGTCCTGGGCGGGCTAGGGACGCACCTGCATGAAATTCTTTGGGCCGTCCATGACATAAAAAATTGTGGTAGAAGTGAGGGCGAGGAAATTTTCGCGGAGTTCCCGGTTATGGTGGGTTGGTCGGGGCCGAGCGATGCACTGTGGTTTGCGCTTTTCTCTCGTACGCGCGCGTGGTGTGAGCCGTGTCACTATCACTGAACCCGAGCGAGAGGCGTTCACTTACTGAACCCGAGCGATCGCATGCTGGTACGTACTGAAGCCGATCGATCAATCCCTTCGCTGCTAACTGGACCTGACCGACTCCTTTGCTACTAACTGAACCCGATCGATCGCTGCTGCTACTTACTGAAGCCGATCGAACCCCGTGTGAGACATAGCTAGCCGGTTGGGTTGCCTCTGGATGAACAGTGCCTGTTGCTGCCGCGCGCGCAATACGTAGAATGAGTCGAGACGTGGTGTGTCGAGCCGGTTGGGTTGGTTGTGGATGAACAGTTCCCGGTGGGGGTTGGATGAATAGGACCCTGGCCATGTCTAGGTTGTTGCCGCTGGATGAACAGGACCCCGAGGTAGTACGCGGCTGCCGCTGGATGAATAGGACCCTGTGGTTGTATGCCATTGCCGCTAGATGAACAGGACTCCGAGGAGGACGCCACACACCCAGCCGGTTGGGGTGGATGAACAGGACCCCGTGGAGCCTGGATGAACAGTAGCCCGTGGAGTCCCGTTTTGCGGTACGCCACACTCCCCTCCGATGAACATACCCCGTTTCGACAGTAGGCGATTGAGAGAATTCTGTTTCCTCCGTTTTGCGGTACGCCAGACCCCTCCTGATGAACAGGACCCCATTTCGACCGTACGTGGTTGGAGAGAAGTCTGTTTCTTCCGTTTTGCGGTACGCAAGACCCCTCCCGAGGAACAGGACCCCATTTCGACCGTAGGCGGTCAAAGAGAACTCCATTTCCTCCATTTTGTGGGATGTGAGACCCCGAGTCGATGAACAGGACCCCATTTGGGTTGTTCCGTCCAAGTCGGTTGGCTCCCGATGAACAGGACGCATTCCGACCCAGTCGCTTGCCTCTCGATGAACACGATGCGGTTTCCTCCGTTCCGACCCAGTTGGTTGGCTGCAGATGAACAGGACACCATCGTTGTACGCGTTTGAGACCCCGCCCGTATGTACGTACATAGCCATATTTACTTTCTTGCAGCGTGGTTGTACGTACATGTACACGATTTATACAGGACTGCCTCAACTGCTACGTCACACATGCCGCTCCTTGCTCGGCCACGGTTCATCCTTGCAGAGAGACCGATCGACCAGTATGTATGTACACGTTTGCGACCAGAGTGACAACCCTACGTACGATTCGACCGGGTGGGTCCCAGCTATCAGGGAGGATAAGGAGGCACTTCCTTGCGTGCGAAGATATAGCTGATCGGTCCCAACTGTCAGGGGGACGAATCATTTGTTTGCCTGTAATAAGGACGCACTTCCTTGCGTGCAAAGATGTAGCTGTTGGGCCCAGCTGTTAGGGGGAGAAACCATTATTTTTTAGTGTAAAAAGGATGCAGTTGCACGCGTGCATCCATGGGCGTGGTGCATCCCCACTGTCAGCCTCTCCACATACAGTCATCTTCCAATGACTCTCGTTTGTTGACCACGTTGACCACACCGTGCCGAGCGCACCAAGGCCGGTGGACAACGGCAAGGCCCCAGACTGGAACGACCTGGAGATGGGGAAGACGCGGCAGTGGAGTCACAGACAGAGAGGAGTGGGAAACTTGACTGGTTCGGGTACAGAGTAGGCCTACACTCGGCAGAGAATAATAGGAGGTGCGGAGGAGCGGAGGGATGGCCTGGCCGTCGGTTGGGTAGCGTTTCGCTACGAGGCACGCGAAACAGCACTGTTGGACGCCGGAAGCTCGAGCACGCGGTCCCCACAAGCTGGAGGAAGAAGATGAGAGATTGAAGAAGAATGCCGGCCGTTGGATGTAAATCCAACGCCTTTCTTAGGCTTTGACCTTTGTATTTTTTTTTGCGAAAGTGCTTAGGCGTCGACCTACTGGCCCACATGTCAGCTAGTCCATTTGGTTTTTTTAGTCCATTTGGTGGGCTGGGTGAAACAATGATGTAGACTCTATGCAACCCATTTTATATATTATGTTGGAATTTAAAGCCCATTTGCATTTTTTCGAAATCCACGGATGTCGGGGTACACAAACAGGGGTGTATGTTCCCCCTAACTTGTGCACGGACAGCAGGCCTCTGGCCCAGCAGCACCAAGCATCCAAGTCGAGACCAAGCCAGAGGGATTGCTCTTTGAGAAATCAAAGGGCAGATCAACAAGACCAAGACAAGCCAAGGCAGCAAGATATCACTAAAGGAAATCCTCCCTTGCCGGGCAGGCGAGCCCGGTCAGGTTGAGGCCGCCCCGAGGATGAAGCTGATATTTCCCCGGCAGGCTTGCCGGGGCCACTGGTGGCCTACCACCCTGCCAAGGCTCCACCGCTCCACCGCATCGCAACGCAAGTCACCCATCGGTGCGGTGTCGAACCCTCAGATGATTAAGTGGCTGCTATTTGGCACGTGGTAGCCATTTGGAAGGAAGATTACCTCCATGTGACACCCGTATAGAAGCGTGTCAAGCGGACAGGTGGAAGATGGTTAAGCGGTGCGGCAGGCTTGCCGGGCTGCATCCATAGCGTGACACCTAGGAGTGCATTTAATGCACTTTGTCCTAACTACCAGAGTTAGGTATGATAGCACTGTTTTCTATCTAATCATTGGATAAAGACTGTTTTGCCATTGTGGTAACCCCTTAGCCTATAAAAGGAGGGTCATGGCAGCCTTAGAAAGGATTCGGACCCTCGTGTACTCATACGCGCGTAGCTGCTCTCCCCGAGGCGAGCTTGCCGGGCTTGAGCACTGCGTGTTCATTGCGGTCCCTCCATCAATCCACCAAAGCAGGAGTAGGGTTTTACGCCTCGCGGCGGCCCGAACCTGGGTAAAAACCACAAGCGTCACCTCCGCCATGCTGTTTCACGTCCTCCGCTCTTTGTGCATCGTGATCCTCCCCTCGCCGAACCACAAAGGGGCTCATGGTCCCATAGGTGATCGTGTCACACCACGATATCTTTGGCGCGCCAGGTAGGGGGTTGTGCGCGTGCGAACCCGAGGTCGTGAACCACGTGTCAAGCTGCGCCATCATCGGCATCGACGCTCATACCGCCGACGGCTTTTGAGGAGAAAGGCGACGTCGCCCCCTCATTCTGTCCATCCGAGGTCCTGTCGCCCATCTCCTCCGCAGCCGCGGTGGCGGCAGGAGCAGAAGGTGGCGGCGATGCGACTGTCCCGAACGGCTCAGGCGACATAGCCACCATGCTACCCCTGTCCAAGGAAAGGAGCAAGGGATGCGGCAGCGCCGCCTCCTCGCGATTTCACGCTGAATATACCGGTGCTTGAGAGAATCGCTGAGGCAAGCAGGAAAAATGGTACATGGTCTCCTCCTCCTCCACTCTCGCTTGTTGACGATCGAGCCATACAGGGGTAGCATCATCAACATCGATAAGCCCACGCGGAACTCAGTCCAGCATTTGTCCCGTCAAGGGGAAATCCTGAGTGAAACGCTGGTGTGAATCCATTGATTGATGCCCTGGCAAGCATGCTCCAGCAGGGCCATCCGCGCCAGCGTGACCTTTACGCCCGCAGCCGTGATATCGTTAAGCAGTATAAGTGGGAGGAGAGAGGGAAACCGACCCTTCCTTTTTGCCATACATTAACACCTGCAAGTGTTATGTTGTCCCCTCCGGCCCTTGCCGGTGGTGGACGTGCAACTAATAATACTGCCATGTTCTCTTCTTGCGCATGTTTTCTGTTGTTAGTTTTATAGCATTTGAGGCAGATGCGCAGACGCTGCCCTCTCAAGACATGCGGGCGTGATGGACGACCGCGATTAAGGAGGGAGGAGAGTATGAACAAAAGCTAAGTCGACATGCCCACTAACTCTTTCTCTAAAGTTTGCGCTTGCTTATCCCTCGGACAACCAAGGTGTTTGTATGAAAAGCCTTTTCGTATGACGGTACCTTACTGAATACTGGTTGCGCCCCTCCCTTGTTTCGAGCCTGCTCAACAAGGCTGGTGGCTGCGCCGAAGACAGTCAAGGAAAAAAACCTGCCGGGACGCGTCTTTGCCAGCTCAATGCGAAGGACCCGTTCCTCACAGCAATCGTGGCAGCATGCTACTGGCGGGCAACCAGAGTGCCCAAAAGAAACTAGCCATACAGACGTCAATGGGCATACAAAAGGGGAATAATGCGCATTAACACGATTAAACATCAGTTCAACAAAGTACGTAAAAGCAGATATAGTACGGAGCCTAAACACGAGACATGCAATATGTTTTGTTACAGGATGCCACAGCAACAAGAATGATTCAAGGCTGTGCTTGGCGGTCTTCTGGGACCCTGGGGATAGAGAGAACCTTGTCAGCAAAGGGACCAGCCTTCTCCACAGTAGCAGAAACATCGTCACCTGCCGACAGCCTCCTGAAGCCATCGGCGAGGTTGAGGTCTGGATGACGATAGGCGAGGTTGCTCAAGACCATGAAGAGGGCATCGCAGGCGAGCTTTCGAGACTCGTCTGCAAAACAAGTGGCTTTTTCTTCCTCATATGTCTTCAGCCCTTCGATCAAGCCCTCGAAGAAGAGCGTCAGCTTGATGCTTGGAACCTCATGTATGTCGACTAAGTAGGCCCAACTCTTCATGTCCATTGTTGAGATCTGGGCAGAGTGGTGATCAGCGATATCAACCAGACTCTTGATCCAGAGGTCACGCTGCTCAACTTGGTTTGCCAGTTTGTCCTTCGCATCCCTCCGGAGAGTTTTTGCATTGTCCAGATCCCTCATCAACAGCTTCTGACGGGCATCGGCAGATTCAATTTCACTCTCCAGGGTACCGATCCGTGCCTTCATGTCAGTCATGGCACCGTTGGCGGTGTCAAGGTCCTGACTCTTGGAGGAAAGCTGCGACTGCACCTCCTTTAGGAGGGCTTCTGCTTTCTGTGCTTCCTCTTGGAGAGCCTCGGTCTCCTTGGTGCTCCCGGCAAGGTCCTCTGTCAGCTTGGCCACTTGTTGATCAAGATCAGCCTTGGCAATAGATGCAGCGGCAAGATCATCAGCAGTCTTCTTTAGTTGGGCAGCAGAGTCAAGGGTGAGCGTATCAAGGACTGCTCTGTGCTTGTCCTCCAGCTCCTTGGTGCATTGTTGGACAAGGGCCTCCAGTTCCCCATCCTTGTTACGGAGTGTGGCCTCGAGATTCCCATCCCGGGAAGAGATGTCCTTCTCTTTGGCGTCCAGAAGCGCTGCGCGCTCCGCCAAACGGACTTCCCGGGCAGCGACGTCCTCTTTCGCCATGGTTATCACCTCCTGTTGCCGCATAAGGGTTCGAGACTACTTGCCATGCCACTCGTGTAGTTCACTCCCCTTGTCCCTCAGTTTTTGATCCATGAGGCTGGCGGAGTTGCGCTGCTCCTTGATCGCCTGCCGCTTCAGGCTGTACCGGCTCTGCATGTCCTTAATGCCTGTTGCCACAGACTCCAGGAAAGACAAATCCATGGCTGCACTGACTGAATCATCAGTTTCTTTAGCTTGCTGGTACAGTGGCACCATGATACGCTGGATCTCTTCATCAAGATCTACACTTACTGCTACGGATGAGCCGGGGGCTCGGAGTCCAGGTTGGGCAAGAACCAATGCCAGCTTGCTCGAAGATGGTTGTATGGCCACAGCTGAGGTGCCGAACTGGGGACGGGGGATCATAGTTTGAAGGGGAACTTTCTCTTCAACCACTATCTCCGATCTTGAAACGCTGCCAGGGAACTTCTCTTCTTCCTTTGGGGCCTCTTGGATGTCCCCGGCAGTATGGTCTAGGCCCTCCGCGGTAGCAATCTTGGCGGCCTCTTCAGCAGCATCTTTGCCGATGCTGGCCACTTCATCCAACAGCTCTGGTTCCTTGGCCAATGAAATTGCAAGCAAGATCAGCAAGCAATGACAAAGAGATAACATACATGGATAAATCTGAGATTTGAAGCAAAATAGTGCTTTTGATGAAGAACAAAGAGCAAGTGGATTACCCGGAGATGCTTGCCGTGGGAGGACATCGGTTTCCCCGGCAACATCAGTTGCCGGGGCATGACCCCCTCTCCCTTCCTCGATGACCATAGCGTCAACATGGGCTGATCCTTCAGTGGAGGCCCTTGCAGGGGACCTCTCGGCAAGAATTTCAGGCAGGGCGGGCCCCTCCTGGAGAACCTCACTCTGGACGATCTCTCTCTCCCTTGGCAGGAGATGGGACGCGCTCTCCCACACCTCCCCTGGCGGGAGAGGCCTGTCCTGTACCTTCGTGCCGGGGGCTGGGCTGGGGGCTTGGCGCGGGGTCATTCGCGCTGCCTGCAGCCAGGCCTATCCCGTACCTTTGTGCCGGGGGCTGGGCTGGGGGCTTGGCGCGGGGTCGTTCACGCTGCCTCCCGCCAGGCCCGTGCCCTCCGAAGACCCCGACGGCTTCACTTTCTTGGATCGTTTAGCCCGGTGGATGAGGGTCTCTTCTTCGTCACTGTAAAAGACAACAAGCAAGATTGGATCAGCAAACCAACAAGTGTGTGATGCTCCAACGAAGAAAGAAGGTGCTTTCCTTACTCTGAATCGATGAGCATGGAGCCCAACGCGAACCCCATAGGTGGCGGGGTCGCCCTGCTCCTCTTCAGGGTCGGGGGAGCAATACCTCCCAGCACCTTCAAGCCCTTTGAAGGGGCCGGGGGCTCTGGTGAGGATGAGCTGTGCGAGGATCTTGAGCTTGATTCGGAGCTGGGGTCGACCCCTGTAACTCCTCGCCGCTTGGCGGGAGGGGTCCTGGACTCAGAAAGGCGAGAAGAATGGTGGCGCACTACGTCCGGCCTGTCGCCCTTGGAGGCGATCTTGTTCACCCTCTTGGTGACATGCGCAGGAACAGGGGCCGCTGCTCCTACATTGGCCCGCTGTCGGAGTAAATGACCACGGGTAGCCTCATCAGCTCCCCTTGGTATTTCAAGACATCGGGGCAGGCTGCGCCCCTCAAACATCAAAGACAAAGGACCGCCTTCTTGGGGCCGGCTGGTCCAAGCGGCCGGCTGTCAGGAGGCGGCGGAGTCCAGAAGACGGCCATGAAGTGGGCCGACTCCTAGCAGGCGGCTTCCAGGGAAGCCGGGTCCTAGCAGGCGGCCCCTCGCGCCCTCGAAGTTAGCACCCACATAAACACGACGAGACGGGGCGTGGCTACAGTACAAGACTGCCACCCCCGAATCCAGGGCAGAGCGTGGCCACAGTGCAGCGCACCAAGCGGACATCCCACGCCCGGTGCGGTGCTGTTGCCATGCTACTCATGACGTCACCCATGGCAGAGGAAGCCATGCTCCCACGACGGGCTATCGGTATGGCCCGCAGGCGGCGGGCCCTACCTGCCTGTGAGAGGCCAGAAGGCGGCGAGCCCTGGCCAGTCGGCTCAGGGGAAGGCTGGCTCCTAGCAGGCGGCCCTCCCCCTTCCTTGAAGTTTGTGCGCCATTAATCAGAAGAGACGGGGAGTGGCTACAGTGAAACGCCCGCCAGATGGCGGGACTGTAGCCACGCTCTCCCCGACCAAGCATGCATCATCAGTGGCACGGCTACTGTCGTGGAATAGTCACGGCAGATGTCCTAGTGTGAGGACTTAGTCGTGGAGCCATCGCAATGAGGTTAGTTTAAAGGGGTTAATCAGGACAAAGGACACGGGGAGTTTATACTGGTTCGGCCCCTTGCGGTGAAGGTGAAAGCCTAATCCAGTTTAAGGTGGTATTCCTAGGGCTTCGACGACCAGGGAGCGAATACGCTTAACCTGGCTCTCGATCTGTTGTTTCTTGTCCCTAAACCGCCGCCGGGTCGTCCCTTTATATCCACAGGTTGACGCCCGGCAGTTCACAGAATCCCGGCCGGCTCATAAACGTGTCCGGCTCGGTATCCACTCTTTCCTATCTTACAATACAAGTCATATACTTATGGTGGTTTACATCTATGGGCCCTAACTCGCCTTTGGGCTTTGGGCCTTCTTATTATGTCTCCTTCGTAAGTCACCATCTTCTATGTGTTCATGGGCTTCAATACAGGTAAATCACTATGAGCATAACCCGGCCCCTCCTGGGTGGTTTATACTCAATAGTTATATCCCCAACATTAGGCCCCAGGTTGATGTGAACTTGTTCATATCAATCTTCAATACTTGACTTAGAAAAAATCCTTCGTCATCAGTCCTTATGAAAATTTATAACCCGCCATGACGTCTGCTCACAGAATTGTGCTAACCCGCCATGACGTCATCTTGCATTAATATCGCACGAGGCCCAAATCTCAGCCTCCTTGATTCCAGCGCATGCCATCTATCCACTGCCTTATAAATAGGGACAGGGGTCCTTTTCATTTTTTCCCCTTGCCTCCTTGTCTTCATCCTCTTCCTTGCCATGCTACACGCGCCCGAGCTCCGCCGCCGTCGACCTCACGAGCTGCCTCCACTCCGGCCGCTGCATCGTCCTGAACGCACCAGAGCACCGCCGCGCGCCACCGCTATCCAACAGCCCTGGTAAGCCCCCCTCTTTTCCTCACCGCAGATCTCCATTAGGGTTTGCTTGAGTTCTTCAAAGTTCATCTCGGTTCATCTTTGTTCCTCCATAGACCATGTAGTTTTTGATATAAGTATAGTACCAATCTTGTGCGATAGCAGTTTAGCACTCATTTTTAATATCTGAACGCCTCCCCTCCATAGGAGATCTCATCTGAGCATGTGAACTGTCCTGCTGCCGCTACTTTAGGTTAGGATTTTTCTTCATTATCTGAACTGCTGTAGATCCAAAATTATAACACCAATCTGTGAAACCTGATTTTCACCACTTAGCCATTTTCCAACTTCAGATCTATACTTTCAATATCCGTGTAAGCGGTTTAACCTCAGAAAATAATAACCTGCCAGGTACCATTTGTCCCCTCTTAAACCGCCAAGTGCTCATCTTTGTAATTTAATAACATCAATGTCCGGTTTAACATTTATGCATGCTTCAACACTTTCCGCCTGTTAACCATGAACCTTAAACCGGCACAAATCTTTTCCAGGTTATTGTATAAATGGCCAAATCCTTTTATTCCTGTAACTGGGTTCCATCCCGGGTTACTGAAGAAGAACTGAATGGGTGTGTTGCAACCGGCGCTTTAGAGAAAAAGGAAGACATCCACTGGAGAGCCCCCGGTCCAGAAAATCCTCCTGAGCCCAAGGATGGGGAAGTGATCGTTTTTGTTGATCATCTGAGTCGAGGGTTCAGCCCTCCCGGATCAAAAAATTTCCGTGATGTGCTTCACTTCTTCCAACTTCACCATCAAGACATTGGGCCTAACTCCGTGTCCAATATTTGCAATTTTCAAGTGTTTTGTGAAGCCTACCTGCAAGAAGAGCCCACAGTCGACCTGTTCAAAGATTTCTTCTATTTAAACCGCCGTACTGAATTTACGGATGGGCACATTACTGAACTTGGCGGGGTTTCAATTCATAAGAGAAAAGACATCAGCTTCCCTCACGCTAGGCATCATAGCCATCCCAAAGATTGGAATCAAACTTGGTTCTATTGCCAAGATACATCTCCAGCTGGCGAGAATCCTCTGCCGGGTTACCGTGCTCACCGGCTTACCGATGCACATCCATTCCCCCAAAGACTCAATGCAAAGGAACGGTCCAAATATGCACCACAGCTTTCAAAGCTCAGAGCCTTTATGGAAAATGGTTTGACAGGCATTGATTTTGTCCATTGCTGGGTATCTTGGAGCATTTTGCCTTTAAGCCGTCGCCCTGGTTTAATGTGTGAGTACACAGGGGATGTGAAAGACCCTCAACGCCACACTGATATTCAGCTGAGTGATGCTGAAATTACTGAATCTGTCAAGAAGATGTTGGATGAACCGGTGACCGACTATAGCAAAACAGGACTTAGTCCTTTTTGCGCTTCAAATAAACCGCCAGCTGTAAGAATTGCCCCACTCCTGCTTTAATCCATATTCTTAATAATCCCTTATGATCTTTTTCAATCTTTAAACTGGGTGATGATCCGTTCTGGAAGAAGAAACTGCAGGATAAACCGGCCAAAACACTTCGTGTCAAAACCAAGGTCAACAAGAAGCCCGCTAAGAAGAAAAACACCGAGCCTACCGAGTTAAACATTGACGATGATAATCCGGAGTCAGAGGTAGAACTTGATTCACTTGGCTCTTTTTTCATACATCTCATTGACGATGATTTTTATTAGGATGATGCAGAAGCTAGCCGCGCAAATGATGTAGAGGTAACTATTCTCTCATCCGGTTCAGAACCTCTGCCCACACAGAAAACCCGACAAGCAAGCCGGAAAGTAAGATTTTCTCACCCCCTAGCTTACTTGGATCCAAACTTTCTTTTGAAGAAGCAGCAACACGAAGCTCGCCGCACAACCCGGCATAGCGGCCATGTGGTCACTTCTTCCGGTTTACCGAACTCGCCAGTTCGTAAACGCCGCCCAGAGGTCTCTTCTATTTCTGACACATCTTATCCCAAGGCGGGTTATTTCCGACAACCTCTTAATCCGTCTGATTCAAACTATCAGGGAACTTCCCTTTCATCCTCTGGCAAGTCCACAGGGACACAAATTCCAACCCTCAAAATTGTTCCTTGGTGAGCATTTTTAACTAACCCCTTATACCTTATGTTTGATCATTATCCTAACCTGTTATTTGCATCTCTGTCAGAGCCAAGGCCAGACCCAGTAAAAAGTCCAAATTGAACAAACCGGCTGATGACAGCGCGCCAACTGATCCGGAAAAGAACCCGGAATAGTTTGAAACAAATACTGAAGCTATTCTTGATGATCCGCCACCGCAAGATCATGACACCTTTGTTGAGCAGATGGAAATTGATCCGATGGGTCATGCTGATAAACCGCCAAGCCCAACTAAGGCTGCTGATGATAAAGCTGACGATGTTGTAGTTACCGGTGTCAGGTATACAGCCCCAGACAACCCCACTCCTCTGTCAAAACATAGTGCTAAAGAAGAATTTTCTGCTGCTGACAAGGGCAAGTGGAAGGCTGACTTGGAGAGCTATGCCCACCTCAGCGCCCAAGATATTCATTCTGGGTTTTTAAACCGTTTGTACACAAGCCGTGATTATGAAGTCGGTTTACTGAACATGATGAAGGAGCGATATGAGGTAAATGCTGTTAACTCTGCATAAATATTCTTCCCTTAGCCGCCAAGTTTACTGGACATAAAAGAATAGAATGTTCTGCAAACTTTCAAGAGCCATATAGATCAACTCCACTAGCCCGCAAGGGCCGGTTTATAATGTCAATATGAACCCGGACTTTAGAATAATAAATCTTCAATTTCGGCTGTGTAGCCCCCAAGGGTCGACTTAATAAATATGTTAAGTTGAGACTAATTATGCTGTAAGGCTCAAAATTCTTACTTAGGACCTTTATAATCCGGTTGACCATCAAGCTGATAGTTGTTATGTGCTTGGGACTTGTAATTTTTTTTTGATAAGAAGCAATAGACATTAGCCCCCAAGTGCCAAGTATATTACTTGTTATGTGCTTGGGACTTTGAATATGCACTGCTCTGTAATTAATTACATGTCTCTTGCAGGCTGATCTTAACAAGAAGGAATCTCAAATCGCCGACCTTCAAGAAAATATCAAGTCGCAACAAGCCGAGACCTCCAAAGCCAAGGAGGAACTGACCAATGCCTTAACAGCAATGGAGAAACTGAAGGAGAGCTTCAAGAATGAGCAGGCAGGTTGGGATACAGAAAAGTCAACTCTGCTGAAAAGGGCTGAGGATGCTGAGGCTGCCCTTAATCCGGTAGCTGAGGAGCTGACTGGCTTGAAACAGCAAATAAATGCCATGACCGCTGCCGTATTTGGTAAATAACTTCTTTATAAGCTTTGAACATGTATTATGTAAAAGACTGCCGGTTTACCGATGTTTTTGATGATGCAGGAACTCGCATTGCTCATCTTGGCTCAGATATGCGGCAAAAACTGAAAGCCGCCTATACACTTATAGAGCAATTATATACCGGCGTACAACGGGTTATCTGCACAGCTTCCCATAATAAACCGGCCCCAACCTTGATCAAGGAGACGTTGGAAAAGCTGGCGATGATGCCTGCATGGTTTGAAGAGCTAAAGAAGTCAGCTGCCAGGGTGGGTGCTCTTACTGCACTGACTCGGGCCAAAGCTTGGATATCTGATCTTGATCCGGCCAATGTGGGAAACGGCTACCCGAGCAAAAAGGAGGACGGGTCAGAATTTAATAACGACGACCTCAGAGCCCTGACGAGGGAAATGCGCCCATTGGCTAGCAAATTGGCTGAAGAAACCGATCTTTTACATTATCAGTCGATTTATGATGCCAACAACAAGAGAGTTAATGCGCCAACTTATGATGCTCCAAATCTTATTCCTCCAATCCGTAAGCATACCTATGCCCCTGATGTTGACCCCTCCACACTTATAAGTGATGAAACTGTATTCAAGGCCTTAACTGGGATCGATTGAACCACCATTGACTTCCAGCCACTAGGTAGAGAGGAGGAAGATGAACCGGCGCTGGACGATCCGCAACCTTCAAGTCAGCCAGGCCAGGACTCGTAAACCGGTTTAGCAGCTGCTTTCTTTAAGACTTGTTAAAACAATTAATTTTTTGGGCACCAAACGCCTTGTAATAGGCTAGCTTAAACTCTTGTTCTGCTATGCCATCGTGCATATTTACTTTGCATGACACTGCTAATCCACCATGTTAAGATATGCCACTTATGCTTATAATATTAACGATGTGGAATCTGCTCCTGCATGCAACGGATTAAAAGTGTCCTGGCGGTTTACCGCCGGACGGGTCATAACGCCCAATATAAAACCATGGAAACTAACATAGCTTATACCCAAGGCTGGACTTTAAGAATAACCAAATTTGAAATATATCATACCTGTGATATTTGATCACACTGTTGGCTTACCAAATCGGTGTAATAAGGGGGAGAACCCAAACTTTGAGCACTGGTAATTATCATAGATTGCTCGGCTTATGAACAAAACCAGGCCGGGTTAATAAACACCGGATATTATCTTATCTCATACTGGCGACTTATAGTCAAAAGCCAGGCTGGGTTAATAAACACCGAATGTTATCTTATCTCATACTGGCGACTTATAGTCAAAAGCCAGGCCGGGTTAATAAACACCGGATGAATTATGATCATAAAGCATTATAAGCCTCATCAAATAAACCTTAGAAAAAAAAATGTGGAAGAAAATAAATGAAAAAACGAGGCTTTTCATGGGCTGCCAGGCCAAAAATCGAGTGCTTTCACGGGCCGCACAGCCACTGAGTTAAACCTATATACAAACCTTATAAGATGGACCTCACATAACCAATCGTCGTTTTAACTTTGACAAGTTCAGGGTCTGTATAAGATTGACTTGTCAAACGTTCGGCGGGTCATTCCAGGAATACCTGGGCGGAGTGGCTTACTTAAAAAGGCAGGATAACCTGAGGTTTTAGGTGAATACACCTGGCTTCCAAGCCTGGCTTTTAAGCCTATTACAAGGGTTATACAAATCTTTGTTCTTTAGAATCAAGGAGCCCCCAAGTAATATTTTTGAGCTGTGCTCAAGGGGCACCTATGTTTGAGCTGTGATTTTGCAACAGACTCTCTTTGGTACCTTTAACCTGGGTAGCAAGCCCCCAAGTAATATCTTTTTTTTCATTGGCTTATAAGCCGGTTCAAAGGGTAATCATAACTTCGCTCATAAGCCGGAAGCCCCCAAGTAACCAAAGGCTCATTAAGAAAAAACGACAGAGGCCCTGCTTTAGCAAGGGTGCCAGTTTATTATATTGATCACAATATATATATTGTCAAAAATATGTACATCAGAAGAGCCAATGGCTCAGGTGTAGTAAGGCTGAAGATGAGCAATATTCCACGGCCGGCGAGTCTCTTCCTCCGACGTGCGTGAGTCCTTGTGGTCTCGAACATCAATAAGGTAGTATGACCCGTTGTTCAGATTCTTGCTAACCACAAAGGGTCCTTCCCAAGGTGGGGATAACTTGTGCATATCAGTCTGATCCTGGATAAGCCGGAGCACTAAGTCGCCTTCTTGAAAGGTTCTGGTCTTGACCCGGCGGCTGTGATAACGACATAGATCTTGCTGGTAAATCGCCGAACGAGCCGCTGCGAGATCACATGCCTCGTCTAACAGGTCAAGTGCATCCTGACGTGCCTTTTCATTATCAGCTTCAACGTAAGCCGCCACACGGGGTGAGTCGTGACGGATGTCACTGGGGAGAACCGCCTCTGCTCCATAAACCATGAAAAATGGCGTGTAACCCGTAGATCTGTTGGGCGTTGTGTTGATACTCCATAGTACCGAGGGTAACTCCTCTACCCAACAACCCGGCGTCCTCTGTAAGGGAACCATAAGCCGGGGCTTGATGCCTCTCAGGATCTCTTGATTGGCTCTCTCAGCATGACCATTAGATTGGGGGTGAGACACCGACGATACATCAAGCCGGATATGCTCACGTTGACAAAATTCTTTCATAGCACCCTTCGAGAGATTAGTGCCATTGTCTGTTACAATGCTGTGTGGAAAGCCAAAACGGAAGATCACCTTCTTCATGAATTGAACCGCCGTTGCTGCATCACACTTACTGACTGGCTCTGCCTCTACCCACTTAGTGAATTTATCAACCGCCACCAAGAGGTGGGTCTTCTTATCCCTAGACCTGTTAAAAGGTCCAACCATATCAAGCCCCCAAACTGCAAACGGCCAAGTGATTGGAATCATTCTCAACTCCTGAGCCGGAAAATGAGCTCGACGTGAAAACTTCTGACAACCATCACATTTTTTGACCAAGTCCTCAGCATCAGCATGAGCCGTCAGCCAATAAAAACCGTGACGAAAAGCCTTGGCTACAAGAGATTTAGAGCCGGCGTGATGACCACAATCTCCTTCATGGATCTCACGATGAATCTCACAGCGTTCTTCAGGAGAAACACAATGCTGAAACACCCCAGTAACACTGCAATGGTGCAGCTCTCCATTGACAATTTTCATTGACTTGGACCGCAGGGTTATTTGCCTGGCCAAGGTTTCATCCTCAGGTAACTCGCCCCGGGTCAAGTATGCCAAATATGGAACTGTCCAATCAGGAATAACATGAAGAGCCGCCACCAACTGAGCTTCCGGGTCAGGAATAGCCAAATCCTCCTCTGTATGCAACTTGACCGACGGGTTATGCAAAACGTCAAGAAAGCCATTAGGTGGCACCGGTTTACGTTGAGAACCCAACTGGCTTAAGGCATCAGCTGCTTCATTTTTCCTCCGATCAACATGCTCAACTTGATAACCCTTGAAGTGTCCAGCAATAATATCCACCTCTCGTCGATAAGCCGCCATGAGGGGATCCTTAGAATCCCAAGTACCAGAGACTTGTTGAGCCACCAAATCTGAGTCACCAAAGCACCTTACCTGGCTTAAGTTCATCTCCTTAGCCATCTGAAGACCGTGGAGCAAGGCCTCATATTCAGCTGCATTGTGAGTGCAAGGGAACATCAAACCGAGAACATAACAAAATTTATCACCTCGAGGGGAAGCTAGCACAACTCCAGCCCCCGAGCCCTCCAATTGCCTAGACCCATCAAAGTGAATAGTCCAATACGTGTTATCTGGCTTTTCCTCAGGCATCTGCAGCTCTGTCCAGTCATTGATGAAATCCACCAGTGCTTGAGACTTGATGGCCGTGCGAGGCATATACTTCAAACCATGAGGCCCAAGTTCAATGGCCCATTTGGCAACCCGACCTGTTGCTTCCCTGTTTTGGATGATATCTCCTAAAGGAGCAGAGCTAACCACAATAATGGGGTGACCCTGAAAATATTGCTTAAGCTTCCGGCTTGCCATGAAAACCCCATATACAAGCTTCTGCCAATGTGGGTATCTCTGCTTGGACTCAATAAGCACTTCGCTGATATAATAAACCAGCCGTTGAACCGGATATTCCTTGCCTGCCTCTTTCCTTTCAACCACAATAGCCACACTGACAACCCGGTTATTAGCAGCCACATATAACAACAGCGGCTCCTTATCAACGGGTGCAGCTAGGACCGGTAGCTCAGCCAGCTGCTTCTTAAGTGCCTCAAATGCCTCATTAGCAGCGTCACTCCAGACGAAGTCATCTGTCTTTTTCATCATCTGATACAAAGGGATGGCCTTCTCATCGAGGCGGCTTATGAACCGGCTTAGTGCCGCAATACGACCTGCCAGACATTGAACATCATTGATACACGCCGGTTTAGCCAGAGAAGTAATGGCTTTGATCTTCTCCGGATTAGCTTCAATGCACCTGTTAGATACCAGAAAGCCCAAAAGCTTGCCCGCCGGCACACCAAAAACACACTTGGCCGGATTAAGCATCATCTTATAAATTCAGAGATTATCAAAGGTTTCCTTCAAGTCGTCTATCAACGTCTCCTTCTTTCTGGATTTCACCACAATATCATCCACATAAGCATGAACATTGCGTCCAATCTGATTATGAAGACAATTCTGTACACATCGCTGGTAAGTCGCCTGGGCACTCTTGAGCCCAAAAGGCATAGACACATAGCAGAAGGCTCCAAAGGGAGTTATGAAAGCTGTCTTCTCCTAGTCCTTAACTGCCATCTTGATCTGATGATAACCAGAATAAGCATCCAAAAAACTCAAACGCTCACAACCCACCGTAGCATCAATAATCTGATCAATACGAGGGAGAGCAAAAGGATCAGTCGGACAAGCCTTGTTTAAATCCGTGTAGTCCACACACATGCGCCAAGTGCCGTTCTTCTTAAGTACCAGCACCGGGTTAGCCAACCACTCAGGATGAAAAACCTCAACAATAAACCCAGCCGCCAAGAGCCGGGCTACCTCCTCACCAATGGCCTTACGCCTTTCTTCATTGAAACGACGAAGAAAATGCTTGACCGGTTTGAACTTGGGATCAATATTGAGAGTGTGCTCAGCGAGTTCCCTCGGTACACCTGGCATGTCAGAAGGTTTCCATGCAAAGATGTCCCGGTTCTCATGGATGAACTCGATAAGCGCGCTTTCCTATTTCGGATCCATATTAGCACTGATGCTGAACTGCTTGGATGAATCGCCAGGAACAAAATCAACCATCTTAGTGTCATCTGCCGATTTAAACTTCAAAACCGGATCATGCTCTGTAGTTGGCTTTTTCAAAGACGTCATATCCGCCGGATCAACATTGTCCTTGTAAAATTTTAACTCCTCCGTTGCACAAACCGACTCAGCATAAGCCGCATCACCTTCTTCACATTCCAAGGCTATCTTTCGGCTCCCATGTACTGTGATGGTCCCCTTGTAACCCGGCATCTTGAGCTGTAAATAAACATAACAAGGCCGTGCCATGAACTTGGCATAAGACGGCCGTCCAAACAGAGCGTGATACGGGCTGTGAATCTTGACTACTTCAAAGGTCAACGTCTCTGACCTAGAATCATAATCATCTCCAAAGGCAACTTCTAGAGCTATCTTACCAACAGGGTATGCCGACTTACCAGGCACCACACCATGGAAAACTGTATTCGACAGTTTAAGATTTTTATCTGTCAACCCCATGCGACGGGAAGTTTCGTAATAAAGGATATTGATGCTGCTCCCTCCATCCATGAGTACCTTGGTAAACTTATACCCTCCAACCTGGGGTGCAACCACCAATGCTAGGTGACCCGGATTATCAACCCGGGGCGGGTGATCTTCCCGACTCCACACAATGGGCTGCTCAGACCAGCGCAAGTAACGGGGAACCGCCGGTTCAACGGCGTTCACCGCCCTTTTATGAAGCTTCTGATCCCATTTGCATAAATTTGTGGTGAAGATGTGGTACTGCCCACTATTCAACTGCTTTGGGTTACTCTGATACCCAGATTGCTACTGCTGATTCCCCTGACCTGACTGTTGATGGTAGCCACCCTGATTGCCTTGATTGCCCTGATTACCTTGAAATCCAGAACTAGAACTGGCACCGCTGTAACCCGGCCCATGAGAACCAGACCCTGAACCACCACCCGGTCCATGATTGTCTTGAAAAAGATTGGAATTTTTATACTCCTTCATGATGTAGCAATCCTTCCAGAGGTGGCCAGACGGTCTTTCTCGCGTCCCATGCCTTGGGCAAGGCTGATTTAGCATCTGCTCAAGATTAAAGCCTGACCCTCCGGCCCGTGGGGGCGGTTTACCTTTACGACGCTGGCCATTATTCTGTGCATTGGTGTTAGCCACAAAGTCCAAACTATTATCAGCTTTGCGCTTACCATTGCCTCCCTGATTCACCGGATTATGCTGCTGTCCTCTGGTGCTGCTGCTCTTCTTTCCCTTTCCCGGCTTGTCATCATCAGACTCGGGGTCCTTGGTACCATCAGAGTCAGCGTACTTAACCAGAGCCACCATCAGCTCTCCCATGTCATTGCAGTGGCGCTTGAGCCGACACAACTTCTGCTTAAGAGGCGTAAACCGGCAATTTTTCTCCAACATTATGACCGCTGAACCGGCATTGATGCGATCCGATGAATGTAAGATGGTCAAAACCCGGCGCACCCAATGGGTTGTGGACTCACCCTCTTCTTGGACACAGACATCCAGATCCACAATTGACATTGCCTGCTTGCACGTATCTTTGAAATTCTGGATAAACCGGGCCTTTAACTCAGCCCATGACCCAATGGAGTTGGCAGGGAGCCCCTTTAACCAAGTGCGAGCCGTTCCATCCAACATCAGGGGGAAATATTTAGCACATGCCGCATCGCTAACATCTAGCAATTCCATGGCCATCTCATAACTCTAGATCCATGCTTCAGGAGGTAAATCGGCTGTATAGTAAGGCACCTTGCGAGGACCATTAAAATCCTTGGGCAGATGTTCATTACGTATGGCCGTCACTAAACATGGCATGCCCAAATTCCTAAAGGTTACACCTGGCTCCACCGAAGTTGTCGGACGAACCGGAGAAGGTTGACGGGCCGCATATTGCGCCGCCAGCTCGGCCTCTCGATGTGTTCTACCTTGATCCACCACATTCTGAACATCAGCACCGCCACCCGCCGGGTTATGCCCACGAGGCAGGTTATCGTTCCACCCACTGCTTGACACAGCTGGTTCATCAATATGCCTACTGTAACTCCGGCTTGGGCGAGGGGTGGAATGAATCCGGCTTCGACTGTAAGAATAAGCCTGCTGCTGAACCAATGCTGTCTGAAGGAGCTCTCTAGCCCTCCGCATCTCAACCGCCATTGGAGACTCGCCTTCAACTGGGATAGCCGCCAATCGTGACGCCGCAGCGATCATGTTATCCAAAGGGTTAGAGTAATGACCCGGTGGCGTTGGCATGTGTTGCGGCAGGATATTGTTCTGACGAGGCGGATCCGTGGTGCGCGGCTGAACCAGCGCTCCCGTCCCAGGTGTTTCAACCCGGTCCGCCACTGGTGGGTTACTGGTTCCTGCTCCTGGCGTGTTAAAGAGGTTCCTCGCCTCATAAACCGGTGGCAGGCGAGACTGATGCCTCCTCCTCATGACTTCGTTTGAAGCGTTCTGATCTAGCATGAGCCGGTAAGACTCCGACTGAATCCGCTGCGCCTGTGTATCCAACGTAACCCGCTCCGCAGCCATCCTGGCATCTTCAGCTACCAGGTCTTCCTTAGTTTGAGCTATCTGATCTCGCAATTTCACGACTTCCGCGTTATGCCGATCTTGATTATCCGGGTTAACCTCCATCGTCAGCAGTGTTGCCAAGGCGTCTAGTAAACCAGACAAGACTTGAGCTGGCGGGCGCGCAGGGCCTCCTGCCCTGACTGCCGTCGCCGCTGCTGACCCGGAAATCAATGCCGCTGTAGTTGAAGAGTGCTGCACTGGCTGCGTACCGGCCATGAAGATTGCAACCCGGTTCGGCGGCTCGTAGGGGTCCGGAATACTATCGCCATCGGAACAGCCCCCAAGCCGACCGTCTTGCAGTTGGTACAGTGACTCGGTTTCACCGGTGGATGACTCGCCATCAGAATAGACAACTGCCTCACTGTCAAATACCGATTTATCCTCAGATCCCGCACCATTGATGAATCCCACGAAGGCACGACTCATGGCGGGCTGAACTCGGGCGGGTTTTGTACGCTGAGCCGTCTCGATGATGTCGGTGCAGGTGTCCGGCTTAGGGCCCGGTTCGCCGATCTTGCCAATGAAAACATGAATTCCACCAAAGGGGACCCGGTACCCGTACTCAATTGAGCCGGCCTCGGGGCCGCAGCCTTCGTCGTCGATGTAGAGCTTGCCGTGACCACTCTTGGTCATCCGGCCCACAGCGTATCCCTTGATCCCTTCAAAGTTGCCCTTCAAGAACTCGAAACCACCGTGCGCTGGCCCCACGGTGGGCGCCAACTGTCGTGGAATAGTCATGGCAGATGTCCTAGTGTGAGGACTTAGTCATGGAGCCATCGCAATGAGGTTAGTTTAAAGGGGTTAATCAGGACAAAGGACACGGGGAGTTTATACTGGTTTGGCCCCTTGCGGTGAAGGTGAAAGCCTAATCCAGTTTGAGGTGGTATTGCTAGGGCTTCGACGACCAGGGAGCGAATACGCTTAACCTGGCTCTCGATCTGTTGTTTCTTGTCCCTAAACCGCCGCCGGGTCGTCCCTTTCTATCCACAGGTTGACGCCCGGCGGTTCACAGAATCCTGGCCGGCTCATAAACGTGTCCGGCTCGGTATCCACTCTTTCCTATCTTATAATACAAGTCATATACTTATGGCGGTTTACATCTATGGGCCCTAACTCGCCTTTGGGCTTTGGGCCTTCTTATTAAGTCTCCTTCGTAAGTCGCCATCTTCTATGTCTTCATGGGCTTCAATACAGGTAAATCACTATGAGCATAACCCGGCCCCTCCTGGGCGGTTTATACTCAATAGTTATATCCCCAACAGCTACAGTGCTACGCAGCCGACAGGACCCGTGAGCGGCGGGCCCGGTTTTTCGGCCGAGTACGAGACAACCGGGGGGACCCACCAGGCGGCGGGCCCCTGCAGTCGGCGGAGAAGCCGGCGATCAGAGACACTGACGGCCGGGTCCTACGCCCGGCCGGATTACCATTGTATCCCTGGGGGGTAGGCCTATATAAACCCCCTAGGTCACCCCATGCAGGGGGTGGGGACCTTGGTAGAGAGGAGAAAGCCTCCTGAGTTCAACACTCACACAGACACATAGGGAGAGGAGTAGAGCTAGCCTTGCCCTCCTTCCTCCTCTAGCAAAACAGCTCAAGGAGCAAGTTTGTAGCTACTTGTTAAGGTAGTGATCATGCGGAGACCCCGCAGAGCAGGACTAGGGGTGTTATCTCCTAGGAGAGCCCCGAACCTGGGTAAGATTCGCAGGCGTATGCGGTCTCGCTCATTCCCGCTTCCAGAGCCCGGCGACGTACTTTTGTCCCCATCCATGATAAGCCATCCTTTGGCATATGTCGCACGATACCCCCGACATTTGGCGCCCACCATGGGGCTAGGTGCATCGTCGTCCGGAAACACGTTCTGGACGGGAACCCTCTTCCTTCCTGGCGAGCGCAGCCAGCCCGGCACGCCTGACGATATTTGTGCTAACACGCTGCGTGGCACGGAAGTTGCTTGCACCGCAATTAGCTTCGCTGACCTCATCGGCGGGATCCGCCTCTCCGACGAGCCCGCACTCGCCGCGAGTGCGGCCGGCCCCGAAAGCTGCCTCATCGACTCCCTCGGCAAGCTTCACATCGCCAACAAGCTGGTCTCCGACCTGGAGTCCGTTGGCTCCACCAACCCGTCCGACGACATGGTCATCGATGCCGACATAGCGCTTTCTAATGCCTTCCCGGGTGATGTGGTGATCTTCAACGACTCGCTCCCTGCTGCAGACAGCAGTGCCAGCACCAGCACCGTCATCGGGGTGCTAGTCGTCAGCCACGACGGAGCCTCCGACCAGGCCGGCCGGGACCGGTTGCAGGCGGCAATGCGGGACCTGCCGCGCCCGTAGCGCCTGGTGCAAACGGCGAAACGCTGGAGGCGTGCCGTATCGCACTCCTCGACAGCGCCAACAAGTTGGCGGCCATGAGACGCATCACCGAGGCCTACCACCGCGAGATTGACCGTGCCGTCTATGGCACGCCGGCTGCTGGCGAACCCAGCCGTGCGGGCACGGTCCGGCAGCGCGGCGCAGCCATCGCCAACATGTTGGGGGCCGACCGCCCAGTCTACGCTACGCCGATGGAGAACTTAAGTGCCGCCCAGGCGGCGGCAGACGAGCTGGACCACCTAGAGGGCGACAAGTGTCGCTGCATGACGGGGCGCGTCCAACAGCTCATCGACGCGGCCGCCGCGCAGCAAGAAGCTGGCTGCCGCGTGGTGGAACCCGGCTTGCAGGCCGGGAACCTTCCCCCTCGCCGAGAGCATGGCGCGACCTCCCGGATGCCGACAGGGGGCGCCCGCGACCAAGAGCCGGTTGCTAGCCCAGCCGCACCCGCATCTCCATCGAGCGCGACCAAGACGGCCGCCCACGAGCAGTGGAACGGCGGGACGGTCGTCCGCCTCTCCCGTGCAGGGAGAGGCGTGCCTCCCCACCGCCTGTTGAGCATCCGACTCTCAGAGGCCGGCTAGGCCCCCGTGAAGGAGTCGGAGAGAACGACGCCCGCCACCAGATCGACCGCTTGGCTCGATCCCTGGCATTAGAAGAAGAAGACGCGATCAGCCCGCCTTGTTTCGGCCCCCGCATTCGTGACAAGCCCTTCCCCAAAGGGTTCTCGCTCCCTCGGGACACCCCCAAGTACAACGGCTCTGTGAAGCCGGAGGACTGGCTGGTGGACTACTCCACGGCCGTCAACATAGCGAACGGCAACAAGCGCGTTGTCGTAAAGTACGTTCCGCTCATGCTCCAGGGCACGGCCCGGACATGGGTGAACAGCCTCAAGCCCTACAGCGTCAACAGCTCGCTAGACATCACCGAAATTTTCATCCGCAACTTCACCAGCACCTACAAGCGACTGCCCAAACCTCGCCAGCTCTCTCTATGCATCCAAGGCCCGACTGAGTCTACCCGCGACTACTTGACGCGGTGGGCTGAACTGCGCAACTCCTGCGAAGGGGTGCATGAGGTGCAAGCCATAGAATACTTCACTGCTGGGTGCCGGGAGGGCACCCTACTCAAGCACCGACTCCTCTGCGAAGAGCCGGCCACCCTCGACAAGCTGCTAATCATAGCGGACAAGTACGCCACTGCTGACTCCTCCATGAAGTCGGAGCTCCGAGTGGACGCATCAGGAAAGATGCTCCCTCCGGCCCCTCAGACGCCGGCTAGTGATTCCAGCCGGCGCCAACAGTCAAACGACAACAAGCGCAAGGCCCAGCAGCCGGCTACCACCAGCCGGCAGGTGGCGACGATTGAAGACCAGCAGCCAGGAGAGCAACCCGGCCCCAAGCGTCGGAAGGGCGGCAAGCCTGCCTGGCTGCCCGCCTTCTTGTTCGAGCAAACCCTTGACGCTCCCTGCAAGTTCCACAGCGGCGCGAGGCCATCCAACCACACCACCCGAAAGTGCCATTGGCTCGCCCGCATTGCCAAGGGTGAAGGACTGCCTCCCCCGCCTGCTGGCCCGCCGCCTCCGCCTCCTCAGCAGCCGGCGGTCCGACCGGTCGGCGCAATCCAAGATGAGTTTCCCGAAGAACACGGAGCTTACGTCGTCTTCACCAGCGTGGCTGACGATAGGCATAGTCAGCGTGAGCAGCGCTGAGAGGTGAATGCTGTCTCCTCTGAAGCCCCAGAGTTCATGCACTGGTCCAAAAAGCCGATCAGTTGGAGCCGAGCTGACCACCCGGAGGTGATGCCTTCTCCGGGTTCCTATGCTCTGGTGTTGGATGCCACCTTTGCAACAGAGAGGCGAGCCACTCGTTTCTCCCGGATTCTGATAGACGGCGGTAGCAGCATCAACATCCTCTACCGCGACACCATGGAGAAGTTGTGCATCAAAGAGAAACAGCTCCAGCCCAGCCGGACTGTATTCCATGGCATTGTGCCTGGCCTTTCCTGCTCACCAATCGGCAAGATCAAGATAGACGTCCTCTTCGGTGACAAGGATCACTTCCGCCGAGAGCCAATCTGGTTCGAGGTGGTTGACCTTGAGAGCCCCTACCATGCGTTGCTTAGCCGGCCTGCCCTGGCCAAGTTCATGGCGGTTCCCCACTACGCCTAACTTAAGATGAAGATGCCGGGTGCCAAGGGCATTATCACTGCAGCCGGCGACTACCAGAAGTCTGCCGAATGTGCCGCAGCCAGCAGTCGGCTGGCCGAGTCCCTTGTGATTGCGGCCGAGAAGCGGCTCCTTGACCGAGTTGTGGCCATGGCTGGTAAGCAGCCGGACCTGTCGCTAGATCCCAAGGAGTCAGAAGCTCAGGGCTCTTTCCAGCCGGCCAAAGAAACCAAGAAGATACCCTTGGACCCGGAGCACCCGGAGAAGTTCGCTGTCATAGGAGCCCACCTTGATAGCAAATAGGAAAGCGAGCTCGTCGATTTCCTCCGTGAGAATCGGGACATCTTTGCATGGTCTCCAAAGGACATGCCGGGTGTTCCGACGGATTTCGCCGAGCACAAGCTACATGTCAGAGCAGATGCAAAACCAGTCAAGCAACCCTTCCGCCGCCTGTCGGAGGAGAAGAGAAGAATTGTTGGTGAAGAGATAGCCCAGCTTCTAGCAGCCGGCTTCATTATGGAAGTGTTCTTTCCAGAGTGGCTTGCCAACTCAGTTCTTGTACTGAAGAAGAACAACAAATGGCGCATGTGTATTGACTACACCAGCCTCAACAAAGCTTGCCCCAAAGATCCGTTTGCCTTGCCACGGATTGACCAAGTGATAGACTCCATAGCCGGATGCGAGCTGCTGAGTTTCTTGGATGCCTACTAAGGGTACCACCAGATCAAGTTGAGCCCAGCCGACCGCCTGAAGACCGCCATCATCACACCATTCGGAGCCTTCTGCTACCTGACCATGACATTCGGCTTGAGAAATGCCGGTGCCATGTTCTAGCGTTGCATGCAGAAGTGCCTCCTCAAGCAACTCGGCAGAAATGCCCACGTCTATGTAGACGATATTGTGGTGAAGATGGAGAAGCACGGTACCCTCCTGGAAGATCTCAAGGAAACTTTTGATAATCTGCGCCGTTTTCAAATCAAGCTCAACCCAGAGAAGTGTGTCTTTGGAGTACCAGCCGGCCAGCTCCTCGGTTTCCTTGTCTCGGACCGCGGCATAGAGTGCAACCCCGTCAAGATCAAGACCATCGAGAGGATGGAGAGGCCCACCCGACTGCGAGACATTCAGAGGTTCACCGGATGCTTGGCATCCATCAGCCGCTTCATCAGTCGGCTGGGCGAGAAGGCTCTTCCCCTGTACCAGTTAATGAAGAAAACCACTCATTTCGAGTGGAACGACAAGGCGGACGAGGCTTTCCTCTAGCTCAAGAAGATGTTGACCACGCTGCCCGTTCTGGCCGCTCCGGCTGCAAAGGAGCCCATGCTTCTTTACATCGCCGCCACCAGCCGGGTGGTCAGCACAGTCATGGTGGTAGAGCGCCAAGATGACGGCAAGGCACAGCCGGTCCAGAGGCCCGTGTACTACTTGAGTGAGGTGCTATCAGCCTCCAAGCAGAACTACCCCCACTACCAAAAGATGTGCTACGGCGTGCACTTTGCCGCCAAGAAGCTCAGGCCATACTTTCAAGAGCACCCCATCATGGTTGTCTGCACTGCCCCACTTGCGGAGATCATAGGCAGCAGAGACGCGTCGGGCCGGGTGGCCAAGTGGGCCATCGAGCTGGCCCCCTACACCATCTTCTACCAGCCTCGCACCGCCATCAAGATGTAGGAGATATGCCCTAGAGGCAATAATAAATGTTATTATTTATCTCCGTGTTCATAATTAGGTTTATGTTCCATGCTATAACTGCTGTGGTTCCCGAGCCCGTATATCCATAAAGGCTCTGGGGAAAACCCATGTGCACGTGTGGAATAATAAACGGTAAAATGTATTCCTAGTCATGCCTCTAAGACTAGCTCAAGTGTTGCATGATGATTATGTTTTCCCAATCATAGGCATGTCTATGCCAGCAACTTTGAGGGCACAAATGTTAGAAGAACATTTGTGTTGAATCGACCCGATTGATGTTATGCTATGAGATACATTTGTCACAAGTTAATGGTTAATAACGCAGAGATGGTTAATGTTTGCATAATTCCTTAGACCATGAGAGTACCGAGTTTCTTCATGCTTGCTTCATGAACTTTGGGGTTTGTTAAACGTCATCCGTAAATGGGTGGCTATTACGGCGGCTTACGGGTTCATGGAAAAGTATGTCAAGTAACTTGATAGCTCAAGATTGGGATTTGCTCCTCCGGCGATGGAGAGATATCTCTAGGCCCTCTCGGTGTTACGGTATCCATCATCGTCTGGCCAGACACTTTGTGATTTGATCACGGGGATGCCGGAACACGGTAACGAGAAAAGAGAACAATACCGGTAACGAGGTAACTAGCATAGTGGACAAGTTGTTGATCCACGGGAATGCCAACATGTCTCACCTTGGGTATTTGTAACATATCGCGAAGCAACAGGAATAGCACACGGCAACTGGAGGTTCACTCAAATATTCATTCGTGTGGGTATAGGGGTCAATATGGGTGTCCACGGCTCCGATGCTGATCATTGATCGGAAAGTGTTCCGGTCATGTCTATACTTCACCGAACCTATAGGGTCACACGCTTAAGGGTCATCTATCTGTTGAACGCTAGACAGGGAGTCTGAGAGAAAGTCAACGAAAATGTTTCGGAGACAACGGAAGAGTTCCGAGAGAGAGAACACCGAAAGAGTTTCGGTAAAACCGAAAAGTTGTTTCGGAATATATTATTTGGTCAAAAAGGGTTTCGGCACCACCTGGAAATTTTCAGAGGATGCCAGAATTGGTCTGGGAACTTCTGGGAATTTTCGGAGAGAAAAACCGGAAATGTTCCGAAACTGCCGTAACCGCTGTTAATGCTTTCCGCTGATGAAAACCACCGCATCGAAAATGTTTCGGATCATGCCCAGAATAATTTTAGAGGGTGCCGGAAATGTTCTGGGACTTTTTGGAATTTTTCAGAAAAAGTTTCACGGAAAACATCTTGTCTCAGCGCGAGGGGACAAGATCCCACGAATCGGGGGTTGCATGTTTGGTGGCTTTTTGTCTAGGGAGCATGCATGTTTCATGGAGACATGTTGGTGGCTTGTTGGGGGGGCCCTCCCCCATGGGGAGACAAGGTGTGGGCCGGCCCAAGGGCTGCCATGGTGGTGTCCCCTTGGTGCCCCCCTTGTGTTACCATTATGCCCTTTCATGTGTGACATAAAGCTTGGGTATTTTGGTATTTCAACATCCCACCCCACCCCTTGCCTTGGCCTATAAAAGGAGGAGAAGGGGCTGCCATTCTCCCCATCCCTTGCTCTCATACACATGCCAAGATGTTATCTGGCTTCTCTCTCCCTCCCACGAAAAGAGTTTCGTAGAGCCGAAAGGCTGTCTGGGTTCCGGCAGGAACTAGTTCTGGACGGCGAAGCCCTGCCGGATAGGTGACACCGTATGTGTGCAACTCTGTAGAGAGGTCGTAGTTTCGATCTTAGTACCCGAGGGGCTGTTCGAGAGTGCCTCCCGAAGGGCTGTCCAAGTGACGGTCCGAGTTCTGTGAGTCCTCCCGAAGGGCTGTCCGAGTGACCATTCGAGTTTAGGTCCTCCCGAAGGGCTGTCCGCGACATCGCCCAGGGGACTGTTCGACCGCCTCCCGGAGGGCTGTCCGAAGGGAAGACGAGGGTATACATCCTCGCGGTTGGGAGGTTGTAAATCCTAGCTGCGGGGATCTGCACCGCCGATCGTCATCGACTCTACTTCCGCTGCGCTACGAGTCGGTAACGAACATGATCAAACCTTGTATGCAGTCTCCATAGTGGTCCTGGGCTGGTGCGTAGGGCGGAAATTTTTTGTTTTCTGCTGCGTTACCCTACAGTGGCATCATGAGCCGTGCTATGCGTAGATGCAGGTTGCGATCTAGAATACATAGAGATGTATGGGTGTTGCACAATATAATTAGGTAGTAGATGAGTTCTATTACTGAAAATTATTTGTGCGGGTAGCAGATGAAATCTGTTACCCGATGTTCTTGTTGCTTCCCTGGAATTTGCATATTTCTGATCTTGATAACAGTATGGTGGAGTTTCAAAGTTCTGGCAATCCGCGATCCTGATTGATCAACGAAGTGCTAACAGTTCATTGAATTCCACCGTAGTTAAAAGGAAAGATGAAATTTCGCAGACAAAAGGGCAATGCAGATATGATCTGCACGGGGGTCATGCGTATGACGAAGTTTAGTATGGGGCTCGAGATTTTATTATCTCGGTTTCCATACACCCTGGAAAGTTAATCTAGCGACTTGAATTATCATACTTGATGATGGACGTTGGTAGCTTCGGTTTGTTTCGAAACCTTAGAAGCCACGTAAAACAAGTTTTTGCATGAACCGATTAGAGGTGTCTAACTTGGTTTTGCAGGAGGGTTTGCATGTGCATATGATGTGGTATAGCAGTGCTCATAATAATTTGATTATGTATGAGATGACTATATAATGTAAATTTATTGACCTGCGTGTCATGATTCGGCATGATGGCTGGAGCCATATGATTGCACTTTAAATGACCTGCGTGTCAACCTTGTTGTAATGCATTATTTTATTAGCTATAGAGATAGCAATATTATCTGGTGCATCAACAAGGTGGTGGCAATCTTCGCAAAGGTGAACACCGACGCGAATGCCGAAGACGAAGAAATACAAGACTTCTCCGTCAGAAAGGGCTATACCATATCATGCTATTATGAATTGCCTGAGATGTTTATCCCTTATGTTGCACCCTTCTTGATTGCACGGTAGTCGCTTTTATTAGGGTGATCTCTCACAAAAATATCAAGTAGTTAGTGTTCTCCCAAGTGTAGCACCGTCACGGCACCTAACTTTTCGGGGCATCACATGGACACATGGGTGCGAACGATTAGGGAAGTGTGAGGCGGGTGAGTTGAGACCTCGCAGCAAGATCACTTGGTTGTCTTGACGTTCTGGAGGAGCGTCCTGAGCTCGGAACACGCCCATCAAAAGATGAACAAGAGTCACATAGAGATGTGATTGGCAAGTTGGCCTACCGATTGCAATTTTCGTCACTTGAGATGGACACATCCTTGGCGTTGAATTGTAATATGGATCTTGAATCGCTCACAATCAATTATGAGAGATATTGATTTGAGTGGGAGAGCACTGTTGAATTAACTTGTTTAATTCTCAGTGCAATTAATTTTGAACACTGTCTAAGTGTGATTTGCATAATAGTTGTAGAATAATGGCTCGCATTTCCACCTTCCCTATTAAAATTGAATAGCTGTTAAATATCTGGTTAAATCTTTACGGTTGGTAACGTAATGTGAGGATTGTCCTCCAGAGTGCCGAGAAGGACTTTGTCCTATCGCATACTTTCGGTATTCTCTCGCTTATGCTATGGATCATGTGACTCTCGTCCTTCGATCCAAAAGCTAGAATTCCGTTTCAGTCAAGTGCAATATGTTTGCTTCCATCAGACCTGAACTTCGAAAGTTTGGATAGTTATGTGATATTCATGGAATCTGAAAATCATTTTTAGAGACAGATAAAGGCTAAAAGATATGAGATATCCAAAGCAATGTTTGTTTGCAAACTATTAGTAAAGGAGTTTACTATGCATTAGACTGATAAGAGAGGGATCCAGTAGAACGCCTATCATATGATGAAAAGTGAATAAAACAACAACTTAAAGAGAAAGGAAGTGTCCGAAGGGTGTTAGTGTGACTTACACACCTAGGAAGTCCGGGGCTAACGCCACTCTTAAGTTGGGTGCTTCTTCTGAGAGTAGGAGAAATACTGAAAGTTAAACTATTAGAAGTATAAAGGCAATAAGATAGAAGACTGGAATATCCAGCTCATGTATGAATGTCATGCAAGTTTTTGATGTATAGAAGGCTGGTCAAAGATATAGTTCTTGGGAATTATGGTTAAACATGTTAATCACTAATTCTTGGGTATTGTGAGTTAATCACAAAGATACCCGCTCGATTGCATTCTGTTGCAACTCGATGTAAGAACTACTATGGCCTGAAAGACTAGCCAGGAATGAGGTTTAGGTATACACAGGGAACATAGTAAATGTTACTATACCTTCCATCGGTGTATTACGTCTGTATTCATTTTCATAATTCATTTAGAGTTTCACGAACTCTAGCCCATTGCATAAGGTATCTTGCAAGAAGGTTGTTCATAAGAGAACTTTTGATGTTCGATGTTATGAATAACATAAGGGCCATACTTTCATTATGAATGAGATATATGTTATGAATATTGATAATAATATATTACCTCTGGGTTTACTTTCATAATTCATTTTAGAGTTTCATACACTCTAGCCCATTGCACAATGTTTGTTGCAAAAGAGTTGTTCATAAAACAACAATTGTTGTTCAGTATTATGAATAACATGGAGGGCCATGCTTCCATCCAAAATTGGACGTATGTTATGAATATTGATGGTAATATGATACATCTATAACACTGACGCTAAATGTCGCAAGACTAAAAGAATACCACACAAGTGTGGCACTGCATTTGGTCACATTGGAGAAACCCGCATGGAAAACTCCATTATGATGGATTTTGAAGTCGTTTGATTTTGAATCATCTGACACTTGCAAATTTCCTCCAAAAAGTGAAGTGACTGAAATACCGTTCACAGGCCATAAGGAATGAGCAACAAACTTATTGGTGATCATACATTTTGATGTGTGTAGTTCAATAAATGTTGTTGCAAGTAGTGGATTTATCTATCTTCAGAAATGACTCAAGTAGATATATGGATATTTACTTGATGAGACGTAAGTCTGGATCTTTTGAAATCATTCAAAAGGTTTTCAAATATGAAGTAGAAGTTATTATAACAAGAAAATTATGTTTCTACAATTCGATTGCAGAAAGAAATATTTGAGTTACAAGTTTAGCGAATGTCTGATGAGTTGTGAAAAGAGTTTCATAACTTACACCTCCCGGAACACCACTGTGAGTGGAAAGTCCGTGAAGATGTAATCGAACCATTTATGACATGGTAAGATCAAAGATGACATAAATAAATTTGCCATTATCCCTTTTAAAAGGTGATGCTTTAGAGACTGCGGCTTTTACACTGAAAAGAGCTCCATCGGGTCTGTTGAAATGACAGCATGGTATGGTACGCCCAACCATGTTATATCTTTTCTTAACATTTGGAATATGGGGCTTGTGTAAAAGGTTACAAACCTATTCCAAATCAGACAAGTGCTACTTTGTAGGTTATCCCAAAATGTTGGGTATTCCTCCCTCACTATACCGAGGCAAATAGGTTTGCCACAAAGAACGGTATGCTTTTTGAAGACAATGGTTCTTTCAAAAAGGTGAGTGGGAGAATAATGCAACTCGACGAGATAACCAGTATCTCCGTCATCAGGTCAAAGGAAAGAGACCTTGGAAGTAATTCCAGAGTTTCCTACTGCGACTGATACGGAAGTCTCTACAATAAAATGTATGGACTTCGGTCGAACTTGCAGCTGAACCATGTAGGCAAGGCTCGTGCAAACCTCTCAGGTGCGCAAATGAGATATTGTTGTTAGACAACAGTATACCTACGATACACAAGGAAGCGTTGATGGGCCCTGACTCCGGAATTGGCTAAATGCCAATACAATCCGAGACAGTTTCCATATAAGTGATTCAAGATTAAAACCTTGATACACCTTTCGGAAGACTTAGAGTCTGACGAATATTTATGGAACTATAACTGATACGAATAAAAATGTTTTATCCATAAAGCTCGACTTGTTGCAATATACAAGTTCAAGGAGTTGACTACGATGAGGTTGCTTCACCGTAGCGATGCTTAAAGTCGGTTCGGGTTGAACTAGCAATTAATACATATTTCATATCATGAGATATAAAACAATGGATGACAAAAGGATTTCCATCTGATGGAAATGAAACCAAGGACTTGCATGTGTTACAGTCCAAGGTATTTTGTCAATCCAGAGGATGCTAGTAAGGGTGCAAACTTCAGAGTTCCAGCGATGGACAGAAGAGAGCAAAGAGGAGTTGGAATCTTCGTGTTTTGATGAAATGGTCAAAAAGGCTTTTGACTTCATCAATGGGTAACGAAGATACTTGTAATTCAAGAAAGTAAGTGGGAGCATAATAACATTTCTAAAAACCTTGTGTGCTTGACACATTGTTAATTGGAATTAAAATTCTTGACACGAATTAGGACTTCATTTGAAAATAGTTTTTCAATGAAGTGCTTGGGCTAAATAGCCTTTATATTAGGCATGATGATCTATGGAGATAGATTTACCTAATAGGGCTAAGCAAAGATACATATTGACAAGATGCTAAAACCTTTTAGCATTAAAAACGTCAAGGAGTGATTCTTGCCGAAGTCACATGGAAAGAGTTTTTGCAAGACTCGGTGTCCCAAAACACTGATGAGCAAAATACATGATGGAGATTCCACACACTCTTGTGTTTGGATTAATCATGTATTCCGTGGTATGTAAAAACAACCAGATATGTCCAATACTCCCAAAGTTGTTGCGAGTATAGATACCAAAGTGATCAAAAGTACTGATCATGGGACAACAGTGAAAAAGGGTCATTGAGTACTATAGTAGCACTGATGACATGTATTCTCGCAAGCAGAGATCATGAAGAGTTCGTTGTAAAAGGTTACATCGATACAGTCTTCATCCATGCTCCAAGCGATTTTCGATTTAAGTTAAGGGTTTTGTGCAATACACAATATGGTGGCACGGTAGTTGGAAATTGTTCCGAACAAGTTACTGTGGCGAATTCTATAACAGAGGCGAAGTATGTTGCCGCTTTTAAAAGCGACAAAGAAGATGTTGAATCATATAGTTCATTCATGAACTTAGTATGGTTCCAAGATGGCTTTTGTCAATGGGACACTACTGCAGATAGTTGCTCCATAACTCAGTCTGAGAAATCCAGGTTCGACCTGTGATTCACATACATACAAAGCCAAGTCCACACAAAATATGAATTTTGTGAAAGCGTGAAAACGAGAGGATATGCAAAGATACACACGGAGCTGAAGTCGTCAGATCCGTTGGACATCAGGCTATACCACAAGCGAAGCATATTTACACCGGTGTGCCACAGGTGTGAAGTGCATTAGCATTAACTAGATTATTGACTCTAGTGCAAGTGGGAGTCTGTAGGAGATATGCCCTTGAGGCAATAATAAATGTTATTATTTATCTCCGTGTTCATAATTAGGTTTATGTTCCATGCTATAACTGTTGTGGTTCCCGAGCCCGTATATCCATAAAGGCTCTGGGGAAAACCCATGTGCACGTGTGGAATAATAAACGGTAAAATGTATTCCTAGTCATGCCTCTAAGACTAGCTCAAGTGTTGCATGATGATTATGTTTTCCCAATCATAGGCATGTCTATGCCAGCAACTTTGAGGGCACAAATGTTAGAAGAACATTTGTGTTGAATCGACCCGATTGATGTTATGCTATGAGATACATTCGTCACAAGTTAATGGTTAATAACGCAGAGATGGTTAATGTTTGCATAATTCCTTAGACCATGAGAGTATCGAGTTTCTTCATGCTTGCTTCATGAACTTTGGGGTTTGTTAAACGTCATCCGTAAATGGGTGGCTATTATGGCGGCTTACGGGTTCATGGAAAAGTATGTCAAGTAACTTGATAGATCAAGATTGGGATTTGCTCCTCCGGCGATGGAGAGATATCTCTGGGCCCTCTCGGTGTTACGGTATCCATCATCGTCTGGCCAGACACTTTGTGATTTGATCACGGGGATGCCGGAACACGGTAACGAGAAAAGAGAACAATACCGGTAACGAGGTAACTAGCATAGTGGACAAGTTGTTGATCCACGGGAATGCCAACATGTCTCACCTTGGGTATTTGTAACATATCGCGAAGCAACAGGAATAGCACACGGCAACTGGAGGTTCACTCGAATATTCATTCGTGTGGGTATAGGGGTCAATATGGGTGTCCACGGCTCCGATGCTGATCATTGATCGGAAAGTGTTCCGGTCATGTCTATACTTCACCGAACCTATAGGGTCACACGCTTAAGGGTCATCTATCTGTTGAACTCTAGACAGGGAGTCTGAGAGAAAGTCACCGAAAATGTTTCGGAGACAACGGAAGAGTTCCGAGAGAGAGAACACCGAAAGAGTTTCGGTAAAACCTAAAAGTTGTTTCGGAATATATTATTTGGTCAAAAAGGGTTTCGGCACCGCCTGGAAATTTTCAGAGGATGCCAGAATTGGTCTGGGAACTTCTGGGAATTTTCGGAGAGAAAAACCGGAAATGTTCCGAAACTGCCGTAACCGCTGTTAATGCTTTCCGCTGATGAAAACCACCGCATCGAAAATGTTTCGGATCATGCCCAGAATAATTTTAGAGGGTGCCGGAAATGTTCTGGGACTTTTTGGAATTTTTCAAAAAAAAATTCGCGGAAAACATCTTGTCTCAGCGCGAGGGGACAAGATCCCACGGATCGGGGGTTGCATGTTTGGTGGCTTTTTGTCTAGGGAGCATGCATGTTTCATGGAGACATGTTGGTGGCTTGTTGGGGGGGCCCTCCCCCATGGGGAGACAAGGTGTGGGCCGGCCCAAGGGCTGCCATGGTGGTGTCCCCTTGGTGCCCCCCTTGTGTTACCATTATGCCCTTTCATGTGTGACATAAAGCTTGGGTATTTTGGTATTTCAACATCCCACCCCACCCCTTGCCTTGGCCTATAAAAGGAGGAGAAGGGGCTGCCAATCTCCCCATCCCTTGCTCTCATACACATGCCAAGATGTTATCTGGCTTCTCTCTCCCTCCCACGAAAAGAGTTTCGTAGAGCCGAAAGGCTGTCTGGGTTCCGGCAGGAACTAGTTCTGGACGGCGAAGCCCTGCCGGATAGGTGACACCGTATGTGTGCAACTCTGTAGAGAGGTCGTAGTTTTGATCTTAGTGCCCGAGGGGCTGTTCGAGAGTGCCTCCCGAAGGGCTGTCCAAGTGACGGTCCGAGTTCTGTGAGTCCTCCCGAAGGGCTGTCCGAGTGACCATTCGAGTTTCGAAGGTCCTCCCGAAGGGCTGTCCGCGACATCGTCCGGGGGACTGTTCGACCGCCTCCCGGAGGGCTGTCCCAAGGGAAGACGAGGGTATACATCCTCGCGGTTGGGAGGTTGTAAATCCTAGCTGCGGGGATCTGCACCGCCGATCGTCATCGACTCTACTTCCGCTGCGCTACGAGTCGGTAACAAACATGATCAAACCTTGTATGCAGTCTCCATAGTGGTCCTGGGCTGGTGCGTAGGGCGGAAAATTTTTGTTTTCTGCTGCGTTACCCTACACAAGACCCAAGCGCTGGCCGACTTCCTCGTCGACTGGGCCGAGACCCAGTACCTGCCGCCACCTCCGGACTCCACACATTGGCGGATGCACTTTGATGGCTCAAAGATGCGCACCGGTTTGGAAGCCGGCATCGTCCTCACCTCTCCCAAAGGCGACAAGCTCATATTCATGTTGCAAATCCATTTTGCTGCCTCCAACAATGTGGCCGAGTACGAGTCACTAGTACACGGACTCCGGCTGGCCAAGGAGATTGGCATCCGCCGGATTCTGGGCTACGGCGACTCGGACTTGGTGGTCCAACAGTCGTCTGGCGACTGGGACGCCAAGGAAGCAAACATGGCGAGCTACCGCTCCCTCGTCCAGCAAATCAGCGGATATTTTGACGGGTGCGAGATCCTGCACGTGCCACGGGCCGACAACGAGCAAGCAGATGCCCGGGCGCGGATCGGCTCCACCCGGCAAGCCTTACCGGCCGGCGTGTCTCTTCAGTGCCTCCGCAGGCCGTCTATCAAGCCTTCCCTGGAATCAGAATCCATCTTCGTGGCGGCTGCCCTCGAAGCAGTCGGATCCGACTCGGGGGCCCCAGCAGCTGGCCCGGGGATTTCGGCAGGTGGCACGGGGACTGCGACAGTCGCACCCGGCCCGGGGACTTCGCAACCCGGCCCGGGGGCTGCGGCAGTCGTCCCGGGGACTTCACCAAGCGGCTCGGAGACTGCAGCAGTCGCACCCGGCCCGGGGACTCCACAACCCGGCCCGGGGGCTGCGGCAGTCAGCCCGGAGGCTTCAACAACGCAGCAAGACGTGGTCGACTTCACCCCGCCTCCCAACCCAACCGCCCTAGTTTTAGTGGCCATAATGACAGTGGATGAAGTCGAAGCACCACGATGGGCGCAGCCCATCCTCAACTTTCTGGTTAGTGGAGAGCTGCCAGATGATGAGATCTCGGCCCGGCAGGTGCAACATCGGGCAGGAGCTTACACGATAGTAAACAGAGAGCTTGTCAGGCGCAGCATGACCAATGTTTTCCAACGCTGCGTCGAATCAGAGAAAGGCAAAGCAATCCTCAGAGACATACACCAAGGCGAGTGCGGCCACCACGCGGCTTCTAGATCCCTTGTCGCCAAAGCTTTCGCCATGGTTTCTTCTGGCCGACTGCTTTGGAGGACGCCAAGGACCTGGTCAAGAAATGCAAGGGGTGCCAGAAATTCAGCTCCAAGCAACATCTGCCGGCTTTTGCACTCAAGACCATTCCCCTTACCTGGCCTTTTGCCGTTTGGGGGCTGGACATGGTGGGCCCATTCAAGACAGCACGCGGCGGCATGACCCATCTGCTCGTCGCCATCGACAAATTCACCAAGTGGATTGAAGCAAAGCCAATCAAGAAACTGAATGGTCCGACTGTTGTGACTTTCATCGTAGATATCACCGTTCGCTACGGTGTACCACACAGCATCATCACCGACAATGGCACTAACTTTGCCACAGGCGCCTTGGCCCGTTTCTGCGCGATGCAGGGCATCCGACTAGACTTAGCGTCCGTTGCCCATCCGCAATCAAACGGCCAGTTCGAGCGAGCAAATGGCCTCATCTTATCTGGCATTAAGCCCCGACTGGTCGAGCCACTGGAGCACTCGGCTGGCTGCTGGATCGACGAGCTGCCGGCCGTCCTCTGGAGCCTCCGCACCACCCCGAACAAATCAACTGGTTTCACTGCCTTCTTCCTCGTGTACGGGGCCGAGGCCGTCATCCCAACTGACATCGAGTTCGACTCACCTCGCATCACCATGTACACGGAGGCGGAGGCGAAGGAAGCACGAGAGGACGACATCGATCTGTTGGAAGAGGGCCGGCTGTTAGCACTCAGCCGGTCCGCCATCTACCAGCAGAGCCTGTGCCGCTACCACAGTCGAAAGGTCAAGCCACGATCCTTCCAAGAGGGAGACCTTGTGCTCCGGCTGATCCAGCGAACAGCCGACCAGCACAAGCTCTCGGCCCCTTGGGAAGGCCCCTTCATCATCAGCAAAGCCTTGGGCAACGACTCCTATTACCTTATCGACGCGCAGAAGCCCAGGGCGCGTAAGAGGGACGATTCCGGCAAGGAAACAGAGCACCCATGGAACGCAAATCTCCTCCGAAGATTTTACAGTTAATACAGTATGTACCACGCTACCTTTTGTATTAAGCGCAAAAACACCAGGTCCCTCGAAGAGCACTTGGGGGCTACCTCTCTCATCTATATGATAAGTTTCATGCCTGTGAATGAGTTTTTTCATTCCTCCGCCCGGCACTGGGTCCGACCAGTCGGCCCGGGGGCTTGCCGCCTTGTACTATGTCGGCGCTACCTGCAGTCGGACAAGTAGTGTGCCGGCATCTAAGCCCTCTCTTGCCATAAGCCGTAGCTTGCAGAGCGACTATATGGCCGGCAAGAGTCAAAGGCAGGAAATGGTGCCCACATGAAAAATGGCAAAGGACGAAAGCACTCACATAGGTCAAGCCGGCTTCTCGCCTAGCCGTCCGGCTGCTGAGCAGCTGGCCGGCCTGCTTCTCACTTAACTTGCTATGTTCTAAGCGGCCAAAGTACTTGCCTTCCCAAAATGGCAAAATACCTGACCCAGCCAACAGATTGAAGAACAGTTGTCTGGCTGGCAAGGTGGCAGCCAAGGAAAGGCGGCAAAGGAAAAAGCCAAAAGAACGGAAAGCAAGACAAGTCGGAGCTCGGCAAAGCACAGCCTGTGCGAGGATTAAGTTACATACCAAGAGGCCCTCGGCCAGCATTCAACAAAGTTTGAATACACCCCCAGCGGGTGGAACTGCGCGAATTTCACAAGTTTATTCTAGAGACTACAAAAGCAGGAAAAGATAAGATGAAGCTGGCAGCCTAGGCCAGAGGAGCAGTAGGCGGGTCCGGCAAGTTGGTGGAGTCGACGGCACCGGCTGGTGGAGTGGCCGTCTGGCGAGTCTCGGCTTGGTTGCTATTAGCAGCAGTCGGTGCACCCCGCGCGCGGCTCATTGCTCGAGGCTCGATCGAGCTGAGGCTGGCGGTCCGCTCCGCCCTCCGGTGCGTCGTCTTCATCATCCTCGCCTTCCTCGTCCTCGGCTTCGTCGCTGGAGGCGATTTCTTCCGCCGAGTCCTCGCCGTCATCCGGGTTCAGCACGAACCAGTCCGGTGGCACCTCGGCACCCTCCTCGTCTAGCTCAGGGAGGAAGACACCGGTCTTGGTGTACTCGGCGATCGCCGCTGCGCGATGAGTGAGCGCAGGCCCCACTGCCACCAACTCTTCCCTGGCCTCCTGTCGGAACGTGGCCAACTGGGCTAGGTTCATCCCAGGATACCACGCCCTGACGAACTCCAGGGCCCTTCGGGCGCCTGCCCGAGCGGAGGAGCCCTTCCATGCCTTGAAGCGGCCGATCGCCACCTCTAACCAGTCGGCGGTCCGACTGGGGGTGCGTGGAGCTCGGACGCCTAGCCAGAGGGTGGAAACCAGCTAGGACCCGGCGCGCTGAAGGCGGCGGAGCAGATGGTGAATCGGCTGCAGGCGCGTCCTGACGGCCAGGAGCTGCTCGTTCATGTTTCGAGACGTGTCGAGCGGGATCTCCACTCCTTCCCTCCTACGCTGGTCACGCCGCACCTCGATGGCCTGGCTGACGGCGACGATGTGTCCAGGAAAGAAGTCTACGCAAAGAAAAAACAAAGATCAGAAGCCGGAAGCCGACTCTCGATGCAGTCGGCAGCTATTCCAAAGAAAGAAGATTACCATCGATCATATCCTCAATCTCGCCGTAGCCAGCGGCGAGGATCGCCTCCTTCTCAACCCACTTCGAGCGCTCAGTCTCAAACTCGGCCTGGAGGGCGCCTTCCGCCTCCTTGAGTTTCTGGAGCTCCGCCTGGTGCTGGTCCGCCTGGTTCGCCAACTTCTTGGCCAGACGGTCGCGCTCCTGGGCTGCCTTGATGCGCTACTCCTCCTTAGCGCGCAGCTCGGTCTGGACCTCGCCCAGGCGCTGCTGCAGTGTGGCGTTGGCTCCTGCAAAATTGAGAAAGAGAAGACAATCAACAAAGTTGACCAAAAAGAAAAGTGGTTGCCGGAAGATCCGGCCCGACTGCTCAGAAGTCGGCCCGAATCTCGGGGGCTACACCCAGCGGGTGCGCTGATGCGCCCCCACGAGATAGAAGACAGGATGCTTACTCCGGCTTTCGGTCAGGTCGGCGGTCCGCTTAGCCAGCTCCTGGACCTGGGAGTTGAAGGCGGCCGCGCGGATGTTGTGGTAGTCCTACAACAAAGACAAAAGGAGAGAAAACAAGTTAGCACTCGGAATTTACCTTAAAAGTTCCGAGCCGCCTGCTCAGCAGCCGGCCCAGAACTCGGGGGCTACACCCAGTGGGTGCGCTGGCGCGCCCCCACAGAAGATCGCAAGAGAAAAAACAAAACAAAGCAAAGAAATGTACCCGGACGGCCGCTCGCGTCGCCAAGAATGTCTTCATATACTGCTGGAGGGCGGTGCCTTGGGCCTGGAGCTGGGCCTGAACATCCTGCGCGGCCTTGTTCAGCACGCCCGTCCCGCCCCCAGGCGTCCACTCTGGCGGGGCGGCACTGGTGGCCTCTGCATCTGGGGCCGACGAGCTCACGGCCCCGATCTCCTGCGCTCGCGGCGCCGAGGCCGCTTTCGCCGCACACTGGCGCCCCGGAGAACGGACTACAGGGGTCGCCCCCACCGCCAGCTCGCCTCAGACTGGCGGCGCCGGTGGCACGTCAGACCGACTGCCTCGGGCCTCAGTAGTCGGCGCTTGCGGGGGCACCTCCGCCCTCTGGACGATGGCGTCGCCTCCCCTCCTCTCAACAACCGGCTGAACGTGGCCGGCTCCTCCAGTTGGCGTCGGGTTCTCCGGCGCTGGTGGCGCTGCACGCAGCGGGATGACAAGTTGCGGAGTCCGGCCACGTGTGGCCTCTTCCGCTTGCACCTTGGCGGCCGCGTCCGCCTAGGCCTTGGCTGCTGCCTCCGCCTGGACCTTGGCCGCAGCGTCGGCTTGGGCCTTGGCCGCCGCATCCGCGTCCGCCTGCGCCGCCTTGGCGGCCTCTGCCTTCTGTCGCTCCACCTCCTCCTGCTCCTCGCGCGCCTCCCACGCGTTCCTCTCCGTCGCCTCCCGGAGGTCGGCGAGCGGGTCCACGCGGCGGGTGTTGGCGGAGCCCTCCGCCGCCCCGATCACCGAAGCAGCGGTGGACGGCTCTAGAGAGAGCGGGGCCCTGTCCAAACAAGATAGGAGGAAACTCAGAAAGAGTTGCAAGAAAGAAGAAAAGAAAACGCAAGAGAAACCAAGCACTTACGCGGACACCATCGGGGGCTGCTTCGGGGCCTTCTGGAACTGGGCCGCCTTCGCGGCGGCCTCCTGCCGCCTGGTCGCGGCGGCCGCGTTCTTGAACTTCTTCGGCCGGCTGCCGAACAGCAACGAGCCGGCTCGGTGCTTTGGTGCGCCGCCTGGCACGGTCGGCACGGCTGAAGAGCTTGCACCTGCTTTGTCAGTGCCGTGCGTGCGGCGTGGCTCGTTCTCCTCCTCATCGTTATCCGGCTAGGACTCGAGGCCGCCTCCTCCTCCGGAGCCGCCTCCTCCACCGCCGCCACCTGTGGCGTCATCCTCCTCCATGGCGGCCGCCCCCAAGTCAGGGTCGTCCACGTCGCTCCTCGTTCGGTCCGGCATGTACTGCTGGCCTGGATCCAGAGCACCGGCAGCCGACTGGGCCGGGAGAACCTACACCATGGCCGACTGGTCAGATGGCAAAACAAGAACTCGGACCTACAAAAAGAGAAAAAGAATTGCAAGACTCACCATAGGCGGTGGATGTGCGCGGTCGTATGACCGCTTGCCGAACCGCCAGTCCATCTCCGATAGCTTGCAGTTGGAGAAGTAATTGACCAGCCGGGCCACCTCCACGTCCGGCAGCTCCCATATGCACATCCGGCATGCGTCCCGGTGCCCGCTCATGCAGCTGATGATGTGAGGCCGGGCTTGGAGGGGAAGAACTCGGCGCGTCACGAAAGCGGTCAGCAGATCCGGACCCTTCAGGCCCTCCGACTCCGTCATCACCTGAAGTCGGGCGAGGGCGGCGGAGGAGGCGACCGATAGGGAGCTCGGCCTGTACTGCCAGTTGGCGCGCGGCTCGGCTGGCGGGCCGGCTGCGTAAGCCGGCAAGTTGACGTAGTCACTCGTCGGGTGGATGTTCTCGACGTAGAAATAAGATTTCTGCCACAGATTGGCCGACTGCAGCAGGGAGATGGGCGGGAAGCGGTTCCCGGTGCCCGGACGACGCACCGCCACACAGGCTCCGCATTGAGCCGCCTGGCCCTTCGTGGCGGTGATGAGTTTGAGATAAAAGCACTCCCCCCAGAGCTCAAGGGTGGGGAGAGTGCCGAGGTACCCTTCGCACATAGTGACGAAGGTGGCCAGCAGCACCACCGTATTCGGCGTGAGGTGGTGCGGCTGGACTTGGTAGAAGTCAAGAAAGGAGCGGAGAAAGCTACTCGCGGGAAGGCCGACACCGCGAAGAAAATGGGACCGGAAGACGACGCGCTCGTCGCCTTCCAGCACCGGCGAGATTTCTGCCTCAGGGGGGACACGTACCCGCACGTTCGTCTCCCGGGGCTGCCGCCGTGTTTGACGAAGGAAGGAGAGGTGATCCTCATGGACGTTGGAACCGTCCCAGTCGCCGACCCGTGAGCGCGCCATGGGCGAAGGAACTCGACGTAGGAGCGGCGCGGTGGCGAGCGGGCGAAGCCGCGGCGGAGCGAGGAAGCGCTTCGGCGAGAAGAAGCTCGATGGCGGTGGGCTGCGACAGCGTTTTGGCAAGAGGAAGAGGCGGTGCGGCGACGGAGAGGAAGAAGAATGGCGAGGGGAGAGGAGGGCGCGCGTGCCTCTTTCACCCCCCCCCTCCTCCCCCTACTTATAGCCCCAGGCGGCGGAGCCGAGGGGGCGAGAGCATGGGGGATCGTGGGATTAACTGCGCCCACTCCCCCACGATCCCACGACTGCGGCGGCAGTAAAGGCGCGTATTAAATGCCGCAGAAGCCCAACCGTCTACCTCGGCCGCAGCGGATCTGCACGTGTGCCGAGGCACTGTAGTTGCGGGCCCCAGCCTGCGGCAATGTCCCGTCGCGCGCGTGGGTTGGCAGGCCGGCTTGGCCTGCTGATGCCGCGTGGCCGGCATGCACGGGCGGCGAGCCTGGCGTCCGGCCGCCATGCCGCCTGGTCCCCACCACGGCGTTACGAGATCACCAGGCGGCCAGCCTGGTCACGATCGACACCTACCAGTCAGCACTTCGGAAGACGGACGAAGCAGGACGCCAGACAACCCGGAGTAAGAAGCTGCTGGGGCTTCTCGCCTTTTCGGCCGCAGCGCCCCACCAGCTTCGGGGACTACTGTCGGAGTAAATGACCACGGGTAGCCTCATCAGCTCCCTTGGTATTTCAAGACATCAGGGCAGGCTGTGCCCCTCAAACATCAAAGACAAAGGACCGCCTTCTTGGGGCCGGCTGGGCCAAGCGGCCGGCTGTCAGCAGGCGGCGGAGTCCAGGAGATGGCCGTGAAGCGGGCCGACTCCTAGCAGGCGGCTTCCAGGGAAGCCGGGTCCTAGCAGGCGGCCCCTCGCGCCCTCGAAGTTAGCACCCACATAAACACGACGAGACGGGGCGTGGCTACAGTACAAGCCTGCCACCCCCGAATCCAGGGCAGAGCGTGGCCACAGTGCGGCGCACCAAGCGGACATCCCACGCCCGGCGCGGCGCTGTTGCCATGCTGCTCATGACGACACCCATGGCAGAGGAAGCCATGCTCCCACGACGGGCTGTCGGTACGGCCCGCAGGCGGCGGGCCCTACCTGCCCATGAGAGGCCAGAAGTCGGCGAGCCCTGACCAGTCGGCTCAGGGGGAGGCCAGCTCCTAGCAGGTGGCCCTCCCCCTTCCTTGAAGTTTGTGCGCCATTGACCAGAAGAGACGGGGAGTGGCTACAGTGAAACGCCCGCCAAGCGGCGGGACTGTAGCCACGCTCTCCCCAACCGAGCATGCATCATCAGTGGCACGGCTACAGTGCTACATAGCCGACAGGACCCGCGAGCGGCGGGCCCGGCTTGTCGGCCGAGTACGAGACAACCAGGGGGACCCACCAGGCGGCGGGCCCCTGCAGTCTGCGGAGAAGCCGGCGATCAGAGACACTGACGGCTGGGTCATACGCCCGGCCGGATTACCATTGTATCCCTGGGGGGTAGGCCTATATAAACCCCCCAAGTCACCCATGCAGGTGGTGGGGACCTTTGTAGAGAGGAGAAAGCCTCCTGAGTTCAACACTCACACAGACACATAGGGAGAGGAGTAGAGCTAGCCTTGCCCTCCTTCCTCCTCTAGCAAAACAACTCAAGGAGCAAGTTTGTAGCTACCTGTTAAGGTAGTGATCATGTGGAGACCCCGCAGAGCAGGACTAGGGGTGTTATCTCCTAGGAGAGCCCCGAACCTAGGTAAGATTCGCAGGCGTATGCGGTCTCGCTCATTCCCGCTTCCAGAGCCCGGCGACGTACTTTTGTCCCCATCCATGATAAGCCATCCTTTGGCATATGTCGCACGATACCCCCGACACCCGCCTACGGGAGCGCTGTTCCAGGTCTGGTTCCGGGGTTTGGGTCCTGTTGCGAGCCACTCCTCCTCGGGCTGCATCGTCTTCTCGGTCTCGTCCCCTTCCTGGGCTTCTGCTATCGCGGCATAAAAGGCTTCGACCCCGGCAGGCTCGTCCCTGGCAGGCTCCTCCATGGCTCGTCCCTCGCTCCTGCCGTGGGAAGAGCCTTCGTCTTCGGCCTCCTCCTCCTCTTCCTCTTCCTCTCTTCTAGGCCTTGCTTTCCCGGCAGCTCGAAGCGCTTTGTCCTCCTCAATCCGCCTCCTGATGAACTCTTCTTCTACCGTGGAGGTGCGCTTGAACATATTGCCCTCCACCTTAACAGCCCTTTCCTCCAGGCCGGAAACCCACTCGATCTCTGCATCAAGCTCAGGTAGTTGCCAATCAGCCGCAACTCCATAAGCATTGCAGTCAGGCATCCACTTCAAAATCTGGTCCAGGGCGGAGTTGATGTTCAGCGGGACAACCCTTGCTGGCAACTTGAATGGCCAGAGGCTGCCAAATAGCTGTTCAAACAGCCAGCCGTGGCCGTAAACTGACAAATTGTTGGTAAGGCCTGGATATAGGCGCACACTGTCCCTGGCATCTCCATACCTCCAGGCGAACCCGTTGGAGGAAATTAGCCCCCACCTGTTCGATGGTTACCCCGACAGCTTTGAGGCGGGTGATCCTGTTCAGCGCCGGGCGGAGCCTGTCGTCAGTGAGGCCTGGCTCCCCCCAATCGCTGCCACGCACGACACATTCCGTCCGCACCCGGCAGTAATCTGGAGCATCCGCGTCCTGGATCCAGCACCAGTCTGCTCTCCATTCCTCCCATCTGCCGCGCTGCTAACCAGGGAGGTAATCCCAAAAATCCCTCTTTCCCCGGGGGATCCAACTTATATTCTTTGAGCAGTGAGCTTTGTTTTCGACCCGCGGGACGAAGAACTGCCCGAACAGGTCCATGTTGGGGGCAACTCCGATGAAGTTCTCACACAGGTGAGCAAAGATTGCCATTCATGCCATTGCATTTGGCATAAAATCCAAGAAGTGGAATCCATACACCACCATCATCGCCTCGAAGAAGTCTGAGAATGGGGGGATGAGGCCGCAGAGGAAATACGCGCAGAAAAATCGGTATGAATTTGGCGGATCTTCTTTCCCCTCCGACAAGACCGTGGGCGCACCGTGCCCCTTTGGGACTTCCCTCCCCCACATGTACCCGTACCTCGCAACCAAGGCGTTGCCGTCCAAGCTCGACGGGAAGAACACCACAACTCCCCACCGCTTCCTGTCCAACTCCGCCGCTCTCATATTCTTCCCCTCGTGGCCGCTCCCTTCACGGCGGTTGCCTGCTTCCCCTTAGCAGCGGCGGCTTTCTTTCCCATCCTTAGGAGTTGTGGAGGGGATGGAAGGCCAGGTGAGACGTTGGAGGCGAGAATGGGCGTGGGGGCAGACGCTTGGCTTGAGGAGGAAGATGATGGAGGGAGAAACGGTTGCGAATGAGCAGCGCCCTTTTGCGTTTTTCTCTTTTATGGGGGACGAACATGGGAGGGTGGCTCTGCGCTACTTTCTCTCAGAAAGTTACCGTTTTACATTAACTGCTACAGACCCACGACCCCACAACCTGAAGTAATTACACGAAGTGGACGTTGAGTCGACTGGTCATCATAACAAACCGCTACACGCACAGCAATTCCCCGCCACCTGTCCGAGCACTGTTTGGGGCCTAACCCAACATGCCCGGCGACATGTGTGGCTCAGGCCCGGGGGCTTCTGTCGGGGTACACAAACAGGGGTGTATGTTCCACCTGACTTGTGCACGGACAGCAGGCCTCCGGCCCAGCAGCACCAAGCATCCAAGTCGAGACCAAGCCAGAGGGATAGCTCTTTGAGAAATCAAAGGGCAGATCAAGAAGACCAAGACAAGCCAACGCAGCAAGATATCACTAAAGGAAAGCCTCCCTTGCCGGGCAGGCGAGCCCGGTCAGGTCGAGGCCGCCCCGAGGATGAAGCTAATATTTCCCCGGCAGGCTTGCCGGGGCCACTGGTGGCCTACCACCCCGCCAAGGCTCCACCGCTCCACCGCATCGCAATGCAAGTCACCCATCGGTGTGGTGTCGAGCCCTCAGATGATTAAGTGGCTGCTATTTGGCACATGGCAGCCATTTGGAAGGAAGATTACCTCCATGTGACACCCGTCTAGAAGTGTGTCATGCAGACAGGTGGAAGATGGTTAAGCGGTGCGGCAGGCTTGCCGGGCTGCACCCACAGCGTGACACCTAGCAGTGCATTTAATGCACTTTGTCCTAACTGCCAGAGTTTGGTATGATAGCACTGTTTGCTATCTAATCATTGGATAATGACTGTTTTGCCATTGTGGTAACCCCTTAGCCTATATAAGGAGGGCTGTGGCAACCTTAGAAAGGATTCGGACCCTCATGTACTCATACGCACGTAGCTGCTCTCCCCGAGGCGAGCTTGCTGGGCTTGAGCGCTGTGTGTTCATCATGGTCCCTCCATCAATCCACCAAAGAAGGAGTACAGTTTTACGCCTCGCGGCGGCCCGAACCTGGGTAAAAACCACCAGCGTCACCTCCGTCGTGCTGTTTCACAACCTCCGCTCTTTGTGCATTGTGATCCTCCCCTCGCCGAACCACAAAGGGGCTCATGGTCCCATAGGTGATCGTGTCACACCTCGACAACAGACTTGCTGGGCTGGGTGAAAATATCATGTTGGGCTGGACGAAGAAATGTTATAAAAACATAAACACATGATTGCATGTCTATTACTGATTGGTCAATAAAATCTTTGCAAGCTTATGTACGCAATCACCAGGAGTTAACTTGCCAAGTTATATATAAAAAATTATTATTATTATTTTTTAAGAACTTTCGATTTACAAAATAAAATATCATTTTAATTTCATGAGTTAATAGGACATGGCCTATTAATATTTTTTAGGCTAGATGTGGGATAGTTGAGTTGGTTCTAGGGAAAAGTACTGGGAGAAAACTCAGATTACATCAAAAAAGAAAGTGGGAGAAAATTCAGATATAGGATTAATAAAAATGAAAAATAAAGGAAGTGGGAAGGTCTATACAATGGTTGGACAAACGACAGGTTTAACGGAACCTTATGTTGTTTCTATTATATATATGTAATAAAATAAGATATAAATATAATTAAAAAGTCCATTTTACTCCCCTGAACAAAGTGGGTGGTTCGCTTTACCCCCTAATCTATTTTTTGGCTCCTTCTAGACCCCAAACAAAACCAAACCGGACAAAACACCCCCCCCGGCCGGTTTGTCTCCATTCGTTGCTGATGTGGCACTGTCAACGGCGGTTTTGACCGGGGTGGGGCCTACTTGTCAGGTTGGACTGTTAAACGCTGCCGTTCCCCGTTGCGTTCTGGATCAGAAATCCCTTTTCTTCTTCTCCCCCCTGTCGCCGTCGATGGCTTCCTCGGGGCAGCGCTGAACTCCGGGCAGCAACGGTGGTCGGAGTGTTCGTGGCGGCGGCGGCGGTGCAACCCGTGAATCTTCCCCGACTTGTTCCTTCTCCCACGGCCGCTGTCCTCCCCCGTCCTCAAACCCTAGGTCGACGGCTTTGTCGATGCGGCGGCGGCGGCTGTGGTCTGTCTGATTTCGCGGCGGCGCAGACGAACAGAGGTGAGTTCCATCCCTCCCATCCCCTTCCCTTGGTGTACTTGCTCTGCTCTAGTTAGCTGATGTATGTAGGTTCTAATTGAAGATTGTTGAATGATGTTTTAATCTGTAGGTTAAGAAATGGATAATCTAGATTGGTTAGGCATCCGTTTCTTTTACAATGGCCAATTTGAGAAGTCAAACAAGCAATTGTCATATGTTGGTGGTAATATACAGCTCACATCTGTTCAGATGTACAATTTATCCTTAGCTACTGTCAGGGAGCAGTTAGCAGATATAAAGATGGCCTACCATGGTGAAGACCTAACAGAGAAGCACAGGCTGTACTGGTTGTTTCCTGGAAAATATGTAAGAGATGGGCTGAGACGACTGGACACTGATAGAAGTGTGTTGTTCATGGATAGGTGTATTACAGATTGTGGGGTTGTGGATGTGTATGTGAATTATGAAGATGATGTTGATGAAGATGGACAGAACAGTTTGTCTGATATTGGAGAGAAAGAGGAAGAGGAAACTAATTCTGCAATTGAAGAAGAGAAGTCAGAAGAGAAGAGTGACAGTGATTGGGAAGATGAGCATGACAATTGCTCTGCTGAGGATGACCTGGAGCACAGTTCAGAGGAAGATGGGGATGAGCCTGACAAGACTGAGTATGTTGTACAAGATGAATTGGAACCTGAAACTGGAAATGTTCCTTCAGTAGATGTTGCACCAGATGAAATAAGTGATGAATGTGAAGATCTTGATTGGTGCCCTAAAGATGAAGACAGTTCAGGTGAAGATGATGAGGCAGAGGAGCTCAGAAAGCATGCTAAGGAAGTGCTCAGAAAGATCAGAATGAAGTTGCCACTTGATGAAGAGAAGGAAGTGAAAGAAAGTACAGCACAGTTAATTCCTTTTGATGAAATGGATGAAGGAAATGACACTCCATACATGGATTCCACTGAGGAATACAGTTATGATGAGGATGAGCATCGAAATTCAGTTAGGATGAAATCAAGATTTCCAAGATTTGATAGCAAGGCTGCAATTCCAATATTCAGTTTGGGCATGTCATTTAGGGGAAGAAGTCAGTTGAAGAGGGCACTGGTGAAGTATGGCCTTGCTATGAAGAGGCATATTTCCTTTGTAAAAGATGAGGCTGGTAGGATTAGGGCAAAGTGTTCTTGGCCTAATTGTCCTTGGTTGATTTATGGTGCAAAGAGGAGCTCAAATGGTTGGTTTCAAGTCATAACACTTGTTGACAACCACATATGCCCACAGAGGAGAGACAACAGATTGGTTACTGCAACTAGAATTGCAGACAAGTATGAGAGAATTATGAAGGCAAATCCAGGATGGAAAGTGAAATCTATTAAGGCCACTGTCAGATTAGAGATGTTTGCAGATGTGCATGTTTTCAAGATAAAGAAAGCAAAAGCAATAGTCAGAAAGAGAGTTAGAGAAGCAATGCATGAAGAATATGCCAGGGTGTTTGATTATCAGCTAGAAATATTGAGGAGCAATCCAGGAAGCACTGTGGCAGTTGTGCTTAATCCAAAAGAAACTGCACCAGTTTTTCAGAGATTGTATGTGTGCTTTCAGGCTTGCAAGAGAGGTTTCATAGAAGGGTGCAGGAAAGTAGTGGGTTTGGATGGCTGCTTCTTTAAGGGGGCTCAAAGTGGAGAGCTACTCTGTGCTCTTGGAAGAGATGCAAATGGGCAAATGTATCCCATTGCTTGGGCAGCAGTTGAGGTGGAAAATAAGGACTCCTGGTTCTGGTTTATGGCATTGTTGAATAAAGACTTGGAGATTTCAAATCAAGGTGAAGGCTGGGTGTTTATATCAGATCAGCAGAAAGGTCTAATCAATGCAATTTCAAAGGTTGTACCAAAAGCTGAACACAGAAATTGTGCTAGGCACATTTATGCTAACTGGAAGAAAAAACATAGGGACCAGAAATACCAGAAGAGATTTTGGGCTTGTGCAAAATCTTCTAACAGAGTTCAGTTCAATTTAAACAGGGCAAAGCTTGCTCAGCTCACACCAGAAGGAGCAAGAGACATGATGTAGTCTGGGCCAGAACATTGGTGTAGAGCATGGTTCAAAGAAGGATAATTCTGTGATTCAGTCGACAACAATATGTGTGAAAGTTTTAACAATTGGATAGTGGAATATAGAGGTCTTCCTATTATCAGTATGTTTGAAGCAATCAGAGCAAAGGTGACAGTAAGGATTCAAGTTAATAGAGCTATGCCTGCCAATTGGAATGGAACAATTTGTCCCAAAATCCTCAAAAAGGTGAACAAGTTGATACAACTTACTAAGAAGTGTGAGACAATATGGAATGGAAAAGATGGATATGAGGTGAAGTTAGGACAACATGGATTCAAAGTTGACTTGCAAGCAGGAACATGTTCTTGTAGATACTGGCAATTGTCAGGAATTCCATGTGTTCATGCTCTAGCAGCTTCACAGTGTGGCCCTGATGACATTGATTCACTTATTGCACCTTGCTACAGAATTGAGGCTTACAACAGGACATATGAACATGTCATGATGCCAATGGAGGGCATGCCCAGCTGGCCAATATCTGACAGACCTAGACCATTAGTTCCAAGCTATGTGCAAATGCCTGGGAGGCCCAGGACAGAGAGAATAAGAGGTGGAGATGAGCCTCCTAAGCATGCAGACAAACTCTCCAAGATTGGAACTAAGATCAAGTGTAGTTTATGTGGAAATCCTGGGCACAACATGAGGAAATGCAATACTAACCCCAACAAGGGAAAGTACAAGAATAGGAAGAGGAAAAAAGAAACAAAAGTGTGTAATGATTTTTACATGAGTTTGATTTCTATATGTTTTGTACTTGAGAAATTTCAGCAATGTGAAACACCTAACAATTGTTTCTTCTGTGTGTTATGTAGGAATATCCTCCAAGGACATCTCAAAGAGTAGCAAATGAAACTGCTACAGCCCAGCAGGCATCTCAAACATCACAGCAAGCTACAGGAGGGAGAGCCCAGTCTTCACAGCAAGCTACAGGAGGGAGAGGCTAGTCTTCACAGCAAGCTACAGGAGGGACAGCACAGCATAGAAGGGGAAGGCCTCCAAAACAAGCAAACAGAACACCTGGTGCTTGTTCTAGTCAGAGAAGGAGATCTACAAGGGTTAGCATGTTTGATGAACTGAGGGGTTAACCAGGAAACTTTCTGTTGTTTAGAGCCTTCAAATTGTTAGTAGGTTGTTGGTGTTGTGCTAGTTTCATGAACTTGTGTTTGATGAACTTGTGTTTGTTACTGTTAAGCTGCAGAATGTGTGTTAAGTTGCAAAATGCTACTGTTTACTATGTTCTCTTTTGAAAGAAATTTCCTTTTGATAGAAGCTTGGCAAAATAATGTTCTCTTTTGGCACAAACAAAGAAGCTCACAATTGTACCATTTCACAACACAACATAGTACCAGCACATTACACAAATATTTGGCATAGTTTTGGCACAAATTTAGGACACAGCAAGCAGTACAGTTGCTTCACCACAACAACCAGCACAAAGTAGAACTTAACACACAGTACAACACTACAGATTCTTAACACATAGTACAACAAACCAAGTGCCAAAGTGCCAAATAACAGGATACAAACTCAAACTCCTTCAGCACCGTCAGTGCCATCGATCTTGCCCAGCACAGTCTTGAAGATATGCTTGCGAGTCAGGTCCTCGCCTTCTCCTGGCAGCCACTCATCAGGCAGTCCTTCAGCAAGCAGAGGACCACGATCGACAACCTCCTTCATGTGGCAAATGACAGGATACAGTAAGCTGTTCTTCTTCCTCGGCGATGACGGTCCGTAGTCACCCAATTCAAATTGCATTGCTTCATACTCATCCATGGACTCGGGTGGCTTGTTTGTCAGCTTCGGCTCAGGTATCTCCACTATCACCACCTTGCCAACAAAGAAAGGGTCACGAAGCCAAGCCATTACCTCGAGCTCGCGGTGGCTTGCCGGCGGCAAGATCTCGATCAGCTCGCCACCCAGCTGCTTGAGAACATCTTTCACGGACGCCGTCGTCCAGGCCTAGTTAGGGAGGCCTTCGAAGCCGAGCTTGCTCTTGTACTCCAGAGCACCTGGCTGAGCACGAACCATTCTGCACCAACGCGAAAACTGAATCCAACGCCGGCAACACTTGATCTTCATTGATGAAAGGAGCACCTCAGAGCACTTCTCCTCCGTCGAGAAGGTCAGCCATAGGTCGTGTGGTGGGCACGCGACCTCGATGACCACCTCGGACGGCACCACCCCACAACACTGCTGCAAGGACGCCAGCAAGGCTACCGGCGTCACTGTCTGCTCGCCATCTCCGACCGCAGTCGCCAGAAGCACGTACCGCCCGAAGCACAGCTCCAGCGCATCCATGGCCGGAGTGCGCGAGATCAGGACATGGCTCGCCTCTCGACGGAGCTCCGGCTCTCCCCGCTGCCACACCTCCTGTGGGAACCGCCGGTCCAGCAAGCTACGGCTCGCCTGGGCTGCTGCGACTACCGGGGCCACGCCTCCATCACCGGCGGCACTCACGACGTCCGGCGACATGGTGCTGGAGCTCATGCTGCTGCCGCCCATGGAAAATAGGGTTAGGGATTTGTACTGGGAAGAAAGGGGATTTCTGATCCAGAATGCAACGGGGAACGGTAGCGTTTAACAGTCCAACCTGACAAGTAGGCCCCACCCCGGTCAAAACCCCCATTGACTGTGCCACATCAGCATCGAATGGAGACAAACCGGCCGGGGGGTGTGTTGTCCGGTTTGGTTTTGTTTGGGGTCTAGAAGGAACCAAAAAATAGATCAGGGGGTAAAGCGAACCACCCACTTTGTTCAGGGGAGTAAAATGGACTTTTTTCTAAATATAAATATAAGTATATATATACTATTATAGAAGAGAAAACATAGGTTCATTTTTGCATTCTTATAGAGAAATAGAACTGTGAGTTGTCTTGAAAAAACAAACATAACTTGGGTTGCTGATGTTATAGACAAGCTAGGCTGGGAGGCCCAGAGGCCGCTTGATTCCTGCTGGACCCCAAGAAAAAGTTGAAACCTGCTGGATCAACTGTGTCTGCATGTCGTGGGCTCCGCGTGTTAAACAACAAAACCTAGGCCATGGACCTAGTGGGCCCGGACTGTCAGCCTCTCGACGAACAGTCATCTCCCGATTCCTCTCGTTTTGTTGACCATGTTGGGAACGACAGACGACGGCACCATGGCGAGGGCACCAAGGCGGAGGACTATGTCGAGACCTCGGACCGGAATGAACCGAAGCCAGGGAAGACACATGCAGAGGGGAGTACGAGTGTTGACTTGTTCGGGTGCAGGGTGGGCCGGTGGAGCTGCCGCTGCCGGAGAATGTGTGGGAGTAGAGGGATGGCCTGGCCAGCGTCATAGGCTAGGATGGGTCACCGAGGCATGCGCGGCGGCGTCGCCAGCCGCTGTAGGAAGAGGACAAAAGATCGAACAAAATAATGAAATACAAATGGATAGGTGGTTGGTCCTAGATGTCTGTGTACGAGACCTGCTAGGTCCACCAGGGAAGGGGAATATGTTGGGAGGAAAGAGATTCAAAGCACGGCAGCCTAGTGAACTAGTTACATACATAAGCAAATAGCCATTCAAAAAAAGCAAACAGGTTAATGGGTTCTTAGACGAAATATTTCAGACAAAACAGATAATTACGACACATAGGCTAATTCATGAGCACTCAGATGATAAAAGTGCTTAAACAGATAAATTACATCATCTAGACCTTCCTAGCATGCTTGATCATGACGATGCGGCTGTCCGTGTACTCGTCGGTCACGGGAAGTAGACACACCCTCATGTCCAAGATTCGCCTATACATGTCGTAGTATGCGTGTGCGTCCTTGGCTGCGTAGGTTATGTAGGCTAGATTTAGAGGTACCTCCCACGTGTTCAGGTTCTTGGTATCGACATCTTCTTTCATATTGGCATAGCAGGGATCGATGATGGTCGCGGCACAGTCAACCACAGAGTCCTTCTCCTGCCCGTTGCCGATGATCTTGTATTGCTTCTGGATGTCGACAAGCTTGTTGCACCAGATGGCCGAATCATAAAGCACAGTCGCGTTCTTTCTGCTCTCCACCGTAGCGAAGGTGCAGTCGGCGGTGCCGATGAAACGGCGAATTCTCCAGAACCTCTGATGGCCCTACAGAAGTGGTAGATGAGAACCTCGTCCTGCATGCATACCTGGGCGACAGTGATCCGCTGGTCCCTGTCAGGAGACGAATGGATGGGCACAAGGCCTAGTCCCGCGACCTTGTGCTTTCTCCTCCTGTAGGTACTGCTTGAACTTGGCGAGGCAGAGCTTCACCGAGTCAAGATCATTGGTGTACATCACATTCAACTTGGTGCTATCATGGGTCTGAATGCCGAACTCAAAGGTGAACTCCTTGCTGAAGTCCATATCCAGCAGGCTCACCCCTCGGATCGCCATTGGAGTCTCTTCAAGTGAACAAGTGGGTAGGCGGCGGCAGCAGTTCGTTTTTCAGCTCTTGGGAACTGCATTCAACAGTAAACTGAGTGTGTACAGGCGACATCAGTTACTACCCCTCCCTCGCCCGCTGCATGAACATCAAAACATGCACCCTCAGCGCATTCAAATGCCTCCATTAAACCCGTGTGGAAGCCGAGAAACCTATTCGGGCCACACGTCGGTTAACGAGCGGGTCTATATTGGTACTGTAATAGCAAATGTTAGTGGTCACTTTACTTAAATTTTATTAGCTTTAATGAAAATTTATTCTTAAAACAAGCAAAGCATTGGCTCGTTCTATCAGTGCCACAGGATCAACATGCACATCAATTAGAATTATTATTCTCAGGATGCACACGATCAGCTCATTTGCCGCACTTTCACACAGACAATACTACCAAGTTTCAATAGCTTGTTATGGTTGTTGTCCTCTGCATCATCATCTGTGTTTCCCAGCTTGCAAGATTCAGAACCAACCAAATAAGATTCAAATAATAAGTACAATAAAGATGCCTACACATCTCAATGATTCCCAGCTTACAAGATTCAGAACCAACCCATTAGAGCCGTTGGATAAAGTGAATCTCGGGATTAAATCCATCTTGGCTAGCCGTGTCATACAACCCAAGAACTTGGCGAATGCTCTTGACCATCACAACATCTGTAGTTGAGTATTCCTGTTTGCACAGATAAGAAAGAGCATGATTACTATAATAGTGGCACTAGTTGAAGCAAACTTTATTTCCAAAACGAGAAAAGATAGCTTTATTTAAAAAATACAACGTTAGCATAGTATGAGAAAGCACAATCATGTTAAAAAAGGACAGTACTAACCTGTGTGAGATGACCTTGGGAGATTAAGTTATTCTTCATGCCCCCGTATCTTGCCATGAAGGCAATTCGTTGGCATCCATTAACACCTTAGTGTGGCAGTAGAAGGAGGAGCGTTGACTCATTTCAATCACTTTTTTTGTGCAGTTCAACTAAAATTGTGGCGCCCGCCAGTTAGAGAGGGAGCCCGCGCCACCACAACTCGATGTGGTGAACCTGCAGATCCACTCGGATGATTCAATTCATGCGACTTTTTCTGCAGTTCACCTGAAATGAAGCAAAGATTGCATCATGCAGCTAGCAAGAAGTACTTGCTCTCATGAGCTGGCATGTTCTTATTTAGTAGTTGCACTAAAATTGAGCAACATTAAGGTTGGCTCTCCTGCTCATGCAAGGTGCAACTATAATTTGCTTATCCTTTTGTGCAGTTCCACTAAAATAAAGTGCCATTGTGGTGACAGTGACGGCTCATCTTGCAAAGGATAATAAAATGTTGCACGAGATTACCGGCAGAGCTTGACGGAGATGTTGGTAACTCCGATCACCATTTTGTGCAGTTCCACCAAAATTGAGAGACGTTGCCCACGTGACATTTTAGTTGAACTGCACAAGACACTCATTCCAAAAGAAGTGTTTTGTGCAGTTCACCAAAAGGTCACAATAGCAACGAGGTGAAATGGATATCCCTATCCGCACAAAAAGATAGAAAGGAAACAATTACTGGTCAATAACAAGATACGAAACATACACGAAATGAAAAGAAGCATCTTCATTATGTTCGTGGCAATCACGCAAGGACAGTAGAAATTTTAAAATGGCAGCATTGCTTCATGTTACCGGAAGCATTACGATCAACAATGACATTCGTCAAATATGGGATTACTTTAATGGTGGCATTGCTTGTTTACCAGATACAGTAGATCAACAATAGCTAAAGAGTTGGTTTAATGGCATGGGACAGTGGGGACACCAGGACACTCAGCAGCGTAAAGAAGCAACTTACTTATCATGCTGGGAAAAATAGCAGGAGTACCATTTGTAACACAGTTTAATTGCATCATATTACTGGAGGCATTAGATTAACAGTAACATTGGTTAGACATGTCCTTACGATAGCAATGTGATTGCTTCATTTTACATGCGCCCTTACATTAACAACAGCAAAAAGTTGGTATAAGGACATGCGATAGTGGACGCATCAGCACAATGTACCTACAAGGAGGCATAAAGTGGTGATGCCGAGTTTGTTCGTACCCTGTGAGGGTAGCAAATCTAATCCTGGAGACCTTTTACTATGTGAGAGCAGCAAATCTAATCCTGGACATACTCTCTTGACTTGTCCACCAGTCGCCACTTTCTATCCTTTTTTCAACCAATAATAGATATGTTCCTTATCCAGTTTGTACTGCCTTTTCCCTTTATTTCCCTTTTCGACCAAGAGACCAGTTGGGTATCCAGTCTCTACTACTTTCCCCCTGTTACTCCCTCTTTTAATCAAGTCCTAGATTCATGCTACAACTTTCCCCCCTTTGCTGTTTGAACCAAGTCCTAGATTCGACTACATGAAGTAGCTTTACCTCTAATAATACTAAAAATTTAGGTGGCTTTGGAAGAGCTAAAGGAAGTAGAAAACGATCCACATGCAGCCTCGTGGGGTGCTGGGGCGAAAAGCAAGGCCGCTTTTGAAGGAACTTATACCTGAGGGTCATCGGGATGTGGCTAGGAGGGCGGCGGGAGGTCAGATCTGCCCACAATACGGCAGGGAGGAAGAAGGGGTCTGAGGACCTCCCGAGCCGGCGCTGTGTCGGAGAGAACATCACGGGCAGAGGATCAGGACCAGCCGGCAGCTGTGGGTTTCCTCCCTCGCCGCTGATGACCGCGTGAACGATGTACCTAGTCCCCTACACACCCTGGCCGAAGGGATCCGGTCAGATCTGTGACCAGCAGTGAGCAGAGAGAGAGAGAGTCGCTACCGCTATCTTATTTAGATCTAGAGAGGATGAGAGAATGAAGAGATCAACTCTAGTAAAGCAAGCGTTGAGGCTCCTGCCTATATATATAGTGAAGTGATTATCTTTTTCTCTCCACAACAAGCGTTTCAATTTGTGTACGTGGCATTAAAGAAAAGAAACTCTCAATTTAACGTGACTAACTACACGTCGCACTTTGTACTGTACTGTACTACTCCTACTTACTAGTACTACTAGTAGTATTGTTCACTTGTGCTCCCCGACCCTCCTTTCAATGAGCAACCCCACGGGTGAATAAACATGTAGTACTAGTACTATTTATATAGAACGAACATGCTCGAACTATTTTGGCTTTGAGATATCGATGGTATAGTTTGACCACATTGCATCAATGGACTCAGTACTTTGAAGTAACCTATACGTATAAACACATGCACGGTTTACATTCCGAATCTCTAGCTAGAGCATGAACTGTAATTGTTTACATGTACCACCTTTTTCTTTTGGTTTTCTACTCGATGGCGCAATTCATCGATACAAAATTATACTAGGAATATTTAAGAGTTGAGGGCGGGGCTTTTCCCGGGCAGTACACGCAGCAGTTTTCACGTAGCCAGTTTGACAGAGAGGCGAGGAGGGTGAGTGACTAGTGGATTCAACTTACTGCTGGAAAGGCAGGGATGTGTGATTTGATGGCTCGTTACTGCTGGAACAATGGGGTCTTGTGATATGACTGCTCATTATAGTCATTATTACTGCGGCACTACGACCGGGGAGATGCCCCCCTTTCGTTCCCCACTCTAATCTTGTGCATGACACATCAACCCGGGTACTGGCTCTCCCACATGTCGGCAACGTAAGAAGGAACAAAGAATCATGCGGTATATTGGTCCCCATTGTATTTTGTGTCAAATTTTGACTATAGATTGAACTAACAAAATGTTCATGCATGTTACCAAAAACTATATCATTCAAAACTATGTTCAAATACGAATCGAACGACATAATTTTTGTTGACATGCATTAACATTTTGTTAGCTAAATCTTTGGTCAAAATTTGGCACAAACTACAAAGGTGACCTATAAACCAGGATGGAGGTAGTACATAGTACTATTATATACTACTACTCACGTCGGAGGAGTGCGAAACACGGCAGCCCAGTGAACCAGCAGGCGATAGGCCGTAGAAAACAATATGATGATATGGCCATAAAAAACAATGTACTACAGTCCAGTCTCTAGCACGTACAGTACCCCTCTTCCTCCTCCTCTCGGTTCATCGCCATCATACTTTCCCCATTCCTGTGTTTTCAGTATCCTGTGAATCAAAGAGGCCCTTTGTTAGTGCAACAAACCCTGGGTCTATTGCCCAGACCATGCACAGGCCTAAAAGAGCAAAGTCACAAAATCCAAGTCCAGATCAAATTGAAGAGATAGCTCTTTGAGGAATCAAAGGGCAGATCAAGAAGACCAAGACAAGCTAAATGAGCAAGACACCACTAAGGAGAAACCTCCCTTGCCGGTTAGGCGAGCCCGGCAAGGACGAGGTGGCCCCGATGTCAAACCTCAAGACCGTCCTAGCAGGCCTGCCGGGCGCTACGAGGGCAAACTACCCCGCCAAGGCTCCACCGCTCCACCTCACAGCAACGCAAGTCATCGATCAGTGTGGTGTCAAGCTCCCAAGTGACTAAGTGGTTGTGATTTGGCAGGTGGCCGCCACTTCCTATGGAAATCACCCCCAGATGACACCCGTCCAGAAACGTGTCAAGCAGACAGGTGAAAAGGTGGCCGAGCAGCCCAGCAAGGCTTGCCGGGCATGCCACGATGTGACACTAAGCGGCGCATTTAATGCGCTCTACTCTGACTGCAGAGTAATGTATGATAGCACTGTTCGCTATCTAATCAGCATATAATGACTGATTTTCCACTGTGGTGACCCCTTGATCTATAAAAGGAGGGCCATGGCAACCATAGAAAGGATTCGGACCCTCGTACACTCATACGTGCGTAGCTACCCTCGCCCCGAGGAAACCCTGCCGGGCAAGAGCGCTACATTTCCACCACAATCCACCATCAATCCACTAAAGCAGGAGTAGGGTTTTACGCCTCGCGGCGGCCCGAACGTGGGTAAAACTGCCCATGTGTTCCCTGCCGTGCTGCGCTGCGCTCTCCGCTCTTTGTGCAATGTGCTCATCCCCCCTGCTGAACCACAAGGGAATGATGGCCCCATAGGTGGCCATGGTTTCCCATGACATCTTTGGCGCGCTAGGTAGGGGGAAGCGCTTGCGCGAACCCGAGAAGCGCATGCAGCGCGTCATTTTCATCATCTTCTTCATCAATGGCTCCATCATCCATGGCGCCCAAGAAGAAGCTCGGTGCTGCAGCCCATCCGTCCACTTTGAAGGCCCCGTTGCACACGGCCGCCGACGTTGTGGGGGCTATGGGGATGCACGGAGACATGGACGCTGCGGGAGACATGGCTGGCGCAGGCGGCGTCGTCCCCACCTCCCCTGCGGCTGAAACAAGGGGAGAAGGCACCAGGGAAGGACAGCACCAACAGCATCCGAGTGGCCACGCTCCACGAGGTACGGGTGGAGAAATCCTTCTGTCTACACCTCTCCACCCAGCTGAAGGGCACAGCCGTAGCAGTGGCACATGCTCTAGGCGAATCGCAACTCTCTGGCTGCACCCACCGCGGGCGCGGCCGCAGGGCGTGCGCCACTCCCGGAATGAGCTGCCCCAGCCGATGCACCAAACAGAGCTGCTGGCCCTCAAGCGCCTCCACCTTGTCGCTACGCCACCCTGGCGACGGGCTCACGATGACGAGAACATGACACAGCTACTACCGGCACCATGAGGAGCCAGGCGACCCTACCGTCTACGTCATCATCCATGCCAAGCACCGCTTCGGAGGCTATGGCGCGGGCCCAGCTGCTGTTGAGATTTCCACGGCAGCCGATCAGATGGATGAGTGGAGAGCCACCATTCAGAGCCTGATTGGTTTTGCCAAGGCGGGAGGATCACAGTGAGCTGGCCTGCCACGGCCTCCCCAGGCGACGACAAAGGCCTGCGCTGCTGGCCTTGCCGAAGGGGCCACCCCCACAGTGCAGTCCCCTCCGCGCCAGCCTGTGCAGGGGCCACGACCGAAGCCACGTGATCAAGAACCCAACGACGTCTCGATGGCTTCTTCCGGCCCTCGAACACGTCGAGACCAGTGGCAGGCCCAGGAAGACAGGCGAGGGGAAGGCGCACGCATCACCATCGAGCGGCACCGTGACACCCACTGCCAGTCTGATAGGCACAGTGGCCTTGACGACGATGAGCCCACTCTCGGTGAAGGTGGGTACCTACCTTTCGAGGTTGGGTGCCCTGCCTTCACTCGGGAGTTGCGGCAAGTCCATTGGCCATCTTCCCGCACATTCAAGCCAGAGATTCCAGAGAAGTACGATGGGAGATTGAACCCGGCAGAGTTCCTGAGCATCTACACCATCGCTGTTCAGGCTGCCGGGGGATGAGATGAGAAGGTGTTCGCCAACTACTTCCCTTTGGCACTCAAGCCAAATGTGAGGTCTTGGCTAATGCACCTACCGGAGAACTCCATTTCGACCTGGGCTGACCTGTGCCACAAGTTCGTTGGCGCCTTCACGGGCGGCCACCAAGAACCAGGGTGGCCCAGCGATCTGTAGCTCCTCCCGCAGAAGGAAGGAGAAAGTCTGCGGAAGTACATGCAAAGGTTCAGTCGAGTGCACAGGAACATCCCAGATATCCACCCAGCAGCGGTGATAGCCGCATTCCAGTCCAACGTGCGCAACCGCAGGATATGTTCCAAAATGAACATGCAGCTGCCGAAGACTGTGAATGAGTTATACACTCTGGTGGATAAGTGTGGTTGCATGGAGGAGGGAAGGCGACTTCCCGGTGAAGAGGATGGTGTCGGCATCGATTCATACGATGACGATGAGGCCACCAGTCAGAAGAAGAAGAACAAGAAACGCAATAAGAAGCGCAAGGAGAAAGTTGTGATGGCCATCAAAGGATCAAGCACACCTAGTACCGGCAAGAAGGCCAAGGCCGAGACCCCCGGTAAGGAGGTTGCCACGTGCACTGATTGTCGGGCGGCCATGACTGCCGAGAAGGCTAGGAAGGGTGATGGGCCATACTGCAAGATCCATGGGACCAAGGGCCACGACCTTCATGAGTGTCATTAGGTTGAGCAGCTCGTCAAGAAGCAGAGGGCTGAGTATGAGAAGCGTGGTAAAGAGAAAAACCAGGATGGTGCTGGTGGGAAGGGCCGAGGCGGCGGAGTAAGTCGCCCCGGCAAGGTTCCTTAGAATCAAAGGAAACCCGCCAGAGGCCGTAAGAAGGAGGATTCCAATGATGAGAGTGATGGAGGAGATGAAGAGGAAACCAGTGAGCAGGAGTTCTAGAAAGCCACTGACGCCCTGTGCATTGATGGGGGTGCATCTCTGCACTCCTATCACCGCCAACTTAAATAATGGGCGTCTGAAGTCAATGCCGTGGAGCCAGCGGTAGATTCTCAAAAGCCACTCAAGTGGTCCCGCACGCCCATCATCTTTGATGAAGAGGATCACCCTGACCGCACCACCGCGGTAGGGTGCTTGCCGTTGTTGGTTTCACCAACAATACGCAACCTCAAAGTCACAAAGATGTTGGTTGACGGTGGGGCCGGGTTGAAACTGATATCTCCAAAGGTCATCAGCAAAACTTCAGATAGCAGATGGGGAGCTCAAGGTTACTGGCACATTCCAAGGAATCAACCCCGGCAGGAGTCGTCCTAAGAAAAAGATCATGCTGCCAGTAACGTTCGAAGGGGAGTTAAACTACCGGACTGAAAAGATCATGTTTGACATGGTTGACCTCCCCCTGCCGTACAACGGAATCCTTGGTCGCCCAGCTCTGGCCAAGTTCATGGCGGCATCCCACTATGCCTACAACACCTTGAAGATGCCAGGGCCGATAGGAGTCATTTACATTCCGTCAGATCAGAAGGACGCAGTCATATGCGTGGACAAGATGTACCGGGAGGCGGTCGCTGCTGAGGCTGTAGAAACCACAGCTCCCACCAAAGAAAGTAAGAAAATGAAGAGAGCTAGCAAGGATGCCAGCAAGGAATCCGGGAAGCGTGCCTCTCTGGAGTGTGCTACGCCTGTTGATGACTTGCCGGAGAGTTCCAATAGCAAGAGATCCAAAGCTGCTGCACCCGTTGTGAAAAAGGTCTCGGCAGGGCTGGCTGGCACTGATGGTACCTTCACTATCAGTGCCACCCTTGATGACAAATAGGAAAGCGCGCTCGTTGCCTTCCTGCAGGCAAATATCGAAGTGTTTGCCTGGCAACCATCTGATTAACCCCGGTGTTCCCATGGAGGTAATCGAGCACCACCTTGCTGTCTGCCCACATGCCCGACCCGTCAAGCAGAAGGTCCGGAAGCAAGCTTTGGAGTGGCAGCAATTCATTGCCTAGGAGATCAAGAAACTTGAGGCAGCTGGTCTGGTCAGAGGAGTGCTGCATCTAACATGGTTAGCAAATCCAGTGGTGGTGCGCAAGGCGAATGGGAAATGGAGGCTTTGCATAGACTTCACAGATCTAAACAAGGCATGCCTGAAGGACCCATTCCCCTTGCTGTGCATCGACCAGATTGTGGATTCCACTTCTGGGTGTGACCTGCTTTCCTTTCTGGATGCCTACTCTAGATACCACCAGATTTTCATGTCCAAGGAAGATGAGGAGAAGACTGCATTCATAACCCCATGTGGCACGTACTGCTTTGTACGGATGCCCTTCGGGTTAAAGAGCGCCGGATCCACCTTCGCAAGAGCAGTACAGATTGGCTTTGAGTCCCAGCTACACAGAAACTGTGACACCCTGATTTTTGGCAACCTTTTCTTTTCAAACTCTTCTTGGTTTTATTCGAATTTGAATGATTTTGAACCCCTTTTCATTTGGACTAGGACATGTTTGAATTCTTCCCAAGTGATCCAAAGTCTCATCACCTTGCCAAAACTCTGCCAAGTACCTCAAGTACCCAAATTCCAATTTAAATCATTTTCAATAACTCTTTTCTTTTATTTGGGAATTTAGGGCATTACTATGGGTTATGAAGCAACATATAGTTTGGATGCTCATAAATTCTCAAATAATTCTTAAAAATCCTTTGGATCATATCTTGCCCCAATATCCAAAAATATTCCATAAAATATTTCATATACTTTGCAAAATAATTCCTTTTAGCTCCTGGTCAGTATGGACCTTTGTGAAGGAAGTGTATGCTAGGAGTGTCCAATTGCTTTCAAATTTTTATAGCATGAGGACACCCCCAAACAACCTTCCTACACCAAGTTTCAACCTCAGGAGATCACTCTAGTGAGCAGCACTTCAACATTTTGATTCTGGTCCAGAAATGTGGTTTGTACATGAACTACCCTCATTTCTCCTTCAAACCAGCTCAAACTTGACCAGTTTGCAGTTCTTTTATCGTAGATCACACCAGACATCCCTCTTGACTTCATCTCCACATCATCCAAGCTCCAGAACTTCCCCAACATTTTCTGTCAGCACATGTAGATGATTGCATCTCTCAGTTCTGCTCGTATCTTGCCAAACCAAGTGCTCAGGTGAGGTGAACCATCGGCGGACGACACGCCAGACAAAATTTGCCAGGCCAATGTGGCTCGAGGACATGAGGCACCGTGGTGAGCACGGTACTGGCATGGCTGTCGCCGCGCTCTGCGCCGTGCCAGTGCCTGTGCCATCGCGTCCCACTACCCCTTGCCTCTGTCGCTCCTCCGCTCGTGCCGACTATGTTCCCTGGCGACGTGTAGCCCCTCCAGACCCTTCGCCTGCGCCGGAGACGCCCTCGCCGGCCACTGCGTCATCGCCGGACTGTTCTGCCCATGCGGCCACAGTGTTGCGGCGCCGTCATCTTCTTCCCCGAGCCGTCTCCTCCAGCATTCAATGCCTCTGCCCTCATCCATCACCTCGCCCGCGTCGAGCCAGCCAGCGCGGTGTATGAGCGCCGGCGCCAGGGCTACATCCACGAGCTTCGGGAGAGCTCGCCGCCCGCCTCCTCCTGGCTATAAATAGCCATGCCCCGCACTGCCTAGCTACTCACTCCACTCCTTCTTCCTCAAATCGTCCGCTAGCAGTGAAGAACCGAGGCAGAGAGGCCTCTGGCCTCGAACTCCACCGGAGTTCTGCCGCCATTCCCTCTCTGTCACCCGCCCTCTCCACCTCCCCTCCGACGCAACCAAGCCTTTTAGAGCGATCAGTGGAGCTCAGCGGTGCTTCCCGAGCCCTCTTCCCGTCCTATTGCCGTCGGAATCGTCGAGTTCATCGACCACCGTAACTGCAGTCCGCCGGAGATGAAGGGGGCGACGCCATCCGTCCACCTCCGGCTAAGCTGCGGGTACGTGAAGGACCACTGCTCGACGCCCGATCCGTTCCACCCATTCCCGAGCCCTCTCGCCGTCGGGATCGCCGGCAACGCTCGCCGGTGAGCCGCCCCCTCCCCTGTTCCCTTCCCTCTCTCTGTTTTAAACCGAGCTGGGGCCACCGTAAGCCACTGTGGTGAAGCGGTAAGTGGTAGCGCCCGGGCTAAATTACGCCTTCGATGTGGCCGTTTTTCTGTTTTTCAAAATTGATTTTTATTAACAGAGTTAAACAGGAACTTTGAATGTTAATAACTTTTAACAGAAAGGTCCAAATGACCTGATTCTTTTTGCATTGTGTTTCTAATATAATCCTTTATTTTTCCACCAAGTTTCACATTTTTCTCTCACTCACAGAATTGCTGGTGAATTAAACAGTGTTATGTGACATTTTCTTTTGCTGTTTTTAAATATTTTCAGAAGGAGAAAATTGTGGATTTGAAGATCATGAGTTTCTGAACCACCCAACTGATCAAGGCAAGCCAGGGCACCCATATTTTGTGGCACTTCATAGCATTGCATTGTTCATATGCATCACTTGAATTTAATTAACATGAATAATTCCAAGTAAATTATTAAATGACTAATGTGACGAACTAAGTTAACTTGTTAAAATAACCTTGATGGCTAAGTCAAACTTAGTTGGTTGATCATGAGTCATCTGTCCGGTCTTACCCATGCAGCCACATTCGCCGGTATGGGATGGCCTTGACTTGGTCTGGTTGCGTGCTCTTTCATCGGTACCTCCAAAGAGGGAGGGTTATGCGTGCGTGCTGCCCTGATCAGGTAGACGGCGATAACCCTGTGAGCCCAGTTGAGTTGTTTTGCCGGCGTCCCCATTTGGGACAGTTAAGTTAGGCCACGACGGTGCAGGTGTCGCGAGGTGACACAGGGCCACCCAGGGCTTGACTCCAAGAGGGAGTGTGATTGCCGGTGGTACGATGGAAGAGTTACGAGTCAGACAGGTTTCGTTGGAGCAACGCTGGTCCACCCAAATGGGATCACGAGGTCAGTGCTCCATAGTGTGGGTAAAGTGCGCAACCTCTGCAGAGTGTAAAATCTATTCGAATAGCCATGTCCACGGTATTGGACAGCCCGACCAGACCTCTTTAGGTGATCAGCCGTAATAACTGTAGTAATGATGGAAGAACTTGCCTTTTGAGCAGAAATACTCGTTGGTATCGAGTATTCCGAGGGTTGTGAGGCAACCCAGAGATGAGTAAGTTGGTAACAGTAAGTGAATCACTTAAAGTGTAACCTGTCTATTGCCATGCTATTACTTGCTGCATATTTGGTTGTCATGTGCTTGCGAGTACATTCAAACTACTCACCTGGCGTATCATGCCAGATGCAGGAGAAGACTAAGACGGAGTGCACGAGGTCCATGTTGCGATGCCTAGGATGTGTCCACAGCAGGGTCCCTGTGGATGGAGTTTCTATCATGTTCCGCTACGCTATAGTCTTCCGCTGTAGTATTCCGTAGTAATGCCGAGGCCCTGATGTGTTGGATAAATAATGTAGATATTGTCGTAGCACTAGATGTGCTTTTGGCCTCGATGATCATGTAATATATGAGCTTGTACTCGACTATTATCAATAAAAGTTCAGCTATGTTCTGTTCCAAGTTGTTGAGTGTTTCCAGAAGACATGATCTCTGGGTTGGAAACACTGGTAAACCGGTTCTCTGAGCCGGGGTGCCACAACACTTGGTATCAGAGCCGTGCTGACTGTAGGACACCCTAGGTAACCGCGTTAGGACTGCGATTAGTATAGGCTTCGAGTATGCATTTTGCTTGTTGCATCTGATTGTTGCATGCCATGCATCGTAATTCATTATGTTACTAACCTCTGGCATTGTGAGTGTAGATGGCACCAGTCCCAAATCACTTCCATCATGAGCTAGAACCCCACACTTTTCCAGCTCTGCTTCATAGCGTCTGGCTTCGACTGTATCCCAACGATGAAGACCCGGTGTACCAGGTGTTCCGGGAGCAGTTGGGCGAGTCAGTATATGAGTACCATGCAGTGGCCTACATGACCGCGATTTCGGACATTGGAAGCTCTTCTCGCTCTTCCAAGGGCAGAGTGGCTTCTACTCCGGAGCTGGCGATCCAGTTTGCTGCTATGGAAGCTATTACTGACTTGCGCTTCCACGAGGCCGAGATGCGGATCCATCTAGGTTTCTTTCACTATCCCACTCTGTCACCCACGACAGGGCGAGTCCTTTTCTCACCTGTAGACCCGGCGTGTGATCATGCGGCTGGTTTTTTGTCCCGCTACCTGAATGCAAGTTACTATATGATCATCTCCTTGGCTGAGGAGCTGTGTCATGTTCAGGGAGCACTTGCCGCAGCGACTTCCGCACCTCCTCCTGTAGTTCCACCTATGTATCCACCACCAGTTCCACCTCCGCGTGTGCTTAATACCCCTACTAGTTCTTCTGGACCATCAGGCTTATCGTCCGGTAGTCGATTTGAGACCCCAGCTGAGTGGGCCTGACTTCTAGCCACTCCTGCTTCGCCGATGCTGACGCGACATGCTTCTTCTTCCGCAGAAGGACAGCCATCTCAGCAGCGACGTCACGTCTCCTTTGACCCGGTAACTCACATCATCAGTTCTGATTCCGACTCAGGATCTGACAACGAGGACTCTTCGGATGGACAGTGTCCGTGTCACCGACGCACTAGACTGGAGTTTGCGTAGTATTGCATGCATCTTTGCATATGTCGACTGCCGTATGAGCAGTCTAGCCATGATATTTCCCCTACTTGCTTGCCATGTATGATGTTGGGTTGTCTTGTATAATTATGTTGTTTTCCTTTAACCACTCTTTTAATAATATTTTCCCTTGGTGTCACATAACCGTATTTTCCCTTATGGATGTTGCTCATCGATTCTGTATTTGCTTTGGGAACCAAATTTAGATGAGAAGAGGAAGTAACAGTCAAAGCAGTGATGGAACCCCTGTCCGTCGCTCAGCCAGACAGGCAGAGCAACCGCCCGAAGACTTACCACCACCACCACCTCAAGCACCAACCACAGATCAGATAATGAGAATGTTTGAGGAAAAGAGAAACCAAGATCTCATGGAATTTCTCAAGAGTATGCAGACTATAGTTGGTCAGAATAATGGCAATGGGGTGCATTCTAAACTGTCTGACTTCCAGCGTACAAAACCACCCAGCTTTGGCCAGGCTGTGGATCCTATTGAGGCTGATGACTGGTTAAGAACCATGGAGAAGAAATTGGACATAGCCCGTTGTGAAGAAGCAGATAAAGTTCCATTTGCCACTCATTATCTTGAAGGCCCAGGAGCCATATGGTGGGATAACACCAAGATAATATGGCCTGCTGAAGAAATTTCCTGGGAGAAATTCAAGGAGTTATTCCGCAAGTATCATATTCCCACGGGCATCATGAAAGTAAAGCAGCGAGAATTCCTGGCTCTCACACAAGGCAATATGACTGTGGGAGAATACTTAAATAAATTCAACAACTTGGACCGGTACTCTCCTTATGAAGTGGCCACCGAAGAACGAAAAATAGATCGGTTCCACGGAGGACTAAATCACGCCCTCCGATGTCATTTATGCATGTTGGATTTTTCCGATTTCCAGACCCTGGTTGATAAGGCCTTCATTGCCGAACGAGAGCACAAGTCTGGAAATGATGATCGTAAGAGGAAGTTCGAGCCCAAGAAGGACAACAAGGAACCATATGCAAAAAAGCTGCGCAGTTGGCAGTCAGGGTCATCTGAGAATAAACCGGTGTGGAACAATGGTGGCAACTACAATAACAAGCCAGTTAACCAAAGGCAAGACCTTCGGTAAACAACCAGTCATAGAAGACTATTGTCGCAACAACACTTGTTTCAACTGTGGCCAGAGTGGACACTATGCTAAGCAGTGTCCTACTAACAACGGAAAGCAATCAGCTGACCACAAGCCACAAGTCAATCATCTTGGACGCCGCCCCAACCGCAACTTCAACCACGGATGCGTCCATCACATCTCTGCTAAAGAAGTCTGCGAAGCTCCATATGTTGTCCTTGGTATGTTTTCCGTTCATAACATACCTGCAGTAATTTTATTTGATTCTGGGGCTTCTCACTCGTTTATTTCGCGGAGTTTTACCACCTTGCATAAATTTTCTCCTTCACTTTTGAACAAAATCATGGTGGTACAATCCCCTGGCTCAATGCTCAGAACAAATATAGTATACAAGGATGTGGAAATCTCAATCCATGGAGTCAAGTTTCCAGCTACTCTTGTTGCTATTGACTCCCCAGGACTGGATATAATACTGGGAATGGACTGGTTGGCACCGCACCAAGTGTGTATCAATTGCGCCACCAGAACGGTGACAATGGTGAACCCTGCCGGACAGACTGTTCAATTCCTGGCCAGCAGAATGATAACAAGAAAGGGCACGGCATATCAGACCACTATTACAGATATGAACCTGATTCCGGTAGTGGGAGAATTTCCGGATGTGTTTCCAGAGGAATTACCCGGAATGCCGCCCGACCAAGAGTTGGAGTTTGCCATTGAAGTGATTCCTGGTACAGCCCCAATATACAAGAAATACTACCGTATGCCAGGCCCGGAATTAGCAGAACTAAAGAAGCAATTGGACGAGTTGCTACAAAAAGGATACATTCGTCCAAGCATCTCGCCATGGGGATCACCAGTATTATTTGTCAAGAAGAAGGATGGAAGTCTACGGATGTGCGTAGACTATCGGCAACTTACCGAGGTCACCATCAAGAACAAGTACCTACTCCCTCAAATTGATGAACTATTCGACCAATTGAATGGAGCGCGTGTATTTTCTAAAATCGACCTCAGGACGGGATATCACCAGTTGAAGATCCGGAAAGAAGATATTCCTAAGACAGCATTCACCACTCGGTATGGGCTATATGAATTTACAGTTATGGCGTTTGGATTGACCAACGCCCTAGCCTATTTCATGAGTATGATGAATAAAGTTTTCATGGACTTTCTGGATAAGTTCGTAGTGGTGTTCATTGATGACATACTGATATACTCCAAGGATGAAGAGGGACATAAGCAACATCTCAGAGCTGTCCTGGAAAGGTTGAGAACCCATCGCTTATATGCCAAGTTCAGTAAGTGCGAATTCTGGCTAAAAGAGGTGGGATTCCTTGGACATATTCTGTCAGAGAAGGGAATAGCTGTTGATCCAAGTAAGGTTACTGTGGTCTTGAACTGGAAGACACCAGCCACGGTGACCGAAGTCCGTAGTTTCCTGGGCTTAGCAGGCTACTACCGTCGCTTCATTGAAGGCTTTTCTAAGATAGCCAAGCCATTGACTGAATTGTTGAAAAAGAATCAAAGGTTCATCTGGACAGCCGAGTGCGACAGCAGTTTCCAGGAGTTAAAGACGAGGCTAACCACAGCCCCTGTCTTAGTCCTTCCAGATATTCACAAGAGTTTCGACATATATTGCGACGCGTCGAGGCGTGGAATCAGATGCGTACTAATGCAAGAAGGGAAGGTTGTGGCTTATGCATCACGACAGCTACGACCTCATGAGGAGAACTATCCCACACATGATTTGGAGCTAGCTGCTGTGGTTCATGCCCTGAAGATTTGGAGACATTACCTCATTGAACAACGATGTGAAATATACACCGATCATAAGAGTCTCAAGTATATTTTCACTCAACCCGACCTGAACCTCAGGCAACGAAGATGGCTTGAGCTAGTCAAGGAATATGATGTTGGGATGAACTATCATCCAGGGAAAGCAAATGTGGTCGCTGACGCCCTGAGCAGGAAACAAACTACTGTGAATGCATTAGTTGAGAGTATGTATCCAAGCTTACAAGAAGAGTTTGTCAGGCTCAATATGGTGCTATGCGGCCCAATGACTCCAGATACGTTGGAAATCACTCCCACCCTCATGGAGGAAATCAAGGAAGCACAAAGGTCGAATGAAGAAACTCAGAAGATCAAGGAGTTAATTCAGCAAGGAAAGGCCAAATCCTTCCGCATAGATGAACAAGGTACCGTGTGGTTCGAGAAATGAATTTGTGTGCCAAGGCAGAATAACTTGAGGCAACAAATACTCAAGGAAGCACATGAGTCCGCATATTCAATCCACCCGGGAGGTACTAAGATGTATCAAGACTTGAGAGAAACTCTTTGGTGGTCAGGAATGAAGAATGATATTGCATACTATGTCGCCTGTTGTGATATTTGCAACAAGGTCAAAGCAGAGCATCAAAAACCCGCTCGGCTACTGCAACCTTTACCAGTACCCCAGTGGAAGTGGGACGACATATGTATGGATTTTATTGTGGGACTACCCAAATCCACGAGAGGCAATGATGCCATTTGGGTCATTACAGACATCCTTACGAAAGTGGCGCACTTTATCCCAGTAAAGACCACTTTCAACGCAAATCAGTTGGCACAACTCTACCTGTCCCGAATAGTCAGTCTGCATGGGGTACCCAAGTCAATCACTTCGGATAGGGGTTCCCTGTTTACCTCAGCATTCTGGCTACGGCTACATCAAGCCTTGGGAACCATGCTGAAACATAGCACAGCATACCATCCGCAGACAGATGGACAGACCGAGCGTGTAAACCAAATATTAGAGGATATGCTTCGGTCATGCGCTCTCTCCCATGGACCCAAATGGGAGGATAGTTTGCCGTACGCGGAATTCTCCTACAACAACAGCTATCAGGCAAGTCTCAAAATGTCGCCTTTTGAGGCATTATACGAACGGAAATGCCGTACACCATTGAACTGGTCCCAAACAGGAGATAGTCGCATCTTTGGTACGGACTTGATGCTCGAGGCTGAAAGACAAGTTAAGGATATCCAAGAACAACTTCGAGCAGCCAAGTCCCGTCAGAAGAGCTATTACGACCCGAAGCATCGGGAAGTAACCTTCGAACCTGGAGACTATGCCTATCTGCGAGTAACTCCTATGAAGGGAGTAAAAAGGTTTGGCACAAGAGGAAAACTGGCCCCAAGATATATCGGTCCCTTTCCAGTGGTTGCTAGGAAGGGAAGAGTTGCATACCAGTTGGAGTTGCCACCAGTACTGTCGGATGTGCATGATGTTTTTCACATCTCACAATTAAGGAAATGCATCGCACCCCCAGCCAAGGAAGCAAATATGAGTGAACTAGAACTGGCTAAGGATTTAACTTATGAAGAGAAGCCAGTCAAGATCTTGGATGTGATGGAAAGAACCACGAGGAGTAAGAAAATAAGGTTCTATAAAGTATTATGGGAGTACCACACTGAAGAAGAGGCTACTTCGGAGAGAGAAGATTTCCTGAGATCCGCTTACCCATATTTGTTCCCTGAGCAACCGAATCTCGAGGACGAGATTCACCCTAAGGGGGGTAGGTTTGTGACACCCTGATTTTTGGCAACCTTTTCTTTTCAAACTCTTCTTGGTTTTATTCGAATTTGAATGATTTTGAACCCCTTTTCATTTGGACTTGGACATGTTTGAATTCTTCCCAAGTGATCCAAAGTCTCATCACCTTGCCAAAACTCTACCAAGTACCTCAAGTACCCAAATTCCAATTTAAATCATTTTCAATAACTCTTTTCTTTTATTTGGGAATTTAGGGCATTGCTATGGGTTATGAAGCAACCTATAGTTTGGATGCTCAGAAAATTCTCAAATAATTCTTAAAAATCCTTTGGATCATATCTTGCCCCAATATCGAAAAATATTCCATAAAATATTTCATATACTTTGCAAAATAATTCCTTTTAGCTCCTGGTCAGTATGGACCTTTGTGAAGGAAGTGTATGCTAGGAGTGTCCAATTGCTTTCAAATTTTTATAGCATGAGGACACCCCCAAACAACCTTCCTACACCAAGTTTCAACCTCAGGAGATCATTCTAGTGAGCAGCACTTCAACATTTTGATTCTGGTCCAGAAATGTGGTTTGTACATGAACTACCCTCATTTCTCCTTCAAACCAGCTCAAACTTGACCAGTTTGCAGTTCTTTTATCGTAGATAACACCAGACATCCCTCTTGACTCCATCTCCACATCATCCAAGCTCCAGAACCTCCCCAACATTTCTGTCAGAACCTGTAGATGATTGCATCTCTCAGTTCTGCTCGTATCTTGCCAAACCAAGTGCTCAGGTGAGGTGAACCATCGGCGGACGACACGCCAGACAAAATTTGCTAGGCCAACGTGGCTCGAGGACATGAGGCACCGTGGTGAGCACGGTACTGGCATGGATGTCGCCGCGCTTTGCGCCGCGCCCGTGCCTGTGCCATCGTGTCCCACTGCCCCTTGCCTCTGTCGCTCGTCCGCTCGTGCCGACTACGTTCCCTGGTGACGCGTAGCCCCTCCAGACCCTTCGCCTACGCTGGAGACGCCCTCGCGGGCCGCCACATCATCGCTGGACTGTTCTGCCCGTGCGGCCACAGTGTTGCGGGGCCGTCGTCTTCTTCCCCGAGCCGTCTCCTCTAGCATTCAATGCCTCTGCCCTCATCCATCACCTCACCCGCGTCGAGCCAGCCAGCGCGGTGTACGAGCACCGGCGCCAGGGCCGCATCCACGAGCTTCGGGAGAGCTCGCCGCCCGCCTCCTCCCGGCTATAAATAGCCATGCCCCGTGCTGCCTAGCTACTCACTCCACTCCTTCTTCCTCAAATCGTCCGCTAGTAGTGAAGAACCGAGGCAGAGAGGCCTCTGGCCTCGAACTCCACCAGAGTTCCGCCGCCATTCCCTCTCTGTCACCCGCCCTCTCCACCTCTCCTCCGATGCAACCAAGCCTTTCAAAGCGATCAGTGGAGCTTAGCGGTGCTTCCCGAGCCCTCTTCCCGTCCTATTGCCGTCGGAATCGTCGAGATCATCGACCACCGTAACTGCAGTCCGCCGGAGACGAAGGGGGCGACACCGTCCGTCCACCTCCGGCTAAGCTACGGGTACATGAAGGACCACCGCTCGACGCCCGATCCGTTCCACCCATTCCCGAGCCCTCTCGCCGTCGGGATCGCCGGCAACGCTCGCCGGTGAGCCGCCCCCTCCCCTGTTCCCTTCCCTCTCTCTGGTTTAAACCGAGCCGGGGCCACCGTCAGCCACTGTGGCGAAGCGGTAAGTGGTAGCGCCCGGGCTAAATTACACCTTCGACGTGGCCGTTTTTCTTTTTTTCAAAATTGATTTTTATTAACAGAGTTAAACAGGAACTTTGAATGTTAATAACTTTTAACAGAAAGGTCCAAATGACCTGATTCTTTTTGCATTGTGTTTCTAATATAATCCTTTATTTTTCAACCAAGTTTCACATTTTTATCTCACTCACAGAATTTCTGGTGAATTAAACAGTGTTATGTGACATTTTCTTTTGCTGTTTTTAAATATTTTCAGAAGGAGAAAATTCTGGATTTGAAGATCAAGAGTTTCTGAACCACCCAACTGATCAAGGCAAGCCAGGGCACCCATATTTTGTGGCACTTCATAGCATTGCATTGTTCATATGCATCACTTGAATTTAATTAACATGAATAATTCCAAGAAAATTATTAAATGACTAATGTGACCAACTAAGTTAACTTGTTAAAATAACCTTGATGGCTAAGTCAAACTTAGTTGGTTGATCATGAGTCATCTGTCCGGGCTTACCCGTGCAGCCACATTCGCCGGTATGGGATGGCCTTGACTTGGTCTGGCTGCGTGCTCTTTCATCGGTATCTCCAAATAGGGAGGGTTATGCGTGCGTGCTGCCCTGATCAGGTAGACGACGATAACCCTGTGAGCCCAGTTGAGTTGTTTTGCTGGCGTCCCCATTTGGGACAGTTAAGTTAGGCCACGATGGTGGCAGGTGTCGCGAGGTGACACAGGGCCACCCAGGGCTTGACTCCAAGAGGGAGTGTGATTGCCGATGGTACGATGGAAGAGTTACGAGTCAGACAGGTTTCGTTGGAGCAACGCTGGTCCACCCAAATGGGATCACGAGGTCAGTGCTCCATAGTGTGGGTAAAGTGCGCAACCTCTGCAGAGTGTAAAATCTATTCGAATAGCCGTGTCCATAGTACTGGACAGCCCGACCAGACCTCTTTAGGTGATCAGCCGTTGTCGGGGTAATTGACCACGGGTGTCACACCCTAGCTAGTTCATGCATTAGAGTGTTGCATCCTGTTTAAACTTTTCCAGAAACTTGAAATGGGGATGATAGAACCCCCAGCACCCCCCTGGAAACAACTAGGGTTTACTAAAATCTTTTTCAATGAACCTGAAAATGCCACTACAGGAATCAGCTTCTTTGCCGTCTGCCATGGCAGACGGCAAAGGCATGAATGGCGGTCGGCAAAGCTCTTTGCCGACTGCTAGCTGTCGGCAAACAGTCCGGCTCAATTCCTGCCGGTAAAGGCCTTCTTTGCCGTCTGCTTCAGAGAAGCGGACGACAAAGGTTTATGCCGTCAGCCGTTTGCGGCCAGCAGACGGCAAAGAGCGTAGACGGCAGTGAGGTGAGGTGGGAGCCGTTAGGGGTTAACGGCGTGCTTTGCCGTCAGCCGGCAGACGGCAAAGAGGCTAAGGTCTTTGCCGTCTGCTGGCGGACGGCAAAGAGCCCAAATAGGAGTCACTGCGAAGCTGCCACGTGGCCTTATTTGCCGTCAGCCGGCAGACGGCAAAGAGGCTAAGGTCTTTGCCGTCTGCTGGCGGACGGCAAAGAGCCCAAATAGGAGTCACTGGGAAGCTGCCACGTGGCCTTATTTGCCGTCTGCTAGCTGTCGGCAAAGGGATTTGAATCTTTGCCGTCTGCCAGCAGTCGCAAAGACCTTAGCCTCTTTGCCGTCTGCCAGCTGACGGCAAAATGCCCAAATAGGCAACCAGGTTCCCAGGTTGCACAGGTAGCTGCCACGTGGCCTTCTTTGCCGACTGCAGCTGTCGGCAAAGCTCTTTGCCGACTGCTAGCAGAAGGCAAAGCTCTTTGCCATCTGCTAGCAGACGGCAAAGAGCCTATATAACCCCTGTTTAATTGAATTCATTCAATTTGACAGAAATTCGTAGATATACACAGATAATACATATATACACAAAAAGCATATCCAACAATATATTTCCACAAGTCCAACATATATCCATATGACATAAGAAGTTTCCAACAACATATATAGTGACATACACACTCCAAACAAGTTCCCAAACATGTTTTCATAAACAAAAAGGAAGCACAAGGAGAATATATGAGTCCATCAATGCAAGCTTCCTCATCTCAAGCAAATCTGCAAATTGGGAAAGATGAAAGTTAGAGAAGAAGAAGAGAGGAAAAGAAGAAGAAGAAGAAAAGAAGAAGAGGAAAATAAGAAGATTTTATATTCTCTTTCTTTCTCTCCTCCCCTCTTCTTTATCTTCTTCTTTTCCAACAAATGTGTTAAAAAAGCCAATTTAGAGCTAAGCTAGGTAAATAGGTCATTGGAGATAAGCTAAGTTCAATGTATCATATTGGAGCTAACCTACGAAAACTTGGTCATTTTGGAGCTAAGCTAAGTTAAATGGATCATATTGAAGCTAACCTAGGAAACTTGGTCATTTTTGAGTAACCTACGTAAAAATGTCATTTTTTGCTATGCTAGGTAAAAATGCTAAGTGTGTAGGTCAATTTAGAGCTAACTTAGGTAAAGGTCATTTGGAGCTAACGCGGGTAAAATGGATCTATTGTAGCTAACTTAGGTAAACTTGGTCTTTTTGGAGCTAACGTAGGTTAAATGGATCATATTGGAGCTAACATAGGTAAACTTGGTCATTTTGGAGCTAACCTGGCTAATTAGGCCATTTTTGACATTACTAAGCTTATTGTGTCATTTTAGAGGACAACAAGCTAAGTATATGACATTTATGAGGTTAGCAAGGTTTTATGCCATTTACGAATAAAAACAAGTAAGAGGAGGAAAAGAAGAAGAGAAGAAGAAGAAGAATAAGAAAAAGAAGAAGAATAAGAAAAGAAGAAGAAATGTTCTTCTTCTTCTTCTTTCTTATTCTTCTTCTTCTTCTTCTTCTTCTTTTCTCTTCCTATCCTTCTTTTCTTCCTATTCCTTGATTTTCTTCATCTTATTATGTCATTTGTGGACTAAATAGGCTAAATTATGTCATAAATGGGCTAAATAGGCTAAGCAAGAGGAGGAAAAGAAGAAGAAGAAGAAGAGAATATAATAATAAGAAAAGAATAATAATAAGAAAAGAAGAAGAATAAGAAAAGAAGAGAAATGTTCTTCTTCTTCTTCTTCTTTCTTATTTTCTTTTCTTCTTCTTCTTCTTCTCTCCTATTCCTTCTTTTCTTCCTATTCCTTGATTTTCTTCATCTTATTATGTCATTTGTGGACTAAATAGGCTAAATTATGTCATAAATGGACTAAATAGGCTAAATAAGAGGAGGAAAAGAGAAGAAGAAGAAGAAGAAGAAAAGAAAAGAAGAAGAAGATATTCTTCTTTCTTCTTCTTCTTTCTTATTCTTCTCTCTTCTTCTTCTTCTCTTCTTCTCTTCCTATTCCTTTCTTTCTTCCTATTCCTTGATTTTCTTCATCTTATTATGTCATTTGTGGACTAAATAGGCTAAATTTGTCATAAATGGACTAAATAGGCTAAATAAGAAGAAAAATACCGTTATCACGAGGTGAAGACCCGGTCGGGGCTGCCCAGTGCCAGACTGAGGTGAAGGGCCGGTCGGGGTTCCACAAGGCCAGACGGAGAGCATCGGTTGATGCTTGTCGGGAGCATTCTACAACCACAAGATCATTCCAATGTCTCGTTAGCATGATGCAACAAAATGTGAATACTAGTAACTAACGACCATTCAAATCAAACTCACCGTGGTCGCCGGAGCAATCTGGGGCATCGGCGGAGGGTCTGAAGCTTTTCTCGCACATGCTCTACACATTGGTTCTCACGAGTTAGTCATATTAGTTAGTAATGGACAAACATTATGTGCATGATTTGGCTAATATGCAGGAGAAACGTACCACCAAGATGTCGTATAGGGCCCGGTTTTGAGCATCGTTCCGGTTCCTCTCCTCCTCCAACAGCCTGGCCGTCCTCTCCTCCAGCTCCCTCTCCCTCTCCTCCGCCTGCCTTCTTGCCGCCTCCAAAAGCGTCTGCGTGTTTGCTCCTTCTTTCTCAAGAGCAGCCTGCAACAAACCACTCCTCGTTAGCATTGTAATCATCGACGGACGCACACACAATGTAATGGATAGGAAAGGTATCCGAGTCTGTAATAACTAACGCCATGGCGAGCTCCGATGGCCGTGCACGAGGCATTATCTCAGGATCAGAGCTACTCTGGCGCTTCTTGATCTGTGTGAGAGTCTTAGGACAACGTATCAGTCCATCACCAATGGCTATCGAGCCATGGGACCTCCCACCACCAGATATCATAACCAGCTCTGTATCAAAAGGATCCTGGCTCGGGTTAAAGTCCTCCCCTTTCCTTGCCTTCCCCTCGTCTCTGTACCTCACGAGCTTGTTGCGGGAGGAGATGTTGGTGAAGGTCTCTGGATGATCTAGGTCAGACTCCGAGAATGCCTTGGCCTTCTTGTACGGGGCACTATGGGCCATGCCATAGAGGTCGAATAGACTTGGCACGGGCTTCTTGTTGTGGTGCGACTGAGAGAGAGGAACAAAATATTAGTCAAGGGCTCAAGCTAGCATGAAGATTGAAATTGCTATGTAAATAAGGTCATTTTGGAGCTAACTAAGGTTATTATGTCATTTTTGAGGAAAAAAAGCTAAGTTTAGGTCATTTTGGAGGTAACCAAGATTATTATGCCCATTTTGACCAAACTATGCTAATTATGTCATTATTGAGCTATCCAAGGTAGTTATGCCTTTTTTTAGCTAACTAAAGCATATTTAGGCATTTTATAGAGCTATCTTAGGTTATTATGTCATTTTAGAGCTAATTATGTCATAAATTAACAAGCTAAGATCATTTTACGTCATTATTGAGCTATCAAAGGTAGTTATGCAATTTTTTAGCTAACTAAAGCATATTATGTCATTTTAGAGCTAATTATGTCATAAATGAACGAGCTAAACTAAGTTTAGGTCATTATTGAGCTATCCAAGGTAGTTATGCCATTTTTTAACTAAGTAAGCATTATTGAGCTATCCAAGGAAAAATGCTATCATGTAGAATGAAATTGCATGAATCATGAAGCAAACCACATACCCAGTGACCCCCGTACTCAAACAGGTCGGAGCTCCCTTGATGGTGTGGCACACCAACCATTTGGGCACGCTTATCCTTGGCCCTTTGGTGTTCGACTAGCCATTTGGGAGAGCACCACTCATCCACCAACGCCTCCCAACAGTCCATCCTATCCGCACACCATCTCGGGGGCACCTAAGTTAGTCAAGAGAAATTTCAGCGCTACGCCTACGAATCAAATCAAGAGAACTAAGTTCAAGGCCTGAAGAATAGGTAATTACCAGCATGTACTTCTCCTTAGTCAGAAACTTGCCGCGACACTTCTTCTTCGCCCTCCTAATACCCTTCGAGGCGTAGTAGTCTCGAACGGCCTGCAGCCGAGCCTCGTGCCGTAAGTTCTTAAGTAGGCGCTTGCACTCGACTTCGACAACCGAAGCCGCAGCCTCCTGCTCTCCATCTAAAATCCTGTAGAAGGTCTGCAGTCAAACAAGACAACGCTGATTAGTAAAATCACTACGTACTGTTGATCTTTAATTTTGTAAAGGAGAAATTACCCAGAACCGACGGAACACAATGTCGGCCACCGTCTCGCACTCGACACCGGCGACCATCTCCCCCGGCGGGGCCGGGGCAGCCTCGTACAGCTCCCAGCTAAGTGCTAGCTGTGGAACCTGACCCTCACCGGGCAACGTGACCCACCCAGGGAAGTGCTGCCGGCAAAGCACACCAAGGACCTGGTTTGGCCTGCGGACACCACGGGGGTGTACCCAGCCCCTGCAGTATGTCAAGGCCAATGCATTAGATATTAATTTGAAGAAACATGAAGGCAAAAGGTTAAAAAAGAGTAAATTCACTTACTTCAACCCATTAGGCTGTATCAACCACCTCTGGTCGGGGGTCGTCGGCACGGGCGGGAGCTTTGTACCGCCACGCTGGTAGACCTTCTTGCCCTTGTCAACCATCTCGCCCTCGCTGTAGCTATCATCAGAGAAGGTGTCCTCGCTATCATCAGTAGGGCCACTAGCATCTGGAGTATCGTGCGAAGAAGACTCCGGGACTGGAGTCTTCTGGGACGAAGACTCTGGGACCGGACTCACGTGGGGCGAAGGAGAGGCGCCCAGAGTCTGGTGGCGCGAAGGATCAGCGACCCCAGTCTGGTGGGGCGAAAGATCCACGACCCGAGTCTGGTGGCGCGAAGGAGAGGCAGATCCCATAAGCATGTCTTGTGAGTCCAGGCGTGTTCCTTATTATACCCCTTGAAATACCCTGGACGCACTGGATCTGGCTCGAGAGCGTTTAACTGATCTAGGGTTTGTTGGCCTGTCAACGCAGGTGGTGCAGAGTGTTTGACAACTCTACCTTTCATGAAGTTCTTCTTGTCTTTCCTGAACTTATGGTGAGGATCCAGAAACGGTCTATGCAAGTCAAAGCAACTATACTTGTGCCCTACGGTCAGCCAACGAAACTCAAGAGCTCCCTTGCATGTGGGGCACGGGAACCTTCCATGCACACACCAGCCAACGAATAGCGCATACACCGGCAAGTCATGCGTCGAGTACATGTACCAGGCACGCATTATGAAGTTCTGTTTGCTAAAGGCGTCGTATGTCTTGAACCCATTATCCCAAGCTTCTTGCAATTCGTCCTTAAGCGGCTGCATGTACACATTCATATTCTTCCCCGGATAGTTGGGCCCTGGAATTATCAACGTCAGGAAAATGTTCTTTCTTTGCATAATCTGTCCGTGGGGGAGATTGAGTGGAATGACAAACACGGGCCAACAACTGTATTGGGTTGCCGTCTGACCATACACACTGAACCCATCCGTGCTGACGGCGACTCGAGGATGCCTTGGATCTGCCGTTTTTTCCTTATGTAATGCATCGAAGCGCTTCCACGCTTCACCATCCGATGTGTGCACCATCATCACATTCCCATCTGCATCACGTTCGGTTCTTTTGCCCGTTTTGTGCCATGTCATATGTCTGGCCGTCTCTTTGACCATGAAAAGACGTTGAAGTCTTGGTACGATTGGCAAATACCGAAGAACATTAACGGGTATTTTGGTCTGCGTCTTCTCACCCATACCATTGTCTACCACAACATACCTGGATGACTCGCAAATGGGACAATAGTTCAAGTCCTCATACTGGTGCCTAAATAAGACACATCCTTTCTCACAGGCATGTATCTTCTAATAGGGCATCTTAAGAGCACGGAGGATTTTGTCTGACTGGTACAGGTTTGTAGGTAGCACATGGCCTTTGGGTAGAAATCGTCCGAATACTGTCATCATCGCGTCGTAGCATTCTCTACCCAAGTTGAACTGAGCCTTCAAAGCCATGATTTGTGAGATGGCATCCAGCTGACAAAGCTCAGTGTGCTCGTGGAGAGGACGTTTTGAGGACTCCAACATTTCAGTGAAGGCCTTTGCAGATTCCTCCATCTCCTCGTCCGAGTCCCGAGCATCGTCAAAGTCTTGCACCATGTCTTCCATCCCGGTACCATGCTCGTCGGTGCGACGACGAACCACCTCAGGTCTGGCACGTTGGGCAGACTCACCATGAAATGTCCAGACCGTGTAACCAGGCGTAAAACCAAACTTCTGCAGGTGTTTACTCATTTCAAGCTCGTCCCTCTTATTAAAGTTGTCGCACTGGACACAGGGGCACCAGCTTAATCTCTGGCCATTAGCAAATGCGGCTCTAACAAACTCTTTGGTTTTTGTTAACCATTCACCGGTCCAAACTTTCTGACTAGTGTAACCGGTGTACATCCACGCACGATCACTCATATTGACTTCCTACTAGACAGACAATAAATATATACATCATTAAGCAAACCATATCCATTAGTTAATGGAGTTTGTCAGTTCTCTTACGTCCATGCAACCTACATGCTAATAGGTAAAGATAGGTCCTAATCCCACCCGAGTATGTGTAGATTGAGTTCGTTTTCCCATGCTCTGCTCCGGATCCGACGCAAAATTTCGGCAGCACCTCCCCGCTGTTCTCCTGATACACGTCTCGGCAATAAGCAGAGAGGATGTGTACCCGGAGAACAACAGGGAGGCACTGACGAAATTCTGCATCGGATCCGGAGCAGAGCATATAGGAAAATGAACCCAATCTACACATACTCGGGCTGTCCATGGATAACGTTGGACAATTCGAAAGAATCACGATTATAAATATGCAAATGCATGCATATTTATAGATGTAACCCTTTCGAACGGGAGACGCATAGTGGTTACGCATACTGATGACGGACACCTATAGCTAGCTAGTTTCATTGGCACGAAGACCGGAATAGAGCAAATGTAGGGGGGAGGAGGAGATGTCATTTGTGCTCACCAAGGAAAGCAGGGGCGGAGCTCGTCGAACGCACGGGGAGGTCGTCAAACACCACACCCTTGCAGCGACGAAACAACTGCACATTTTAAATCCACCTGATTAACACAAATATATATGATGTTTTGCATAACAAAATTGAAAAATATACGACCTAACTCATAATTCACAAATATATGACCCCGTCGGGGTCGGGGTCGGGGCAGGGTCGGGGTGTGGTGTCAGGGTGTAGGTGTCGATCAGGATGTCAGGATGTCGTATGTCGGGGTCGATCAGGGTGTCGATCAGGGTGTCGGGGTCAGGGTCAGGGTGAAATTTCATGAGAGAAGACATAAACATCAAGTGAAACAATTAACATTGTACAAAGTTGAAAACTTGCTACTACGACGAGGTAAAGTTCCTTTGCGAAATCTATAGTCTTGAAAGCGATATATAATAGCATCATCATCAACCTTTGCAAATATTTCTCGCTCAGTAATTATTTGGTCAGTAGCAACAACGATAAGCAGTACTACAGTAGCAAATACTAACATTATAGCAAGCAGATCAAAAAATGTTCAATCTACAAAATTTTAACAACAACAGCAAGGCAGTAGCAGTCAGTGTAGCACAATGCACATGCACATATTATCCTGTCTATGAGTGAGTGAGTCTGTCCATTACCAATCCGGCTCTTCAGTGCGGCTGCGGCTGCGGCAGACGGCGTGGCGGACAGGCAGAGTCGCGGAGACCAGGGCAAGGGAGGCCGGAGCCCGGAGCAGAGCCGGCGTGCAGAGCAGTAGAGCCGCAGCCCGCAGAGGAGAGCCGGAGAGAGGGAGAGCGGCGGAGCGGGCGGCGTCAGTGGCGGAGGCGCGGAGCCGGCGAGCACCGGAGGGGGTAGCGGCAGTGGAGGAGGGGAGGGGGCGCCGGTGGTGGAGAGGGGAGGGGGCCACGGTGGTGGAGGGGGGAGGGGGGAGGCGATGGAGGGAGGGAGGAGGGGGCGGCGGTGGAGGGAGGAAGGGGGGGGCGCGGTGGAGGGAGGGAGGGAGGGGGGCGGCGGTGGAGGAGGGAGGGAGGGAGCGGCGTGGAGGGGGAGGGGGACGGCGGCGGGGTGGAGGAGGGGGGGCGGCGGCGGCGGTGAGGGAGGGGGCGGCGGGGCCTGTCGGGAGGGGGCGGCGGCGGTGGCCTGCGCGGGAGGGGGCGGCGGCGGCGGGGCGGCGGAGGGGCGGCGGCGGCGATGCGGGAGGGGCGGCGGCGGCGGCGGCGGCCTGCGCACGTTGGAGGCAGAGGGTGGGGAGGCGGGAGAAAGAGATGGAGGAGGGGCGCGCGCGCGGGGGCCAAATTTAACCCCCCGCATTGCCGTCTGTTTTTTTTCTCTTTGCCGTCTGCTGGCGGACGGCAAAGAATTCTTTGCCGTCTGCTGGCCGACGCACAGAATCTTTTGCCGTCCGCCAGCAGACGGCAAAGAGGATGACCGTTAGACGGCCACCGCCGTGAAACTGTGGGCCCCTCTTACCTCTTTGCCGTCTGTGGCAGACGGCAAAGAAATCTTTGCCGTCTGCTGGCAGACGGCAAAGAAGTGGCCCGTGTGACCTACCCAGTGCAGTACCCCCATGGGGTCCACTTTGGACTTTGCCGTCTGCTGGCGGATGGCAAAGAACTCTTTGCCGTCTGCTGGCGGACGGCAAAGAGCTCGCAGATGGCAAAGACCCTGTTTGCCATCAGCTGGTTCTTTGCCGTCTGCTTTGAGAAGACAGACGGCAAAGAGCCTCTTTGCCATCAGCTGGCAGACGGCAAAGAGCTGGCAGATGGCAAAGACCCAGATTCCAGTAGTGTGCCCTTCTAAAATGTCCATCATTTTTGTCTTGGGTTAGAACCTCTGCCAAAACTGGTTCACATTTTTCTAGGTCATCATAAGGTCATTGAATTAAATCATATGTAACTTGCATTTGGGCATTTAAATGCTAGTAAATATTTTAAATGTCCAAATAATCCCAAACTGAAATGTTCCATGTTGGATATACTCTATACAGTGGGCATGAGCAGTTTGGTGATTTTTGAAAGTGCCTAGGTATTTTTAGAAAGCCACAAACTTGCAGAAATATAGAAAACAAAAAATAAAAGAGAAAACAAACTTACCTGGCAAGCCACCTGCCGGCCCAGCACTGTGCTGGCCCGTGCCAGCCAGCTGCTTCGTCCCCGCCAGGCAGGCAGGGAGGTGACGCCGGCGTGCGCGAGCTCGCCACGGCGCCAGCTGCTTGCCGCTCGAGCTGCTGGACGCCTGGACGTCCTCCACATCGTCGCCTCGACCCCCTGGACACCTCATTCTCCCCCCCTGCGCCTCTCTCTCGCTCTCTCCCCACCATGGCCGACGCAGCCGTAGCCGCACCGCCGACGTAACCGCGGCCACCGTCGCCTTCTCGTCGCCCCACCCTGTCCAGCAGCTCCGCCACCGTCCTCCCCGTCGAGCAGACCGAGCCCCGAGCGCTCGTTCACCCTGAAGCCACCGCACCGACCTCGTCCTCAACGCCCGTCGTCGGAGATCCATTTCGCCGCCTCGCTTGCTCCGGCTCGTCCCCGACCTCGCCGACTGCTCCGTCGTGACCGCCGTGAGGTCAGCTACCTCCCCATCTCGCCCGTTCTCGCTCTCGAGCCCTGCTTCGACTGCACCGAGCTCGGCCGCACCCGCCGCCGCCTCTGCACGTCGCCGTTGTGGCCACAGCCACCTTGGCTCGATTCCGAGCACGCCATCGTCTTCACCGCATCCCCAGGAGCCCGCAGCACCACTTCACGCACCTCGCCGTGCCCCCTAGTGACAAGCCCGAGCTCGCCCGAACTCCGGCAGCCGCACAGCTCGTCGCCAGTGTCGTTTCCGGCGACCTTGAGCTCAACCACCACCACCACGCGACGCGGCTCGCTTCCAGCTACACGTACATGCCCTCCGCCGTCAATTTGGTCGCCGGAGCACAAAACCCGCACCGCCCCGCCGCGTCTGGCCTCGCCGGCGAGTCAGCCCAGTTTGACCAAGGATTTGACCCCTTGGGTCAGTGACGCGTGGGCCCAGGGCCTTAACTAATCTGGTTTAGAATTAGATTAGTACTAATTAACTTAGGTTAGTTAGTTAGACACTGACATGTGGGCCCCAGCGTTAGGTTTGACCTGGGCGGCCCCGTTGACCCTGCTGATGTCACAGTGACGTAGTGCTGACGCAGTTAATCATTTTTCTAGTTTTAATAATTCAGGAAATCCCAGAAAATCCTACAAACTTCAAAAATTCATAGAAATTAATCTGTAACTCCAAATGCAAAGATTTATATATGAATTTGGATCAGAAAAATCCAATCTTTCCATCTGTACTAGTTTCATGCATGTCAGAACACTTTAACTTTGCTGTTTAGATGAAACAAGTTAATGCACTAATATGATCTCTTATTTTGGGTTTGCATTTGAATCCTTGATTCAAATGAACTCAAACCAATCTGTTCTAAGTTGCACTAGCCAAAACACACTCATTTTGCCATGTCATAGCATGCATCATATTGTTGCATATTGCCATGTAATGATTGTATTTCGATGTGTTCTTCGTGGTAGGTTCTACCTCCGAGGATATTCACGAGTATCCAACTGAAGGGCAGTATTCCACTACCACTCTGTAAGGCAAGCAACCCCATTGATCATTTCGATACAAACCCATCTTCTCGCTTCTGCTCTCGTTTACTGCATTAAGACAACGCGTTTCAAACTGCTGTGTGTTGCGGTAGTTGAACCCATATCCTCTGCATGACCTGTCATTGCCACAGTAACTAGATGAAACCCACTAGCATGTGTAGGAGTTGATTGAGCCATGTCTGTGTTTCCTACCATGCTATGCCTGCTATGCTTAGAGTTGTGTCAGGTCTGGCTCATCAGGGTGATGAACTAGAGTGAATGGTTGTGTCGGTAATGAGAGTGAAGTGTTGAACATGTTTTGGTAAAGGTATCGATGAGAGGCCATGTAGGAGTACATGGTGGGTTGTTTCATTGAGGCCGTCCTTAAGAACTGAGATCTGTATGCGTGATTTAAGATTCAGCTACTACCACACATTGGGATCCTTAACTGACTCTCTCGACTTATTAACCACCCCATCCTTTGTCCAGGAGTTGCAAGTAGTTTCTGGTGTTTCTAGTTGCTGGAGGCCGTGCGCAGCGCTGACCTTAGGGGTGGGCTGTGATGTGGTAGGCACGTGGCACGGTGTACCGGGTCGCCCGTTTGGTGTCTTGGGAACCCTGCACACATCATTTGGGGCCATTGAGGACACCCCGGTCAGATTTCCTTGCGGATGGAACCCGAATAGGCGATAAACCTGGACTAGAGACTCGTGTGTTTAGTCAGGTCGTGGCCGACACCCTCGCTGGCCTTCCGCTTGAAGGTTGCCGGGTACATGTCGTGTAGCGGCGATAAGTGGTGAAAGCGTGTGTGAAGAAGTACACCCCTGCAGGGTATAAAACTATTCGAATAGCCGCGTCCACGGTAAATTACTACTTGGTCACTTATGCAGTTCATAGACAAGTTAATGGTTACTACTAAAAGACTCAAGATAAGTGTGAGTACCGCGGATGGCCCTCTCGTAGGATTACGAGGGAGGATCCACGGTGGAGTATTGTGATGGTGTTTAGTGGACTCGTGTGCGAAAACTAATTTCTCAAGTGGTGTCTCGTAGGATAGTGTGGCCAAGAGTCAAAGCTGGCTTGCTGCAATAACTCCACCACCCTTCTTGAGAATGTGCATATATATTAGGATCTGTTGTAAGACTTGCTGAGTACCTTTGTACTCATGTTGCTTTAATAATTGTTGCAGACAAGAACACAGCCCCCTCCGATGGGTTCTATGTAGATCTCGACGTTGACGAGTGACTTGCCACCCAGGTGGTGACCTGAGCTTGTGAAGGGCCTATGTAGATAGACAGGCTTCGTCAAGCCTTCTTTCTTTCTAGTGTCTGTACTCAGACTAGTTGCTTCCGCATGTGCTTGTATGTTTGTATGACTTGAGTGTCGGGTCGTGTGACCCCTATCTGTATGAACATGTTATGTATGGCTCCCCGGAGCCTTTAAATAAAGTACTTTGAGTTGTAGAGTTTTGTTGTGATGCCATGTTGTATTTACACATATCGAGCATATTGTGTGTATGACTGAAATGCTTGGTATGTGTGGGATCCGACTATCTAGTTGTTTATCCTTGGCAGCCTCTCTTATGGGGAAATGTAGTCTGGTGTCTCCACTGAGCCTTGGTAGTCCGCTACAGCCCGGTTTACCAGAGTCCTGCTAGCCCAGCACTACTGCTCCGGAACACTTAGACTGGCCGGCATGTGTTTCACTTTGTTCCTGTGTCTGTCCCTTCGAGGAAATGTCACGCGGTGATATCCGGAGTCCTGCCTAGCCTGCTACAGCCCGGGTTCCTGGAGTCCTGTTAGCCCAGTACTACAGCCCGGATTCACACGCTGTTGACCGACATGCTCGATGTTGATTCATGTATGCCTGTCCCCGTATGTTAGCGCCGCTTGGGTTCACGACTCGCCATGTCGGCCCGGGTTCTCTGTCATATGGATGCTAGCAACACTATCATATACGTGAGCCAAAAGGCGCAAACGGTCCCGGGCCATGGTAAGGCGACACCCGTGGGAATACCGTGCGTGAGGCCGCAAAGTGATATGAGGTGTTACAGGCTAGATCGGTGTGACTTAGAATCGGGGTCCTGACAGCGTTGGCATCAGAGCCGGACTGCCTGTAGGTTCGTTAAGCCAAACTGGTCGATGTCGAGTCTAGAAATGCTTTAGTTATATGTAGGGGAATTGATTGTGGGAGGGACGTAAGGCTCTTTTTACTCATTTACCTTATGCCCTCTAATCTGAGTCATCCTCTTCTCTTTCTATGTGGGTTAAGGACTAGGCTCTCTTCTCTCTATCAGGTTCACATGTTACTAATCCGTAGTAACTTATAGGATTGTTGGTTACAAGCCTTAGTTCAGTTTCTACTAGTATTAGTATGTTGTCAGTTGAACCAGAACCTTGATATGATGTTGTTGAGTGGCTTTGCAAACTGTTGTGAATGTCTCAAATTCTTTTTCTGAGCATTTACAGCCGTTATGCTGTCCGATTTTCCCTAGAAAATTCTAATGCCTTTGCATTATTTCGTGTTTTCAGATGGCCACTCGCACCCAGAATCAAGTGGTTCGTCTGACTCGGTGCCTCGATGTACCTGGTCACACGGCCATGCTGGTCCGAGTGATGATCGAGACAGGCTATCGGTGGTATCCTGAGTATACCGTCGAGGAGCAATTTCGAGACTTTAATCAAAGTCAATACCTTTGCACAGTCAGGATATACCCTTCCTATCCTGGAGCTACTGAACCCCTCCATTGCTCATATGGACTTGGGGTTACCATCGAGATGTCCGTGCAGGATGCTGCTTACTCGATGATGACTGTCATGCGAGCCAGACTTGCCTTGCTTCGGAACAATGATTTCCGCTATATGCCAGCATCACTCCCTGGGGCACAAGGGTACTATCAGGCCCTTTACACTAACTCTACCCATGAGGATTCACTACTCCGCACCACCACCGAGTAGCTTGAGGAAAAGGACCGTGAGAATCGTGCCATGCGAATGGAGCTCTTCAACACTCATTCTGATCACTGGGCCACTCTGACATGGTTTGCACCTGCCGTGCAAGCTGGGTATATGGACATGAGGGACTTGTACCCCGTGCGGTCTGGTCTGCCAGATTGTATGGACTGGCGTGATGTAGGAGGCATCACTCCTCCCCGTGGACCCCGTCTGCCACCGTTTGTTGGACCAAGGCCACATCCGAGTCCTTTTGGACCGCAAGCTCCACAGGACCGACTGTTTCCAGATGATCATGTTCAGCTTCCAGGACATGGTGGTAATCTCTATGAAGATTACTACGGACACGCCTGAGTTGGTAGTAGCTTCACTAGTATTGAAACAGTTGTATTCTCCACAGTACTGCGTGACTCGTGGGATACGACTTGGTGTGTATCATGTTCCGGAGGTGTAGAAAAATAATGTATAGGAGCTTGGAATGCCTCCGATGAGATGTAACGTCTTTCACCGTAGTTGTACTTTAGCCTGGGCTTGTACTAAACTATGTACGGTGTGTATGACCGATGGTATATATATGGCAGTTTCTATATTACCATGTCGTGCAAATGAACATCTCAGCATTTCATGTCGTCCATTACATTCTGCGCTTCCTTGCCAGCATTTTGCCATCCTTGTCTAAGCTGTTGTCTTGTCTCTTCTAGGATGGTTAATACCCGCAACAACCCTACTGCCCCGGAGCAGGGTGAAGCCAGTGCAGCTAGGGATGGGAATCTGCCTCACCCGCCATCTCTGGCCGAAGTTATGTTGGAGGCAGAAAGAAACAAGCGTGAGACCAACCGCTTGCTAGCATGCATTGAGGGGAATACTGCACGTCATCAGAGGAACGAATTGGTGTCAATCAATGACTTTATCAAGTTGTACCCACCGACATTCCATCATTCCGTTGAGCCCCTCGATGCGGATGATTGGCTTCACAGCATCACCAATAAGCTACGTTCTGCCAACGTAGCCGAAGCTGATAAGGTTATCTACGCTGCCTATCACCTCGAAGGCCCTGCTAGCCTTTGGTGGGAAAACTATGAGGCTATGCGCCCGGCTGGCCAGATTACCACTTGGGCTGATTTCAGTGAGGCTTTCCGTGAGCATCACATCCCGGAAGGTCTCATGGATCGTAAGAGGGAAGAGTTCTGCAATTTCACCCAAGGTAGACTGACCATGGATGCATACAGCCGTGAGTTTGGAAATCTAGCACGTTATGCTCCTGAAGAGGTATCCACCGACGCCAAGAAGCAGGCAAGGTTCCGCAAGGGACTTAGCCCCAAGCTTCGCCGTGATCTTCGTCTGCATGAGTGCACCTCTTTTCAGAAGTTAGTGAATAAGGCCATTAGTGCTGAGACAGGTCAGACTGACTATGATGCCTCACGCAAGCACTCCCGTGACTTTGGTTCTTCATCTGGTTCTGGACATCAGAAGCGCCGGGTGTGGATTCCAAACACAGCCCTGCCACCCAGGTTCACTCCGAGGCCATCCTTTGAGGCGCCTCGCCCCAATCAGTAGTTTGCACCGCCCAAGGCCTATGGTGGCCCCGCTGCTAATGCTGCTCCACGCCCCAATGTTGTGACATGCTTCAAGTGTGGAGAGACGGGTCATTACATACGCGAGTGTCCCTAGAACAACCACCCCAATCAGCCCGGAAAGTCCGTTAGTCATGACAAGCCAGCGGGAAAGACATATTACGCTAAGCCAGCCACCTCTGCACGTGGCCATGTCAACTATGTCTCAGCTGAAGAAACTCATGAGGATCCCAACATCGTCCTTGGTACGCTCCTTGTTAACTGCCATCCGGGAACTGTTCTTTTTGATACTGGAGCATCTCATTCTTTTATCTCTGAGAGCTATGCTCGATTGCACAACATCACATTTTGTGACATGCCCACCTCCATGGTAATTCAAACCCCTGGTTCTAAATGGCAAACCTCTCAGGAAAGCCATGGAAATGAAATTCTTGTCGATAGATTGGTCTTCCTTGCATCACTAATAGCTCTCAAGTCCTCGAACATAAACATCATCTTGGGTATGGACTGGATGTCAGCCCATTATGCTAAGATAGATTGTTCTACTAGAACTGTTCAACTCACCCATCCATCGGGCAAGACAGTCAATGTTTTGACCCGAGTGTCTAAGCGTCAGCTCTACTCCCTAAATGCCAACCCTCTTCCAGACCTTGAAGACATTCCGGTAGTCCGTGACTTCCCGGATGTCTTTCCAGAAGAACTGCCAGGTGTTCCACCTGACAGGGATGTCGAGTTCGTGATAGACCTTGTTCCAGGAACCGTCCCAATCTCTAGAAGACCCTATAAGATGGCACCCCTAGAACTAGCCGAGCTTAAGAAACAACTCGATGAGTCCTTGAAAAAGGGTTTCATCCGTCCTAGTTCTTCTCCATGGGCTTGCCCTGTCCTCTTCGTCAAGAAGAAGGATGGAACGGATCGGATGGTTGTAGATTACCGACCTGTCAACTTGGTCACTATCAAGAACAAGTATCCGCTCCCCAGGATCAATGATCTGTATGATCAGCTCGCAGGATCCTCAGTCTTTTCCAAAATGGATTTGAGGTTGGACTACCATCAAATCAAAATCAAGAACGGGGACATTCCTAAAACGGCTTTTGTTACTCGTTATGGCCAATACGAGTACACCGTCATGTCCTTCGGTTTAACCAATGCTCCAGCCACTTTCTCTCGGTTAATGAACTCGATCTTCATGGAGTATTTGGATAAATTCGTCGTGGTATACCTCGATGATATACTCATCTACTCCAAGAATGAGGAAGAACATGCCGAGCATCTAAGGCTAGTATTGATGAAACTTCGAGAGCATCGCCTTTATGCCAAATTCTCCAAGTGTGAATTTTGGTTGCCAGAAGTGACCTATCTAGGCCACGTAATCTCTGGTAAGGGTATTGCTGTCAATCCCGAGCGAGTTCAAGCCGTCCTTGATTGGACTCCACCTGAAACGGTCAAGCAAGTTCGGAGTTTCCTTGGCTTAGCGAGCTACTGTCGCCGCTTCATCAAGAATTTCTCCAAGGTTGCTAAACCTCTAACTGAACTTCTCAAGAAAGATAAAAATTTCGAGTGGACCCCACAGTGCGAGTTCAGCTTTCAGGAATTGAAAAGACGCCTGACATCTGCTCCCGTACTTGTGCCACCAGATTTTTCTAAGGACTTTGTTATCTATTGCGACGTCTCGCGACAAGGACTAGGTTGCATACTCATGCAAGATCGTCATGTGATTACCTACGCTTCTCGACAGTTGCGTCCACATGAGGATAACTACCCCACACATGATTTAGAGCTTGCAGCTATGGTCCATGCACTCAAAACATGGCGACATTACCTTCTCGGTAATCGTTGCAAAATTTACACCTATCACCAAAGTCTGAAATACATCTTCACCCAACCGGATTTGAATCTCAGGCAAAGACGTTGGGTCGAGTTGATTACGGATTATGACTTAGGAATAACTTACACCCCGGGCAAAGCCAATGTCATGGCTGATGCGCTAAGTCGTAAATCTTATTGTAACAACTTGATGTTACAACAAAGTCAACCACTTCTCCACGAGGAATTCCGTAAGCTTAACCTTCACATTGTTCCTCGAGGATTCCTGTCCACCCTGGTGGCAAAACCTAACCTTACGGATCAAATCATAACCGCTCAGCAGTATGATAGAGGAATATCTCGGATCAAGGAGAACTTTGCTAGCGGAGCTGCTAAGTGTTTCTCCATGGATGAGCGAGGTGTTGTCTTCTTCGAGAACCGTCTAGTGGTTCCCAAGAAACAACAGCTACGGCAATTGATCCTTAAGGAAGCTCATGAATCCCCTCTCACCATTCATTCCGGTAGTACTAAAATGTATCAAGACCTACGCCAGAGGTTTTGGTGGACTAGGATGAAGAGAGAAATCGCTCAATATATTGCTAATTGCGACGTCTGTCGTCGTGTTAAAGCAGAGCATCAACGGCCTGCTGGCACCCTTCAACCTTTGGCTATTCCTGAATGGAAATGGGATAAAATCGGTATGGATTTCATTACCGGGTTTCCCAGGACCAAGAGAGGGAATAATGCTATCTTCGTCATTGTCGATCGTCTTTCCAAAGTAGCCCACTTCCTACCTGTTCGTGAGAGTATAACCGCTAGCCAGCTAGCTGACTTGTACATCTCTCGAATAGTGTCTCTTCATGGTGTTCCATTGGAGATTAACTCAGACCGTGGAAGTCTTTTCACCTCTCGATTTTGGGAAAGTTTCCAAAATGCTATGGGAACTCGTCTCTCCTTTAGCACCGCCTTCCACCCTCAATCAAGTGGTCAAGTAGAACGAGTCAATCAAATTCTGGAAGATATGCTCCGAGCTTCTGTCATCTCTTTCGGTATGGATTGGGAGAAATGTCTTCCATTCGCCAAATTTGCTTATAACAATAGTTATCAAGCTAGCTTGGGCAAAGCCCCTTTCGAAGTTCTCTATGGACGAAAATGCCGAACGCCACTTAACTGGTCAGAAACCGGGGAAAGACAACTCTTTGGCCCGGATATGATTCAGGAAGCAGAAGAGCAGGTTTGCATTATTCGTGAGAAATTGAAAACAGCCCAATCTCGTCAAAAGAGCCAATATGACCGCAAACATAAGCTCATGACTTATGAAGTTGGCGAGAAGGCTTACCTTCGGGTTACTACTTTGAAGGGAACCCATCGATTCGGTATCAAGGGTAAATTGGCTCCTCGTTACATTGGACCCTTTCGCATTCCTGCCAAACGAGGAGAAGTTGCCTACCAATTGGAACTACCTCCGCATCTCTCCAGAGTTCATGATGTCTTCCACGTTTCTCAACTTAGGCGTTGCTTCTCGGATCCTATCCGTGAAGTGGACCATGAAACGCTTGATCTCCAAGATAATCTCACATATCGAGAATATCCCGTTCGTATCCTTGACCAAGCCGAACGTACCACTCGACGCCAGAATATCAAGTTTCTCAAGGTTCAATGGTCACACCATTCTGAGAAAGAAGCTACTTGGGAAAGGGAGGATCGTCTTCGATTTGAGTACCCCACCTTCTTCCCGGAGGATTCTAAATCTCGGGACGAGATTCTTTTGAGTGGGGGTGACTTTTCACACCCTAGCTAGTTCATGCATTAGAGTGTTGCATCATGTTTAAACTTTTCCAGAAACTTGAAATGGGGATGATAGAACCCCCAGCACCCCCCTGGAAACAACTAGGGTTTACTAAAATCTTTTTCAATGAACCTGAAATGCCCTTCTAAAATGTCCATAATTTTTGTCTTGGGTTAGAACCTCTGCCAAAACTGGTTCACATTTTTCTAGGTCATCATAAGGTCATTGAATTAAATCATATGTAACTTGCATTTGGGCATTTAAATGCTAGTAAATATTTTAAATGTCCAAATAATCCCAAACTGAAATGTTCCATGTTGGATATACTCTATACAGTGGGCATGAGCAGTTTGGTGATTTTTGAAAGTGCCTAGGTATTTTTAGAAAGCCACAAACTTGCAGAAATATAGAAAACAGAAAATAAAAGAGAAAACAAACTTACCTGGCAAGCCACCAGCCGGCCCACCTGGCGGCCCAGCACTGTGCTGGCCCGTGCCAGCCAGCTGCTTCGTCCCCGCCAGGCAGGCAGGGAGGTGACGCCGGCGTGCGCGAGCTCGCCACGGCGCCAGCTGCTTGCCGCTTGAGCCGCTAGACGCCTGGACGTCCTCCACATCGTCGCCTCGACCCCCTGGACACCTCATTCTCCCCCCCTGCGCCTCTCTCTCGCTCTCTCCCCACCATGGCCGACGCAGCCGTAGCCGCACCGCCGACGTAACCGCGGCCACCGTCACCTTCTCGTCGCCCCACCCTGTCCAGCATCTCCGCCACCGTCCTCCCTGTCGACCAGACCGAGCCCCGAGTGCTCGTTCGCCCTGAAGCCACCGCACCGACCTCGTCTTCAACGCCCATCGTCGGAGATCCATTTCGCCGCCTCGCTTGCTCCGGCTTGTCCCCGACCTCGCCGACTGCTCCGTCGTGACTGCCTTGAGCTCAGCTACCTCCCCATCTCTCCCGTTCTCACTCTCGAGCCCTGCTTCGACTGCACCGAGCTCGGCCGCACCCGCCGCCGCCTCTGCACGTCGCCGTCGTGGCCACAGCCACGTTGGCTCGATTCCGAGCACGCCATCATCTTCACCGCATCCCCAGGAGCCCGCAGCACCACTTCACGCACCTCGCCGTGCCCCCTAGTGACAAGCCCGAGCTCGCCCGAACTCTAGCAGCCGCACAGCTCATCGCCGGCGTCGTTTCCGGTGACCTTGAGCTCAACCACCACCACGCGACGCGGCTCGCTTCCAGCTACACGTAGATGCCCTCCGTCGTCCATTTGGTCGCCGGAGCACAAAGCCCGCACCGCCCTGCCGGCGGCTAAACGCCGGCGAGTCAGCCCAGGTTGACCAGGGATTTGACCCCCTGGGTCACTGACGCGTGGGCCGAGGGCCTTAACTAATCTGGTTTAGAATTAGATTAGTACTAATTAACTTAGGTTAGTTAGTTAGACACTGACATGTGGGCCCCAGCGTCAGGTTTGACCTGGGCGGCCCCGTTGACCCTGCTGACGTCACAGTGACGTAGTCCTGACGTAGTTAATCATTTTTCTGGTTTTAATAATTCAGGAAATCCCAGAAAATCCTACAAACTTCAAAAATTCATAGAAATTAATCTGTAACTCCAAATGCAAAGATTTATATATGAATTTGGATCAGAAAAATCCAATCTTTCCATCTGTACTGGTTTCATGCATGTCAGAACACTTTAACCTTGCTGTTTAGATGAAACAAGTTAATGCACTAATATGATCTCTTATTTTGGGTTTGCATTTGAATCCTTGATTCAAATGAACTCAAACCAATCTGTTCTAAGTTGCACTAGCCAAAACACACTCATTTTGCCGTGTCATAGCATGCATCATATTGTTGCATATTGCCATGTAATGATTGTATTTCGATGTGTTCTTCGTGGTAGGTTCTGCCTCCAAGGATATTCACGAGTATCCAACTGAAGGGCAGTATTCCACTACCACTCTGTCAGGCAAGCAACCCCATTGATCATTTCGATACAAACCCATCTTCTCGCTTCTGCTCTCGTTTACTGCATTAAGACAACGCGTTTCAAACTGCTGTGTGTTGCGGTAGTTGAACCCATATCCTCTGCATGACCTGTCATTGCCACAGTAACTAGATGAAACCCACTAGCATGTGTAGGAGTTGATTGAGCCATGTCTGTGTTTCCTACCATGCTATGCCTGCTATGCTTAGAGTTGTGTCAGGTCTGGCTCATCAGGGTGATGAACTAGAGTGAATGGTTGTGTCGGTAATGAGAGTGAAGTGTTGAACATGATTTGGTAATGGTATCGATGAGAGGCCATGTAGGAGTACATGGTGGGTTGTTTCATTGAGGCCGTCCTTAAGAACTGAGATCTGTATGCGTGATTTAAGATTCAGCTACTACCACACATTGGGATCCTTAACTGACTCTCTCGACTTATTAACCACCCCATCCTCTGTCCAGGAGTTGCAAGTAGTTTCTGGTGTTTCTAGTTGCTGGAGGCCGTGCGCAGTGCTGACCTTAGGGGTGGGCTGTGATGCGGTAGGCACGTGGCACGGTGTACTGGGTCGCCCGTTTGGTGTCTCGAGAACCCTGCACACATCGTGTGGGGCCATTGAGGACACCCCGGCCGGATTTCCTTGCGGATGGAACCCGAATAGGCGATAAACCTGGACTAGAGACTCGTGTGTTTAGTCAGGTCGTGGCCGACACACACGCTGGGCTTCCGCTTGAAGGTTGCCGGGTACATGTCGTGTAGCGGCGATAAGTGGTGAAAGCGTGTGTGAAGAAGTACACCCCTGCAGGGTATAAAACTATTCGAATAGCCGCGTCCACGGTAAAGGACTACTTGGTCACTTATGCAGTTCATAGACAAGTTAATGGTTACTACTAAAAGACTCAAGATAAGTGTGAGTACCGCGGATGGCCCTCTCGTAGGGTTACGAGGGAGGGTCCACGGTGGAGTATTGTGATGGTGTTTAGTGGACTCGTGTGCGAAAACTAATTTCTCAAGTGGTGTCTCGTAGGATAGTGTAGCCAAGAGTCAAAGTTGGCTTGCTGCAATAACTCCACCACCCTTCTTGAGAATGTGCATATATATTAGGATCTGTTGTAAGACTTGCTGAGTACCTTTGTACTCATGTTGCTTTAATAATTGTTGCAGACGAGAACACCGCCCCCTCCGATGGGTTCTATGTAGATCTCGACGTTGACGAGTGACTTGCCACCCAGGTGGTGACCTGAGCTTGTGAAGGGCCTATGTAGATAGACAGGCTTCGTCAAGCCTTCTTTCTTTCTAGTGTCTGTACTCAGACTAGTTGCTTCCGCATGTGCTTGTATGTTTGTATGACTTGAGTGTCGGGTCGTGTGACCCCTATCTGTATGAACATGTTATGTATGGCTCCCCGGAGCCTTTAAATAAAGTACTTTGAGTTGTAGAGTTTTGTTGTGATGCCATGTTGTATTTACACATATCGAGCATATTGTGTGTATGACTGAAATGCTTGGTATGTGTGGGATCCGACTATCTAGTTGTTTATCCATGGCAGCCTCTCTTATGGGGAAATGTAGTCTGGTGTCTCCACTGAGCCTTGGTAGTCCGCTACAGCCCGGTTTACCGGAGTCCTGCTAGCCCAGCACTACTGCTCCGGAACACTTAGACTGGCCGGCATGTGTTTCACTTCGTTCCTGTGTCTGTCCCTTTGGGGAAATGTCACGCGGTGATATCCGGAGTCCTGCCTAGCCTGCTACAGCCCGGGTTCCCGGAGTCCTGTTAGCCCAGTGCTACAGCCCGGATTCACACGCTGTTGACCGACATGCTCGATGTTGATTCATGTATGCCTGTCCCCGTAAGTTAGCGCCGCTTTGGGTTCACGACTAGCCATGTCGGCCAGGGTTCTCTGTCATATGGATGCTAGCAACACTATCATATACGTGAGCCAAAAGGCGCAAACGGTCCCGGGCCCTGGTAAGGTGACACCCGTGGGAATAAAGTGCATGAGGCCGCAAAGTGATATGAGGTGTTACAGGCTAGATCGGTGTGACTTAGAATCGGGGTCCTGACAACGGGTACCCCGAAGACGGCGAGACAATATTTTAAGACATCGGGGCTAGCAAAGCCCCTCAGTCCGACTGCTCAGGCCGCCCCAGGCGGCCCCCTGTCCGACTGCCCGGGCCGACTCGCCACCCGGCCTGCTCTCCGTCCGGCCGCTCCAGCCGGCCTGCTGCACGGAGTCAACCGCTGCTCCGACCCGACACCGACAAGACCCCGACGAGACGGTCGTACCCGGCACTGCTGGCGAATAATAGAACACTTTGTACGCATCACCTCAGCCATCATGTACAGTGTCACTTGTCCCTGGGCACTATTTATGAAGTGACCCAGGAGACAAGCGTGAGAACCGGCCATGCCCACACCCATGCTCTCCACCTAGCTTGCATGCTAAGCTAGCCACACTATAAAAGGAGCCAACCATCCATCCATCCAGCCACGGCCAGAAGGGCTCCCACGCATGAGCACACACATGCTCATACTCACACATGCATGCCCAGGCACATGCGGCCACAAGCCATGGCCACGCACACACTTGTGCTCATATACATATACGAGGCCAGATGCCTATGGCACTGACCTCAGATACAGCTCCAGGAGCACTCTGTACCAGATATACCACATATATTCCTACATGCAGGAGTAGGGGTATTATCTCTCCGGAGAGCCCCGAACCTAGGTAAACTAGCGTGTGCTACTCGCATACCCATCCTCGGATATTCCAGCGGCATTCTTGCCCTCACCTTAAGCCACCCTATGGCATCTGTCGCCTCGCAAGCCCCCTGTGAGACTACCACGACAGTTGGCGCCCACCGTGGGGCAAGCAGTTGCTAGAATCGCAGTCCGGGCGGGACCATCTTCGTCTTCACCGCCGCGGCGTCGCGCCGTCTCTCCGATAGCGGTCGGGGGCTCGACATAGACATGCCCCCGGAATGGCCGCGAGGGGCGGCGCGTCCTTGCCGTCGGCCTCGCCTTCTTCATCACCACCGCGACGTCACCGCCTCTCCGGCGCCGGTCGAGGGCTCGACATAAGCACGCCCTCGGCGCGTCCGTGCTGGGCGGAGCGTCTTCATCACCCGTCGTCAGTTCGCGAGTGCCGCTTCGGCCCTGGCTCCACACCGTCTCTGTCCGCGCGCGTGTGTCGCCGCCGCCTCGCTTTTGTTGGCCGCGTCCGTCCGCACGCCGCTCCGCCCACGGCCATGCGTTTTCTCCTTTTCCGCGCCGCATCTAGCTCCGGCCGGAATGCGCGTTCGCTCCTTCATATATCATCTATATAAGCTAGCTAGATGGAAGTAAAACAATGGTCAAACCATTAGCCAAACGCGCATCAGACAATGACCATGCACTACCCAGATAATCCGTAGACACGAGCGCGGTTTGCTGCTAACTAAATACGCTGCTGCCTGACCGGAAGCTGCAGCGCTGGCCGGCTAACATGGCCGCGGTGCTGACCTACTGTTAGCGTGGCCAGGGCGCGTATTCGCGGCGGCGGTCAGCGTCGGGTCGCCTGACCTCGCGCTGCTTCCTACTGTTGCCACGCCGCCCGGGTCCTCCGCTCCACGCCCGCCCAGCCCAAGCCGCTGCATCACTCCTCCACGCGCTCCCTCCCCGCACAAGCGCTGGGTGCAGCTCCTATTCGTGCGGGCCGCCTGCTCTGCTCCGCACCCGAGCGCCTCCACCGGACGCTGCCCGCGCATCGGCTCCGCCCCCGCCCTCTGCATCGCGCCCGCTCCGCTCCAACGCGCACGCGGCTCCGCTCCGCGGCTGTGCGCCGAGGCGCCCGCGCGCACCCGGCCGGTTGCTCCTCCACCTCGCTCCGCGTCCGCGACCGGTCTCCGCACCCGGTGGCTGGGCGGGCCGCCTCGCGCCGCCCGCGCCGACTGCTGCCCCTGCCGGCTTCCACGGTGCCGCCTGCCGCGACCGGCTGCCCTAGTGCCTACGCCCCGTGCCGGCTCCCGCGTCGCCACCTGCCGCGGGCCGGATGCCGGCCGCGCCGCGCCGACTGCTCCTCCTGCGTCCGCCTGCTGGCCCCGGCCGGCTCCTGCTCCGTGCGCCCGCTGGGTTGCCGCCCCGCGCCTCCGACTCGTCCTACGAGCGCGCCCACGCCAGATGCTCCGCCTCCCCGCTTACCGGCTGCGCCAAGCGCGCCGTCCTGCCGGGTGCAGAGAGAAAAGGAAAGAAGGAAGTAGGGAGCCGGCTGAGAAGAAACAGAGAAAAGAGAGAAAAGGGTCGGCTGCCCGAGATCTGGCCAAAACTCAATGGCCGACTCCCCGCCTGGCCGCCTCCGCCTGCGGCCGCCTGCCGCCCGCCCCGGTTGAGCACCCCGCCGGGTTGGGCCCTAGCCGGCTGCTCCGTGCAGAATAGAAAACGGGCCGCCTGCCCAATGGCCGGGTGGCAGAAAAAGAAAGAAATAGAAAGGGCCGGGTGTCCAGCCGGCCAGCTGAAAAAAAAGGAGTCCGACTACCGGGACGGTAAAAAGAGACAAAGAAAAAGATTTTGTCCGGCTACCAGCAGCCGGCCAAAGAGACAGGAAAAGATTTTGTCCGGCTGCCAGCAGCCGGCAGAAGAGAAAACGTCCGAGAAGAAAAAGTGTCCATCCGGCTACCAGCAGCCGGCTGCAGAGAGAAAAGATTTTTGTCCGGCTACCAGAAGCTGGCCAAAGAGAAAAAGAAGATGACGTACGTCTGCCCGTCCGCCAGCTTCGCCACTCGAATGGCCAGACGCGACTCAGCCCGCCTGCCTGCTTCAACACCGGGCCGGCTGGAGAGCCCGCCCGACTGCCCGTCCGCCTCGACGCCCGTTCGATCGAGCCCGACCGGCCGGGACCCCCTTCGAGCACCCGGAGGCTTGAAGGCTACCCCCAGCGGGTGCGCCGACGCGCTCCACGAGCGCCGAGCCACGCCGTCTGTCTTCGGCAAACTCCGCCTCGACTGCGCCGAAAGCAATGTGAGCTCCTCACCCGCATGATTTTGCACCACGCAAACACGGACAACCCCGAGCGATGCTCGGGGGGCTATCTCCGCATTTTATTACAGTTGCATCATTGTTCGCCCCGGCGCCAGCCAGAGTTGGCCTGGAGGCTGGCCCCTTGGCCTGAGACGTTTGTTCCCGCAGACGGCCTAGTAGCGTGCGCGGTACCAAAGGCTTACTCTTAGTCACAGACCGCAGAGCGGCTGCCCGGCTAGCAAGAGCAAACACTGGAGGCCACCCAATCGAAAAAACGTCTCGGGAGAAAAACGGTTCGGGCGACCCGGCCGTTTGCTTTATGAGTATCTGCTTAGTTAAATCCGCTCCCAGAGTCTGAGTACTGTACACTCCACCCCCGCGGCCCACTCTCAGCCACAGACCACAGAGCGGCTGTCCGGCAAGCGAGAGCGAGAGCCAAAGAGCGGAGGGAACATGAAAAAGATTGAAGGGGGCTCGGACAAAACCATGTCGGCACCCTCTGCATAAATCTTGCACTGCTAAAAGCAAACATTTGATATATCTGCGCGGACTAACTTTGTCCTTTTTAAGATCATTTCTGTGCGGAACCCCCCTCCTCGCCCGGAGGCTCGGAGGCTACACCTAGTGGGTGCGCTGGCGCGCCCCCACTGGAAGCAAGCCGCGCCGGTTGCAACCCGCAACCGGCTGTCATAAACACCATCAGTCGGCGGACTCCGCGTCCACGCCCGACAGCATCAGTCGGCGGACTCCGCGTCCGCGCCCGACAGCATCAGCCGACGGACCCCGCGTCCGCGCCCGGCAGGGCCCCGCGCCCATCAGCCGGCGGACCCCGCGTCCGTGCCCGGCACCCTCGACGTCACCGTCAGCTTCATCATCAACAACAAGACCCTCCGCCCAACTTTTCCAAAGTTGCCTGGAGGCTACACCCAGCAGGTGCGCTTGCGCGCCCCTACTCGGAACATGCCGCGCCTGTTGCACGGCCGCCGCCGGCTACAACCGGCCCCTCGACGCCATCATCTGCACCAACAACCGCGAAAAGCCTCCGCCCAACTTTTCCAAAGTTGCCCGGAGGCTCGGAGGCTACACCCAGCGGGTGCGCTTGCGCGCCCCCACCGGAAGCAAGCCTCACCGGCTGCCGTCCGCAGCCGGCCGTCATCGACATCTTCTACATCAACACCCGCTAAAAACCTCCGCCCAACTTTGCCAAGTTGCCCAGAGGCTCGGAGGCTACTGTCGGGGTAATTGACCACGGGTACCCCGAAGACGGTGAGACAATATTTCAAGACATCGGGGCTAGCAAAGCCCCTCAGTCCGACTGCTCAAGCCGCCCCAGGCGGCCCCCTGTCCGACTGCCCGGGCCGACTCGCCACCCGGCCTGCTCTCCGTCCGGCTGCTCCAGCCGGCCTGCTGCGCGGAATCAACCGCTGCTCCGACCCGACACCGACAAGACCCCGATGACACGGCCGTACCCGGCACTGCTGGCGAATAGTAGAACACTGTTTACGCATCACCTCAGCCATCATGTATAGTGTCACTTGTCCCTGGGCACTATTTATGATGTGACCCAGGAGACAAGCGTGACAACCGGCCATGCCCACACCCATGCTCTCCACCTAGCTTACATGCTAAGCTAGCCACACTATAAAAGGAGCCAACCATCCATCCATCCAGCCACGGCCAGAAGGGCTCCCACGCATGAGCACACACATGCTCATACTCACACATGCATGCCTAGGCACATGCGGCCACAAGCCATGGCCACGCACACACTTGTGCTCATATACATATACGAGGCCAGATGCCTATGGCACTGACCTCAGATACAACTCCAGGAGCACTCTGTACCAGATATACCACATATATTCAGACATGCAGGAGTAGGGGTATTATCTCTCCGGAGAGCCTCGAACCTGGGTAAACTAGCGCGTGCTACTTGCATACCTATCCTCGGATATTCCAGCGGCAGTCTTGCCCTCACCTTAAGCCACCCTGTGGCATCTGTCGCCTCGCAACCCCCCTGTGAGAATACCACGACAGCCATAATAACTGTAGTAATGATGGAAGAACTTGCCTTTTGAGCGGAAGTACTCATTGGTATCGAGTATTCTGAGGGTTGTGGGCCAACCCAAAGATGAGTAACTTGGTAACAGTAAGTGAATCACTTAAAGTGTAACCTGTCTATTGCCATGCTATTACTTGCTGCATATTTGGTTGTCGTGTGCTTGCGAGTACATTCAAAGTACTCACCTGGCGTATCATGCCAGATGCAGGAGAAGACTAAGACGGAGTGCACGAGGTCCATGTTGCGATGCCTAGGATGTGTCCACAGCAGTGTCCCTGTGGATGGAGTTTCTATCATGTTCCGCTACGCTGTAGTATTCCGTAGTAATGCCGAGGCCCTGATGTGTTGGATAAATAATGTAGATATTGTCGTAGCACTAGATGTGCTTTTGGCCTTGATGATCATGTATTATATGAGCTTGTACTCAACTATTATCAATAAAAGTTCAGCTATGTTCTGTTCCAAGTTGTTGAGTGTTTCCAGAAGACATGATCTCTGGGTTGGAAACACTGGTAAACCGGTTCTCTGAGCTGGGGTGCCAGAGAAACGTTGAAGCTTACATGGATGATATTGTGGTCAAGACTAAGGACAGATCAACACTCATCCAGGATTCAGAAGAAACCTTTGCTAATCTGTGCAAGATCAACTTGAAGCTGAACCCGAAGAAGTGTGTGTTTGGAGTTCCCTCTGGCAAGCAACTTGGCTTCTTTGTGTCTCATCGAGGGATAGAGGCCAACCCCGACAAGATCAAGGCTATGGAGCAAATTCAAGCACCCAAGACAGTCAAGGACATGAGGCATTTGACTGGATGCGTGGCTGCACTAAGCAGGTTCATTTCCAAGTCTGCCGAGCTCGCCCTGCCATTCTTCAAAATCTTGAAGAAGGCAGGACCCGTGGAGTGGACCCTGGAGGCAGACGCTGCGCTGCAAGATTTGAAGACCTATCTTTCCTCTGTGCCCACCTTGGTCGCTCCCAAACCACAAGAGTCATTGCTGCTATACTTAGCGGCAACCAATCAAATGGTTAGAGCGGCACTGCTGGCGTAGCGGGAAGTGGATGACGCGGCAGCCACAACCATTGTCCCCTCTGAAGAGGAAAGCGAACCCGTCCCGGCAAGACCAGAGTCAGTCCAGAGCGAAGAAAGGCAGGGCAGCGGAAGCAGTTCTATGGTTGCGGCAAGGAAGAAAGTGGTGCAGCGCCTAGTGTACTTCGTTAGCTCTCTGTTACAAGGGGCTAGATCGAGGTACTCTGGCGTGCAAAATTTGATTTTTGGCCTCATCATGGCCTCAAGGAAACTGCGCCACTACTTCCAAGCCCACGAGATCACAATTGTCACCCGCTTCCCCTTGCAACGCATACTCCGGAACCCTGAGGCCACCAGCAGGATTGTGGAATGGGCTTTGGAGTTGTCCAGCTTTGGTTTGAAGTTTGAAAGCACGTCAACTATTTAGAGCAGAGCACTAGCAGAATTCATCGTAGAGTGGACACCAACTCCTGATGAAGAAGTATTGGAGACGATCATCCCCGGCAAGGAAGCGCCCCAAGAATGGATTATGTATTTCGATGGTGCCTTCTCCCTACAAGGAGCAGGGGCTGGCGTGCTTCTTGTTGCCCCCACTGGGGAGCACCTTAAGTACGTCGTCCAGATGCACTTTCCCCGGGAGGAGGCTACCAACAATACTGCAGAGTATGAAGGGCTCCTTGCCGGGCTTAGGATTGCAATAGAACTGGGAATCAAGAAGCTGATCATCCGCGGAGATTCACAACTTGTGGTGAGACAAGTCAACAAGGATTACCAAAGTCCATTGATGAAGGCATACGTCGAGGAAGTGAGAAAGTCGGAGGAGCGCTTTGACGGATTGCAAACAGAGCATGTGCCCCATGCGGAAAACAACATTGCTGATCATCTGTGAAAGTGCGATGTGCAAAAACTCCCTGTGGAACCAGGGACTATTGTTCTCCATCTGACTCAGCCCTCCGTATCTCCGGCAACAATGGCCAGAAAGAGGAGGAAACTGGACTCCGGCAAGCCTCACCCGGCAGAGCCTCCCGAGGCTCCCGGCAGAGAACTTGGCAGGAAAAACTCCCCTTCGATCAGTGAGCTACACCATCCCACCAGACCACCGGTCCCCACGGTCAAGAAGTGCTCTCCTATGAATGAGGAGGTGCCGCTGGTCCTTGTTGCCGAGCCCCTGGCCCCAACCTGGGCACGGCACCTAGTCCATTTCCTCCAAACTGGAGAACTCCCCGAAGAGCAAGAAGAAGCTTAAAGAGTAGCCCGGAGGGCCAGTATCTATCAGCTCATTGATGACACACTGTACAGTAGGAGGCCGAATGGTGTGAAATTAAAGTGCATTTGCCGGGAGGAAGGAAAGGAACTATTGGCAGAGGTACAAAAGGGTATGTGCGGCTCACACATTGGATCAAGGGCTGATTGGAAAAGCCTTTCGGCAAGGTTTCTATTGGCCCATAGCCCTCCAAGATGCAGTTGAGCTCATCACCAAATGTGAAGCTTGCCAGTTCCACTCCAAGAACATGCATCAGCTTGCCCAAGCTCTTCAGACGATCCCTTTATCATGGCCCTTCTCGGTCTGGGGGCTCAATATCTTGGGCCTCTTCCCCCGTGCTACTGGCAGCTTTGTGTTCTTGTTCATCGCCATCAACAAGTTCACAAAAGTGGCCAGAAGTGGAGCCCGTGAGAAAGGTGACCACACAGTCAGCTATCAAGTTCTTGAAAGGATCGGTGTGCCGCTTCGGGGTGCCTGCCCGAATCGTCACCGACAATGGCACCCAATTCACGAGCGACGCCTTCATGCAATATGTTCATGCCCTCGGAAGCAAGATCTCATTTGCCTCTGTCACCCATCCCAGAAGGAACGGACAAGCTGAGAGGGCAAACGCTGAAGTGCTGCGTGGTCTCAAGACAAGAACCTTTGATAGACTGCAGAAGTGTGGCGGGCGATGGATCGACGAGCTACCGGTGGTTCTTTGGTCCCTCAGAACGACACCAAATCGAGCTACGGGGCAGACTCCCTTCTCCCTAGTTTATGGGGCAGAAGCAGTTATCCCCACGGAACTCATATTCGGCTCTCCTCGAGTGCTTGCCTATGATGAAGTAGCGCAGGAACGACACCGGCGTGACGACGCTGTGCTACTTGAGGAGAACCGTCTCCGGGCCGCTACGCGTGCTGCACGCTACCAGCAAGCCCTGCATCGCTATCACAACCACAGGGTTCGTGCCGGGGGTTTTGAGGAAGGCGACCTTGTCCTTAGGCGTTTTCAGTCCGCCAAGGGTAGAAACAAGTTGACGCCGAAGTGGGAAGGCCCTTACCGGGTAGTATGATGTAACACCCCTGTGTAATAGCCACTGTGATCATCTGCTAATAATGCCAAGTCACTTTCATTTGCAGTGCCTAGTCACATTGGTTAAAGATTCAAATCAAATCCTTCTCTGAAATTCCACTCAAATTCAAAAGTGCAAAATAAAGTTGCTCAAAACTTGTGGGAAAAATGTTCACCTTATAGCAAATAATCCAAAACTATTTTTGGTTAAGGAACACAACATCATCATCAAGTCTAGGTGGGCCTAATGCATTTTAGCAGAGTCAAAACAGCACCTAAATGCCCTATTCATTTTTGAAAAAATTCAAATGGGCTCCAAAAATACCCAAACTTTTTGTGGTAGTGTGGAATATTTCCTTGAAATTGTGTGAACAAGTTTCACACTTGTACAAACTCTTTTGGCAGCTCATTTAAATAAAAAACCCTCACTAGAAAAAGAAAAATAGAAAATCAGAAAATAAAAATAAGAAGAGGCACTGTGCACTGGGCCTAAGTGCACAGTGCCCTGAACTCAGCCCACCAGGCCCATCTCCCTCTTCTCTCACCTGCGTGTCGCCGCCGCCTTGGATGCGCGCGCGCCGGTGCGGTGCCAACAACGCATCGGCCACCGACGCCCCACCGACGCCGGAGGGATAAGGCCGAAGCCAAGACATCCCCCCTTGCCCTCCTCCGTAACTCTCCCCCTTCTCCCTCGCTCACTCCGCCCCACTTCTCCCTCAGATCCGTTGAGGCCGAGCGCCATCGTCGCCGCGCCTCTGCTCTGCCGCGGCCACCGGTGACTGCTCACCCGTCTATGCTGTCCAGGAGGTCCATTAGCGACCGCCACGATGTTTGGTGCTACCAGCTGGAACGGGGTGGCCCTGCAACTGCTGCTCGACGCCGCCCCCTTTTCCTTCGGCCGCCGATGATCTCCGTTGTCTCCGGCGACATCTGCAGCTCCTAATCCTTCAAGGGCCATCGTGCGTGCCGCGAGGTGAGCCCCTCTTCCTTCTCCTTCCCTCTGCTCGCTCTCGTTCACACGCTAGCTGCTTTCCCCACGGCGATCAAACGCGCTGCCGCCCGCGCACGTCGCCGACGTGTCTCCGTCGGCCATTTGGTCACGGGGTGGAGTCCAGCGTGCTCATTGAGCTGCGTAGCACCTTCCCAGCCCGTTAGTTCATGCGTTAGCACGCTGCTGCTATGTTACGCCGTTCGCCCAAAAAGCACCGCCGCCTCCACTCGTCGTCGCCGCGGTTCCGGCCACCTCCAAGCCCGACCGACCTCACCACATGATGCGGCGTCGAGTCCGCGTTCGAACGTAACAAACCGCGCGCGAAATGGTGCCCCCTAGCGCGATCCCGACACGCTCCGGCGACGCGCCGCCATTGCTTTGGTCGCCGGAGCAGCTCCAGCGCCGGCCGCCGACGTGGCCGGCCTGGGGCCACCTCTGAGCCACTGACCAGTGGGCCCGGGGGCCCCACTGACTCGTTGACTAGGTCAACTGAGCTGACGTGTCAGCACAGTGCCACTGACATGTGGGCCCCTTCGATTAATTAGTCTAATAAACAATTTAATAAATAAAAATTATTATTTTTAGCCTAATATCTCACTGACATATGGGGCCCACACCCCCTAATTAACCCAGTTAGTTAGTTTAATCCACTTTTAAGCTAACAGAGAAGCCCACTGGACCCACAGGTCAGGTTTGACCTGGTCAGCCGACCTGTTGACTGCTGACGTCATCTTTGCGTCATGCTGACATCATAAAACCTTTTCAGTGATTTCTATTAATAAAAATAAATCCAGAAAATGTTTAAATCTTTGAAAATTCGTAGAATTTAAACCGTAGCTCAGATCAAAAAACTTTCTACATGAAAGTTGCTCAGAACGACGAGACGAATCTAATCGTGTCATCTGTTTCCCTGGCGGAACCCTCTACGTAGGTGAACCCGTCACTTTTCATCCATTACTGGTAGATGAATAGTGCATATGCACTAGTTAATAAATCCAACTTAAGTCCTAAAATAACTAAAAGGACGTCCTCCCCCTCTTCTCTATCGTTAGACCCCGACACCGACGTAGTCCCGGAGGCCAACGCCGCTCCAGAGGTCGACTACGCCCCTGACGACCAGACACTTGCCGCAGAGCTTCCAGGCAAGCACCCCCCTTTTGAGCATTCAGATATCACCTATTCTCTTCTCTCTTATGCTTGCATTAGAAGTTACTGCTGCTGCTATTATCCTATTTCTGCTGCATAGCCTGTTTATTGTAACCTGCTATTGTTACCTACCTGCTTATCCTAAACTGTTTAGTATACTTTATCCCGACTGCCCCGTTGGATTATCAGAAGACCCGTTTAACGGGATCGAAGACCAGGCCCCGACACCGCACATCACTTTCCCCCTAGTTGCTCGACACTACTAGGTTACTATCGAGTGCCGAGGGTGATACCTCGTCAGCACTTCTGATGATAACCTTGTAGGTTAGTTATTCGGTCATGGTCAGCGAGGGTGATTCCTCCTACACCACCCCTGGTAATGACATCGTCGTGCAACTTCTCAAGTGTGGACCTCGAGGGTGATTCCTCCTTCGTTCACCTTGACGATAACATCAGGTGGAATTCCATCGAGGGTGATTCCTCAGGGTTCCCCTTGGTGTTAGACACACGGTTACTATGGTTACTATGACTTTACACTGAACCATGTTACTAAAGACGGGTCGTTCCTGAGGGGTACCCGCGTGAGCATATTTGCGGAGTGATGTGGAGACGGGTTGACCTGGAGGGTACCCGAGAGTTGAACACGAGGCGTGGCCGGGCATTCTTAGCGCCCTTGCTACAAGTCCTCGAGACGGGGCGATGGGGTCACATCTTTCGTGAGTCTCTGCTCGTTACCGCACCACCAACCAACTAACGGTTTGTACATTTGATCCGACGGGCCACTGGCCTGATAGCACTAACCATCACGCGGGCATAGTATGGGCGTTCTGCATCGTATACATCAGCCGAAGCTTAATTGACGTCAGCGAGGAGCGGCACACGCTGGGTTGGACTAGGAACACAACCGCACTTGTATTAAGGGGTTGCTAGGTCTGCTCACCGGTGGTGCATGTAACGCGCAGGAGTCCCCAGGGCGAAGGCCCAAGACCCCTGGGCGCATAGGTTAGTCCGGTGTGCTGACCTCTCTGTTAAGTATTCGGTCGGGTTGCGGCGTATCGTTTGGCCGAGGCCGGGCATGACCCAGTAAAGTGTGTCCGGCCAGAGTTAAGCAAGCGTCGTGGGTAAGTTGGTGCACCCCTGCAGGGAAGAAACAATCTATCGATAGCCTGTCCTATGGTAACGGACACTCGGAGTTGTATCCCGATCGATACAACTAGAACCTAATACTTGAGATGATAACTGGATAGTATGGCTCTGGGATTGCTTTCTCGCAGGGAGTCGAGGAAGAATCTCTGAGCAAGGATGATAACACTACTACTACTTTACATTGTGCTAATCTGCACTCTTCTAATGCTGCAAGACCGCTGAAGATGCTGAAGATGCAAGTTGTCGATAGGAATAGGCTTTCCCTCTATTCTGGCATTTCTGAAGCCCAGTCCACAAATATAGCCTCCTTTGATAATGTTGCATATGTAGTGTAGATCCTTGCTTGCTGAGTACTTCGGATGAGTACTCACGTTTGCTTTGCTTTCTTTTCCTCCCCATATCCATTTGTCGCAACCAGATGACGGAGCCCCTGAGCCAGCTGCCCCCGCTGATGGCTACTACTACTACTACCCTCCCGGCGAGTACTACTATGAGGAGCCGTCCGACGACCAGGAGTAGGTTTGGAGGGTCCTAGGCAGGAGGCCTACGCCTTTCGATCGTAGTGTTTTATTTTGCCTCGCCTTTCTAAAGTCCTATCTGTAACTCTGTTATATCTGTACCCAGACATCTGATGCTTCCGCTGACACTTGTATGCCATCGAGCTATGTATTCGAGCCCTCGAGGCCCTGGCTTGTAATATAAAGCTTTTATGACTTTATTTATGTTTTAGAGTTGTGTTGTGATATCTTCAAGTGAGTCCTTAGGCTTGATCGTGTGCATTTGCATGTATGGTTAGTGCACGATTAAGCCGAGGTCGTCATAGGTTGGTATCAGAGCCGACTGCCTGTAGGAATCCTCCTTTCCAACTCCTTGGCCGAAGTTGAGTCTAGTAACCGAAAACTGATTTACTAACTTGGCTGTGTGGCTTACAGGCCCACGTCGCCAACTAGGTGGTATTAGGATCTTTTATTCCTCGTCTTTACTCTGGGACTCTGATCTCTCTTCTATTCGGGTTAAATAAATTTACTAACGCCAACACTGAGGATCTCGTAAATCCCGTTCTCCAGGAGAGCTGGATATCTGTGCGATTTCCCTGTCATTGATCTGATTAGTCTGATAATCATTTTCCTTTCCATTGTTTTGTTTAACCTTTCTCTTCGAGATCTGTTATACTTCTCATCGTCAAATGACAATCCTAAATTTCCTTTATTTCAGATGGATCGTCTATTTCCACCATGCCCTACGACGCAGCTTATGCTTCGTACTTGGGCTCGTGATGCCCCTGGTTTTCCAGCTGTCCTGATCGCCCTCCTAACCAGACTGGGTTACCGCTGGTACCCCGAGTACATTGTCTACGAGGTTTACCGCGAGTTCAACCAGGAGCAGTACTATGCTGATGTTCATATCTATGATCAGCAGGATGACTCAGACACTGAGCTGTACCTTTGCCATGGTATCGGCGTGACGATTGAGATGGCAGTCCATGATGCCGCCTACTCTGCTGTCACACGTCTCCAAGGAGAGCTCAGCGTTAACTTGGATGCCTTTGAGTTTTGATACATTCCGTATGCCCCTGTTGGAGATGCTACTGGATACTACACAGCTATCTGTGCCCTGTACGAGCCTCGTCGCTACGACCTGCAGATTCTGATTCAGTGCACTCAGGCTCTAGATCGCACTATTCGGGCTCTTGCCGTCGAGTTGTTTGCCACTCGAGCATGACTCTACGATGCTATGACGCAGTTGCTACTAGTTGTTCATGCAGGGATACATCCGGAGCACATCCTTTACCCGCGCAGGACCGAGATGCCACCAGGGATCGATTGGACTGCTCTGGGAGGTCACACACCAGCACATGGACCTCTTCTTTCAGTTCGAGACCGGGTTCTGCATCAGAGTGCACATGGAGCGCAGGATCCTTCTGCAACACACATTCGTCATCCGCACTTGCAGCTACTTCATTTCAGTGGTTTTCTTCGACATTGATGTAGCCTTTGCTATGTCTCGTTGTGTACTTCCTTACCGCGTGCCTGCGCGCCGCCTAGCATGTCTAGCTTTTGAATTTGCGCCGTTATGCTATCCGATTGTAACCGCCTGTGTATGGATCTGTATGTCTTAAATGACTACTGTTAAGCATCTGTTACACTACTTAAATATCATCGTGTTGCATCATGCTTGTTGCTAAAACATTCGCAATAGCCTCTGCTAAACCACCCCTGTTGAATTTAGCAGGATGGGTGATAACAATCCACCATCGCCGCCACCGCCTAACTATATGGCCGCTATGATGCAACAATTTGATCTCAACCGTCAGTTCATGATGGGGATTATGGATCAGTTCCCCCGTCCCAATGCCAACCAGCAGCCAGCTTCAATCACGCTGCCAGAGTTTGTGCGTCTCAACCCATCGGTATTCCGCAACACAGTTAATCCGCTGGATGCCGATAACTGGCTGCGTGACATCTTCTATGAAATGGAGTCAGGTGATGTTCCTCCTGTCAGCTATGTCACCTTTGCGACCTACTTCCTGAAGGGTCCCACAGCACAATGGTGGGCCACTCACAGACAGACCCTACCTCATAGAACTGTCGCCACCTGGGTGGAATTCAAGGCTGCTTTTCGTGCCCGGTATATTCCGCAAGGAGTTATAGATAGGAAGAAGGCCGAGTTCCGCAGCCTCATTCAAGGCAACAAGACTGTAGAAGTCTACCAGCGAGAGTTCCTTCACTTGTCTCGCTATGCTGAAGAAGACATTCCCACTGATGCTCGTAGACAGGAGAAGTTCTGTGATGGGCTACACCATGACATTCAGCTAGCCCTACTCGTCCAAGACTTTCCTAACTTTGCCACCTTGGTGAACAAGGCCATTATGGTCGAGACTGGTCTGAAGAAGCATAAGGAAGCGACCAGACGCACTCGTGAAGCGGGCTCATCTTCGGGCTCGTCTTCTTAGAAGCACCGTATATGGATTCCTCACAGCATGTACCGTCCAACAGCTCCAGTGTACAGACCTGCTTATGCTGCACCTCGCCTGCCTCCTCCACCACCGAGGCAGCCTCTTCGAGCTAGGGATGGCAATGGGTACCCATTACCCACGTACCCTGCGGGTAAAAACCCTATTAGGGTAAGGGTATAGGACAAAAAGTTACCCATGGGTATATAAATAGGAAATTCTCAAACCCATCGGGTAGAGCGGGTATGGGTATGGGATCATATAACCCATACCCGCATACCCATGTACCCTTATAAAATCTAACAAATACGGACAAATTACCTTTACAATTTGTCGTGAGTTTGTGAATTTAAAATGCATGACTTTGTACTACTCTTTATGACTATGTGTTAATATTTTGATGTGTTGTTGTTTACAAGAAAGTATTGATGTTTATAGAATGTGTTGTTTTTTATGATGTGTTGTAGTTTATAAGTATGTATTGATGTTATTATGTGTTTTTTTATAAATTATGATCATATGTTGTCTTCTATGATTATGTGACGCTCAAATTTATGTTACACAAACGTGGGTATTTTTACCCGCGGGTACCCATTTACCTTGTCGGGTGATGGTTATGGGAAAAAATTATACCCACTAGCGGGTATGGGTACGGGTGATGGGTAAGCTGAAATAGGATGGGTAAGGGTATGGGGTGGATCCACCCATACCCAAACCCTGCGGGTGCCATCCTTACTTCGAGCTCCACCACCTCGACCTCCTGCACCACGTCCAGACAGTGGACTCTGCTTCAAGTGTGGCCAGCCAGGTCACCGTGCCAGAGACTGCTCTCAGGTCCAGAATCAGCTAGCACTTCCTCCTGCTAGCCGTGGAATTGGTCATGGAATTCCTCAGCAGCGTAACAACAATGCCACACCTTCTTATGGTCGAGGACAGAACTATCATGTCAACATGGCTGAAGCTCAGGATCAACCAGAAACTGTGATGGGTACACTTCTTGTTAATTCAGTACCTGCATCCGTTTTATTTGATTCAGGAGCATCGCATTCATTCATGTCAGATAAATTCGCACTCATGCATGAAGTTAAATGTGATACGCTACCCCATAAATTACGAGTGAACACTCCCGCGGGTCATTGCCACACTTCGTTGTTCAGTCCCGATGTCATAATTAATATTGAAAGATTGGAATTCCGTTCGTCTCCCATTATTCTCAACTCTTCTGAAGTTGATCTTATTCTGGGAATGGATTGGTTGAAGGCCCACTATGCCTCAATCAATTGTGCAACTAAAGTTGTACACCTCCTGCATCCATCAGGTTAGATAGTGAATTACCATGCTCACCTCACTCAAAATGCCAAGGCTCAAATTTATGCCTTGAATGCGTTGAACGCTTCTCTGCTTGAGGGGATCGAAAACATTCCAGTCGTCTGTGACTTCCAGGATGTTTTTCCAAAAGAACTTCCAGGAATACCCCCTGCTAGAGCTGTTGAGTTTGTTATCGACTTGAAGCCTGGCACAACTCCTATTGCGAAGCGTCCTTACAAGATGCCTCCACACCACCTTCTCGATCTTAAGGAACAAATTGACAAGTCACTTAAGAAGGGCTTCATCCGCCCTAGTTCCTCTGCCTGGGGAGCACCGTCTCTCTTTGTGAGGAAGAAAGATGGTACAAATACGTTGGTTCAAGATTACCGTCCTATCAACCAGGCAACCATTCAGAATAAATATCCGCTTCCTCGGATCAATGATTTATATGATCAACTTGCTGGATCATCGATGTTCTCTAAACTCGACTTGAGGTTGGGTTATCACCAGATCCGTGTCCGTGAAGACGATATTCCGAAGACTGCCTTCGTTACTCGTTATGGCTCCTATGAATACACCATCATGTCATTTGGCCTAACAAATGCTCCAGCGACGTTCTCACGCCTGATGAATTATATCTTCATGAATTACCTCGACAAGTTTGTCGTGGTTTATCTGGATGATATTCTGGTATATTCGAAGAATAAGGAAGAACACGCTGAACACCTTCCCCTTGTTCTGGAAAGGCTTCGTGAACACAAGTTGTATGCCAAGTACTCCAAATGCGAATTCTGGCTTTCTGAAGTAACCTACCTTGGACATGTGATCTCCAAGGATAGTATCGCCGTTAACCCAGAGCGTGTTCAGGCTATTCTTGACTAGACTCCTCCGAAGAATGCCAAACAAGTCAGAAGTTTTCTCGGCCTTGCAAGTTATTGCCGTCGATTTGTCGAGAACGTTTCCAAGATTGCCAAGCCCCTGACTAACCTGCTCCACAAAGGCGTTAAGTTTGAGTGGACAGACAAATGTCAGGAAAGTTTCCAGACCCTCAAGGACAAGCTTACTTCTGCTCCAGTGCTTGCTCCTCCGGATTCTTGCAAAGACTTTGTAATTTATTGCGACGCCTCTCGTCAAGGATTAGGATGTGTCCTAATGCAAGAACGAAAGCTAATTGCATATGCCTCGCGACAATTGCGTCCGCATGAAGAAAACTATCCAGTGCATGATCTCGAACTCACTGCTGTGATCTATGCTTTGAAGCAGTGGTGACATTACCTTGTTAGTAACCGGTGTGAGATATATACTGATCATCAAAGCTTGAAGTATTTGTTCACTCAGCCGGATCTCAATCTTCGTCAGCAGTGATGGTTGGAAACAATCACGGACTATGACTATGGTATTTCTTATACCCCTAGCAAGGCTAATGTAATGGCTGATGCCTTAAGCCGCAAGTCCTATTGCAACAACCTCATGGTTAAGCAAGCTCAACCCCATCTTTATGAAGAACTACGCAAGTTGAACCTCTGTATCATTCTGCAGGGTTCTCTTAATAACCTTGTGGTACAGCCAGATCTTGAGAAAGTAGTTAAGAATGCGCAAGCTAAAGATGCTGAAATTGATTTGAAGAAAAAAGAGCTTCACCTTGAAAAGTACATGGATTTTGTCGATTGCTGAAGATGGAACCTTGTATTTCAGAGACCGCATTGTGGTACCCCGCTTCAAACTTATGACTGACAAAGTCATGAAGGAGGCACATGATACACCGCTGTCTATCCATCCGGGTAGCACCAAGATGTATCATGATCTCTGTCAAAGGTATTGGTGGTCTAGAATGAAGAAGGACATTGCTCGATATGTTGCTGAATGTGACGTATGCCGTCGCGTGAAAGCAGAACATCAGAAGCCTGCTGGAATTCTTCAACCACTCCCTATTCCTTTGTGGAAATGGGATAAGGTTCAAATGGATTTCATAACTGGTCTTCCCAAGTCTCAGAAGGGTCATGATGCTATTCTTGTCGTCGTCGATCAACTTTCCAAGGTTGCACATTTTCTGCCTGTCAAGGAGACTATCACCGCTAGCCAACTAGCAGAATTGTATATCTCCAGAATCGTTTCACTCCACGGTATTCCAAAGGAAATTAGTTCGGACCGTGGCGTCTTTTCACCTCCAAGTTTCGGGAAAGTTTCCAAGAAGCTATGGGAACTCACATTACCTGGAGTTCAGCATATCATCCACAATCCCAAGGCCAAGTCGAGCGAGTGCTTGAAGATATGCTTCGGGCTTGTGTTATATCATTCGGTAAGAAGTGGGAAGAATCTCTCCCGTATGCCGAATTCTCTTATAATAACAGCTATCAAGCCAGCTTGAAAATGGCCCCTTTCGAAGTGCTTTATGGATGTAAGTGTCAAACCCCTCTGAATTGGTCAGAAACTGGGGAACGACCACTCGTGGGACCGGACATTATTCAACACGCCGAAGAACAAGTCTGAATGGTCCGAGAAAATCTCAAGGCGGCTCAGGACCGCCAGAAGAGCAACTATGATCGCAAACGATGGGGTTTCACCTATCAGCCTGTTGATCAAGCTTATCTGCGTGTCACTCCTATGAAGGGCACCCATCGTTTCGGAATCAAGGGCAAGCTAGCTCCACGCTACATCTACCCCTTTTGCATTGTTGCCAGACATGGACAGGTGGCATATAACTTGGAGTTGCCACCGCAATTCTCTCATATCCACGACGTCTTCCATGTGTCGCAACTTCGTAAATGCTTCAAGGAATCTCCGCACCGCGCAGTGGATCATGAGATGCTCGAATTGCAAGATGACCTTTCTTATAAGGAGCACCCGATCCGCATTCTCGATGAAGCTGAACGTTGCACTCGTCAGAAGACGACCAAGTTCCTGAAAGTGCAGTGATCAAATCACACTGAAGATGAAGCCACTTGGGAACGCGAGGATCATCTTCGAGAAGAATATCCCGACGTCTTTCCTTCTACCTCCTAAATTCTCAGGACAAGAATTTCTTTTAGAGGAGGAGAATTTGTAACACCCCTGTGTAATAGCCACTGTGATCATCTGCTAATAATGCCAAGTCACTTTCATTTGCAGTGCCTAGTCACATTGGTTAAAGATTCAAATCAAATCCTTCTCTGAAATTCCACTCAAATTCAAAAGTGCAAAATAAAGTTGCTCAAAAATTGTGGGAAAAATGTTCACCTTATAGCAAATAATCCAAAACTATTTGCTATTAAGGAACACAACATCATCATCAAGTCTAGGTGGGCCTAATGCATTTTAGCAGAGTCAAAACAGCACCTAAATGCCCTATTCATTTTTGAATAAATTCAAATGGGCTCCAAAAATACTGAAACTTTTTGTGGCAGTGTGGAATATTTCCTTGAAATTGTGTGAACAGGTTTCACACTTGTACAATCTCTTTTGGCAGCTCATTTAAATAAAAAAACCCTCACTGGAAAAAGAAAAACAGAAAATAAGAAAATAAAAATAAGAAGAGGCACTGTGCACTGGGCCTAAATGCACAGTGCCCCGCACTCAGCCCACCGGGCCCATCTCCCTCTTCTCTCACGTGTGTGTCGCCGCCGCCTTGGACGCGCGCGCGTGCCGGTGCGGCGCCGACAGCGCATCGGCCACCGACGCCCCACCGATGCCGGAGGGATAAGGCCGAAGCCAGGACATGCCCCCTTGCCCTCCTCCGTCACTCTCCCCCTTCTCCCTCGCTCGCTCCGCCCCTCTTCTCCCTTAGATCCGTCGAGGCCGAGCGCCATAGTTGCCGCGCCTCTGCTCTGCCGCGGCCACCGGCGACTGCTCGCCCATCCGCGCTGTCCAGGAGGCCGCCAGTGACCACCACGACATCCGATGCTCCCAGCTAGAACGGGGAGGCCTTGCAGCTGCCGCTCGACACCGCCCCCTTTTGCTTCGGCCGCCGATGATCTCCGTCATCTCCGGCGACATCTACAGCTCTTAATCCTTCAAGGGCCACTATGCGTGCCGCGAGGTGAGCCCCTTTTCCTTCTCCTTCCCTCTGCTCGCTCTCGTTCGCACGCTAGCTATTTTCCCCACGGTGCCCGAACGCGCCGCCGCCCGCGCACGTCGCCGGCGTGTCTCCGTCGGCCATTTGGTCACGGGGTGGAGTCCAGCGTGCTCATTGAGCTGCGTAGCACCTCCCCAGCCTGTTAGTTCACGCGTTAGCACGTTGCTGCTGCGTTGCGCCGTTCGCCCGAGAAGCACCGCCGCCTTCTACATGAAAGTTGCTTAGAACGACGAGACAAATTTGATCATGTCGTCTGTTTACATGACGGAACCCTCTATGTAGGTGAACCCATAACTTTTCATCCGTTACCGGTAGATGAATAGTGCATATGCACCGGTTAATAAATCCAACTTAAATCCTAAAATAACTAAAAGGACTTAGACATACTTTTAGGCAACCTTACACTGCATCCTAGGCATAGCATGCTCTGTGTTGCATTATTGTTGTGTATTTATTTGTTTCCTCTCCCTCTTCTCTCTCGTTAGACCCCGACACCGACATAGTCCTGGAGGCCGACGCCGCTCCGGAGGTCGACTACGCCCCTGACGACCAGACACTTGCCGCAGAGCTTCCAGGCAAGCACCCCCCTTTTGAGCATTCCGATATCGCCTATTCTCTTCTCTCTTATGCTTGCATTAGAAGTTACTGCTGCTGCTGTTATCCTATTTCTGTTGCATAGCCTGTTTATTGTAACTTGCTATTGTTACCTACCTGCTTATCCTAAACTGTTTAGTACAGGTTGGGTAGAGACGCATCAGAGACCCCACTTTATCCCGACTGCCCCGCTGGATTATCAGAAGACCCGTTTAACGGGATCGAAGACCAGGCCCCGACACCGCACATCACTTTCCCCCTAGTTGCTCGACACTACTGGGCTACTATCGAATGCCGAGGGTGATACCTCGTCAGCACTTCTGATGATAACCTTGTAGGTTAGTTAATCGGTCGTGGTCAGTGAGGGTGATTCCTCCTACACCACCCCCGGTAACGACATTGTCGTGCAACTTCTCAAGTGTGGACCTCGAGGGTGATTCCTCCTTCGTTCACCTTGACGATAACATCAGGTGGAATTCCATCGAGGGTGATTCCTCAGGGTTCCCCTTGGTGTTAGACACACGGTTACTATGGTTACTATGACTTTACACTGAACCATGTTACTAAAGACGGGTCGGCCCTGAGGGGTACCCGTGCGAGCATATTTCCGGAGTGATGTGGAGACGGGTTGACCTGGAGGGTACCCGAGAGTTGAACACGAGGCGTGGCCGGGCATTCTTAGCCCTTGCTGCAAGTCCTCGAGACGGGGTGACGGGGTCACATCTTTCGTGAGTCTCTGCTCATTACCGCACCACCAACCCACTAACGGTTTGGATATTTGATCCGAGGGGCCACTGGCCTGATAGCACTAACCATCACGCGGGCATAGTATGGGTGTTCTGCGCCGTATACATCAGCCGAAGCTTAATTGACGTCAGCGAGGAGTGGCACACGCTGGGTTGGACTGGGAACGCAACCACACTTGTATTAAGGGGTTGCTAGGTCTGCTCACCGGCGGTGCACGTAACGGGCAGGAGTCCCCGGGGCAAAGGCCCAAGACCCCCGGGCGCATAAGTTAGTCCGGCATGCTGACCTCTCTGTTAAGTATTAGGTCGGGTTGCGGCGTATCGTTTGGCCGAGGTCGGGCATGACCCAGTAAAGTGTGTCTGGCCGGAGTTAAGCGAGCGTGGTGGGTAAGTTGGTGCACCTCTGCAGGGAAGAAACAATCTATCGATAGCCTGTCCTACAGTAATGGACACTCGGAGTTGTATCCCGATCGATACAACTAGAACCTGATACTTGAGATGATAACTGGATAGTATGGCTCTGGGATTGCTTTCTCACAGGGAGTCGAGGAAGAATCTCTGAGCGAGGACAATAACACTACTACTACTTTACATTGTGCTAATCTGCACTCTTCTAATGCTACAAGACCGCTGAAGATGCTGAAGATGCTAGTCGTCGATAGGACTAGGCTTTCCCTCTATTCTGGCATTTCTGCAGCCCAGTCCACAAATACAGCCTCCTTTGATAATGTTGCATATCTAGTGTAGATCCTTGCTTGCTGAGTACTTCGGATGAGTACTCACATTTGCTTTGCTTTCTTTTTCTCCCCATATCCATTTGTCGCAACCAGATGACGGAGCCCCTGAGCCAGCTGTCCCCGCTGACGGCTACTACTACTACTACCCTCCCGGCGAGTACTACTACAAGGAGCTGTCCGAAGACCAGGAGTAGGTTCGGAGGGTCCTAGGCAGGAGGCCTACGCCTTTCGATCGTAGTGTTTTATTTTGCCCCGCCTTTCTAAAGGCCTATCTGTAACTCTGTTATATCTATAACCAGATATCTAATGCTTCCGTTGACACTTGTATGCGATCGAGCTATGTATTCGAGCCCTCGAGGCCCTGGCTTGTAATATAAAGCTTGTATGACTTTATTTATGTTTTAGAGTTGTGTTGTGATATCTTCAAGTGAGTCATTAGGCTTGATCATGTGCATTTGCGTGTATGGTTAGTGCACGATTAAGCCGGGGTCGCCACATACGAGTCACCAGACCTGGCGTAGTCCATCTGGAGACTGGAGATGGCATTCAGTTGCAAAACTCATGGAACATTAAGCATCTCCGTAAGTTCTACCCGTAAGGCGCGGCTGTCGGGCCCTGCCCGACAGCCACCCTTTTGTACAGGCCTTGCTGCTGTTGCATGTAACCCCTTGTACAAAGCCAGGCGCAGACCCTGAGCAACAGAAACAAACAAAGTGCTAGGGTCCCCCAAAACTTGCATGCATGCATAAGCATATCATGAGCATAGCATGATCATGTAGATTAGATCGCACATGGCATCATCTTCATCTGCACTAGGTTGCAGGGCTCTTACCATGGACTTGGTCCCAAAGAAGAGAAGAGAAGATAGACCTTTGTCACGATCCCCGGCAAGCCAAACAGCTAAGTTCTCTTCTTATCGTTACGTGTTCTGTAAGTAGAAACTTGTGTGTATGAAAACCTCGTCACCTTCGAAACTTAGGTGCTCCCATCCTTTGACTCGAACGTTGCTTCGGTCAGGATGGTCGCAGTGGCCTTTGGCGGAGAAGGCTTGGCGGGGGGCTGGTCCCTCTTTGTGATTTGTGCCCGGCAGGCTTAGCCCCACGGCAACAATTCGAGGGTATCGGCAGGATAGCTTGCCGGAGATAATTTGTTTACTTGAACGTATAGAGGCATTTCACCTCTGCATGGGTATGATGCATGCACAAGTGCCCGGCAAAGCTTGTCTTTTTCATTAATATGTTGATGAACAAGTATAGATCTTACAGAACACCAACATGGATAAAGAAAATTACATTATTTAGGCCAAAGTTTGGCAAGTGCCTACATATTTTAGATTGAAAAAATATAAGTGCCCCGTGATGCCCTTTCTTGTCCTCCTCCTCCCAGGCACTACGGCGGAAGGTGAAGAAGGCAAAAGGGGCGCCTGGGCAGAAGCCCAGCCTGACCCCGTCAGGCCCCTTGGCGAGGGGCCTAACAAGAGCAAGAGGGCATGGGCAAAGGTGATGGTGAAGAGAGCGGCAGGGACAACACACCAGCCGCCACCACAAGGGCCAGCAGGACGCGGCAGGGCTAACGGAGCTGCAACCTATGAGGAAGCCTGCCGGGGTCCAGCTAGAAGGCTGCTGGAGGAGCCCGGGACACCATCCACACCTTTTCATCCAACTCCCCGGCAAAGCACCTTGCCGGGAACGGAGTGCAGGTGCAAATATTGGTGCCCCGGCCTGACGGTGATGGTGCGGCTAGTGTTCAGCCGGAGTCGGAGTCGTCGTCCTCCCCATCGGCGCCGTCGTCATCACCGTCACTATCCTCCTCATCACTGTCGCTCGAGGAGCTTTCATCGTCGGTCAAGCTCTCTGCGCAGCACCCTAAGCGAGTACCCGAGCACCCAAAGACCTTGACGGAGAGCAGGCCGGCCTCCATTAATTTAAAATGGAGGATGTGCCCCTCCGACAAGGTATGGGCGCGAGCAAAGGTCTTCCAGCCTCGTCGAAAGAACATGACATGAGGGGCGGGAAAATCCACATCCACCCACATGCCGCCGTTCTCACACCCCCTCATGTGCAGCTTCAATGCACGCGGCTGCTCAAGCTCCATCGCCCTCGCGAATGGAGTGGGGAGATGGAGGCGGCCGCGCGGAGGCTTGTACAATCTGATGATGAACTCCAGGGGTTGGTCTCCGACATGGCCTTCCATCGAGGGAGGGGCGGCCGGTGTGGCCGCAATCAGAGCGCCGCCCCGTCCTCCTCGGCCCCGAGCACCACGATGACCACAACCTCACCCTCTCCCACCTCCTCTCGCGGCGGGTTCCGCCCCTGCATTTTTGTAGGGAGGAGGGAGACGCTGTCGAGCAGAAGTTCTCGTCGCCGCCACTGGAGCGGCGCCGCGCCCCTGACCTCTCGCCATGGTGGACAAGGACTGCTGCAAGAATGGAAGGAGAAGGATTTGTGGAAAAATGCCTTGCCCGTCGTTCCCTTTTTATAGGCGAGCGGGGTAGGGGGCTAGGTTTCTCCATAAAGGTAGCCGCCCCATTTGCCCAGTCCGGCTCCTTTTCGCCATCAACGGCTCGAGTAATCAAGGCCGACCCCCCTGCACCAATCCACGACACCTGGCTTTCTGCAACGGCGCTCATTCCCGCACCCTCCGCAGCCACCACCAACTTTGCGCAGTGCATGCAATGCACGTGGCGGAGGCACTTGGGGCAGGAAGGATAATGGGGTGGCGGTTACCGCCCCGTGAACGTGGGACGTGGGTACCTGATGTTTTCTTGAACTACGTCGGTATTTCCCCAAAGAGGAAGGGATGATGCAGCACAGCAACGGTAGGTATTTCCCTCAGTGATGAGACCAAGGTTATCGAACCAGTAGGAGAACCAAGCAACACTACGTAAACAGCACCTGCACACAAAGAACAAATACTTGTAACCCGACGTGTTAAAGGGGTTGTCAATCCCTTTCGGGTAACGGCGCCAGAAATTGGCAAACGGACGGGAGATAAATTGTAGTAGATTGGATAAATAGATCGTGAATAAAATAAAGTGAAGCAAAATATTTTTGGGTTTTTAGAAATATAGATCTGAAAATAAAAGTGGCAAATAAATAAAAAGGCAAATAACAAAATAGATCTGAAAATATATGATGAGAAAATAGACCCGGGGGCCGTAGATTTCACTAGTGGCTTCTCTCGAGAAAAATAGCATACGATGGGTAAACAAATTACTGTTGGGCAATTCATAGAACTTCAAATAATTATGACGATACCCAGGCAATGATCATTATGTAGGCATCACGTCCAAGATTAGTAGACCGACTCCCGCCTGCATCTACTACTATTACTCCACACATCGACCGCTATCCAGCATGCATCTAGTGTATTAAGTTCATGGAGAAATGGAGTAAAGCAATAAGAACGATGACATGATGTAGACAAGATCTATTTATGTAGAAATAGACCCCATCTAGTTATATTTAATAGCAACGATACATACGTGTTGGTTCCCCTTCTGTCACTGGGATCAAGCACCGTAAGATCGAACCCATCACAAAGCACCTCTTCCCATGGCAAGAAAAATCGATCTAGTTGCCCTAACTAAACCAAAGATTCGAAGAAGAAATACGAGGCTAAAAGTAATCATGCATATAAGAGATGAAAAGACTCAAACAACTTTCATGGATAAAAACATAGATTTGATCATAAACTCAAAGTTCATCGGATCCCAACAAAACCACTGCAAAAAGAGTTACATCAAATAGATCTCCAAGAGACCATTGTATTGAGAATCAAAAGAGAGAGAGGAAGCCATCTAGCTACTACCTACAGACCCGTAGGTCAACAAGGAACTACTCACGCGTCATCGGAGAGGCACCAATGAGGATGATGAACCCCTCCGTGATGGTGTCTAGATTGGATCTGTGGTTTCTGGAACTTGCAGTGGCTGGAATTGATTTTCGTCGACTCCCCTAGGGTTTCTGGAATATTGGGGTATTTATAGAGCAAAGAGGCGGTGCGGGAGGTGGCCGAGGTGGGCACAACCCACCTGGGCACGCCTGGGCCCCCAGGCGCGCCCTGGTGGGTTGTGCTCCCCTCGGAGCCCCCCTCAGGTACTTTCTTGGCCCAACTTGTGTCTTATGGTCCAAGAAAAATCACCAAAAACTTTCGCTGTGTTTGGACTCCGTTTGGTATTGATTTCCTGCGAAGTAAAAAACAAGCAAAAACAGCAACTGGCACTGGGCACTATGTCAATAGGTTAGTCCCAAAAAATGATATAAAGTTGCTATAACATGATTGTAAAACATCCAAGAATGATAATATAACAGCATGGAACAATCAAAAATTATAGATACGTTGGACACGTATCAGCATCCCCAAGCTTAATTCCTGCTCGTCCTCGAGTAGGTAAATGATAAAAACAGAATTTTTGATGTGGAATGCTGCCTAACATGTTCATCACATATTCTTTTCTTTGTAGCATGGACATTTGGACTTTTATATGATTCAAAGCAATAGTCTAGTTTTGACATTAATATTTCAATACTCAAGCATATCAACAAGCAACCATGTCTTTCAAAATATCAACACTAAAGCAAGTTATCCCTAGCCCATTATGCTCAACCATTGATCCATTCATGAAACACACTCGCATACTAGCAACACCCAGTGCTCAAGTACGATCATAGTGCCCCTTAGTTGGTGCTTTATAAGAGAAGATGGAGACTCAAAATAAAAATTGCATAAAGTAAAAGAAAGGCCCTTCGCAGAGGGAAGTAGGGATTTGTAGAGGTGCTAGAGCTCAAAGCGAAAAATGTAGAGATAAAAACATTTTGGGTGGCATGCTTTTCCTGTCAACAAAAACAATCGAGTAGTCCCCAATACTTTCCATGCTAGATATATCATAGGCGGTTCCCAAACAGAAAATAAAGTTTATTCCTTTTTCCACCATACTTTCACTTTCCATGGCTAGCCGTATCCACGGGTGCCCTCCATACCAACACTTTCCAAGGAATTTATTATTTGACAACATAAAGTAAATTCATTTTTCATTTCGGGACTGGGAATCCCTAATACCTTTGCCGTACTCTCGTGTAATGACAAGTGAATAAACACTCATCTTGAGAATGACACATCTAGCATGGAAATATATCAGCCACCCCCTACCGTTTCATGAGCGGTACGAACACACAAAAGAGAAATTTATTTTGAAATTAGAGATGGCACATACAAATTTGCTTAGAACGGCACGGAAATACTGCATATAGGTAGGTATGGTGGACTCATATGGCAAAACTGGTTTAAAGATTTTGGATGCACAAGTAGTGATCATACTTAGTGCAAATGAAGGCTAGCAAAAGATTGAGAAGCATCCAACCAAGAAATGAAAAATCTCATAAGCGAGCATTAAGCATAACTAACACCGAATAATGCACCACAAGTAGGATGTAATTTCATTGCATAACTATTGACTTTCATGCTTGCATAGGGAATCACAAACCTTAATAGCAATATTCTTACTAAGCCATAATTACTCATGAACATGACTCACATATTATATCATCATACCGCAAAACCATTACAAGGAATCAGGTTTATTTTGTCCAATGATCTTCATGAAAGTTTTTATTATATCCCTCTTGAATATCTATCATTTTGGGACTAATTTTATATGTTGCTTTTGATAGCTCAAACAAATCTAAGTGAAGAACATGAGCATAAAATTTTCTTCTCTCAAAATAATTTAAATGAAGAAAGAGAGAATTTCTAAAAAAAATTACTAACTCTCAAATAAGTCTAAGTGAAGCATGAGAGCATTTCTTCAAAAATACTAAAGCACACCATGCTCAAAAAGATATAAGTGAAGCACTAGAGCAATTCCATAGCTCATAAAGATTTAAGTGAAGCATAGAGAGCAATTCTAACAAGTCATAGCATAATTTTGGCTCTCTCAAATAGGTGTGTCCAGAAAGGATTCATGACTTAAAATAAAAAGCAAAACAAGCAAATACTCATATCATACAAGACGCTCCAAGTAAAACTCATGATATGTGACGAATAAAAATATAGCTCCAAGTAAAATACCGATGGTCGTTAGAAGAAAGAGGGGATGCCACTCGGGCATCCCCAAGCTTAGTTGCTTGCTTATCTTTGGATAATGTCTTGGGGTGCCATGGGGCATCCCCAAGCTTAGGCTCTTCTTACTCCTTATTCCTTCATCCATCGTAATCTCACCCAAAACTTGAAAACTTCAATCACACAAAACTCAACAAAACCTTCGTGAGATCCGTTAGTATAAGAAAACCAATCTTAACTTTAAGTACGGTAGAAAACCCATTCAAATTTTGTTCTTGCATTATATATACTGTATTCTAACTTTACCATGGCTCATACCCCCTGATAAAAACCATAGATTCATCAAAATAAGCACACAATGCAAAGAAAACAGAATCAGTCAAAAACAGAACAGTCTGTAAGATGCGAATTGTTCTCATAATTCTGTAACTCCAAAAATTCTGAAAAACATAGAAAACATAGACAATTTGTATATCAATCTTGTGTAAAAACTTTAGAATTTTTTGTTGCTTCTGTGAATTTTCAAAATTGTTTTACTGGACGCAAAAGTTTCTGTTTTCCAACAAGATCAAATCAACTATCACCAAAGCTATCCTAAAGGCTTTACTTGGCACAAACACTAATTAAAACACAAAATGCACAATCATAATAGTAGCATAATTGTGCAAACACCTAAGAACAGAAAGAAAAAGACAAAAATAAATTTTATTCATTGGGTTGCCTCCCAACAAGCGCTATCGTTTTACGCCCTTAGCTAGACATAATGCAAAGATCTAAGTCTTGTCATCTTTGGTTCTAGATCAATAAGATGCCCTCATGATTGATTCATATGGTGGCTTAATTCTTGTTCAAGGGAAGTGTTCCATACACTTTCTCAAAGGAAATTGGAATTTGATGTTCCCTTCTTTCATATCAATCACGACACCTATAGTGCGCAAAAACGGTCTACCAAGAATAATTGGACAAGACGGATTGCAATCAGTATCAAGAACAATAAAATCTATGGGCACATAATTCCTATTTGCAAGAATAAGAACATCATTAATTCTTCCCATAGGCTTTTTAATAGTAGAATCCGCCAAGTGCAAATTTAAAGAACATTCTTCAATATCGGTAAGACCAAGCACATCACATAAAGATTTCGGAATTGTAGAAACACTAGCCCCAAATCACATAAAGCAAAACACTCATAATTTTTAATCTTGACTTTGATCGTAGGTTCCCATTCATCATGTAATTTTCTAGGAATTGAAATCTCTAATTCCAACTTTTCTTCCAAAGCTTTCATCATAGCATCAACAATATGTTTAGTAAAAGCTTTCTTTTGTTCATAGGCATGGGGTGAATTTATCATGGATTGCACAAAAGAAATACAATCAATCAAAGAGCAATTATCATAATTAAAGTCTTTGTAATCCAAAAGAGTGGGCACATCACTAGTTAAAGTTTTGACCTCTCCAAACCCACTTTTATCAATTTTCTCAACAAGATTTTCACCCTCCAAATTATCGAGACACCTTCTAGCTAAAGTTGACTCTTCTTCAGTCCCTTTTTCATCAATTAGAAGAAACACCAATCACTTTTAAGATCTTCATCATTTTTGTGAAAGCAATCACTGGAAAACGCTTTTTCTAAAAATTCTCTTCTAGCTCTAAGCATAGCGGTTCTTTTCTTACTTTCATCCATAGAAACATATCAAGCTTTAATTGATTCTTCAACCTTAGGCACAAAAATTTTCATCTTGAGATTTTCTACATCATGAGAAATTCTATCAATGCTTCTAGACAAATCATCAATCTTACTCAATTTTTCTTCCATCGTAGTATTAAAATTCTTTTGAGCATTGATAAATTCTTTAATATTATTCTCAAAATCAGAGGTGTTTCTATTATTATTATAAGAAGGATTACTATAGGAATTACCATAATTATTAGAGGAATTACTAGGAAAAGGCCTAGGATTAAAATTACCTCTATAAGCATTGTTATTGAAATTATTTCGAGAGATAAAATTCACATCTACGACATCACTATTTTGCTCAATCAAGGTAGACAAAGGCACATCATTAAAATCAATAGGAGCACTTTTATTAGCAACCAATTTCATAAGAGCATCAACTTTTTCACTCAAAGAAGAAATTTCTTCAACCGAATTAACCTTTTTACTAGTAGGAGCTCTTTCGGTATGCCATTGTGAATAATTTGCCATAATATTGTCTAGCAATTTAGTAGCTTCACTCAAAGTAATTTCCATAAAAGTACCACCCGCGGCGGAATCTAAAAGATTTCTAGAAACAAAATTCAATCCCGCATAAAAAAATTGTATGATCATCCAAAGATTTAAACCATGAGTAGGACAATTTCTTAGCATCAATTTCATTCTTTCCCAAGATTGCGCAACATGTTCATGCTGAAGTTGCTTAAAATTCATGATTTGTGTCCTAAGGGAAATAATTTTCATGGGCGGAAAATACTTAGTAATAAAAGCATCTTTGCACTTATCCCAAGAATTGATACTATTGCGAGGCAAAGAAGAAAACCAAATTTTTGCGTGATCTCGCACAGAAAACGGGAATAATTTCAACTTCACAATATCATTGTCCACATCCTTTTTATTTTGCATATCGAATAATTCCACGAATGTGTTAAGATGGGATGCGGCATCCTCACTAGGAGTACCGGAAAATTGATCTTTCATAACAAGATTCAACAAAGCGGCATTAATATCACAAGACTCTGCACTAGTGGCGGGATGAGCAATCGGAGTGCTAATAAAATCATTGTTGTTGGTATTGGAGAAATCACACAACTTTGTGTTCTCTTGAGCCATCGTGACTACGCAACAAGATTGCACTCAAAAACAGATCGAACGAAAAAACGGCGAACGAGAAAGAGGGTGAATAAAACGGCAAATTTTTGGTGAAGTGGGGGAGATGAAAACGAGAGGCAAATGGCAAATAATGTAAATTGCAAGGAGATGAGATTTGTGATTAGGAACCTGGTAGATGTTGATGATGTCTCCCTGGCAACGACGCTAGAAATTCCTTTTGATGTTTGCTTGAACTACGTCGGTATTTCCCCAAAGAGGAAGGGATGATGCAGCACAACAACGGTAGGTATTTCCCTCAGTGATGAGACCAAGGTTATCAAACCAGTAGGAGAACCAAGCAACACTATGCAAACAGCACCTGCACACAAAGAACAAATACTTGGAGCCCGACGTGTTAAAGGGGTTGTCAATCCCTTTCGGGTAACGGCGCCAGAAATTGGCAAACGGACGGGAGATGAATTGTAGTAGATTGGATAAATAGATCGTGAATAAAATAAAGTGAAGCAAAATATTTTTGGGTGTTTAGAAATATAGATCTAAAAATAAAAGTGGCAAATAAATAAAAAGGCAAATAGCAAAATAGACCTGAAAATATATGATGAGAAAATAGACCCGGGGGGCCGTAGATTTCACTAGTGGCTTCTCTCGAGAAAAATAGCATACGGTGGGTAAACAAATTACTGTTGGGCAATTCATAGAACTTCAAATAATTATGACGATATCCAGGCAATGATCATTATATAGGCATCACGTCCAAGATTAGTAGACCGACTCCTGCCTGCATCTACTACTATTACTCCACACATCAACCGCTATCCAGCATGCATCTAGTGTATTAAGTTCATGGAGAAACGGAGTAATGCAATAAGAACAATGACATGATGTAGACAAGATCTATTTATGTAGAAATAGACCCCATCTTTTTATCCTTAATAGCAACGATACATACGTGTTGGTTCCCCTTCTATCATTGGGATCAAGCACCGTAAGATCGAACCCATCACAAAGCACCTCTTCCCATGGCAAGAAAAATCGATCTAGTTGCCCTAACTAGACCAAAGATTCGAAGAAGAAATACGAGGCTATAAGTAATCATGCATATAGGAGATCAAAAGACTCAAACAACTTTCATGGATAAAAACATAGATCTGATCATAAACTCAAAGTTCATCGGATCCCAACAAACACACCGCAAAAAGAGTTACATCAAATAGATCTCCAAGAGACCATTGTATTGAGAATCAAAAGAGAGAGAGGAAGCCATCTAGCTACTACCTACGGACCCATAGGTCTACAATGAACTACTCACGCATCATCAGAGAGGCACCAATGAGGATGATGAACCCCTCTGTGATGGTGTCTAGATTGGATCTGTGGTTTCTGGAACTTGCGGTGGCTGGAATTGATTTTCGTCGACTCCCCTAGGGTTTCAGAATATTGGGGTATTTATAGAGCAAAGAGGCGGTGCGGGAGGTGGCCGAGGTGGGCACAACCCACCTAGGTGCGCCTGGGCCCCCAGGCACGCCCTGGTGGGTTGTGCTCCCCTCGGAGCCCCCCTCAGGTACTTTCTTGGCCCAACTTGTGTCTTCTGGTCCAGAAAAAATCACCAAAAAGTTTCATTGCATTTGGACTCCGTTTGGTATTGATTTCCTGCGAAGTAAAAAACAAGCAAAAACAACAACTGGCACTGGGCACTATGTCAATAGGTTAGTCCCAAAAAATGATATAAAGTTGCCATAAATTGATTGTAAAACATCCAAGAATGATAATATAACAGCATGGAACAATCAAAAATTATAGATACGTTTGAGACGTATCAGTACCCCACGGATCGTGGCCCATTATCTCTCCCACTACGATCGGCATTACGCGACGTGCGGGAAAACCGGAAACTGACCCAAGCTCAGATTAGTGAAGAAGCAAAGAAGATCTCAAGGGACAAGCAACTGCTACCCTCTTGCCTGTGCACTAGATAGGGCCTACCCCGACGACGCCCGGCAGCGCGTTCGAGCCAGTCCCGGGGGCTCCTGTCAGTGCAACAAACCCTGGGTCTATTGCCCAGACCGTGCACAGGCCTAAAAGAGCAAGGTCGAAACGTCCAAGTCCAGATCAAATTGAAGAGATAGCACTTTGAGGAATCAAAGGGCAGATCAAGAAGACCAAGACAAGCTAAATGAGGAAGAAACCACTAAGGAGAAACCTCCCTTGCCGGGCAGGCGAGCCCGGCAAGAACGAGGTGGCCCCGAAGTCAAGCCTCAAGACCGTCTCGGCAGGCCTGCCGGGCGCTACGAGGGCAAACTACCCCGCCAAGGCTCCATCGCTCCACCTCACAGCGACGCAAGTCATCGATCAGTGCGGTGTCAAGCTCCCAAGTGACTAAGTGGCTGTTATTTGGCATGTGGTAGCCACTTCCTATGGAAATCACCCCCAGATGACACCCGTCCAGAGACGTGTCAAGCAGACAGGCGAAAAGGTGGCCGAGCAGCCTGGCAAGGCTTGCTGGGCATGCCACGATGTGACACTAAGCGGCGCATTTAATGCGCTCTGCTCTGAGTGCAGAGTTAGGTATATTAGCACTGTTCGCTATCTAATCAGCACACAATGACTGATTTGCCACTGTGGTGACCCCTTGATCTATAAAAGGAGGTCCATGGCAACCATAGAAAGGATTCGGACCCTTGTACACTCGTACGCGCGTAGCTGCCCTCGCCCCTAGGCAACCCTGCTGGGCAAGAGCGCTGCGTTTCCACCACAATCCACCATCAATCCACCAAAGCAGGAGTAGGGTTTTACGCCTCGCGGCGGCCCGAACCTGGGTAAAACTGCTCGTGTGATCTCTGCCGTGCTGCGCTACGTTCTCCGCTCTTTGTGCAATGTGCTCATCCCCCCTGCCGAACCACAAGGGGCTGATGGCCCCATAGGTGGCCGTGGTTTCCCACGACACCCTTAGACTGGTTTAGGTCTAGTCATTTTTTTTTCAATGTGTTACGTCCAAAATTTAATGAACGTGCTCCGGTTTCTATGAAAATAATCCGATTTACATGTAGTAATTCATTTATTCTTCTGCGGGGGGGTTTGCATGTAATTTGTCAGGTCTGAAATGTAAAGTACGCCTGCATGGTTGCATATGTTCTGATTCGTGCATGCACTATGACCCAGATGCTTTATGTCCCACATGTCATTCATAAAAGGGACTAATAAACCAGGACGTAGGTAGTAAACCAAGACGAAGACAGTGATACTACATATAATTAAGGCCAAATAAAAGCAAGGGATCACACATGTCATTTATGAATGGAATAAAAATGCCATACACTAACACATTAAGGCCACGAGGCGATGCAGTGTTGGTTATAGGAGGCAAGAAGAAAGATTCATCCATCGACGACCACCTCCTCCTCGACTTAGGGCGTCGGCCCACCTAACGGTGGCTAAGTAGCAGCGGCTTTCATGGCCAGGTCAATGTGCTTCCGAACAATGAAGTCCAAAGATTCCAGCCGGTGGAAGAAGGCCAACGTCTTTCTGTGCTCACTGGCCTTGTAGTGGCCTATGTAGACGATTTCCTCATAGATGTGGATGTGCAGGTTGACGGTTTCTTGCATGGCGAGGCGCTGTGCGGCGAACGCAGGCTTGAGGTGCACATTCTTTGTCATGACCTCCAGCAGCTACAGGGCCACCAGTGCTTCAAAGAGTTCGTCACCTTGGAGGCCGATGAGGGTGGCAGGCAATGAGGAGCCTGGGCGCGCGAGCTGGAGGAGTACGGCAAGGTCGTCCGCGCGCTTCTTAACGGCGGTGAACTTGCGGATGGAGCGAACCATCATCTCGCCCATGCGGGAGGTGAAGCCGGCGTCGACGAGGGCTATGACGCTGGTGGTCGCCAGCACCGTCTGGAAATGTTGCGTGGTGCGGGGCCACAGGCCGGCATCTTGGATGATCTGGCATAGCCGACTGCCGCTCGCGTCCATCGACACCATGGGTGCTTGTGCTTTCTGGTCACTTGGTCTTGGCCTTGGATTTGAGTGAGCAATGTTGCACAGAGACTAGGTTAGATGGATTGGAGTGGTGGGGCGCCCTTATACGAGACTCCAAACTGCGTTGCATTCACATCGTGCTGGCTCCATTCTGCTTCTCTAATTACTTACCTCTGCATGCTAATTGAATGAGGAGCCATCATTGACCGTTCAATGTTTCGGGAACCGCTACCCTCTCCCTCATTGGCATTCAAGTCGTATCAACATAAATGCGTGTCAAAAAGAGACTAGTAGCCAGTAGTAGTACTCAATATTATGCACCGCGACCAAGCTGGAGAGGAAAACGAGAGAACTAAATATTTACTCCCTCCGTTCCTAAATATTTATGGTGTAGATTCACTCATTTTGCTCTGTATGTACTCATTTATGGTGTAGTCACTTGTTGAAATCTCTAGAAAGACAAATATTTAGGAACGGAGGGAGTATTTGCTAATTAATACCATTGCATCCAATGAACCGATCGCTGCATACCGTGCTAGGTACTACCTCTGTCCTGGTTTATTAGTCCCCTTTGTAATTTGTGTCAAATTTTGACCAAATATTTAACTAACAAAATATTAATGCATGTCAACAAAAATTATATCGTTGGATTCGTATTTGAACATAGTTTCCAATGATATAATCTTTGGTGCATGCATGAACATTTTATTAGTTAAATTTATGGTCAAAATTTGTCACAAAATACAATGGGGACCAATAAACCAGGACGGAGGTAGTACGTCTCAAGGCATTAAAAACATACACGGACCATGTCTCTTATTGGTTGATTCCTATTCATGTCTAGAAATAAGAAACGTGGTCGTGTTTGTTTTGGGATTATTTGATTTTCGTAAGATGACTATAACTAGCAATCGCCACAATGACCGTAAGATCTGCATTCGACGGTGGCACCTATTGGACGCAAACAACAATAGAAAAGAATTGCCACAAAAATGCCACACCACGACCCACCCCTACACATAAGACTGCCACACGAGCGTTCGCAACTGCCACGTTCGGGTTGCGCTTGGCTCTTCGCCTCTTCGAGAAGTCGAACAATGATGTTACTACTTCTACAGTATCGAATCAACTGTTGCATGTCCGTCCACCGCGTTGGGGAGGGAGAGCTTGTTGTAGTAAGCAAAAGCTTCTCCTCGTCTGCGAGCCACCGCGCGCATGGGTGAGGGAGAGGACGTAGTAGTAATCAAGCTTCTCCTTGTTGTACGAGTTGACGCGACACATCATAGCATGGGCCCCACATGCTTGCCTCTAAACTTGGCTAAAAGACCCGAAGTGTACAATATTTGTTGCAACCTCTAACATTTACCCCACCACAAATTAAAATATATATTCCTCTCTTGACCAGATCAGCGTGCAAACTACAATCACCAGGATGACAGGCAGGGCCTGAAGATTATTTTAATCAAAAAAATGCTTCAAGACGGTCTCAAGCATGGAGCCAACTCCAATAATTTTAAGCTTAGAGGCATGGTACACACAATCCTAGACTAGTTACTACTACCTCTCCTACACATGAAACTGCCACACGAGCATTCAGGTTGCGCTTGGCTCTTCGCTTCTTCCGGAAGTCGAACAATGATGGTACTACTACTACAGTATGCTTATGGCCATCTGACACCGAATGAACTGCTACATGTCCACCGCGTTCGGGAGGGAGAGCGTGTAGTGAAAGCTTCTCCTAGTCCTGCGAGCCACCACGCTCATGGGCGAGGGAGAGGGCGTTGTAATCAAGCTTCTCCTTGTTGTACGAGTTGATGCGACACATCAAAGCAGTGCACTCGATATATTTCAATAATTTGCATTTACCGATGCATTAATTACAACGCATGCATGCATGCCATGACTTTCCTTTTGATACTTGCATGTGTTGATTTAATGCACCTTCAAGTACTAAAGCAAGAGATGGTGGTGCACGAGGAGGGCGAGATCATGCCGATGGAATAGGACCCAACGATGGAGGTCTCTATGGACCTCACCTTGCTCCACTGCCCCTTGTGCCTCCACCCCTTGAAGCCTCCAGTTTACGTGGTTCAAATACACCTTGTCTGTTCGGCTGATCGAGCAAGGTGCATGTTTCTTGATTGATGTGTTGTTTGATTGATTTGTGCAGTGCAAGGGAGGGCACCTGGCCTGCGCAGACTACCGCAGTGAGCGCCCCGGGAACCAGCGGCAGTGCCAGAAGTGCGAGCGCGGCAGTGGCTTCGACATGCACAACACGGCAATGGACGCCGTCCTCTCCTCGGTGAGGGTGGAGTGCCCACATGAAGGTTGTGGGCTCTACATCACTTACCACAAGCTCGCCGATCACCAGAGCATGTGTCCGCTCGCAACCTACAAATGCCCCGTGCCCGTCTGCGGCTACGAAGGCCCGCCGTCGGTGCTCCCCCACCACATCAGCACCGTCCATCCAATGCCCGTGCATAGGATCCAGTGCAGCAAGGCGCTCCAGTTGCAAGTGCCGGTGTCGGAGCCATGGCGCTTGCTCTTCGCGGAGGAGGTTAGCCGTGCATTTTTCGTGGTCGGTGGCGTGCTCGACATCGGCGCACCTATCACAATGTCGGTCGTCTGCATCAGAGTGGGGGCATCCCCACCGCCGCATTACATGGCCAAGGTGTGGGTGAACGGCCCACCGGGGGAGCCCAAAGGCAGGACTGACGCCGTCAAGGTGGAAATCGAGGTGACAAGTAGCAAGGAGCCCGCCGCCGTTGCCGTGCAGGAGCTGACCTTCTTCACAGTGCCGCCAAAGTTGCTGGCCGGGGCTGGGTTGTCGAGGACGGTGTCCCTCCACATTCAGATTGACAAGCTCACCTAAATGATTCTACAGTGCCATTTATTTATCTTAGTAATATGCTAATATAGGGTTTAGCTCGGTCTACTTTAGCTTAAGAGATGGGGGATTTTGGTGGTGATGCAGCAATTACTTCAACATCAGATCAATAGTTAAAGTAATTTCCAACAGTCGAAGGGATAGTTTGTGTCCGTTGGATATAAAGATCCTTTGGGTAAGGAGTATAAGCTGCTTATATGCTTGTTTGTTGGGGAAGTGTTGCATACTTCTGCGAGTTGACATGACACATCAAAGTAGTATTACGACTAGTAGTACTCACCCGACTTCGCACCAGGCAGACGAAGCTCGTGTCGTGTTGGTGCCATGTGTGGCCCAAACATTAACCAAAACCTCACGCCTCCAGCTTAGCCTCCGCGTTTTAAACTTCTCAATCTCAAGGCCAAGGAGCAACGGGAACCTATGATAGAGCCAATCGGATGGTTGAGAACACTACAATTCGTAGCTACAGATGCGTATGTGAGAGAGGACGGGTGCGTGCGTGCACCTCTTCTCTTCCCGTACAATGTACTAAACGCAGAGTACAAGTGTATGTGGGTGGCATTGACCTAGAGAGCTAGAGATGGTGCGTGCGAGAAGTCCTGAGAGACTAGGTGTGTGCGTGGGAAAGAGGGAGAGAGATGATATGTGTCGATGTAATGCGTGTGAAAAAAAAGACTAGTCAATATCTCGCCATGAGGCTATTCCTGGCGAATGCTCCAATAACCGTAAGATATGTATCCGATGGTGCCAGTTATTGCACGTACACAGCAGTAGAAAAAGAAGCACCGTGGCATATTACAAAACTGCTACACCATGCCCCTCCCCTACAAACTGCCACTCGAGCATTCGCAACTGCCATGGTCTGCTCCTATGTGCGATCTTCATTTTTTTTAAAGGGATCTACAATAAAAGGCCGGACTTTTGGCGCGCGGTAGATGGGGGAGCTTGTCCTGTCGGTTTGCTACTGCTCACATGTGGTCGAACATAAGTGATGTACCAAGCCGATGCGCGTCGCTTCGGTGAGCGGCAGGCCAGACATACCGTCTGTTCATGCTAACCGGCGGGCCGGACCGACCGTGTGTTGGTGCTACTGCTTGCATGCGGTCGCGCATGTCAGTGACTCACCAAGCCGATGCGCGTCCCTTCGATGAGTGGCGGGCCGGACCGACCGTGTGTTGGGGCGACGCCAGCGCGACGGGCTGTAAGTTTACCGCCTAACTTAATTTGTAAAGGGTAACACTTGCTTTGTCTCCTTAACAAGATCGGTTGCTAAAAATCCTCATTACATATGTTTCTCGGACGCTATCGTGGCGGAGCCAGATGCCCGCAACCTCTCGGAGCAAAAAATGAGTAGCCCGCTGCTGGTTATTACTATAATCAGTTTAGAAATTCTCCATTTCACATGTGACGCGATATTAGCCGTTCATTGATGTTGATCCAACGGTCTAAGTGCCTCGGAATGGCTGGGATTCGCGTCTACAGTAACCTCATTGTACCCAGCAGTGTCTACATTCTTCTGGAAGCATCAGCACATTAGTGTGATCAATCCACGGAAGAAGCTGGCAAACAACCCCTCCACATGTGCCACGTGGCTTCATTGAATTCCCCCTTCATTTATTCAAAAATATATTGACTGAAAAAGAGAGACATCTCTCAAAACAAAAACTTGCTCGTATTTTGTTTCCTACTTGCTTTGCACGTACCGAAAGAGCAAGTGTAATAAGTTACAGTCAGCAGGCTATAATGATTAAACAATTATATTTGTGTTGAGTTGGATGAGAGAAGAGGAGAGAGAATGGAAGCGGGCTGTAGATTAACAGCCGGCTACAGCACGGACTCCAAGAAACATTGTGAGAGTGTACAGTGGGCCATTCATTAATAAAGTAGTACTGCTTAGCAACTAGCTATACAATACACGTTGGCTATTAGGTTGACTATATATGACATGGCAACTCCATATAGCCGGTTGTTGGCTATACTACTAGTGCCACGTCATCTAACAAGTCTTTCAACATGCGTCAAATTATCACAAGGGCTAACTCTCCTTAGAGAAATGTACTCCACCGTCTACCCGCATGTGTGTGTGAGGGAGGCAGTGCGTGCGTGCGTGCACCTCTTCTCTTCATACATGTCCTCCACGGCTCCACCTAGTGGGTGTGTAGAGAGAGAGAGAGGGAGATGGTGTGTCCGACATGCCTCTATACATATGTTTCTGTCAAAGAGAGGCCTGAATACATAGTATACGTATGTGGAGGGGGTGATATAAGAGAAGAGAGGGGGAAGGATCGTTTACGCAACATAAAGATAGACACGGATAGAGGGAAGAACTTTACGAGCGTACAAGAGCTAGGAAAGAGGGGGTGCATGTTCGAAGATGATGTGAGAGGCCAACTAGGCGAAGACAAGGAAGGAGTACAAGTGCGAGATCGATAATTAAAGAGAGGGGACGATAACGTGTGTGGGCGCGTTTGTCTGGTCGATAGACAAAGCGGAAGGCATGGATGATGAGACGGGGAGGGGCAATTAATGTGTGTGTGGTAGGCGGTCCTATGTAGAGAGGTCGTGGTTTGGTCTATGTGTACGTGGGTAAAGAGGGGGAGACTTAACTAGAGATATAGATCAGACATTTTGAGTGGGGAAATAGCAAGAGACCTGGCTACACATAGAGGGAAATCGATTGGTGCACATGCATGCATGTGTCAGAGATAAACAACACCGAGAGTGACGAAGAGAGGGAGAGGTGTGTGTGTGGTGGGGGGAGGGGGTGCAGTTAGCTTGTGACACTGTACGAGTGCAAGACGGATAACAACAGAGGGTGCTACAGTGCCTGTGTGCCTTAGAGTTAGGGCAGGAGGCATGGATGGTGAGAGGAGGGGAGGGACTATGTGTGTACATGTTTGTGTGTCGTAGGAAGGTCTGGCTAGCTAGAGGGGTATATCGATCGGTGTGTGTTGGAAAGATAGAGACGAAGGGAGATCGTGGGAGATCGACCTAAAGAACAAGAACGTGTGTGCATGATGTAGAGGATGCAAAGTGGTGGGGAGTGTGTGTGCATATATGCATGCGCAATAGGGAATTATTGGTATCCATGAAGGAAGGAGGAGTGTGTGTGTGCGTGTAAAAGACTTACAGAGACGATAATCAGTATAAAAGTGGATTCAAATATTTTAATAAGAGCCCATGATGTTTGTAACTCATGCATGCATGAATATAATGCAGATAAGCCTGGTGTGGTTTTGAATCAAACGTGCTATATACTATATTCACATCGAACAAGGCCAAATCGATTTGAACTTGCGACACCGATGGCAGGCATCGTCTGACCACATTGCATCCGTGCATGGACATAACTATTCGAATTTGAGATAATGTGTGGCTTTCAAAGCTAGCATCTAAATGTTGTGTGTGTGGGCAGGGGGATGCATTGTTGTGTGTGTTAAACACATTATACATATGAAAATAGGGTTTACATTATTTTGAACATCTCGCTACCAAGACCAATGTACTGTGATTTGAATTCATCATAAAATGGATACAAATATTTGAATTGGAGATTGTATGGTACATGTAGTTCATATTTAAATATGATTAGTACTATATGCATGTTTTCTTTTATCAATATAATATTTAAATGATGGTTTAACTTGACAACAATCATATTCAAATAGGCAAAATTGATTCAAATTTAGTCCATATGTTAGACGACAATATATATTCATAGGGTGGAGTAAAATGTTCATATAAGATGGAAGATCAAAATGCAGGACTACATCCATTATAAACCGCAAGATCACCTAACGATATATTCGAAATCAACATAACGTGGATTAAAAAATTGAAATTCGAGATCCTGACATTTGTAATCATATAAAACGGGACATGACTCTTTCTTGTGGTCGGAATTGATTTGTTTTTTGTTGTTGCTGAGGGAAGTGCGAATTGATTCGGTACTGTACAGGCTAATCTTGTTCTCCCGATTTTTTTGGATTTTTCTTATCATTTTTTCAATGGCATTTGTAGCAATATAGTAAAAGGGGACATCCGCGCAAAAAAATAAGTAAAAGGGGACATGACTCTCTTGTGTCTTCTATGAATTGTCTTTTTTTTGTCCATGTTAAGTTTGTTCTGCCGAACGTAGAATTCGCGCCTTGTTATCCCGAAATTTTCAAGCTAGAGTATCTCTTGTCTCTTCTGCTGCGAAACTCCCGCCTCTTCAACCCGCACCGTGCCTTGTTATCCCAAAATTTCGACGCGCGCGAAAACTCCCTCCTCATCCAAAATCGGTCGCGCAGCCCAGACACGCGAAATCCCCGTTCTACCCCTCAGCAAAAAATGTCACCTCGACATCACGTGGTCAAAACCGGTGGGGGTACGTTCGTAACTTACACCACATTTCGGACAAGCGCGTCCCTAAGCCATGGCTCCCCCTACATTCCCCTTCGTTCCCTCCCATTCGTACATCGAGGCTGCCAAAACCCGCGAAACCCCACTAACCTCGTTCGGCCTCCTGACCGCCGCCCAGCCGGAGCCTCTTCCCTGACGACATCGTCCACAGCAATAGGCCGACATCGCTCATCCACCGCACCGGATGAGGACCCGTCGTCGATCACGTCGTCCCGCTTGTTTCGCCGCCCCGTCCTCCACCTCCAAGGAGCTGCCCCGACGTTCACCTCGTCTACGCCTCGTCTATCGCGCCATCTCCACCCCCACGGCGCCATCTTCACCTGCCCGACCGGAACCACAACACCCTCACCAATTCCTCCGATGAAGCCGAGGCCTACTCGGCGCCACCAATGAGGTTCTGCACTCACCGCTGCATTTTATTTTTTATTCGATCTCACGGGGCTGTCGGTGCTTGAAACCGAGCAGCCATGGCGGGTCTCCATCGACAGCGCCGTCGCCGTCCACTTCCTCCATGGTGTCTCTCCCCTTGTTGCTTCCTCAGCGGCGACTTCCACACCAGCACTAGTTGCTGCTGCTCTAGCTCTCGCTCGCACTGCAGCTCTGCTCTTGCTGTCGATCGCGTTGCTGCTCTACTCTTGCTTTTGTTCATGCTACTGCTTTGCTCTGCTCTCGCTGTCGGTCATGCTGCTGCTCCGATCTTGCTCTTGTTGATGCTACTGCTCTGCTCTTGCTCTCGCTCGCGCTGCTGCTACACGACCTGCGGCAGCTACACGGTGCTGCTGCACGAAGTGCTCTCTGCTAGTGCATTCCCTGCTCGAGCGGCTGCTAATTTAGATCACTGCTTCTCTGCTACCAGTGCTCGAATGGCCTAAACTTCTATTGCAGTGCTCTGCTACTAGTTCAATCAGTTTCGTCAGTAAAATTCAGTTTCGACGGTAAAATTCAGTTTCGACTGTAAAGTTCAGTTTCATCAGTTAAGTTCAAAGTCAACAGTATTTTACAGCATCTGTTGGAGCAGCCACGACTGATGCATTTTACATCTAGCACTTTTGGTGATGTATTTTACATCATCTATTGCAGATGCTATTAGAATCCCACTTCAGATTAACGTTGTATGTCTTGTCCTGCTTTGGCCTCGCCGTCATACACCTCACAGGAGCTGCTCCAACGACGGAACCGTCCATCACAGCAGAGCAGTACCCTCGGCGCTGTCTCCAGAGGCCTCAGATCTTATACCCTGCCTCCGACAGTCACACCGGCATCACTATCCTCCACGTCCAACCCAATGATGCTGAGGTCGACAAGGCTACGCCATAGAGGTTGTACACTCATCGCATCAATTTTTTACTCTGCATTCATGTCAATCCCTCAGGGATCCTTTGGTTCAAAGCAGTTGCAAATCTAGAAAGAAATGAATCATGGTCACAAAGTTAACAGGGAGAAAACTAAATGCTCTTTTGAACCACAATTTGAATCGGTTTAGCAAGATAGCCATTATATGATATTCATGTGGATCAAATAAGCTCACAAAAAATTTCGAGGGCAGGCTTCAGCCTGTTTAAGACTGCCTACTTGAATCACCACTGGTTCAAAGAAAAAACGAAGGAAAAGATATGAATTGGAAACTTTCCTATGGTACTACTATTCATGCATTTGGTTATAAGGAATGGAGCAAAGAAAAACTGGAGGATTTTTTTCCTTTGGTGTCTCTTTCAAAGAAAAAGCGTAGGAATTTTAATATCCACTTGGATGTCCCTTTCAAATTAATATGAATGAAGAATAGGACTAAGTGCATTACTGGCATAATAAGATTCTTATTTTACATTTTCATGTGGTTTGACTTTAATTTGACCATGTTTATCCATTCCTATGTTCTTCCAATTCATGTGAACCAAACACCCAGGTTGACAGAAATCCTTTGTTTGCGAATGCTCTATTTTGCACGTGCATTCCTATCCTATTCCTGTGTTTTTCCTGTCCCTGCATTTTTAAAATCCTCCAATTCTAAGGAGCCCTTACAGATTTACTTCATTTTCAGATAGGTGTCAAAGAAAACTCTTTGTATTTTCTCCCACTCCTACCGTGCCGTCATCCACCCCACCTGAGGTGCACCATCGACGAAAGCGTCAACCGCAACAGAGATCCCCCCTGTAGACCTTCTTTTGCCGCCTCAGATCATCTTCCCCATTGCCGACAGCCACGCCAACTGCATTACCATCATCGACGAAGCAGATGAACCTGAGGACTACACAGTTCCGTAAGAGAGGTCGCACTCTTTTGTGTCTGCTTACGTTATACATTGATTATTATTACCTACTACTTTATCGTCCTGTTCACCTCTTAGACTCCGAGTCAGGTCCAAACTAATGTTCAAACTTGAGGTTTAAAATGCCTGCGGAGCACATATCGAGGCAGCAATGAATAGTATCTCTGTGTACTATCTGGTTCATCTCGAGTCTTGTATGTGGTTCATGTTGGGTGGGCAACAAACAGTAGACGAGCCATCAACTATCTTTTTAAACTGAAGCTATCATCTGCCTGCTATCATTAGTTTTGGATCTATCCACTCGTTAGCTACCATCAGTCTTGATTTCTGCATGCACCCCTTAGGCCTTACATAATCTAACTATGTTTTTTTATTCTGTATGTCAGTTATTGTACACAATCGTACTGAACATGTAGAGAAAAAGAGAAGACCGTTGCGTAGGAATATAATGTCATGCAGATGTTGCTCCATGGTGGGCATAGTGGGGGCCCCCCTCCCCCCATTCTAGATTGTATTCCAGAGGAAGATAACTGTTTAGAGGGTGATTCAGAGGGCGCCGACCACTCCTATTTACCCCCTGAGGTGTTTGCTCTAACCTGGCATGTTGATATTGGTCATATCATGCATATGGCGCCTCGCATTGCTTACTTTATACATCTTATATGTCATTAGCTTAGTTTAGATTTGCTTTGTGTGAATGCCACCTGTTTGGTTTCTATATCATATATGTGAATTATGCAATGCCATCTTGTTTAGCCAGGCATCATATACGTGAATCATGCAATGACATCCTGTTTAGCCAGTCATCGTATATGTGAATTGCATCGTGCCATACTATTTTTTTCATCATGTATTCCATTTGTTGACAATGTTTGTACAGTCATCTACTCTTCCTGTGCATCAGCATTTTGAGTCGGTGATGGGAAAATCTGGAGTGAAAACAAGGTCTTCTGAGCAGTCAGTGCTACCTGTCGATGCAGATTTCTTGCTGGTTACAGATAGATCCTCGGAGGAGCATTCAGAGACAGATGACCAGTCGTATTCCCCCCCTGAGGTGTATGCTCTAACTTGGCAGGGTTATATTGCTCATATCATGCATATGGTGTCTTGCATTGCCATGCCATCTGCTTAGATTAGACATGCTTTGTGTGAATGCCTCATGTTTACTTTCTATATCAGATATGTGAATTATGCAATGCCATGTTTTTTAGCCAGTTATCATATATGTGAATTATGCGCCACCATCCTGTGTAGCCATGCATCATATACGTGAATTATCTCATTCCATCCTTTTTTTTCATTATGTATTCGGTATTCCATTTGTCGACAATCTGTGTATATTGAACTACTCTTCATGTGCATCAGCCATTTGAGCCGGTTATGGAAAAATCCGGAGTGAAAACAAGGTCTTCAAAGCAGACAATGGTACCTGTTGAAGCATATATCTCGATGGTTACAGGTAGCTCCTCAGAGGATGATTCAGAGATAGATGAACAGTCCTATATCCCACCTGAGGTGTATGCTCTAACTTGCAATGTTTATATTTCTCATATCATGCATATGGTGTCTTGCATTGCTTAGTTTATACATCATAAACACAATATTCAATGCATCTGCTTAGTTTAGAGATCATACATGCGAGTGCCAGCTGCTTAGTATATGAATCAATTATGTGAATTATATCATGCCATCCTGTATACTTAGACAACATGTATGTGAATTAATTCATCCAAACCTATTTTAGAAAGACATCATATAGTTATGTCATGTCATCATGTTTAGATACTCATCATATGTTGAATTATGCCATTATATCCTGTTAAGTTATCCATCATATATCTAAAACTATGTCATACTATCCTGTTTAGTTAGCCATCATATATGTGAAATTCTGTCATGCTGTCATGTTTGGTCACACAACATATATGTGAATTACCACATCTGTCTATCATACAATGTCTATACATTCAATTTCTTTTCTTGTTTATCAGCCATTTGAATTGGATGGGGTGGTACCTGTCGATGCTGATAGAACCATGGTTGTACTGGCCCACGAACTAGCCCCACCACACATAATCGAGACTCTTCCAGATTGTACACCTACACAGTTGGACAGAGAACCAACTACCACTACTGGAATCAGAGAATTTGCCATCAGCCAGTTCTTTGCCATCTGCTAGCTGACAACAAAGAAGGTCTTTGTCGTCTGCTTAAAAAAACAGACGACAAAGAACTGGCTGATGGCAAAGATACTATTTGCCATCAGCCAGTTCTTTGCCGTCTGCTAGTGGACGGAAAAGAATCTTTGTCGTCTGCTAGCAGATACCCCCCACCTCTTTGCCGTCTGCTAACAGACGGCAAAGATTCTTCGTCGTCTACTAGCAGACGGCAAAGAAGTTAGTACCTAATGTCTAACGGCCCACCCCCCACGCCTCCTCTCTCTCCTCTCTCTACCTGCCTCGATCTCTCACCTCCCTCGTGACCCCCACCATAGCAGCCGCCCACCGCCCCGACCCCCACCTCCCCCGCCGCCCCGGCACATCGCCCCGCCACCCTGCCCAGGCCGCCAA